>JAQPPZ010015477.1:1200000-2400000 GCA_028583015.1 Wollemia nobilis
AAGCACAGCATCAGCAACTTGGATCAGTTAGTGGATGCATTCCTCGAACGCTTCACCTTCAACACCAAGAAGAAGGCGTCACTAAGTGATTTGGCCAGCCTCAGGCAATATGAGGAAGAGACTATGGTGGCCTATGAGAATCGATGGAGGACTCTGCTTTCCAAGGTACCCTACCTTCCCCCTATGTCTAACATTACATAAATGTTCTCACGAAGTTGTTTGAGATCGATCTTTGTGCTATTGCAGTTGCAGTAATATGCCACCTTAGAAGAAGCTCTAGTGCAAGCCAGAATTATCGAAGAGATCAAAATATAAGATGGCAAAATTTCCAAACCTAAAAAGAAAGAGTGGAACAAGAACACAAAGACAGGGACTACGCAACAAAAACCCACTGCGGTTAATCAAGTTGCTATAAATGTCCCTAAGCCTACACAAGAAATACAGCCTCAAAAGGCTAATTATCAGGTAGTGCCTCCTAACAATTATGAAATAGAAAATCAAAAACAGGAGCAAAATCAGTAGCATCGCCCTAGGCGATAGTTTACACCCTACACAGAGTCTAGGGACTCCCTATTTGATCGCTTGTCAATGACGAATTTGATCAACCTCCTGAAAATTCAAACCATAGATCCTAACGCTCCCAAGCCTAAGGGGTACCAGGAGGACTTGTATTGTAGGTTCCATAGGTGAAGGGGACATGACCTAAACGCATGTTGGAAGTTCAAAGGGTTGATACAAGACTTGATTAACAATAATACATTGGCAGTGGAAAATATCATAGCGCCAAACAACCAGCAAATGGGAGTTTTCAGAGACCCCTTGCCTGCCCATGAGGCACAGGCAAAACCCCTTCAGGTCAATGAGGTGCAATAGAATTGCCCCATGCAAGGGTATGTGGGGATGATAAGTATAGTGACTAGGAACAAGAAATACCTAGGAGCTGCTCCCGTAGCAGCCATAAGAGAAGTTCCATCAACGTCATAGCCTTAATAGAACCCTGTGCAGCTACCTCCACCTAGACCTGTAGCCATGATTCAGACTAGACTTACCCAAATTCTATGGACCATGTCGACTAGGCTCTCTATATATGAGCTTATTCAACAATCAACACCCCATTGGGAGGCTCTTATGGAGATATTGAAGGCCATCGAGCTATAGCCCCAGGAACCGAATTCCTTTAACAACTTTTTGGGGCATGTCAAAAGATGCACCGATCCAATCATCACTTTTCGAGAAGATGAAGTGAAGTTAGTGGCTGATGACATAGCGGATCCACCCTTGCATGTTATCATGCGGGTCAACGAGATCCCCTATAAGAGGGTGTTGGTAGACATTGGCTTGTCTAGTAACATCATTACTATAGTGGCATTGAAACATCTGAAGCTGCCAGCATCTCACATCATGGCCTCCACATATACATTGCAAGCATTTAACGATGCAATCTGCTTGACAGTCAGCACAATCATCCTACCCATTCAAGTAGGACAAAAGACGATACCAACATTTTGCCATATTTTGGAAGGTGATATGGCGTACAACATATTGCTAGGGCGGCCATGGATTAGGGACATGAAGTGTGTCCCTTCGATAGCTCATCAGTGTTTGAAGTACGCATTTGAAGGAGAAATACTTGTAGTCCCGATGGACTTAGAACCCTTCAAATATTGCAATGTGGTGCAGTTGATGCTACAATCAACCCTCCCATCGACGCACTTGGATTTTTAGTTAAATCCATCTAGACAGGGTTCGATGCCGCAAGCACCACTGGTGACCAATCCATCAAAACCCCTGCCAGGTGCATCTTCATCATCAGCTCCTTCATTACCAACACCACATATCATGGTTAAACAAAAGGACAAAGGCAAGAAAATCCTAAAAGAGGCTCAACCTTTGGAAGAGACACTACCAACAATATCAACCATCTCAACCGAAGAGATACCTAGCACAATGGAAGTTGAGGCTCCTAGTCCACCCAACATGGAATGGACTCAAGAAGAGCTTTCGTTCCCTCCCTCTCAATCACCAACAATTACTGTTGAAATGGCCAGTACGGGCCTGGGGGAGTATCTAGTGCGGAATGTCATAGCAACGACCGCACTAGATTCAGTGCAAGACATGGGGAGACCTCACCTCCCCATCGGGACAATTGTGCCTTTAGGCTACCCACCAAACCAGACCAATTTTGTGTATGGGGGCATTGACCATGGTGCTGAGCCATGCATGCAAAAGGAAGAGGACGAAGAGACTTTTGTAGAAGATTTCAACTATCTGTCTAACCCGAACTTCACTCTAAGATATCTTGGCCAATGCAATTGGCATGGATACGAGCTAGGAAGGTATGAGCAAGGAGTGCATGTCCTTTTCCAGCCAAGATACCAAATGCCTTATGACAAGTCGGGAGTAGGGTTCAACCACCCCCTACCCTTAGACATCTTGGTGGAAAAAATGTAAGGCCTAGGAATAGGCAACAAAGGTGGATTGGCATCAGATCCTTATGCCAACCCAAACATAACATATACATTTTGAGATTACCTCCCATGGTCAACAACCACCCTTGTTAACATCAATAACCCTTCTCCTTTTCTAGAGAGAGGCGAAAGTTTGGGAACTCACTTTCAAGGAAGGTATAAGCCGTGTCCAGAAGGATCTTCAGAGGATGAATTAGAATATGAACCAGTGTCATATGATCCCTTCAAATATGATAGTAATCACTCATGAGAGATTACCATGAATAACTATCAAGAGATATTTTTGAATATGTTCCCTCTAGAGGCTCCAATCGAGCCAGTGTCATGTCAAGAGAATCAGGTCCCCCCATAGAGAGTAGAACAACCAAAGTGGGGCCAGATAATTTTTCTTGAGCAAGGCGAGCCTTTAATTCCGCAAGCAGTTAGAGCCAACGAATGCCTTTGGATATCTGATAGTGATTATGAAGATGAAATAGAAATGGCATATCTTAGTCACATGCAGCAGATGCAGCAACAGTGCCCCTTGGATATTAATGACATATTTGAACATATGGGCATACTGCCAGGGCATGAGTGGTACGTAGACCCAGTAGGGTGGGACCAAGTTTTGGATCCGTGGCTCCAAGTTTACGATGAGCATCGTCCATCCCGAGACCCTATAATGACATCAATGTCAAGGGTAGACCCTATCCTCCTATTAGCACATGGGGTCGATCCATTCATGCCCATACCTACAGAGCCAGATCCAGAACACAAAGAACATCCAAAATGTTTGAGTCATCACACCCACGGTAATGGAGACCAAAATTATTTCATCCACATGATCTCCATTGACTTGACTGCACCCATTCACAATCTGGCCAATCCAGCACAGTCCTTGCATCTAGACATAGATGCCATTGACTGGGATCACGTCAATTCACCTCCATCCCCATCAAAGTATTGGCCTTTCGGTAAAATGCTTCATTCTACCCCAGGGACAACTCAAGATATCTTTCATGCCGAAGAGGAACCCAAGGTTCCCAATGCAGATTTAAACTCAGCTAATGATATCCATTTGATCCCAACTCCACATCAGTTGGAGGACGGATCCCACATGTCGATCGAGGAGATGACTGACATAGACATCGGCTTGGATCCAATGAATCCACAGATTATCAAGTTGGGGGTAAGCTTGTCCCCTGAAGAGCAAGTCGACTACATTGCCCTTCTCAAAGAGAAGAAGGAGGTTTTTGCATGGTCATACAGAGACATGCCGGGACTAGATCCACATCTAGTCATGCATAATCTAATGCTTGATCTGACAATCAAGATAGTTAAGCAAAAACTACGTAAGATGCACCCAACAGTGGCCTTGATGGTCAAAGACAAATTGCAAAAGTTGTTGGATGCACAGTTTGTCATCTACGTGGATTATCCGCCATGGTTGTCCAACATGGTGCCCGTCAAAAATCCCGATGGGAGGATTCGCATATGCACTAATTTTCAAGATCTAAACAAAGCAAGTCCTAAGGATGATTTCCCCTTGCCAAGCATCGACACATTGGTAGACGCTACAGTAGGTCACGAAATGCTATCCCTCATGGATGGTTTCTCGGGATACAATCAAATTTGTATTAATCTCGAGGACCAGCTAAAAATGGCGTTCACAACACCTTGGGTGACATTTTGTTATAAGGTCATGCCCTTTGGCCTTAAAAATGCTGGTGCCACTTACCAATGTGCCATGACGTACATCTTCCATGATTACATGCATAAAACTTTGGAAGATTACATGGATGATTTGTTGGCCAAGTCTCTTTTGCGCCTAGATCATCTCGATGACTTAAGCAAGATCCTCGATCGCCTCATGGAGCATAAAATCATACTGATTCCCAAGAAGTGCGTATTTGGTGTCACATCTGGAAAACTCTTGAGTTTCATAGTCTCAAAGCGAGGCATCGAGGTGGAACCAAACAAATTCAAGGCAATCCTTGAAATGGTTCCCCCAACTACCATTAAGCAGCTCAGAAGTTTGCAGGGAAAGGTCGCATTAATTAAGCACTTTATAGCATAGCTATCTAACAAGTGCCGACCCATGAACAAATTATTACACAAGGGGGTAGCATTTCACTGGGATGACGAGTGCCAGTCAGCCTTTGATGAAATCAAATGATACTTGGCTTCATCACTAGTATTGGCACCACCTAGACCAGGAGTGCCATTCTACTTATACATCTTAGCTACTGAGGTGGAACTGGGCACCATGCTAGCCTAGAAGAATGAACTTCACAAAGAAAATGCTACTTACTATCTTAGCCATACCATGGTCAGTTATGAACTTAACTATGCATACGTCAAGAAACTCTGCTTGGCAGTGGTGTTTGCTACCAAAAAGCTATGCCGCTACATGCTGAGCAACACTACGTATGTTGTGTCTAAGGAGAATCCATTGTGATACATGATGAGTCATACTTATCATAGTAGTCGCATGGAAAAATGGATCATGTTGTTGACGAAATTTGACATAGAGTTTATTGGATGAAAATCCATCAAAGGACAGGTCATAGCCGATCAACTAGCAGAGGCTCCTCTGGAAGACGATCAACCTCTAGTCATAAAACTACCCGATGATGGGGTCTTCCATGTCTCAGAATCGCTAGATTCTGATGAGCCTGAGTCACAGGCTAAAATAACCCTATTTTTTGATGGTTCTAAATGTGAGCAAGGTGGTGGCACGATAATAGTATTCTTCATACCGTAGGGTGCTCCAATGCCCCTGTCATTTAAATTAAATTTCCCATGCACCAATAATAATGCAGAGTATGAAGCCTTGCTCATAGGTCTTCAAACAACAATCACCATGAACATCAAATGATTGAACATCTTTGGTGATTCGTTGTTAATTTTCAATCAAGTCAAAGGGGTATTCCAATGCAAATGCTCAGTTATACAGGCTTATAAATCCCTTGTGGACAAATTCTTGGCAAAAATTGAGTGGTATGACATCGAGGTACTCCCTCGATCATCGAATCGTTTTGCAGACACAATGGTCTCATTGGGGTCACTAATCTTGCAAGACCTTTCTGGTGATATGACAACCATTCAAGTCAAAACCCTATCGCAATCTACGATGGAGCGTGCAATATATGACTTGACGCCAGGAATCCACATGATCCAGATTGAACCATCCTCGGATAAGTTCTCTCGAATCCACGATCGTCTGAAACATGCCAACTGGGGGTCCTTGTTCTCCCCTACTCCCATTAATAGCAACACAACACTATTCTTACAAGTTCTCCCCCGCTCAGTGTTTGCTAGGGATGAAATTCAAGAGGGATTGGTTGTTCATACCATCAAGGATTTCGATCAAAAAGACTGGTATTTACCCATTAGAGACTACCTAAAGTTAGGTAATCTCCTGCTTGGATTGACGCATGCCACAAAATGAGCATTCAAGCAGAAAGTGAATAAGTATGTCTTGATAGGAGACATTTTGTACCATTGCAGCTATTAAGGAATCCTCCTTCATTGCTTGGACCAGCAAGAGTCCACTTGGGCGATCACCCAAATGCACGATGGTACATGTGGTGGCCACTTCAGTGGTATGGCCATCGCAAAGCGCATTCTTTGCATGGGCTATTATTGGCCATTTTTAGAGTGATATTGTTGCGCATATGTCAGGAAGTTCGTAAAGTGTCAACATCATGCCAATTTTATGCACGTACCTTCCCAGGCATTACAAACATTCCAGTATGCTTGGCCATTTTTGTAGTGGGGCTTTGATCTAATTGGAAAGATCTCCCCTACGTCGTCAGGCTATCACAAGTTTATCATAACAGCCACAGAGTATTTCACCAAATGGGTGGAAGCAGTTCCGCTTACCTCTACGACAAGACCACGTATAGTGGAGTTCATTTTGCATAACATCATATGTCATTTTTGTATTCCATCCAAAATAGTCTCGGATAATGGGATGCCATTCAAGAACAAAAACGTGCGTGCTTTGACCACAAAGTACAAAATTTAGCACAGTTTTTTGACATCCTATTATCCGCAGGAAAATGGGCAAGTAGAGGCATCAAACAAAATGCTAGTTGCCATCCTTAAAAAGACGGTTGCAAACAATCATAAGGATTGGCACATACAAATTCCACTTGCCCTGTGGGCTTATTGCACTAGCATTCGGACGCCCACTAGGGCAACTCCATTTTTGCTCGTGTATGGCTCCGAGGTAGTCATGCCTCTCGAGTTGGAAATTCCTTCCCTGCGCATATCAATGCAAGAGTTCATCTATGATGATGCTACATGACAAGCTCTATTAGACTAGCTTACGTTGCTTGATGAACGATGCATTAAAGCTCTCGAGCACTTACGTATCTATCAAGAGCGACTTAAGAAAGCTTACAACATGAAAGTTCACCTAAGGGACTTTCAGTTTGGTGATTTGGTCTTGAAGGAAAACCAACAGAACTCTAGTTTGCCATCCCATCTCAGGGACAAGTTCACGGCAAATTGGTTAGGTCCATATGTAATTGATAGCAAGATAGGACCTAGGATGTACCGGCTAGCTTCCCTTGATGGAGTCAAAGAGCTCAAACCCTTGAACATCAGTCATTTGTGACCATTCCATATCTAAAGCAGCCAATCCCAAAATGCTCCAAGGATTCCTACAAACGCTTGGTCAATCCCAAAATGCTCCAAGGATTCCCACAATTGCTTGGTCAATCCAAAATTCTCCAAGGATTCCTGCAATCTCTTGGTCAATCCCAAAATGCTCCAAGGATTCCTGCAATCGCTTGGTTAAACTAAAAAGCTCCAAGGATTCCTGCAATCGCTTGGTCAAACCAAAAATCTCCAAGGGTTCCCACAATCGCTTGGTCAAAAGAAAAATAAGAAAGATCAAAAACAATAAAATCATCAAAAATAACAAAAACTTGCATCTCATCTCCATGCATGCTCAAAATCATCACAAAATTACAAATATCTTTTTACATCCCATTTTCATACTCACCAAGATCAATCCATCAAAAACACAAAAATAATAGCTACATTAAGCATCACATCCAGGCATTTGCATATTTTTGGTCATACAGGTCAAGGCACCATAGACTGTAATTACTTGGCAAAGTCCATCTTCATTCCATATATTTTCGTTGTATAAACAATCCATCAAGAATAAAACGCTATCCATATTTTTGCCATACTAGAGCCAATGGTCTTCTAATGTGTCAGGAGTTTTTGTCATTTAGCTACCTATAGCTTTCTAGCCATGTATTGTACCAAGTTAGATAGATTTTACGAAGGTAGAGTTCTACTTGGATCACACCTTGTTACGTAGCATCCCAAAACAAATTAAAACACATAAAAATTCCCAAGTTGTGTGAACGAAATATGAAACCTGCACAGTCATCCAGGTCACCATAAGCGAAACGGTTATCTTGCTCATCCCCCTGTGCGAATGACCCCAAGAATGTTGAGAGTTGGAAAAAGGACAAGCATCTTCCCTACCCAATTCCCCAAGAATCCCAAGGTCTCAAAAAAAAAAGTTGCAAACATCAAAATTTTGTAAAACGTCAAAAATCCAAAAATTTGACATCACCACCAGAGTGCATACATCAAAAAGCACATACAATAGTGATTCTTATCACTTGAAATCCAAATCCCTTACTCAAAATAAAAATATATAAAAATAAATAGTGATTTTTATCACTACCAACGAGCAAGTATCCTAATACAATTGAAGAAAAGAAGGGAGTCAAACTTGAATCCTTGGAACTCTCAGAATTCTGACAAGACATGAGGAAAACCTCAGTATCGGTTGGGTGGATAGCCTATTGGTCACTAGTGGTAAACCTCCCGCATGATGATATATCTATCACATTAACTCGTGTACAGATCAATGTTTGCATGTGGATGAGCTAGCTTATGGTATCCTAGATAGCACCGTACATTAATCTAACTAAATACAACAAAGGAATTATTGGAGCTAATTACGTGATCCTCAGTACAGGTTTGGTTGACATCCTATCTGGCACTGGCGGTATCCTGATAAATGCCACATCAAACAAACTCAATTGCACACACAGGGATGTGAAATAACTTGGTCAAAGACAAGTCCGATTCATACCTGGTTCAAATTCTTATCAAATAAAAGTATAGCCTTGGCTAGTTAGTTAAAACATTTGAATCCCAGAAAACCTAACTACATTCTAAACCAACTATAATATCTTTTCAGCTTTACTTCACCATCAAAAAATACAAAAATAACATACAAGAAAAGACATGTATGCCTACAAAGCTATTCACCGCAGCAATCGCCTAGGACAAAAAGCCATAAAGTTCTGCACAGTCTATGGTGTGACTACCAAACATCACAAATTCAATCCATCCATTCCATCTGCATATCATATAAGTTAGAAACATTCGCATTCATCAGAACACATGCATCCATTCAGGTAAATTAACATACATACATACACATTCATCATTCATTATGCATAACATCAAATCGTGAAACATGTATAACACAAATAAAATCATCTATATATATCATCAAAATGCCCGCAGGCTACAATGAACCGGTCCTCGGACCTCGCTACAAAAAACCCAAAAACTCAAAACCCCCAAGCCTAGGGCATCGGTCACCATGATCACGCAGGATCGGTGCGACGAGAACTACCCCCCCATGGTGTGGGTCCTATGGGACATCTCAGGGCAACTTTTGCTCACCCCCGCACCATGCCTGCTAGCCCCGCCCTCATCCAATCGCATGTGATGAGATGATGCTGACTACTCAGTATCACTGCCCCTCGTCCGACGCGATGAGCCACCTCTAGAGGGCTCAGGTACTCGCCCCCTAAGGCAGATGATCTCCCCCTCCAAATCCATCTGATGAAGGCACCACTCTACCTCCCACCGACGGTACATCATGACTACATCATCATGTTGTGCTAGCTACATCCGTAGGAGATCTCTCTCTTGGGCAGTGTCGGTCTCTCCCTCCTGCCAACGATGTGCAACCCGTGTGCTCTCCCGCTCCGCTAGTTGAGCTCGTAGGATATCTCTCTCTTGTAGCACATCCCCCTGCTCCTCATCATGCCTCCATAGTAACTCCTCCAACTGTGCATTCTTAGCACATAACCCTACATCCACGTCCTTCACATCTGCTCGAGGCATGGGCATCTCTAGAACACCAGCCTGCTCTGGCTCCCACTGCTCTGGGATGTCCTGCATCTTTGGCTGATCCGGAACCACATCCTCATCCTCCATCTCCACCATGTCTGCATCCTCCCAAGGATCTCCCCAATCATCCCCTCGTGCCTCAGCACCCTCCCTGCCCACTTTTGCTGCCTCCGTGCCTCCTAGTTGCCCCTATCCCCGCCATCGTCGTAGTACCCACCACTGGTCATACTTTGTAGTAGTCCCGATGTCATCCACGTCCAGGACATTGATCATCTCATCTGAATCCTAACTAATAAATTTAAAACAAAACAAAACAAAAATTCAAAAACAAAAATTAATTTTTCAGTCCTAGGGTTTCTAATCCTAACTAATGAATTCAAAAACAAAATAAAAACTCAGAAAAAATTAATTTGTTAGCCCTAGGGTTTTTAAACTCTAAACTGATTAATTAACAAAAACTTAGTAATTTATCAGTGCTATTTTTCAGTCTTAGGATCTCTGTATTTTAAGTTTAAAGTGTCTGCATGAACAACATAAAATTAAAATAACAGTTTTAAACCTAGGGTTTTAACCTATGTTTTAAAACTGACCAGCTCAACCTAAGAACTAGGGTTTTACATTTAGTTTATCCTAGGGTTTTAGTTATAAAAAAAATAACAATTCTTTACCTAGGTTTTCAATATGTTTGTCATTTAGTTGTACACTAAGTCTTGGTTGTTTTTAGCTCAGTTTCAGGGTTTCAGTTTGTAAATTTTGAAAAACATCATCACAAAGAAAATTAAACAAAACACTTGCAGTTTTAAACAAAAGTAATAACACTAGGGAGCACTTACTGCTCTCGCTTCGGCTCTGCCGCTCGATCCAGTTTGTGCACTCATGATGTCAGGATAAATTTGACAACACTTCGCTTTGCAGAATTAACCTCCTCCTCCCCAGAGCTCCAAATCGCAAGAAAATTAAGATGCAAATGAGCCCAAACCCTAGTTTTTGCCTTTAAATAGGCCTTTTGAGATTATAATCATTCCCCCATAGGACGAGTGCTCTAGTTATCAATCATCCCACCCTGGGATGAATTCAAAGTTGGTATTCATCCCACCCTGGGACGAATTCAGGGCAAAAATTTCAAAAAATAGCAAAAATTAAACACAAATGCACCAAAAATAGCCCTAACAGTGTCCGATCATAATGCTTTTGTACTGGACATTCCGGGCATGCAAAACTGATGTCGGGGTCACAAATCCTCACTATCCTATTCCCTAAGAAGGATATCATAGCCGGAACACTTCACGGGAAGCCGTATTTTCGATAATTTCATCCCAAAACGGCGTCACCAAAACGGGTCAAAACCCACCCAAAAATAGCAATAACATTGACGAACGAAGATGCTTTTGTGCTTGACATTCATGGCATCCAAAACAGACATTGGGGTTACAAATTGTCACTATCCTACTCCCTAAGAATGCTACCATAGCCGGACCGCTCCACGAGAGGATGGATTTTTGCTAATTTTAGCTCCAAAAAGCATCACAAAAAGGGTTACCACCCACCAAAAATAGGTCTAAATGTCGAAAAACTGCACACACTTAATGCTAAACCATCTAAAGGCACCCTTGCACAAGTCATCTTGGGTCAAGTGACTCGTCGCTTTTCTCACGAAGGTCATTCCCTCATCGATTCATCGCTTGAGAGGGTAGTCACACTTAGTCACCAATCAACAAGCATACACCCAATTAGGGAAAATGGCATGCATTCAAAGAATCATTGATAAAGACAATTACGCTCCTGCTTGGGGCAGTAAACAAGAAATAATAATAAATTGATAAAACACTTGGCTTTCCCAAAGCATGAACACAAGGTTCCCCTATGGACAAAAGGTTGTGCCCTTTGCCTATTCATGACTGATCAATGTCCAAGCTCAAGTCACACCTCACCAAAATAGGTTAATACTTGAAATCAAATTCCTTAGCTCGTTAGAAGCAAGGATTCAAGAATGCATGCCCTTTCCATGATTGGAGCATCAAGAGTTGGTTAGGTTACTAAGAAACCCTAATCATTAGTGCTTTGGTTATCTATTTTTGCTCAGCACTGCATCACCCCCAGTGCTTTCCAAAAAGGGGCATCTGTAGACACCAAAAAAACACCAATCTGATTATGTGACTGCAAACACTAATCACTTTGACACACATAGCCTCCAGGGCAGCCCTCAGAGGTTAAACAGTGGTCCTAACCACTTTTACAGTAATTTTGGAAGGTCAGAAAGCAATGTGGCACCTTCAGACACTCTGCTCCAAATTCGTCCCACCCTGGGACGAATTCAAAATGGGATTCACCCTACCCAGAGACGAATTTTGAATTCATTCCTGGGTAGGGCAAATTCCAGGTTCAACAGGAAAAAAGAGAAATTGTGCCAAATGGCAGCCGAGGACAGTAAATTAATGATCCTTGCCTTGGATGCATGGGTAGGTGAGAAAATTGAGCGTTAGAGGACTATCACAAGGGCATTCATGGAAGCCCAAGTCAGGGGGGAATCTCCTCCCTCATGGGAAGGCATGACTGCCACATGGTGCCCATGTATGCCCATCCAAAGAGACCCCTTGGGTCTATAAAATGGTGAACTTTCTCACCCAAAATAGGATAGGTTGGAAGCATTTTTAAGCAACCAAGTGTTGCCAAATTGATACCACGCTTTGCCTTTGATTCACCTCTTCCACATCCTTGATCTCTTTTGCAAGGGAGGTCATTGGGTGGTTATTGGAAGTGTGAATCTAGATCCAAAACCCGACACTTGACCACATCAATCTACCAATTCACCTACAACACATTACAAGAATATTTTGGGCCCATCCCAAGTGTATCGGTGCCAAAATCAGGTTCTAGTGGTGGGCGGCCCGCCCGGGCTCCCCGCACTCCTGCGAGCCTAATCTTATTTTTTAAGAATGATTGGGAATTCATGGCGGATTGTTCTTTTTTGTCAATTGTTTATTTTGCATTCCATCTTGTGCTGCTTAAATAGCTTGTAATTTTGATTTCATAATGTTTTGATCAAATCTTGTCATGTTTTATCACTTTTGTTGTCCTCACTAACTTGCAGGTAGCAGCATCAAATTCCCATTTATGGAGGCCAAATTGGGGAAATCCGACCATCTAGGTCTTCCCAAAATTCCTCTAATTAGCTAACCCCAAGTTTGTAGGTCTTTTGGAGCTCCCTAGACACGACATTTGGGGCAATGTCACTTTGGCACTTTGTCGCAAGTGAATTTGTCCTACCCTGGGACAAATTACAATCGAATCCATCCTACCTCGGGATGAATTATAGTCGAATTCGTTCTTCCCAAGAGTGAATTCAAATTGGTGAAAAATTTCTTGACTGTTTCATTTGCAGTGACCTTCTGGTTATGTTCCCTTGTTTCTATGAAATTTGTAGACTGTTTTGATTCAGTTTGCTTATCCCTTTATTTAGTTTCATGCATGCATCCTTCATTTTTTTTAGAGAACAAATGTTTCATATTTTGCAACAGGTGCTACTAACGATTTTGTAATTTCTTTGAATGTAGGAGGAGCAACAAGGATCAAAAAATTCATTCACACCAGCGGTGGCAATACTTTGGCCCTCCCATTTTGCATGTGGGCATGCAGAAGAGAGATGACTTTCCATCGATGTGACCAAGAGACAAGTTTGATGCTCCTCTCCCCTAAAAATGGAGGAAGCGAATTGTAACCGAATTTGAAATACATTAATAAAATAATAGGGTTGTTTCGTTCCATTTGGGTTCCAATTTGTCTATGCTTTCTCCATTTTACGCATTTATAATTTGTACCATCAAGTTTCGTTTCGCTCTTGCATCGTGTTTGGAGTTTTCCCTTTTTTTTTCTGGAATCTCGTGCTTTCACCACCCCTTGTTCAACTTTAAAGGCTATTTTAAATCTACATTGAGCCCTTTGATTATCCATCTATTGTTCAAAAGTATGTAGCATTTTTCCAATTTCTAGTTTGTTATAGGTTTGGAGTTCTCCTTTCAGACTAGATGTTCAACTAAAACATCTTACAGATTCTCTAAATAATTTAATGGACATGCGCTTTGATGTTTACCCAAATATAAATAATTTATGGGTGTTTGCTTTGATGTAAGAGTACCTAGCATTGAATCAATATTAATGTCTACACCAATGTTAATATATTACGTTCCATTTGGGTGATAGTTAATACAAATACACTAAGTAACAAAAAATTCTCATACGTGCATCAGTTGATGTAGTAATAATAAATCCTTATAAGTTTTATTGGTGTTAGTTGATGTATATAAGTTAAGCAATAAGACTTACACACTTTTAAAATAACTATGAATAGAAAATATTTATCTATTGAGTTTTGAAAATAAACTCATGTTTAATACGTATGCATCATTTTTAAATTAATGTGTACAAAATATATGCCTTTTGTATCAAGTTAAAAATTATTTGTAAAATAGTTAATAACAAATAAGTAAATATTTTTCTCATTGAGAATTTCAATGGTCATTCATGTTTAGTATTTTTTTTTGTTCATTTGTATTTTACTACTTAAATTAAATAATTATCATATATTTGCATTATCTCACCTTCCCATGGGCTATTTGATCCCACATAATCACTAGTTGGGAACTGCAAGATTATGGGAGCAATTTTAGATCCAAGATCCAAATAACAAGAATTCAAACATCTTCAGTTTTTTTACTCATCATTGTAGCTTTGTAACATGTTGTGACACTATAGTATGATTATAGTTTCGAATGCATATACATTAAATTTTCCTTTTACGAAGAATATATTTTAGGGTTGACATCATGGATGATTATACTTTTAGACGTATATATGAAAATATTTTATCTTAAAAATAAAATATTTGTTAATTTTATTTAAAAGTATTAAAATAAAGTGCGTTCTTGATAGAAGAATGGTAGAAGAATGTGTTAAATAGGCATAGTTTTATATTTGTAAATTTTATTTTAAAATGTTAAAGTATTTCCTTATGTGCAAAGAATGATAGGTTTGTGTTTAATAGGCACAGTCGTATTAGTCATGCCTTATAACTATAGACTAGGAATTTTTACACCCTTAAAAATTCTCTGGACTAACTCACGTAAGTTCACCCCTCAACCCACCTTTTTTCTCTCCCATGTTTTCAAATTCATTTAACTAATTAAAATTTTGTCCTCTTCTCATTTTAGCAAATTTGCATGATCAAAAAAATAGATCACGCAGATTCATCCAAAATAGGGAAGTACGTGATTTATGGAAATAATAAAATTTTGTCACAATTTGGCCCAAAATTGACCCAATCCTACAATTTCAATGAATTCACACAACCCAAAAAATTAATTGTGTTGATTTTATTAGAAAGGAAAAGTGCTAAATTTACATAACAAAATAACAAGATATCCCCTAATTGCATAGCTTCTCAATGCCTTGAAGGCTTTAAAAGTAGTATTATGCCCCTGAAACAATTTTGAATAGTCATTTTACAAAATTACTTAACACATTTTCTTGTAGGAAAAGGATAAGATTTGGATTTTGGATCTATGTTGCATACCTTATTACCTCGACCATTGGTAGCCAAAAAACATACCCCCATTGTGAGCACATCAATTTTTCATAATAATTATTATATATACTTGTGATTTGCATATTGTATTTTATATTTTTATAACAATCACATGAATCTATATGGAAAGAAGTGTGGATTCATGAATCCGTGTAATAAAAAGTGCAAATCTGCTCTCAACAACTTTCTAAAAAGAAATTCATGAATCCACATGATTAGGAGTATGGATCAGTGACACGAATTTGTGTACAAGTGTGAATCTGCATTGTTCTTGGCTTGGGTTTAAATTCTTTTCCCCTGATTTATTCTTACTTAGTAGCATGATATACCTCAATCATTTTAAATTTTATGTCATTTTTATTCTGCATAATTTCAATCATTCTCTTTAATTTATATCTAATTTTAAATATGCTTGTAATTAATATTTTTATTCTATTATTGGTTAAAATATCAAGGGGATTTGACTACAAGGCTACTGAGGATCATCATATAGTAGTCCAAGAAAATCCCTCAAAATTGAAAACAAATTTTAGTATTCCCATATGATTGATTACAGGATTTTTTGCAAATTTGCCCGACTAGAGGTGCAGATTTGATCACACAGATTTGATCGTATGGATTCGATCTCATAGATTCACTCTGTGCAAGCTTTCATATCAAGTAAGTGTTCCATATAATTAATCCTATGTGTAATAATCCCATTATTTATCACTTTTGATTTCATTTTTTCTATAAAAAAAAAAACACAAAAAGAGAGATAATTAAATGGTGGATAATAAAATTAAGGAATAAACACTTATAGATCTCAAAATATTTTTGTCTAACAAGAGATTACTCAAATTTTTGAACAAATACACATTCCCTCTAGGGAAGAGTGGGATATTCTTTGATAACATCTTGATATCATTACGAAAAATTCTAAAGAGTTAGATAAAATTAAAAGAATCAAACTAACAAAAGTTTTAGGTGTTGATCATCTTTCACCTTTGAAAGATACTTTTAGGATGCAATAACTTTTCACAAATTCGTAGTCTATATAGAAGACAAAGAGGTGACATTATAACAAAACAAAATATATAATAGAGCACCTAGGACTATCCCTTTTAGGGAGTTTTGTTATGATTTGAAATTTGAAATACCTACTAGTTTTGAAGGAAAATTCCCATCATCCATTTGATTCATCTTTTGACAAAATATTTTACATTCAAATAAGAGCATTATATGAGTCTTGAAGAACTAGACCCAATTAACAATATTCATAAGCTCTTTAAATAGTATTGAGTGTGGTGATTAATATTAGTGAAGAAATAAAACTTTGTGATAAAAAATAGTGAGAAGTCTTAAATAAATATAAATATATAATATAAAAATAAAAAAAATCATAAAAGAAGGATTTACTAAGAGTCTTGAAAACTTTGAAAAAACAAATGGATTTTCAAGAAATAATAATGCATTTAACATTGTAGAGCCTCCAAAGGAATAACTGGATACTAAAAACCCTAATTATGAGAGTAATGAACTAGAAATAGAAAAAGAAGGTAAATAATAACAAGATGAACAAATATAACAAGTTGTAACCAATCCAAAATCTCACCTCAAACAAAAGGTGGGACCTCAAGGGGATTTTTATTTTAAGAAGATAGATCAATTTTAGTTTTTTTAAAGCTATAATCTTCTACTATTCTTATAGCCTTCAAGGAATAAGACTATCTTAGGGATCGAATTTCAGTCCAAGACTCCTTAGAACAAGCCTTAGGACTTCAAATTGAAAACCATGCAGGAATAACTTCAACTAAAATTACCTCATTTTATCATATCCTCTTTGTTAATCCTACTCTTGATACCACTCAATCTATCCAACCTCTCGATGATCACTCACAATATAACGTCCACAAATTATCACAAAAACAAGTTATTTATGCCACTACTACAAATATTAGTGAAGGGTAAAACCCACAAATTTCCTCTGATATGGAAAGCTTATTGGTTCATCTCTATAAAAATATACCACCCTCTCAATTTTATAATCCATACACACAAGCTTCTACATTACACAACAATCCTTCATCACAATCCATTCATTCACAACCACCCCATTTTATTCCTCCACAAATTCCTAATCCTTATTCTTCATATATCCCACACCCTTCTCATAATGCAACAAGTTCCTCTCAACAAGTTACCATGTCCATTATGAATCCTCTTCATAATAGCATCTCTATCCCATATATGAATAAACATCAAGCCAAATCTTATTTTATTAATCCTATGCACAATAATGTTATAGCTTTGGTTATGACTCCATATCAAGTCGTGTAAGCTAACTATTACCCTCCTCATGCAAACATAGTGGTATCAACTATGCACAATGAACAACTACATCATATTGAAGCTATAGTGACAAAATATCTTCTCAATTAGATCACATAGATCCTTATCATCCCATATATAGTTATAATGAGATGTGCAATCAACTATTAGATCTTGTTATTGCAACAAGACAATATCCCAAATATTTTCCCATGTCATTCCTTCCAATATATAAGGTAACTAAATATCCAATCGAACATATTTGCATGTTTAGAATGACATGTCATGACATTTCTTATGATGATATATTATTGCTAAAGATATTTCCTAAAAGTTTGAGGTATATGGCTCTAGAATTGTTTTATCAATTACCAACACACTCCTTAAGAAATTTTGAAGAAACTGCAAAACTATTTGTGAATCAATTTGGTGCTTACATAGAGAGACATGTAACAATAAAAAATTTGTATAATTTGAAACAATAAAAACAAGAAATATTTTCTGAATTCCTACCATGATGGAGGAATTTTTTGGGTAAATAACATATTTATTTACCTCCAAAAGAGATGTTAGAAATATTCAATGGAAACTTACAAGAGCAATTTTCATGTGAACTAGAAACTATGACCTTAACCTCTTTTGATCAAACCATATATTTGGAAATAAGGGTAGAAGAAGATCTCATCAGAAGAGGACAACTTAAAAGAAAATAGGAAGACAAATCATCCAAAAACCAATATAATAATAAACATGTGGTGGGATATGGGATCATAGATAATAGACCCCCTACAAACGTTAATGTTGCCAATTTTGCAAACAATATTGTATTGAAAGCACCACAAAAACCTCCACCATGAAATTTTACAAAATTAAATCAACCCTTGACAATGGTATTGCTATAATTGCTAGAAATAGGTTTGAAATAATTTCCAGAGATATGACAACCAGACACCTCACAAACTTGGTATATACATGATTAACATTATGATTTCCATCAGGTGATGGTCATCCAAAAAATACTTGTACGATATTAAAACACTTAGTGCATGATATAATCAACAATGGTAAATTAGAGGTAGAAATTTTACCTCCAAAACCTAATCCTACTATGAATACACAAACTCCCATGAAGCAAGCACAAAATTCAAACCAAAATTTGGAAATTTTCCAAAACCATTACCCAACCATGGTAAAAAAGTAGTGAATCAATTGGATTATAAAAATGTCCCTCATCCAACACATTACGTAGTTATGGTTGGTAACTTTCTACCATCACAACCTTCACAGAGTACATTCATGCCTATGCAGTTTACTATTGCAATTGAGAGATTGCAAGAATATCAAACCTTTTATATTGATTATTCAAAAGATGAATCAAAATCTAAACTTGAGATTATTTCTCTTCAATATAACATTTCAAAATATGAATTAGAGTTTGAACTTGATATTAGTTCCCTTCAGTATAATAGTTCAAAGGATGAATTAGGACCTATGATGCCCATCATGGATTTACTTATTCTTAAGGAACCCTTTCCAAGGGTTTTAACAACTCACCCATATTCATGTCAATTGCTCCCCTTAGAAAAAATATCAAATCACATATCACATCCCATTCAAGTTAATCAAACCTCTGCTATTTTCTATATTACCTCTTCTTCAATCAAATAATACAGTGGGTATTATTGGGGCCATAACTAGACAATAGGATCAAGCCAAAATATATCAACTGCACATATCTCCATATCAATCAAATGATCTCATCCAACCACATTTAATATTGAAGGCACTAATAAGGGTAATCATCTAGCCAAACCTCAACAAAGAACACATTTTGATATTAATGAACAACTGGCTAGTACAACAACTAGAATCTCACTTTTGGAACTTCTTTGATCCTCTCCTGTTCATAGGGAATAATTAATGAATACCTTAAGTTAGATGATGGTGCCTCAAGATATATAACCAACTGCTATGGTTAATGTTGCAACCTCTAGTAGAGTTGATTACATTGATTTTTATAATAAATATATTCCTCCTCAAAGTCTACATACAGATAATCCTCTTTATATAACAAAATTAATTGGAGATGTTTGTGTGAATATGGTATTGATAGGCAATGGTTCATCTTTGAATATTTGCAACTATCACTTTTTCAAAATATTTGGATTCAATAATGAGCACTTAATAACAACTTACATGATCATTAAATATTTCAATGATGAAACTCAAGATATAGGTAGGTCCTATAATTTTAAACACATCCTTTTATGTTTTACCATGCCCAACATCATACATTATTCTTCTAGGATGTCCTTGGATTAATGCAATGAGGGCAGTCCCTTCTACCTTACATCAGTGTGTGAAATTTCAATTCAAAAATCAACTGATTACCATTCATGATGATCCTAGACCTTTTGATATGTGTACTATATATGAACCTATTAATATTCCCTTTTTCCCTAGTTTATATTCATTAGTACCTACTTATAATTCATCTCTAGCCACATCTGATCTACCACATTCATCCAACACACCTCCTCATACTAATTATTCTTCTACATCATATCCTGTCATAGATGAGGTGTTAACTAATTTTTCCACTATACTAGACCCAACTAAATATGCTAATTTTGTAGTACAATATTCCCTCATTTTGTCTAAGCTACCATCCTATCTGCGTATTACAGTATTACCCCATAAGAAGAAATATATATACCATATTGGAAATTGTACCTTCATTTCTATGGGATGTTCTACATATGAGATTATTGTTAGTAGAATGAGATTCACCTTTGACGAAAATAGTTTTACCCACTACTATTTTTCAAATAGATACAAAATGTTTAATCAAATCATGTGTGACATGGATTATAGGGGAAAATTCTTAGGTCACTTAGAAAATGGTATACGTGAACCTCTCAATGCTGAAGAGTGGTTGGCATGATGCGGTATTGGCTACATTCCCACAAAATGTCAACCTTTTCCATTTGATGATGATGACCATTTGATCACATATGGAAAATACTTAGAAAATCAACAATGTTTGAAAGAGATCAAGAAGTATAAGAAACCTTATTTTCCCTCTTATTTTTATTACAATATGCTTTTGATAGTTCATCCTAAAATAATTACCACTCTAGATGAATGTGTGGAAGGAGATATCTTTTATGACATCACACCTGATGAAGTCATGTGAAATGATTTCTTCTTTGATGGATACATATCGTGCATAGCACATATTCAAACATTAACTATGCAATATGAATTATCAAATCTTGACCTAGAAGAACTTCAAAAAATAGGTTTTTCACCCACCCCTCCCAAATTTGAAAGAGCTTTAATCATTCTAATAGAGGACATTTTGAGAACCAATATTGGCACTAAATCCAACCCTCATATAGTTTAAATAGGGGCTACTTTGAGTAAGGAGTAACAAGGAAAATATATTAAAATCCTTACAAAATATTCTTATATATTTGCATGGATATAAGTAGATATGCCTGTCCTAGACCCAAATATAGTTATGTATCATTTAATGGTATGTACTGATGCTAAGTCTATAAAACAAAAGCTTAGAAAATGCATCCTAAAATAACCTTTTTGGTCAAATAAGAGCTACAAAATATCTTAGATGTTGATTTCATCCAAGCCATTCGTTATTCTGATTGGATATCCAACATCATTCCAGTATATAAAAAAAAGGCTAAGAAAATCAGGGTATTTACTGATTTTAGGGAAATTAATGTTGCATGTCCCAAGTATGAAATTTCCCCTCACAAATATGGATCAAATTTTTTATTTTAATATGAGTGGGATTTTGTATCTTATGTATGGTTTTTTAGGATATAATCAAATCTATATAGCACCAGAAGACCAACCTAAAACTTCTTTCATCACACCATGGGGATATTTCTATTGGAAAGTAACACTCTTTAGTCTAAAGAATGTAGGTGCAACTTATCAAAGATAAATGACGTATGTATTTCATGATATGATGTATGACATATTACATGATTAAATATATAATATTATTGCACACTATATTAATGAGGGAGATCATATTCCTGGTATTTGATGGGTGTTTGATAGGCTTTGCAAGTACAAGGTCCATCTAAATTCAAACAAGTGTGTTTTTGGTGTCAAATTTGGAATGTTACTAGGGTTTATTGTTTCCATGTGAATAATAGAGATATTTCCAACTAATATAGAGGTCATCATGAATATTACACCACCTAAGAATTTGATTGAGCTTCATAGTTTACAATGTAAACTTTACTCTATCCATCGCTTCATCGACAAGTTAGCAGATAAATGTCAACCCTTTATTAAACTTCTTAAGAAAGGTATCCCTTTTAATTGCGATATTAAATTTCAAAAATATTTTGAAGATCTTAAAGCATTTAATTGCACCATCCATGCTTATCCCTCATAAACTAGAACACCCCTTCATATTGTACATCTATGCTTTAGATCTTTCTTTGGGGGTAAAATATGACAAGGAAAAGAAATAACGAGCAATCTACTACATTAGTAGAACCTTAGTAGGTTATGAGACTCGCTATAACCCCTTGGAAAAAAATTATCTATCTAAGGTATTTTCTACACAAAAACTATGTCACTATATGCTTAGTCAAAGAACATTCATCATAGCGAAATTTGATCCACTATGTTATTTTATGAGTAGACCCTACTTGTCATGACGAATAGAAAAATGGGTTCTCACCTTAAGAAAATTCAAATTAACCTTTATTGGTCAAAATTCCATCAAAGGATAGGTTATAGTTGACCAACTTGTTGCTACTCCCATTGAATTCACTCACCCATTAACCATATAATTTCTAGATGAATATCTTAATATAGAGGATGATCATTCAAAATCTTGGTCTATATTATTTTATGGAGCTTGACGAATGAATGGTATAGGTGTGGGTATTATATTTGCGTCTCCATCGAAACAACTAATTCCCTTATCATTCAAGCTTCAATTTACTTGTACAAATAATATAGTAGAATACAAAGCTTTAATCTTTAGCTTACGTGTAGCTCTAGCCCTGCATATTAAAGTTTTATCTATTTTTAGAGACTCGCAACTCATGGTGAACAAATTAATAATGTCTACCAGACTTGAGATGAGAAACTCCATCCTTATAAAAAATTCTCAAAAGCTTAAGTCCTTTGAAAATATTACTATTGAAGCTATTTATCGCACTAGTAATTGATCTATGGATGTTATGGACATAGTCGCTTCTTTCATCCCTTTGGAGTTGGATGATGATCATGCCACCATCATTATTCATCAACTCTAAGAACCTGCATTGGTATAATCATGCTTAACAACTTCGGATGTTTTTTTAATTGGAAAAACATCATCAAAACCTTGATATATGGATATTATTAATTTTATTCAGAATGGCTCATTTCTAGATGGTTTAGAAAGAAACCAATGTAGAATCTTACAAAAAAGATTTTTTCTCTTTGTCATCATAAGAAATACCCTCTACAAGAATCCTATAATTACTAGATGAAAATCACATAAATATTTAGAGCATCTTTGCACCTATGAAGAAAAAACTTAAAATATCCTATTCAAAGAAAGTTCACAATCGGTCTTTCGATATTGGCAACCTAGTGCTTAAATAAAATCAAAAATACCAATGCTTTAATAGACCGTAAAGGTAAATTTCAACCAAATTAGTTAGGACCATTTTTCATAACTTTTAAATTTGGATCAGGTGCATATCATTTGGCCACATTAGATGGAAAATATTTAACAAGCCAATGGACATAATGCATCTCAAAAAGTACTATGCATAAAATCACGTCTCACTATTGTACATAACCACATTGAATTTTTTGTACATAAATCATCTCTTGCATTTAGTTCATTCTATTATTACAATCATCTTACACAAATCATCCATCATCTAGCTACATTTTACATTTCCCAAAGCTTGTTTAGTCCAATTACATATGTCAAATAGTCACATCCAATTATTATGTTATTTAAATATCATACATATGCCATTAAGATTCATAGTCAAACTTGGTATTTTTCTAAGTAATTCAGATTTTATCTTAAACCATTCACAAGATTCATATTTTAATAAATCTTGATTCTGAATATTGATTAAAAATCTCTCTTGAACCAAAACCACTATTTCTCATTAAGAAAATTTTGAGTTTTGGGAATCAATTTTGCCACTTTTGAACCAAAACACATTTACACATTTTAAATATGATTTTGCACAAAGAAATATGATACTACATAGTAGTATTTTCTCCTTAAGTAAAATTTTTCCCTTGCTATCCCACTATTGTCTATGGTCTAGAATGCTGAGAATTTACAAAAGGAAAAGCTCCCCCCTACTCAAAGCAATAAAATCCCTTGCTCTTCCACTAAAATGAGTAAGTATCCATTACAAAAATCCCCTTTTCATCATCAAAATTGAGCAAAAATTCCCAATCAAAGGAATCAAAAGAAAATAAGGGGATAATGAGCTTGAATTCCTAGAATCCTTAGTTATTCGAAAGTCGTGGGATGATCTCCATTACAGTAATGGGTTGAGTGAAACCTGCCTAGCAATGGGGTAGTCTTACATATGGTGACATGTTTTTCACATTAGCGATCTTCTTTTGTATATACCAATGTCCACTTATGGATGAGCTATTTTTTGGTGCCTTGTATTACAGAGAAGTCTAATTGCATACAAAATCAAGATAAATGAATTCATCATTTGTACACACCATGGTTCTTAAATTGGCCTACATCATCACCTTACTTGAAATTGGTAAATGAACTTAATAAGTACACATATTTTATTCTTGAGATATTTACATCATAATTTAGATCAATATGGGAAAAGAATACATAAATCACACACACTGGTTCTTGATAAACTTGACTTTGCCTAAAAAATAACCAAGATTCTCCTTGAATTTTGATTGGTTGAATTCACTATATCTTCAAGGATCTATATGACTAATAGCATATGTAATTGAGGATAAAACAACCAATTAAGTCTTGCATTATAGAGAGCTGTGAAATAATTCAAATTTGACACGTGCAAGTGCCTTAGTGAAAATGTCTACAACTTGAGCATCGGTGGGAATGTACTGAAGCTGAATTCGATGCTTGGGAACTTCGTCTCAAATTAAGTGGCATTGTGCATCAATGTGCTTGGTTTTCTCATGATGCACTGCATTCTTAACAAGGTTCAAAACACCCTGGTTGTCATAGAACAAGTGTATTGGAAATTTTCATGGAAGACCCATACTTGTCAGAATGCGACACAACCATATCACTTCACACACAGCTTCACGTGCGGCATGATATTCTGCCTCTGTAAATGATATAGCAACCACCTATTGCTTCTTGCTATGCCAAGAGACAAGACCGGATCCAAGATGAAAAATATATCCTGAAGTTGACTTGCGATCATCAAACGACCCGAAATAGTCGGAGTCTGTGTATCCTTGCACAAAGAATTTGTTATTCTACTTGTATTCTAGGCCATATTCCATACTACCATGGACATAGTGAATACCATGTTTTACTACTTTCCAGTGAGTAGTCTTAGGTTCCTGCATGAACCTCAAAAGATAGTTAATAGTAAACATGATATCTGGCCTAGTGTTTGTAAGATATATGAGACTCTCAATCAACTGTCGATAGAAAGTACCATCTACCTCAGTTGAATCATAATACTGTGATAACTGAAGACCTGATTCCATTGAAGTTGCCTTTGACTTACAATCAGTCATGCGATATTTTTCTAATAGTGTCTTAGCATATTTTTTTTTAGACACCTTAGTGTAGTGCTCCTTCTGGCTTACTTCTAGTCCAAGACAATAATGGAGAAGTCCAAGATTTGTCATCTCAAAATATTTACATAAGTCACTTTTGACAATAGAGATCATAGTTTCTGAACTCCCTGTAATGAGCAGATCATCAACATAGAGTACAAGCAAAACTATCTCAAAACCTTGTTTCTTTAAATAGAGGTTTGCATCTGACTGAAATCTCTTAAATCCATGTTGCAGGAAGTGATTATCCATCTTTATATACCAAGATCGAGGAGCTTGTTTCAAACCATACAAGGATTTGACCAACTTGCAAAATTTTTGCTCTTGTCCTACAACTTCAAATCCTTCAGGTTGAGTCATGTAGACTTCCTCTTGGAGATCACCATTCAGAAAAGCACTCTTTACATCCATCTGGTGAAATTTCCACCCATACTATGTTGCCATAGCACAAATAACTTGAATAGTGGTCATCCGAGCAGTAGGTGCAAAATTTTCCTCATAGTCAATACCTTCCTTTTGCGCATAGCACTTTGCAACAAGACGGGCCTTATTCTTATCAATTTTTCCATCTGCCTTGTACTTGACTTTGAACACCCATTTGCAGCCAATGGGTTTCTTTCCATGTGGCAGATCGACAAGCTCCCAAGTTTTGTTCTTTTTTAGAGGTCTATCCAAAGTCAAATTTGGTACAGTGGATAACTTTAAATCTTTGATTGTATTTGTATACCACTTTGGATTCTTATTTTGAGGTGTTGAAGAATATGAATAAGGACCTCCAACCTTTGATGAAGTAGACTTCTCAACCTTAGTTTCCACAAGGTCTAGGTATACATCTGATGTGTTTCCTTATGTGAAAGCCTCATCAAAAACTGCATCTCTACTAATGTGTATCTTCTTGGTCAAGGGATAAATAAAATGCTAACCCTTAGAGTGCTCATCATAGACAAGAAGAATACACTTCAATGTCTTCTCATATAGCTTCTTACTTTTCTCTTTTGGTATGTGCATGAAAGATTTACATCTAAAAATGCGTAGATGAGAAATGGATGGTTTCCTACCACTCCATGCTTCCTGTGGAGTCATTCCTTGTAGGGCCTTTGTGGGTGCCCTATTCAACAGATATACTACTATGGTGATAGATTCTGCCCAATATAGTTGCCCAAGACTAGCTCCTGTGAGCATGCAATGAACCATTTCCATGATGGAATGATTCCTCCTTTCAACTTCTCCATTTTACTGAGGAGTATAAGCAGTAGTTAACTATCTTGTGATCCCATGTGTAGTCAAGAATGTAGAAAATTATTTAGAGGTAAACTCCCCCTCTCGATCTGAGTAGAGAGTCTTTATAGAAGCCCCTGACTCCTTCTCAATAGATTTCTTAAATTGCTGAAAGAAACCAAATGCCTCAAATTTTAGAGTAAGAAATAACACCCACATTTTTTGTGAGTAATCATCTACAAATAACTGAAAATACCTCTTCCTCCCACAATTTATGGGTGTGAAAGTACCGCACAGATCGGTGTGAATCAACTCTAGATGTTTCTTTGCTCTTGTAGAGCTTTTCTCAAAAGGTACTCTATGTTGCTTTCTTGTAAAGCAGTCATAGCACACTGGCAATCTAGGAGAAAGGTAAGGAAGACCCTTTACCATCTCATACTTACTTAGCTCAAGTAAGTATCTAGAACTAAGATACCCATATCTCTTGTGCCATAGGGAAGTTGCCTCCTTTGTATAGACTATCATGGAAACATGGGGAGTAGAGATAGCATCTAAGGCAAATAAGCCATGTTTATATGAAGCGGTTGCAATGTTCTTACCCCTACTGGTAATAGAACAACACTTATTGCCTCCCTCAACAATAAAGTTCACAACCATATCTTTGTCCAAAATTTGTGTGACTAACAATAAATTGTTTTCCAATCCTGGAACATAGAGGAATTTTTCAATCTGAAACTTGCCATTAGGAAAAGTGACTAAAATAGTACCTTCTCCCTGAACCTTGTAGGTTGTATCATCAACAATAGTGATAGGTTTGCCCTCTTTGGCCTCAAAAGTTTCAAACCATGATTTGTCGCCAGTCATATGCTTACTAGCGCCAGAATCGATATACCATACAAGATTTTTGCTACTTGGAGGCTATGGTATCCATGAGCACCTTATGTGCCCACTCATAATCCAAGTCAGATTCTTCAAAAGCAATGTTCACTTGGGGTTGCTTTTTCTTGTTTTGTGGTTTGTTCTGGCCTTTCTGTTTAGATTGCTTATTCTTGTGCCAACACTTGTTGGTGTCATGGTTGTCTTTGTCACAAATTTTGCAATATCTCTTAGTTTGTTGAGGTTGTTTCCATTTTGAATCCTTTTGAGAACTACCTCCTTTCTGAAAATTACCCTTCTTCTTATTTGGCCCCTTCCTGTTGGTGTATAGGGTAGTGTTAGAAGAATCATCTCGCTGTAGTTTGCGTGCCTCATCTTCTTGAAGCATATTGACCAACTCAACAAAGGTAAATTTTGGTTGTGACACCTGAAGGGAAGTGATCAAAACCCTAAAATAATCAGGTAAAGCTCTCAATACAATTGAAGTAAGGAGCTTGTCATCAACAGGTTCTCCCAAATAATTCAATTTTGCTTTCAATTCAGAAACTCTGTAAAGAAAGAGTTCAACTATCTCCCCCTGCTTCATGCTTAGACTGTGTAATTGAGATTGAAGAAATAGAATAGTGGAATTATTCTTTCCCTCATATATAGTATTAATGGCATCCCATGCCTCTTTACTATTTTCAAAGTCAGTAATATGGGGTTGAACTTCATCAGACATAGCAAGCAAGATGAGCATTTTGGCTTTGTTGTCTTTCTTGTCAATGTCTTTCTGATCAGTAGTTGGAGTTGTAGCTCCAACAGTATATGAAGGTCTTGTTGTTGCTCCAGACACAACATCTGATAAGTCATCCATTGTTAGGATTGCCTTCATCTTTTTTTTCCATGGTGTGTAGTTAGGACCTTTCAACAATTGATGAGAATCAGTCATTAATTTTGCAGACATTTTGAAGGTTCCTTATAACACCAATTGGTCACCCTTTCGATATACCTTTTTCTAGGCCGTTATACCGTACAAAATACCCGCACTTACATGAGGGAGACTATAGGTATTTAGAAACATAAAAAAAAAATCACCCGCCCTTACGTGAGGGATACTATAGGTAATTTTTAGAGATCATACAATACGTGGTACTTAAGCAGTACTGAAAGGAAATAATCTCATTGATGGAACCTACCATATAAAGTCTTCAATCCTCATGTGTGGGGTGTAACTTCCCCTAAACACTTTGGATTTCAAAACTTTTATCAAGATTTACGCCTAAACACAAGAACGATTAGGGTAATGGATGGAGTAAAATGCAAAAATGACGTACTTATTCCTCCTCGACAATTTATAGAGAATAATCTTAGACGTCGTTTTAGCATCTATATTAGGTGGCAGATATAGTATCCCAATCATGACAACATTACCTATAAGTGTGGGCTAGAGGTATCACAAATACCGAACGCTGTAGTGCAATAAATTGTACAGATGGGTTTATTTTATTCCGGGGTCTTAGGGAGTGAATTTGATTTTTAAATTTTAATGTAGTGCAAAAAAAATGAAGAATGCAACATACAACATAAAAGTGCCCACAGAAATAAACCTCAAGGTGTCGGGCACTGCCGAAAATGCACCTTTACAATAAGCCAATTTGCTTTTTTTCAATGCTTGAAAAATAACTCACAATCCCCCCTTGTTTTCATCCAATGTGGATTAAGTAGCAAATATGAAGCATAAAAAATGCCCATTCACTAGTTGCAAATTTTTTTTTTTTTTAAATTTAATGCAAAATTTTTTAATTAAGTTTAGCAAAAAAATTTAATTAATAGTAAAAAAAATAATTTAATTTTGTTTGTTAAATCATTTAAGATAAAATGAGTAATTTAAAAAAAAATGATTTAAAAAAACAAAAAAAAATTATTTAAAATATATTAATTAAAAAAAATACTAAACAAAAATTAAAAAAAATCACAAAAAAAATTAAAAAAAATTTACCTTTACGACGGGGCAGCACTCAGAGTATTTTGGAGCGCGTGGGGATCGAACCTAGGACCACTCGATGAGTGCCTTCGCCTGACCTGATCAACCGGTCGGGCTAGGCCGTCGGATGGTAAAGAAGGCAGAAAGCCTTCTATTTGAGGCAGACGATAGCAGAATTTTTTTTTTTTTTAAATTCGGGCTTCTTTTATCCCACATCGACGCTGTAAAGCGTCATGTGGGGAATAAAAGAAAAAACACCCCCTTAGCCTAGTGATTGCCTTCAGGCAATCACCAACCCATCCTTTTGCCGCACAGAGTAGCCAATTGGCCAGCGACACGTCACTCGAACCTATCATCTGCCACGTCAGTGACAGCACCACCTCAGCCATCCACATTAGTCGTCCAGTCAGACCACAGTCGACCTCGAGATCCATACCCATGACCAGTCCAACATCAGTCCAGCTACCTCAGGATTCGTGTCCACACCCAGTCAGCCTCCTCGGGCTACCTGCCAAGCCAGTCAGCCCCTGCGTCTCACCTCAAGAAATGTGTCGAGGACCAGTCTAGAGTCACCTCGAGATCCATGCTAATATGATCCAGTAGTGACCTCAAGAATCATGCCTTGGGTCTATCTGCTCCCAACCTGCTCAAGAAAATAGAGAAATTTCCTCCAAGGCTCTGATACCATGTCAGAATAGCGAACATCAAATGAATTGCATTGATCAAATAAATAGTACATAGTAGCCTGAGAATAGTCTATAGGATACGGAACCTCCTAGGTGAGAAATAGGCATTGTTATAACAACATAACAATAGCCCAAACAAATATTAACAATAGCCTAATAATGGAAGAATCAATAGAGCTATGCTAACATTTACCGCCATAGTACAATGTATTTTCAATCATTTGTTTCATCATATTACATGATTGCTTGTCATACACAAAAGTTGCATTGATCATACATTATTGCTTGGTCATATAGTTGCATAAGGACTTTGAGATGATAGCATGATATAATCCTAGTAATATTTTATTATATTTACATCTCACTAGGACTCTTATGCCTAGCACAAGCCCTCCATCATATTATTCATGCTTAGTCACTCATACTACCTCCTTTTACTCCCCTTAATTTTAATCAAAATTAATCTTAAGGGTATACATTATTCATCACCTACAATGTCACTTTCAAACATCAATTTCAAAACTACTTTTGGAGCATATGCCTTTGAGGTCAGCATATAAAAAAACCTCACACAATATCTGCTTCATGACCAATGCGAGGGGTAACCTCCATAAATGGTCATATACAAGAACACATACTCAAGGTCTATTGTTGACTGATAAAAATTACAAGGGTATGTATCCCAACAAACTTTTTCTATAAATATGAATTACATTATAAAATTCAAATTACAACACTACAAATATCAATCATACTCCATCACATTACATCTTAGTCTTTTTCCATCATACCATAGCTAGTACGATAAAAATTGCTTTCAAAACCAAAACATGACCATAAGCATCATTATGTAATATCATAAAAAATATAAAAATTTTGCATTTGTTTAACACGTACAAAGAAAAAACAATAGCATAATATTTATCTCGATATAAGATACGTAAGTTCATAAATAGGAGATAGGTATGCCACAATAAAAAACTTAGCATGCTCAGTCATCAAAAGAAGGGTGTAACAAAAGGCTACACCAATGAGACCTCATTTTGTAGAAGCCCTAGATCCTCAATCATCTACCCTATCTCCTAGTGGTGGTCTGAATGAAGATATGTTCACATATCGAGTAACCATTCATGAACTAGATCATGCCCCACTTTGACTCTGGCTCAAAGCCATATCCATTATAAAAGGAACTTTTTGACCCTCTAAAACTGCTAAAAAATACAGCTTTGGTAGAATTCCTCTCACTGATAGTACTTCACCAACTCCTTGTTACTGCTAAACTACATCTACCTGCTCAAATATGGCACATCCATCACCTGTTGCTATAGTTGAGCCTGCACATGTGTCAACTAAACCTCAACTATCTAGATATGTCTTGCTTGAGTATCCACCTAAGTCCTTAGAGCTACTATCATAACCTTCTAATCCTTGACCTCCCTCTCTAGCTTAGATAGCTAATCATCATGCCCTCTACCTAGCTCTCTCATCTCCACATTGCCATATGACTACTAAGGCACATCCTCCTATTGTGGCATGTCCTCCTAATGGGAGCCCTCCTCCCATTGAGATACATCCACCTAAAAATATGGCCCCTACTACTATGGTGCATCCCATTGATAAATATACCCCTATCTTGGGACTCCTCCCCTCATCCTGAATCTACACACCTTTACCTGGTGTGGTCTTTGTACCTCTCTGCTACCTCACTTACCACAATACTCATTGTAACTATAATCCTACACTACCTCTAGGTGGTTGATGAGGATGGGGCATAAGCCTCTCAAGCATCAAGTCCTAGTACCATCGATGATACTCATCATCAACACCAACATCATCTACTCTAGGACTCACAAATAGAGGATCATATGTATATGAATCCCTAAACTCAGTAACATTGAGAACCTCTCCCATACCTAATGGATCTTGTGTCACTCACTAGAACCATCTATATCCTAGCTTTGGTATGCCCTATCTCTCCTAAAATTATTGTAGTACTTGGTCATAGTAATGGAGCTCAACCTCACCCTTATTTGATCATAACCATCAGACTCAATGAACATGGGCTAGCTCTATGTGATTCTTATCCTAATATGGATACATTCACCATGGCATCCATGTCATCAATCGAGGTCCCAAACCATCTACTATCTACATTACCTTAGTTAGTCCACCCCTCTCTTCTCTCCCCCAACTGAAGGATCCCATAGAAAAGTGGTTAGATGCTCCACATATATATACTCATGTAGTAACCCGAGAGGCCTCCTCATTGCTATATGCTCCCAAATCCATACCTAGAGAAGGGTGGTGAGGACAATGCAACTATGGCACTTATACATAACAGTATACAGTTTTTGTTACAAGAGGTATAATATGAACAGACCCCATGTAAACTGTATCTCTATATCCCTCATATTAGACATAATATTTGCCAAACCCCATGACAAATGACACCTACTCATGTCGCAAATGAGTAGTCCAACAACTACTCCACTCAAAACCATATTCAACATAGAAACTCCTAGAGTAGTTCATCTACTCCATGATAATCTTGCTCTTCTCCACTAGAAACTAGGGATCCTTGATAAGCTACTCTAAAGCTCGTGACTATACTAGTGTTGTATACACCTGATATCCCCTAATAGAAACACGTAGAATTATATACATGTCCTCTAAGGTGATTTTCATATCACCAATCAGTAACAAAAATGTGGATAATTCTAGGTACCACCGCTCTTCCAATGCAATCAATAGAGTAGTATCAACCATAATCTAGAGCATCTCTACTACACATAGTAGTCCCACCCACTCCAGTGTCCCCTTATCTACACCAGTAAGAGCTCTCATCTGGTCAAAAAATTTTCCAACCCACCATTCCCAATTCTCAAGAGTGCTATACTATAAGTAAAAACATTAAACAATAAATATACTTAGTTTATCATATTTCTTAAATCATAAAAAGATTAATTATAAGAATTTTTTTTTTGAGAAAATCTATACAATTCTCACGAATTCACCCGATCCTTGCAAATCCATTCTTGGTAACATGTGTATTTATAATCCACACTTGGTAAAGCGTGGATTCACAAAAAACACTAGCAGAGCATATTTTTGGTATGGATTCACCATGAAATGTGCAAATTCATTCCCACCAGGTGCACGCAAAAAATATAGCTAAAAATGTAGAAAATTTATCTTAAATTTGCAATAAAATTCCTAAAAAAATAGCAAAAAGGTTTATATGCCTGTATGCTCAGTCCAGCTCCGTCGTCTCCCTTGCACACCTTGTCAGCTATGTGATTCGAAAGATCCATTTTTATCCAGAGCTCAATTTAGGAAGTTCCAATGTAAAAATGAATTAGGATTTTTTCCAAAAATCCTATTTTACCCCCGCCTCATGTTTCTTTAATCACAATTTCAATTTCCATGAATAATTTTACACTATTCATGAAACTCGAGGGGGCACCATACCCAAAAAATTAAAATTTTAATTTGTGTGCCTCGATTTGAATGCATATATATAGGCTAACATGCCATCAAAACTATCTATTTCTTTTTGTGACAATTTTTATTTATCTAAAGTGTCTACATATTTCTTTAACGCATTTAATGCTCATAAATGCGCTAAAGAGGGGGCAAAATGTAGACTAGGAATTTTGACACCCTTCAAAATTCCCTCCCCCTAACTCATGTAAGTTCACCCCTCAACCCACATTTTTTCTCTCCCACACCATCAAAGTCATTTAACTAATTAAAAATTTATCATCTTCTCATTTGAGCAAATCCACATGACCAAAATAATAGGTCGTGTAGATTCGTCCAAAATAGGCAAGAAAGTGATTTATGGAAATAATCGGATTTTGGCCTAAAATTGGCCTAGTCCCATAATTTATACGAATCTGCACAACCAAAAAAGCTAATCACACAAATTTTTTTATAAAGGAAAAATGCTAAATTTACATAAAAAAATATCCCGTAATTACATAACTTCTCAATTCCTTGAAGGGCATAAAAGTAATATTCTACCTCTGAAAAAAAAATGAATGGTCATTTTATAAAATTTCTTAACACATTTTCTTGTAGGAAAAGGATTAGATTTGGTGTTTAGATCTACATTGTATGCTTTATTGCCTAGACCATTGGTAGCCAGAAAATATACCCCCACTGTGAGCACATCAATTTTTCATAATTATTCTTACATATACTTGTGATTTGCATATTGCATTTTACATTTTTATAAGTGTGGATTCATGAATCTACGTGACAAGAAGCACAAATTTATGAATTCACATGATCAGAATCATGGATCTACTCTCAAAAAAATTCTAGTAAGATTACCACAAATCCACATGATCATAAGTATAGATCAGTGGCACTGATTCATCTGCAAGTGTGGATCTGCATTGTTCTTTGCTTGGGGGTAACTTCATTTCCTTTGATCTATTCTTTCTTAGTAGCATGTTATACCTCAGCCATTTTAAATTTTATATATCATTTTATTCTGCATAATTTAATTCATTCTTTTTAATTTAGATCTGATCTTGAACATGCTTGTAATTCATATTTTTATTCTATGATTGGTTAAAATATCGAGGGGATTTGACTACCATGCTACTAAGGATCACCATATAGTGGCCCAAGAAAATCATCCAAAACTGATTGTAAATTTTAGTGTTCCCATCTGATTGATTACAAGATTTTTTGTAAATCTACCTGACTATAGGTGCATATTTAATCGTGCATATTCTATTGTACAGATTTGATTGTGTGGATTTATTTTGTTTAAGCTTCCAGATCAGGTAAGTGTTCTATATAATCATTTCTAAGTCTAATTATCCTATTTTCTATTTATCTACATTCTATTTTAAATATCTATATTAGGTCAAAGATATAAACAAATATATATATATATAGAAGTGAAGTCTTATTGCACTTAGTTTAAAAGCAATTTATTCATTTTGTGTGTTGATTGCAAGGAAATTAAAATACATATAGTATAGATTCAGTTGCATTTTACCAAAAACTTAGGAGTATGTTAAACAAATAACTCATCAATCCTTCACATTGCATAGGCGTGGAAATCACCACAAAGTGTTTCGTGGTGAACCCACCACAATTCATCAACAACCACCAAATAGGGCATAACATAAGTACCTCTCATATGAGGTGTAGATACCCTATTTTCCCATCCCCTTCCAGGTGAGGATCCATTATCCTGAAGAAAAGGGGTGCAAAAAAATTGAGTCTACAATAGGGTATGATTATAAGATGAAAAACGGGTAGATAAAGTATTACTTTGGTTCTTTGATTAATTAATTTTCTTTAAATATTATTTAAGTTGTGTTAGGGATTAGATAAAGTATTTCATTTATTAAATGTGAATAAAAGTTATTTTTATTATTATTTTTAATTCTACTTGAGAATTATGAGTTAGAATTATGTATAAATGAATTTAATATTTGCATTACTATAAGTTTAACTACTTTTATTTCTTTGAGACTATATTTTACTTTGAGAATTTATTATTAATATCAAAACTAAACTTAATTAAGAATAACCCTTTTTAAAGGGAGTTGAACCATATTTTATAAGAGACTGCAATTTAACCATTGAATAATCAAGATAGTAAATTATTCTTCAGTAGTAAAACTAAACGAATCATCTTATGTAATACTGGAAGAAAATACCCACAAGGGGGGCGAAGTTCTAAGGTTCAAATCTCAGGCCTCGTCGGACTGAACGCTTGTCCCTTTCCTGGTGCTTTCAGAGGCGTAAAAGTTTTAAAATGATTGTGGCATGGTGGTTATAGGGGTAGAATGCATGAAGATCTGTGTGGCGGCTTCTAGGGTGGACAACACAAAATACTATGGTAGCCATAAAAAGTTGGACAGCCTACTCGGATTCATGGCAACTACCGATTCCACCATGTAAATTCAAAAAAAATACTTGAATAAAATATCTAAATATGACATCTACTACTATTTTTTCAAATGGAGGTAAACAACTAGGACTTGAGAATGGCTAATTCTTATGAGATAGGTCAGGATGGGTAGGTAAAATGGAATGGTATGGGATGTTCCACCAGGCCAATCATTGAGCAGTATCATGATGACTCCTTGCATAGTTATGAGTAGGATTCCTAGTGGTGAGGCTAAGGAAATATCCATAATGGGTTTGTATGAGAAAACCCATTATTTTACTCTTAATATTGGGTAGGTGAGATCATGCTTATTGTTAAGGTAGTGAAAATGGTCTTAGTTGAATGTATGAGGAGATAGATTTAGCTAAAGCACAAAGGCATCATATCATAGAAATATTCATGTTATCCTATCACAATTAGGTATGTTATATTTTAGGGAAAAGGCATCCCACTCTAACTGATATAGGCTTTGGAGGATAACCCCTATGCCATGGTGAAATTATCCTATATAGGTGAGTTTATGGTAAAGGTGGGGGGACCACTAATGGTGTCTTTTCTAATGGTGAGATTATAAAAGTGAGCCCCAAAATCCTTTTACAAGAAACTTGCCACTCCTATCCACTTGAGGGTCATTTGTTGTAACTAAAACTCAAAAGTTCTTAATTATACCTTGTACTGATTAAATTCTAGGTACTCATTAAGTGAAAATAAAAAATATATTCCTCTCCCTTGATCATGTTTTTAACCTTTTTAGTAAGTTTAGTCAATTGAACCAATGAGTCAAATTGAGTTGTTACGTATATTGCAACTATCATATATTTGGTCCTATGAGATTTATCCTATGATTTTACATTAATATTAAGGCTTTGAAATCCATCATTGGTATTAGAGCCACAATCTAGCCATTTGAGATTGAGAGAAACTGGATTGATAAGTGCACCCGAGGATTAACAAAATTTTAGGGTTGAAGAAATCACCCAAAGTTAAAAATAACTAGCTAAAATGATCATTGGGAAATTTCAAAATAAATTGAAGAAGAAAGAATATTGAAGTAGAGAAGAACAAAGAGAAAATCTAGGGTATTTCCACAATTGTAGAACAACTAGTGAAGACTAGGAGTCAGCTAGGGTCTTTCCACTAGCTTGAAGGATAACTAGTGAAAACGAGGACTCATATTTGGGTGAATAAAATTTAAGACAATTGATTATTTACGAAAATAGCTAACCCTAACATACATAAAGGATTTTTAAGGACATAGATAAATTCTTGACAAATAAGCAAGTTTATTATAGTGGTAAGGGTTTTGATTTTTATCCGCCCATGTAGAGGAGTTGGAGAGCAAGTGGGTAGTTAAACCTCTCTAGTTGCTGAGAGGCAAATCTCTCGTCTCACATGTTGCGGATATGTTATGTAATGATTCCTTCGTGGTCACAGTCTGTTTACCCCTTATGGCCACCACCAAAAAAAAAAAAAAATTCTTGACAACTAATTTTTGTCAACAATTAGAAGAATGTTGAAGGATTTGGTACAATCAAGCTATCTTGATTGGAGTATCAAGGAAATCTGTGTCATTTTGATATTTAAGGATTGAGTTATTAGGTGTGATCTAAGATATTTTTGTAGCATATATTAATCATTAAAAGTGTGAGAATATTCCTAAAACATATAGAGAAGACTTTCATATTTAGGTGCAAGAGAAGGCATAAAGCTCTCATCAAGTAGATATTGATTTAGGTTCCAAGTTATTAAAGTTCTAGGTCTTGAATGAAAGACAAGAGGCTGACTACATACATCACCAAGCTAAACCTAGAAATGACACATGTCATTGGTAAAACAAAATATTATAATATAAAGTACACATTATAATTCTAACATACCCCATTAATGTGTACTTTCCTAAAAAATATAAGTCAACATTAGGTACATTCCCACTTAATGTTGACTTCCATTACAATATAGATATAACATTTTGTTGAAATTAGAGAATTTATCAATTGTAAGTGACTTTGTGAAGATGTCAGCCACCTGATCTTGAGTAGGTATGTACTTGATTTGTATGATGTTCTATTGTACCATTTCTCTAATAAAGTGATGATGGATCTCAATGTGTTTTTTTCAAGCATGAAATATTAGATTCTTTATCATCTTAATGGTACTTTGATTGTCATAGTATATGTGTGTTGGACCATATATGAGTAGCCCAATATCCTTAAGTAGCTACCTCAACCAAATTGCTTCCTTAGTTGCCTCAAATTCTGCCTTATACTCTACTTCTACTGAAGACAAGGAAACGGTATGTTGTTTCTTATATCTCTATGAGATAGTATGTTGATCCAACTAAAATTAGTAACTAGTAGTTGATATTCTATTTTTAGGACAACTAGCCCAATCTAAATATATGTACCCAATCAATGAAAAGTCATCACAATTTGTATGCATAATAACATAATGGAGGGTCCCTTTGAGGAATCTCAAAATTATCTTAGCTACTATCCAATGACTCTTCATGGAATCTTGCATGAATCTAGAAACAAGACCCATTAAAAAGGTGATATCTAGTCTAGTTGAAGTTAAGTAGATCAAACTTACAAGTAGTTTCCTATGAAGGGTGCCATAAATCCTTTATACATCATCATTATTGATCAATTTTAATTGGGTTTACATGGAGTGGAGGATGGTTTAAACTCCATGAAAAACCTCTCTAAAATATATTGAATATATTTAGCTTGGGAGATGAATATCTTGCCAAGTTGTTGCCACACTTCTATACCTAAGTAGTAGTGAAGGAGGCCTAAATTTGTCATCTCAAAAATTATGTATAAGTCCTCTTGGAGAAACCTTATTCCATATGTGTCATCACCTATAATAAGAAAATAATCCACATAAAATTTTACTAAAATGATGTGGTTTCTCCAATATTTCACATAGATATTTGATTCTACTATAGATCTAGTGAAACCAAGCTTGATGAAATAAGAATCAATTTTTGCATACCAAGATCTTGGTGCCTACTTCAACCCATATAAAGCTTTATTCAATATAAGAACTTAGTTTTCATGGTCTTTAACTATGTTACCTATAGGTTGATCAACATATACTTATTTTAGTGCATGATTGAGGAAGGCATTTTTTACATCCATATGATATATAAGACAATGTTATTGAATAGCTAAAGCAATAACAATACAGATTATAGTTATTTTTACCATAGTAGCAAAGGTCTCCTCATAATAAATCCCTTATTTTTTATTATAACATTGAGCTACTAGGTGATCCTTGTAGAAATCGAATGAGCCATCTAATTTATACTTTGCCTTGTACAATCATTTTGTGCCAATGGTAGACTTTTTTGGGGGTAAATCAACTAACTCCTATGTATGATTCTGCTCAATGGAATCCAAATTTTGTTCAATGGAAAAATTCCATTTAGGATCACCAAGTGCTCATTTGATATTAGAAGATTATGTTTGGCTAATGACTTTGGCCATGAGTGCATAGTTAACTTGGTGTCATAGGGTGGAAGGTCTTTTACCTATATAAGTGGGCAAGTGATCTTGGGTTGCATCTAAGGTAGATTGAACCCACTTAGGTAAAGGATTTGATATTGTAGAATTATTATTATATGGATGATAGGTAGGAGGAAAATGAGGACATGGATCATCAATGGGGAGTTCCTTAGGTTGAGGATGGCTTTAACTTGTGATGGAAGAAGAAGGATCTAGTGAAAGAGTGTATTCGAGAGAAGAAACCATTTCCATGTTTGGTTGAAATGAAGGGGTCATAAGAGGTAGATTTTATGGGGGATACTAATTTAAAGTAATATTCCTAGAGAAAAAAACCCTCTTGGAAATAGGGTCATACAACTTATAGGATTTGGAACTATAACTATAGTCATTAAAGATGCATTTATGACTCTTATAATCAAGTTTATTTATTTTTTTATGAGGTATGTGAGCATAAGAATCACATACAAAGACTCTAAAATGGTCCACATAGGGCATATTTTCAGTCCATATTTACTCTAGTGTTATATCATTCAAAAACTTAGTGTATGACCTATTGGTCAAGTAGGCAGTAGTAAGAATATTTTCCCCCCATAATGTGTTTGGTAACTCAATAGAAAGTATCATAGATTTGGCCCTATTTGTGATTATCTGATTCATCCTATTAGCTACTCCATTTTACTGAGGTGTATAAGTATTTGTGAACTACATCCTTATGCCATGATGCTTAAATTTTTTGAAAAAATCTTTGGATATGTATTATTCACCATTATCTGACCTCAATGTGTTGATTTGATAGCCACTTTATCTTTCTACAAGTGCCATGAAGTCTTTGAATGTATCAAGGGCTTGCCATTTATACTAAATTAGGTAGATCCATATCTTCCTACTATAATCATCAATGAATGTGATGTAGTATTTAGCCCCAGTATGTGATTGAAAATTTAACATGTTGAGGTTAGATAATGGTGGAGAATACATCTCCTAAGAGTGTTCCATATTTTGTAAGCATCATGGCATAAGGAGACAGTTCACAACTATTTATGAATACCACAAATCTGAAGAAGTTTTGTTTAGGAAAATTCTTAGAGAAGCTCCTATTGTGTCTAAAAAATAAAAATAAAAAGTGATGCATAGTGGAGGGGCATCCTTTTAAAAATATATATATTGGGGTAATTTATTTTTAAAAGGGACATATTTTATAAACATGTGGAACCTATTTTTGAGTGCCTCTCCATAAAGAATAATTTTTAAATTTAATTTTTTTCACCCACAATCTAAGGTCATTGTGTGGTTTTGCATGGTGAAATATAGTCAGTGAAGGATGAGACGAATGAAATCCCCAACAATCATTTGCATTTGAATTCCATTTAAAAGCACATATAGATAATTTTTGTGAGTTATTGTGCTTGTCCACTTTCTTGTGGATGTAATGCACATGACAAGATTGAGCTATCCCTAGAGGTTTCATCGAATGGTAATGTGTATTTCAAGGATAAGGATGGGATCGACTATGTGGTGGTAACAATGCAGTTGTGCCACATGGAAACTATCGTGTGTTCCACTTCTACCACATGGAGTAGCTAATTACATGGCTATGCATGATATCCAACATCACCATAGATGCACAATGACATTGTGGGAATTCTTATCTACCTAGGTCTTGCTTTTGAATCATCACTATGGATGATGGTCATGCACGACTTATATGGCATTCCCACAGTGAATGACATACATACATGTTTTATTTTTCTCATCCATGTTTTACATGGAAGTAGAATATTATCCATGGTTTAATCACAAACCAACAATATTAAACTCAATTTTTTTTTAACCAAAGTAGAATGGGACTATAAAATAAAGAGGGTACCAGAATGAGTCATCTTATATTATTGTCACACTAGGTGCACAACCAATTTGAGGAGGTACAATTATGTGGGATTATTCCATGGTGTGTAGAACATGCATCATGTGGTGTGATCACACCATGTTGGCATCATGGCACCCACTAAAAAAAATAGATGCATACGGGCTCAATGCATTCGATTCACATTGTTTTTAAAATTGAATTTATTTTTTCCCATCATGGAGCATGGATGGGAAAATGTATTTTTTATTTTAATTGTAAATAGGTGGTTGCTTCAAATGTAACTGCGTAAATAATATTCTGACAAAGCCATATATATTTTGAGGGGATATATTTATCCATGGGTATAATTTATAAAGTCAAGGGGGGACCACTTTATTTAATCAATTGTATGCGGACTTAGAATATAAGACAAGAAGGGAAGTGCCCGTGAAACAGTTTTTGACTGTTGGACATTTTGAGTAGATGAGTTGTCATTGATGTCAAGAGTGATAGGTCATTTATGTCAATAGTGAGTGGTCATTGATGTCAAGCTTTCAGCACCAGTTAGTGGCAGTTTCAGTTGGCAGCATTAGTTTCAGGTTCTCTAGTTTTAGTTGATTAATACCTGGGTTCACAAAGTCAAACGTGGTCCAAAGTGCAAAATAAGAAGCCCAAGTGAATAATATTATAATATTTTTATAATTATATATATATATATATATATATATATATATATATATATATATATATATATATTAACATGGTGGAATCGATAGCTACCACGAATCCGGGTAGGCTGTCCGGATTTTATGGCCGCCATAGTATTTTGTGTTGTCCGTCTCGGAAGTTGCCACACAGATCTTCACGCAGTCCGCCCCTATAACCACCATGCCACAATCATTTTAAACCTTTTACGCCATTGAAATCACCAGGAAAGGGACAAGTATTCAGTCCGACGAGACCCGAGATTTGAACCTTGGACCTCCGCCCCCCTTATGGGGTTTGGATGATCCAATTGGTCTACACCTCGTACATTTTTTTATATAATATTATAAACGGAAGTTTTAAATTAATTATAAATTAATTAATATAATTTTTATTTTAAATTAATTTATAATTTAATTTACTTAATTTATTTAAATTAATTATTAATTAATTTTTATATTAGTTATAAGTTAATTTATATTAATTTTTAACTAACCCTAAGGAAGGTTATTAAAATTAATTCAAAATTCGAATTCAAATCTCTAATGCCAATGTGGGAATTACAGTTATCATGTGTATAAAAGGAGGATTACCCACCTTACCAAAATCCCCAATGATTTCGAATTAAATCCTATGCTATGCATATTTTATGTGAATTGTGGTGTGCAACGAAAAGTTTTTAATTTTTAAAAAGTGCTTAGAAGAGGCAAAATCATTTCATCCACCAAGGAGAGAGCCTTGGTCACCAACCACTGGTAGCGCATTTGGAAACCATGGAAGTGGCAATATGTGAGGTCAGTGAGAGGCACAAGTTTGAATCCTTGTGGAGGGTCATTTTGTTTTGTGTTGGAAAATGTAGTGGAGCAAGGTTGAAAGAGAAGGAAGTCCACTTTCCTTCATGTGGTGCCTCTAGCCCACGCGGTGGGCTCCAAAGCACTAAGGCACTTGGTGCTTGGGGAGATGGTGGATTGAATCACGTTGAAATCCTTTTGGGGGATAATAAGGTATGCCTTTCGGAGAAGTTTGTTTAGATATTAAAAATTAATTTTATCATATTTTATTTGGTATGTGAGGTTTTGGGGGAGTTATAAGGTTGATGCAAAATAGATTTTTGGGTATTATTTATTTAGGGTTTGAAAAGGAAATAAAGGTGTTTTAAATATTGATTGAGGTTTTTGTGGTGTTGGATATTATTTTAAGTTGGATATTATAAGGTGTATCCAAGTAATTATTTTTGTGCATGATTTGATGAATGTTAATTACAAGTAGGAGCAATAAGGCATAATTGAGTTTTGAGTATTTTTGTGTCTAAGGAATATTTGAGAAAGTTTTAAGAGTGATATTTTTTTCATCTAACCATTGAAAATGGAAAGAAGGAAATTGTGATTTAGACAGGTTTTCCAAGGGCACTTCTACATCAAAAAAAAGGTATGGGCATATTCTTCCTAGTGAGCGATTGTTGAGTGTTGTGAATACCAAGTTGGAGTAAAAAGAATTTGGTTAAGGTTTTTCTTATTGAGTGTGTTTTGAATTAATGCTTCAAGGTTTTTTGGAATAAAGAGTTGTTGATAAAACCTTATTTTATAAGCATTGTTGTTGAAGTGATTAATTTGAGTGAAGAACTTGAACTAGGGTTTGAAAATAATATATGTATCGTTGTTATGCGATATTGATTGATAAGCATTGTTGGAAATATTTGAGTGAGTGTTCATATGCTTGGACTAGGGTTTGCAAGCAAGGATTATTTTATTGAGTGATTGGTTGAGTAAAGTTGGTTGAAACTAATCAAGTGAATGTGTTAAAGTGATTGTTCAAGTTCTATGAAACAAATTTTTCTATATTCTAAATTGAGTTGAGAAATTTATTGAGAGTTAGTGATTAATTTGTGAGCAGAGTTGATTGATTTATTTGTTCAAAACTTGAGGTAAGGGCTGAGGCATATATAGAAGAGTAGATTTGAAATTTAGTCAAGCTTTGTGTTAAGGCTTGAGGACATAGATTGAGGATAAATTTGTGCTAGACCAAAGGATTGTGTTTATTGTAGATCATAGGATAGATATTGAGGATAGACTTGTGCTAGACCAAAGGACTATTTTTAGTACAGATTTGAGGATAGAGTTTGGTGCATATTTGAGGATATATTTGTGTCAGATTAAATATAAAGATAGAGAATATTTGTGCTACATCGAAGGACTATGTTTAGTGTAGATTTATGACAGATCTTTGAAGGTGAAAAAGTATAGAGGATGACAATCTCTAGTGCATAGATATTCATTATCGAGGGCAGTGAGGAGAGGTGTCTTAAGTGGATAGATATCCATTAGCCAGATCAGTGGAGACACCAGTTCTTCTAAAATATCACTATTTAGAGCTAAGGAGAAAGGAGTTATCCTGTGGATAGATATCCATGAAATTGATTAGGGGATTGGTGTCTCCTTTGGACAATGGATTCTAAGAATGTGTCCTCAGATAATTCAACACCAATTTTTTATGTAAGTGATTATATATTTTGGAGTATGAGAATGAAGATTCACCCGATGGCACTTGGAAATGAAATTTGGGAAGCAGTTGAAAATGGATACATACCACCAACTGATCCACCTATAGATAAGGAATATAATATTCTATAGTATTAAAATTCAAAAGCAATGAATGAAATTTTGAGAGGTTTGCATAGAACATAATCCATAAAAGTTATGGATTGTAAAGATGAAAAATTAATCTGGGATAAGTTGCAAAGCATATATGAAGGAGATAAACGTGTCAAAAAGGTAAAGATACAAAATATCAAAGGGCAATTTGAAGAATTAAGAATGAATTATGAGGAAAACATTAGTACTTATCTACTTCAAATATATGAGGTTGTTAATGCCATGCAAGGACTTGGAATTAATGTTGAAGAATCGGATGTTTGTGGTAATGTCTTAAGATCTCTTCCAAAAATATTTAGTGAAAAATTTCTGCTATATAAGAATCAAAAGATGGTGATTCTTTTACAAAATAAATGTTACTTTGTATTCTTACAAATTTTGAGTTAAGAACAAAAGAGGAACCTAATTTCGGGAAGGAATAAGCATTCAAAGCTACTAAGAAGACAAAGGGAAAAAAGTTAGATTCAAGTAATGAGTCATCCAGTGATGAAGAAGCTAATTATGGTATAAGGAATAAGGATTCAAGAATATTTAAATATGCAGAATCTATTAGATGTTTCAATTGTGGAAAGTATGTTCAATATGCAATTGATTTTCAAGAAGCTAAAAATAACAATGATGAAGAAAAATAGGATCATAGGAACAGGGAATCAGAAAGAAACAAGTACCAAAAGAAATTCAAGGATGGACAAAGCAAACAAGGAAAGAAGTTCTTTCAAAGACAAAATAAGAGCTACTATGAATACAAGGCAAGTGAGTACTCAAGTGATAGTGATAAAAGTTTCTTAAATAATGATAAATATGAAGTCCTATTTCTGATTGAATAAAAAGAAGTTAATAAAATGTCACCAATAATTCTCAAGTGTTTTAGATGTGGTAATTTTGGACATCTTGAAGATAGTTGTACAAGGAATGGTTTTAGTTTCAGTGATGATAAATATGAAGATACACTTGAAGGACTAGAAGATAATATTCTAATGGCACTAGAAGAAGAAGGAGGTGATCCTACAGAAGACAAGTCAAAATAAAATTAAGATGTTGACAAAGGAAAACACATAGAGGAAGAATTAGAAAAATGAGGATTTGATCTTGAGGGAGAGCTTATTTATGCTTTTAAAACTTTAAATAAGGTAAGAAATCAAAACTTCCAACTTGAGATTCAATTTCAAAAAAGTGATGAAGAGAGAGGAAATCTTATAGATGATCTAAATGATTCAATGGCTAAGACAAAGAAGTTCAAAGATATGTTAGAAGCAAAAGTCTTAGAATGTGAAAATTTAGAACAAGAAGTAGCTCTACTAAGGGAATATTTAGAAAAGTCCAAGGATAAGCTACACAAGTTTGGAAATATTTCAAGGAATTTGGATAAGATGATCAAGGTACAAAGAAGGTCAAAAAACAAAATAAGTATCGGTTTTGAACAAGATAAAAAAAAACAAGAATAAGAGTCAACCTCAAGTTCTGAAGAAGAAGAAGAAAATTTAGAAGAAGTAACTTTAGAATAAGATAGTGTAAGAAAAAGTGAGACTTATGAGGATGATTTGAACAATAGAAAGTTCAACAAGGAAAGAAACAATGCACAAAGGAGAAAAAAATGGAACAAAAATCAGAATAGTTTAAGAGAGACTAAGAGACCAATGAGGTCAAGACAAGGAAACTTCAATGGAATATGTTTCTCATGTCACAAATTTGGATACAAGGATTCACAGTGCAGGATACATGAAATACAAGAATATGGGAACCTCATGAACAAGCAACTTTTCCATGGGTATTGCTACTCAAGTAATCAGTTTGGTCACAAGACAATGAATTGCAGAGTACATAACAAGAACATAGATGGCTTCACTAGGATAAATCCCAAGACATTTGCACCACCAAGGAATAATAAAATTAAGTGTTATAAATGCAATAATGATGGACATACAACAAAATGGTGTAGAAAAGATATTGCAGAATCAAGTATGAACAGGAATAGGAACAAGAATATAGACATGAATAGGAACATGAATAGGAATAGGAATAGGAATAGGAACATGAATATGGACTTGAATAGGAACATGAATAGGAATATTGATATGGACATGAAAAAGAATATGGATATGGACATAGACAAGAACAATAATAGGAATAGGAACAGGAACATGGACATGAACAGGAATAATCAAAGGGATCAGAAGGATCATATGAGAAGGAAAGATGACAAAGGTAAATATCAGTGCTTGTTGGGAGTATAAATACTCCCACCCCATATTATCCACCTTAAGAGGATGTGGGGGAGGGGCTAATATAAGACACTTATTCTTAGACCCGAGCCCCAAATGTGGCCCTTTGCCAATCATGTCAAAGGGAAGATATTTGAGTAAGGGGGGAGATTTGGTTTAAGGAGAGAGCATTGATCAGGGGGAGAAATTTCCCAAGGGGAGCAGAATAGGAAAAAGGTCAAGTTTTGGTAAAAATAATTTGGGTTTCCATCAATGAAAAAGGGGGATATTGTTGGACATTTTGAGTAGATGAGTTGTCATTGATGTCAAGAGTGAGTGGTCATTGATGTCAAGCTTTCAACACCAGTTAGTGGCAGTTTCAATGGGCAACATCAGTTTCAGGTTCTCCAGTTTTAGTTGATCAAGACCCAGGTTCAAGAAGTCAGATGTGGTCCAAAGTGCAAAAGAAGAAGTCCAAGTGAATAATATTATAATATTTTTTATAATATTATAAATGGAAGTTTTAAATTAATTATAAATTAATTAATATAATTTTTATTATAAATTAATTTATAATTTAATTTAGTTAAATTATTTAAATTAATTATTAATAAATTTTGATATTAGTTATAAGTAAATTTATATTATTTTTTAACTAACCCTAAGGAGGGTTATTAAAATTAATTCAAAATTCAAATTTGAATTTGTAGCGTCGATGTGGGAAGAACATTTATCATGTGTATAAAAGAGGGATTGCCCACCTTACAAAAATCCCTAATGCTTTCGAATTAAATCCTATGCTATGATAATTTCATGCAAATCATGGTGTGCAACGAAAAGTTTATAAATTTTAAAAGTTATTAGAGGAGAAATCATTTCATCCACTGAGTAGGTATCCTTGGTCACCAACTGCTGGTAGCGCAGTTGGCAACCATGGCAGTGGCAAGACGTGAGGGCAGCAACATATGTAGGTTTGAATCCCCATGGAGGATTATTTTGTTTTGTGTTGGAAAACATGGAGGATTAAGGTTGAAAGGGAAGGAAGTTCACCTTCCTTCATGTGGGTACCTCTATCCCACGCGGTGGGCTCCAAAGCCTTAATGCGCTTGGCACTTGGGGAGATGACAGACCGAATTACACTAAAATATTTTTGGGGGATAACAAGGTATGCATTAAGTTTGAGCATCGAAATTTTTAGAGAAGTTTGTTGAGGTATTAAATATTAATTTTTGCATATTTTATTTGGTATGTGAGGTTTTGGGGGAGTTATAAGGTTGATGCAAAATAATGTTTTGGGTATTATTTTTTTAGGGTTTGAAAAGGAAATAAAGGTGTTTTAAAGATTGATTGAGGTTTTTGTGGTGTTGGATATTATTTTAAGTTCGATATTATAAGGTGTATCCAAGTAATTATTGTTGTGCATGATTTGATGGATGTTAATTACAAGTAGCAGTAGTAAGGCATAATTGATTTTTGAGTATTTTTGTGTCTAAGGAATATTTGAGAAAGTGTTAAGAGTGAGATTTTTGTCATGTAACCATTGAAATTGGAAAGAATGAAAATGTGATTTAGATAGGTTTTCCAATGGCACTTCTACATTAAAAAAATGTATGGGAATATTCTTCCTAGTGAGTGATTGTTGAGTGTTGTGAATATCAAGTTGGAGTAAAAAGAATTTGGTTAAGGTTTTTTAATTGAGTGTGTTTTGAATTAATGATTCAAGGTTTTTTGGAATAAAGAGTTGTTGATAAAACCTTGTTTTATAAGCATTGTTGTTGAAGTGATTAATTTGAGTGAAGAACTTGAACTAGGGTTTGAAAATAATATAATTATCATTGTTATGTGATATTGATTGATAAGCATTGTTGGAAATATTTGAGTGAGTGTTCATATGCTTGGACTAGGGTTTGTAAGAAAGGATTATTTTATTGAGTGATTGGTTGAGTAAAGTTGGTTGAACCTAGTCAAGTGAATGTGTTAAAGTGACTATTCAAGTTCTATGAAACAAATTGTTCTATATTCTAAATTGAGTTGAGAAATTTATTGATAGTTAGTGAGTGTGAAGCATATTGAGTCTCTAAAAATTTTCTATATGTTTCTAAAATACTGATTGAAAGTTATTGAGCATTGTGATGAATGTGAAGCATATTGATTCCCTAAAAAATCTCTTTATGTTTCTATGAGATTGGAAAAGCTATAGTGTGGACTTGTTGAGTAGATTTGAGGCAAGTGTTAGAGAAGAATTTGTGGACATATTTCTATGAGATTTTATGGAATATTACAATACATATTTGAGGAAAGTGATTGAGAGCAGATTTGGACAAGTTCTAGTGAGGACTTGTTGAGAAGATTTGGACAGGTTCTAGAGAGGACATGTGGATAGATTAGTGTGGGATTTTGTGTAAGCTTACAAGGTAGATTTGAGACAAGTCTTTGAGAAGAATTGTGAGTAGATTTGATTGATTTATTTGTTCAAACCTTGAGTTAAGGGTTAAGGCATATCTAGTAGATTTTATTTGAGATTGAGTCAAGCTTTGTGTTAAGGCTTGAGGATAGGTATTGAGAACAGATTTGTGCTAGACCAAAGGACTATGTTTAGTGCAGATCAGAGGACATATATTGAGGATAGACTTGTGCTAGATCAAAGGACTATTTTTAGTACATATTTGAGGATAGAGTTTGGTGCATATTTGAGGATAGATTTGTGCCAGATCAAAGATAGAGATAGAGATAGAGTAGGTTTGTGCTAGACCGAAGGACTATGTTTAGTATAGATTTGAGACAGAGCTTTGAAGGTTATAGAGTATAGAGGATGAAAATCTCCAGTGGATAGAGATCCATTAGCTAGGGTAGTGAGGATAGGTTTCTTTGGTGGATAGATATCCATTAGCTAGAGTAGTGGGGGCAACATTTCTTCTAGAATATCACCAATCAGAGCTAAGGAGAAAGGAGTTCTACTATGGATAGAGATCCACAAATAGGGGATTGGTGTCTCCTTTGGATAAGAGGTCTATAAACATTGTAATAGGGAAAGGATTCTCAAGATATTGATTGAGAAAAATTTAGTGAAATATTTTCTTCGTGGAGTAGTCAACATTGGGTGAACCATGTAAAATTGGTGTCTCTATTGTGTGTGGTGGTTTGTGCATTGCTTTGATTACTATAGTTGATATTGATATCTATATATTGCATAATATTTATTGGGAAATAAAAGTAAAAAGTGATCTTATATTGTTCATCGCCCCTCTCAGTATAAGCTTGTGTTCTTCACTAACAATATGGCCCATGTAATTTTTTAAATATTTGATTGAAAAGCTAACGGGGAACTCAAATATTTTTAATATTTTTTACCACATGGAGAATGGAAGGGCCTCACATGGCCATGTAAAACCTTTTTAATCATGCTTTTTTATTTTTAAGGAAAATTCTAGAATATTCCCCTGTGAGGAAAAATTTCTAGGTGCAGACTATTCAAATTGATTCCGCTTGTAGGGAAAATAACCTCCTCTTTTTACTACCAGAAATCAATACCAAGAATATTCCAAGGAGAATATTATTTTACGCTAGGAATATTCTTTATTCCTGATGTATAGGGATAGAGTTTACCTCTTATAATCAAGCATTAAATCAGATTCAAGTATAGTCATGCATATACTCATTGGAAATATTTTTTTGAGTTGAACACAATGGAGGTATTCATTTTGATTTTTGAGGTATTTTGATATACATTTTTGGTCCTCAAATATTTTTATATCATGCAGTGCATTCTCGGTTGAACCTGACACTCCATTTAATGTATGTGAACCTCATACTCAATGATCTCTTTCACACTTGGTGGATTTAGCGACTGGCTATCCATACATTTTAGTAGGATGATGTGCTCACCATAAGAACGCTTACCACTCTAGGAAATATAGAATATTGACACCCTATAATCTATACAAATACTATTCTAAAGATACTTCAGATCAACTTTTGAAGACTACAAACATAAACACTTCATAAGATTCTCTTCATTCTACTCCATTTGGATTCTAGTCTATGGTTCATTATTTTGTATTTTGAATGATTTTTTTATAGTATCTGACACTCACATATGGCTCACGTTTCTTTTGTAGTAAGGTGTATTTTTTTTAGAGACCGAAACCTTCTAGATAAATATTTCACCATGATGGAAGGAAGATACCCATGGTGAACCTAAACTATGACGTACAAATACAATAGACCCGAAGAAGAGGTTGACCTTGACGTACTAAGACAAAGGCTAACCTAGAGGTAACAAACCCAAGGAAGTATCTAACCCTGAGGTAATAGATCTAGACATATATACAATGGATCTAGAATTATTATTCATAGTTGAAGAGCCAATATACAAAAGCAAGATCCTAGATACTCTTCTAAATCATGTAATGGAAATCAAAATTAAGGGGGAATGTCTCTAATGTTGACATACATTTTTTTTTAAAAGTACACATTAAGGGGGAATGCTAAATTTAATGTGTACTTTTCATATAGGCTTATGACTTTATATTGTACTCTTTTCATGTATAATATAACTCTTTTCAGTACCTACACTAAAAAAAAGACCTTTATAGAGATAGAATATTCAAGTCTTGAGAAATAGACCTTGATAGAAAAAGATTCAATTATTGAAGGAAGACCTTGACATAAAAAATTTAGGTCTTGAAAGCAGACCTTGAAAAAAAAAATTTAAGTCTTGAAGGTGGATCTTAATAGAGAAAAGGATTCAGGTCTTGAAGATAGACCTTGACAAATGGCTTGGCATTGGAAACCATATAAAAATTCTAGTAAATAAAGTTTTAGAGATAGAAAATATTTCAGGTCATTTAGAGACCTTGGCATTGGTTCAAGAAAAAATATAGAATATATAAACCCAAGAGGTCAAATATGATAGAGATAATTCAAAGAAATAGTTTCATAGTGTTAGAATGGAAATTGATGAGATGATATTATACATGAAGTAGATTACAATATATAGGTATAATCCTATATGCAAGACATGACAAGTGTCAATGAAACTGACAAGTGTCAAACTAAAGAGGCATAGTGCACTTTAATTCTAACATTCTCCCTTAAATTGCACTATATTAACTAAAATAAATAAATAATTCAACATTAGGTAACATTCCCTCTTAAAGTTGACTTCTCTAAAAAACACCTATCATCTTCCTTTGTTACATAATTTGGTCTAGGCTCGTGCTATTTGCAGTTGGATCTCCAACTATGAATAATCCTAGATCAACGGTGTATACATCTTGGTTTGTTACCATAGGGTTAGTCACTTCCTTGAAACTGTTGCCACTGGGTCATTCGTCTAATTGCCTCAGGGTAGAGGATTTTATGGCTTCCCCTGAAGCTTCAATGCTTGGGGCCATGAATTTGTTTTTCAAGTTCTAGAATGAATTTTTTTTTATTGTGGTTTTATCTTTGCATGGAAAACCTTGTTTTTTATGTGACTGCACAAATCTGCATATTCCAGATCTGTAGTTATGGTGAACAACTTTTGTGGATATGATTTTTATTTTTGGAGTAGCATATTTATCCATTCTATGTTTCTGCCACCAAGACCCTTTTGCAACTCTTCCTTCCATTATGTGTTTCTACATCCTATTTCTAGAAACAAGAAAGCAACACCATCATCAATGCTGGAGATCGAAGCAACACTAAACTATAGAGAAAGTGGGTCCAAAATATTGAGAACCAGATACAACACTAGTTGTCGAGTTGCACATGGAAGCAATGTAGTTTAGTGGACAAGAGTCCCACATTCGATACACAAAGTCTTAGTAGTTGTGTTTCAAAGATCATGAACTACAACAACAGAAATATTACCTTTTTTCACTAGATGAAAAATCATGGCAACAACAATTAGCGTGTGCCAATATATTTTTCATATGCTTTGTTGCGTATAATTCAACTGCATACACCCTTGCATGTTGCTTCTAGTGGCACCTATGCATTTCATGGAATGATGTTGGTATAGACTTAAATATGCAACAACAAATATCAGTGAATACGCTTTTAAAATTCCTTCGTGCAAAGCACTCCAGATAATCATGAAGTCCAAAAATTTTCTATGCGAAGAGCAGTTTATTTTTGAGGGAGTTTTATAGCTTTCTGAATGTTTTTGAACGTTTTTTAAATCTCATTTGAATCCTTTTTTGGCTCCTATTTATGTCTACAAATTTTTTGTGAATGTTTTTGAACGTTTTTTAAATCTCATTTGAATCCTTTTTTGGCTCCTATTTATGTCTACAAATTTTTTGTGTGAGGCTGGCAAAGATACGTGGCAACAGTCAAATTTTTCTGATGCATTGGAGAAGTAGGACCAACATTTTTTGGTGCTTGCCATGGTGTTTCCCATGCTATTAGTGATTATTTTGATAGAGTGGCCGCCATAAATTTTGGTGAGTATGGTGGAGGTGTTATTTAACGTGGGATAAAAGCACCAATTTTATAGCATCAATTTTTTAACCACATCGGATTAAAGGCACCTACCTATATTGCACCTGTGAAATGTGCTTCTATTATGCTCTTGAAGTGTTGAAACTGCTAGTTTGGCCATTTGTCACTTAGTGGACATGGAATCGTTGATTCTATTCAACAATGCAATGATTATGATGTTGAGGTTCATGGTTGTCCTTGGATCACGAGTTCGCACAGTCTGGTCACCAATTTTAAAGATGTTTCCTATGTTTGGAATGAATGTTATTGAGATCTGGCAGTACTATTTATTCCATAGTGAGATTGAGAGGAAATAGATCGAGTGATTGGCATAGTTTTTGATGATAAAATTCAAATTTTCCCTACATATTTGTTGCTTCTTGATGTCGCCAGCACAATATACTCTATTTTCATCGCCATTTGTCTTAGTATCCATGTTGAATTCTAGATTACTTTGTGGACTTGCTACCAAAATTTATGCCAAATTTTGATCCATCTCTAGGGAAGATCCATTGGAATTATCTGATGGTGATGTTAAAATATTATGTGCATGAAGTATGTTTAATGCAGTGTGAGTTGTGCTACACTGAATCATGCAAAAATGGCTATAGAGTTGTAGTGTATAGTTGTGGATCTGAGTGACATGGCTATGAACATAGTAATAATTAGAAGAGAGAAATATGGGTACTAGTAAGTTGCAATGGCGAGTTGATTTGTAAATCTAACTCTGGATTCGATCGAATATTTAAATCGCCATGGGTGCACTGCCCAAGATTATTTTAGTGTTCTCTACTATGGAAATAGTGATGGCTTATTCAACTGTAGCATGGAAGAATTTTGTTGTGTTTGGTTTGACCAGAGATTATAGGGAGTTTTGCAACCTATTTTTCTCGTGGTCGGAGTCCTAGTGGTGTCCCGACGAGAATTGTTCATATTTTATGCTTGGGAGGATTTTACACAATGACCACCATATCCACAGAATCAAGGTTATATTCTTTGTTATTGATTTATTGGTTATGTGTTTGTCCATTTGAAAAATAAAATAATTCCTTTACTATATTCAAGACATGGGGAAAGTAAACTTTTTAAATGTTTTTTCATCAACACGCTAAGATTAAAAAATTTAATGGAGCACCATTTGAAAAGTGGGAGGGCCACTTAATTTCTCATTGTAATGGGAGTTAAAATATAATATAATATTGTATGGGTAGGTATTTAAGTGTATGGAACATATTTTTTACCCACATCATGTAATTTTCCCCTTTAGAAACATGTGTACGAGGACATTTCATTTAAATTGGTGGACACCACATTTTATGTAAACCCATATTTATCTCATTGATAGCGAGTAAGATACATTATTTATCCACGTGGTCCTATGTAATTTCTAGTGTGAGGGAAAAATGAAGCTATTTTTTATTTCACCATAGAGCGATGTTTGCTACCTAGAGAGGCATGCTATTTTTTTCTTGATGATGAAAGCCCCGTTGAGAATACAACATAGGGGTATTTATAGTCATTGGAAAGGTTATTCCATGACGGATACATTGGTGATGTCCAATTATAATTTTGAGATTATTTCACTTGTATTTTTTAGTCTTAATAGTTTATACCTTGGAGTGCACTCTCAGTGGAACCCGACATTTCCAAGAAAATTGTAAGTGATCCTAGTATCTAGTTACCTTCTCTAGAGCACCTAGCAGATGCAATCGTTGGTTACCCATACATTAAAATAGGATGATAAGGTCACCATAAGGACACCTAATCTATGGACTATAGACATAGACACCTTAGACTCTATCAAAGTATTTTTTTGGATCAACTTCTAAAGACTAAAAATGAAGACACTCAAGAAGATTCTCTTCTCTCTTCTTTCTACTTCTCCTCCATATTTGGATCTATGGCTAAATTTTATTGCATTTCATGGCTCGTATTTCTTTTGTATTAAGGTGCATTTTTAGTAGAGATCGAAACCTTATAGATTTAGTTCACCATGAGGGGGGGTGATAGTCAAACTAAAGAGACATAGTGCACTTTAATTCTAACATTCCCCCTTAAAGTGCACTATCCTAACTAAAGAAAAAAAGAATTCAACATTAGGTAACATTCACCCTTAATGTTGAATTCTCTAAAAAAACCTAGCATCCTCATTTATTATATAATTTTGTCTAGGCTCGTGCTCTTTGCGCTTGGATCTCCAACTATGAAAAATGCTAGATCAATGGTTTATACATCTCGGTCTATTGCCATAGGGTCAATAACTTCCTTGGATCTGTTGCCATTGGATAATCCATATAATTGCCTTAGGGTCATCCTGCATGCCTTGAGGTCATCCACTTCTAAGTCTATTGTCTCTGCAGGTCATCCTACAGGTATGTTGCCTCTTGTAGATCACTGACTAGATTCACCATGAATAACATCCCCCCTCATGGTGAAATAAATCTATAAGGTTTCGGTATCTACCAAAAATGCACATTAATACAAAAGAAATATGAGGCATGAAATACAATAAAATTGAGCCATAGATCCAAATATGAAGGAGAAGTAGAAAGAAGAGAGAATATAATCTTCTAAAGTGTATATGTCTGTAGTCTTCATAACTTTATCCGTAAAAATCCTCAGATAGAGTCTAGGGTTTCTATGTTTGTAGTACCTAAATTAGGTGTCCTTATAATGACCTCCTCATCCTATCGTAATGCATGGGTAACCATCCGCTGCATCTGGTAGGTTCTCTAGATAAGGTAACTAGATACTAGTATCACTTACAATTTCCTTGGGAGTGTCGAGTTCCACTGAGGGTGCACTTCAAGGTATAAAATTTTGAGACTAAAAAATACAAGTGAAACAGCCTATAAATACCAATGTGTCTATCGTGGAAAAGTCTTTCCAATGACTATAAATACCCTTATGTTGTATTCTCAATGGGGCATTCATCGTGAAGAAAAAAATAGCATGCCTCTCTAGGCAGCAAACATCGTTCTATGGCTTTATAAAAAATAGCTTCAATTTTCCCTCGCATTAGAAATTACACAGGACCATGTGGATAAATAATGTATCTTACCGACTATCAATGAGATAAATGTGGGTTTACATAAAATGTGGTGTCCACCCATTTAAATGAAATGTCCTCATACACATGTTTCTGTAGGGTAAAATTACATGATGTGGGTAAACAATATGTTCCATACACTTAAATACCTACCCATACAATATTATCTTATATTTTAACTACCCTTCCAATGAGAAATTAAGTGGCCCTCCCACTTTATAAATGGTGCCTCATTAAAATTTTCAATCTTAGCGTGTTGATGAAAAAACATTTAAAATTTTTACTTTCCCCATGTCTTGAATATAGTAAAGGTATTATTTGTTTTTTCAGATGGCTATGCCCATAACCAATAAAGTAATAACAAATAATATAACCCTGATGTTGTGGGTATGGTGGTCATTATGTAAAATCCTCCCAAGCATAAAATGTGAATAGTTCTCGTCGGGATGCCACCAAGACTCCTACTGTGAGAAAAATGGTTGAAGAACTCCTTGAAGTCTCTTATCGTACCAAACAAAACAAAATTATCCCACATTGTAGCCGAATACATCATCAATGTTTCCACAGTAGAGAACATTGCAGTCCTACACGGTGCACTCATGGTGATTTAAATATTCGATCAAAACCATATTCAGCTTTAAAAATAAGCTCACAATTACAGCTTACTGGCACCCATATTTCTCTCTTCTAATTATGACTATGTTCATAGCCATGTTGCTCAAATCCATGACTATACACTATAACTCTGTAGCTAGTTTTATACGATTCAGTGCAGAACAACTCAAACCGCATTAAACATACTTCATGCACATAATATTTTAACATTCACCATAAGATAATTCCAATGGATCCTTTCCAGATACGGACCAAAATTTGGCATAAAATTTGATAGCAAGTCCAAAAAATAATCTTGCAGTCAGTGCGGATACTAAGATAGATGGCAAAGAAAATGGAGCATACTATGCTGGTAGCATCAAGAAGCAATAAAGGTGTGAGGAAAATTTAAATTTCATGATCGAAAACCACACTAGTCACTTGATCTATTTCCTCTTCGTCTTGTTGTAGAATAAACAACACCACAATCTCTCAATAGCATTCATTATAGCACATAGGAAGTGTCTCTAAAAATAGTGACCAAACTATGTGAACTCATGATCCATGGATAGGCATGAACCTCAACATCACAATCATCACATTGCTAAACAGAAATGATGATTCCACATCCACTGAGTGAAAAATGGCCAAAATGGTAGTTTCAACACTTCGAGAGCATAACAGGAGCACACTTCACAAGTGCAATATAGGTAGGTGTCGTTACTCTGCAGTGGTTAAAAACATTGGTGCTATAAAATTTGTGCTTTTCTCCCATGTCAAATAAAACCTCCACCACACTCACTGAAATTGATGATGACCACTATGTCAAAATCACCACTGATAGCATGGGAATCGCCATGGAAAGAACTAGAAAATGTTGGTCCTCCTTCTCCAATGCGTCGAAACAATTCAATTATTGTTGTGTATATTTTCCAGCCTCGCACGACAAAAATTCACAAACATAAATAGGAGCCAAAAAAGGAGTCAAATGAGATTTAAAACATGTTCAAACATGTTCAGAAAGTTGTAAAACTCCCCCAATAATAAATTTCTCTTTACACGTAAAATTGTTGGACTTCATGATTATGTGGAGTGCTTCACACAGAGTATTTTTAAAAGTGTATTTGCTGATATTTGTTACTGCATATTGAATTCTATACCACCATCATGCCATGGTATGCACAGGTGCCACTAGCAGCAACACATGGGGGTGTATGCAGTAGAATTATATGTAGTATATAGATTACAAATAGACTGGCACAAGTTGATTATTGCCACCATGATTTTTTATCCAGTGATCTCGCCATTGTTGTAGTCCATGATATTTGAAGCACAACTTCTAAGCCTTTGTGTCTCAAATGTGGGACTCTTGTCCACCAAAATACACTACTTCTATGTATAAATCAATGGCTAAAGTCATCTCTGGTTCTCAATATTTTGGACTCACTTTCTCTACAGTGGAGTGTTGCTTCGATCTCCAACATCAACGGTAGTGTTGCTTTCTTGTTGCTTGAAATAGGATGCAAAAACATGGAATAGGAGTTGGATAATGATGCTACTCCAAAAATAAAAATCATATCCGCCAAATATTTTCACCACAACTATAGATCTGGAATATGCAGATATATGCAGTTACATAAAAAAATGAGGTTTTCCATGCAAAGATAAAACCACCATAAAAAAATTCAATCTAGCATTGAAGCTTCAAGTGCAGCCATGAAATCCTATCCTCCTTTTTCCTTCTATTTTATGATCCACAAAAGTGGAGAGCATACTATTTAAGCCTTTTGGAGAAGGAAGGAATGAAGGAAAAAAATGGGGGGGGATTTCCATGAGGGAAATCCCCCCTCAAGGGTTGACACAGGCAGGAGAGCGAACCTACTCTGATACCAAATGTTAGGATGGAAACTAATAAGATGATATTATACATAGAGTAGGTTATAATATATAGGCATAATCCTATATGCAAGACATGACAAGTGTCAATGAAACTGACAAGTTTCAAACTAAAGAGCCATAGTGCATTTTAATTCTAACACATAGAGAGCATTTGAGGTCCTTATTAGTGCAAATAAAATGGGTTTGAATATAGATAAGATATGTAGATTCTAGATAAATAAAGAAATAGGTCAATTTATAGAGGATGACATAATATTTAAAGAAGAAAGAGACCATTAAAGAAATTCCATCAAAGAAAGGTCTATGATATGATCTAAAGTTCTAAAATGATATAATTTTAAAGGATAATTTATATTTGGCTCTACAAAGGAAGGAAGCCAGTGTTAAGAAGTAACCATTAGAGAAAGTTGAGTGAGTAGTATTTGAGAAAGTTATAGCACTAAAAGTGACATCATTTTCCAAGCTAATATAAATAGAGAATGTTATATAAGGAGAAGGCACTATAAACTATTAGAGATAAAAATTCAACATTAAATACTTCAGTGCAACAATATACATAGATGACACATTGGAACATAGGGATAGCACATTGGAAGAATACAAATATTACACTCTAAGAATGTAATAATAATGTTGTGAACTCTAGCACAAGGAAGGCATCATCTGAATAATAAAACCATTGTCTTAAATGAAAGGAATTCTAGTGCTAATATTACACTATTCCTCAAGTAAGATAGAAAATATTTTTGAGCAAAATAAGGTAGGTGATACTAAAACTAGTGTGCTATCATAAAGGGAAAAGGTATTATATCCAGATTGTAGGATAAGACCACTAAAAAAAATTCTATATAATGAGAAACCATGGAAATTACAAAATAATGATATACAATAACTAGACATTAAGCTATACAACAACCAGGAAATGAGCTATACAATAAAAAACTAGACAACAAGCTATACAACAACTAGGTAACAAGCTATACAAAAACTAGGCAATAAGCTATACAACAACTAGATGAGTGCAACAATCATTACCTATACTGAAAGCACAACAAACAATGTTAGAATAAGACACAACAACCACCATAACCAAAAGTAGAAGTGGAACAAATGCATTCTAAGAATAAAATCTATTAAAGGATTTCAATCGTTGTCAATTGAAAAGGAAGCAAAATAAGTCATATCTTTCCAAAAGGACAATGCAATAAGAAGCTAAAAAAATATATTTTTGTAACATGGAAATCATTGGTCAATGTTGGTAAAGAAGCATTATTAATAAATGTGTAACATCTACTAATAAAGGAAGAGGTATTAGTAGAAATTATCATTGATGTGGAACATTCACTTTCCTTTTAAATTGTAAACACTCATTGCCTACATTCATTTGAAGATGTAATGTTTTCCAAGTTTTATAATCTTAAGCATGCAAACCCTAATGCTTTACCTCCTGAAATGGAACATCAAACTATAGCAGGGTGATTAAATGAACCTTCAACGACAACAAGCAAATCAAATGGCAATGTGTACAAGCCTAAAGAGTGGTCAAATTAATAGAAGGCCAATTCACATGAGCTTGAATAGTGACCAGAAGCAATATAACATAGTCATAGAATAAGAGCACAAAGAATTAGGCAAATTTTGATTTTAAGCTTTGAAAGTTTGATTTATTAAGGTTGATTTATTGATTTAGGGTTATAATTAGTGATAATTGGTTTATCATTAATTATTAAGTTATATGGAGTGATAAGTGGTTTAGAAGAAATGTTTTTTTATTATTTTTTTATAGTGGAGAGATAAGTAGATTAATGGGAGATTCAAGAAATATTATGTTTTAGTTATAAGGTTTTTAAGATTTTTTTAAATAATTTGAAATTCAAAGAGTATTGAAGTCTTTGCAAATTAATAATTAGGGAGTGAAAAGGTATTCAACTTCAAACCTAGGAAATTAAATTTACAAAATCCTTATTTTCTAGTTTTTAAAAAATTGGGAGATATAAGGTTTTATACTTTATAGTATCTTGGTAATTTAGATCTCTTGATTTATCTAGGCAGTCATAAGGATATCTACTTCAAAAGAAAACAATATATATTTCATGATTATAAAATAAAAAGTAAATTCCATAAAATTTAGGATCAATAAATTGATTAAAAAATCTAATGGAAAGATAGATCTATTCTCAAAATTGATCTATAGTGAAGTAATTGATGAAAACTTTGAAACATTTGAATACTATCTACATGGAAGAATTGTGGAAGCAATTGACTTTTAATTGATAATGGGGTTTTAAGAAGATCCTCAAACCTTAACAACAACACAAGAAGGGAGGATCCTGACTACGAAAAGACCTCTACTGCCCACAAAAAAAATAAGAGAGGATCCTAGAGAAAGGAAACCCTCAACTAGCCACAACAACAAAACCAAAAATATAGAAGGCTATGTTGAGCAAGGTGCAGCAACAGTATTGTCATTGTTGTCAACACAATCAGATAGATCTATTAATGCAGTGGATAGGAAGGTCAAAATATATTCAGATGTAGAAGACAGGAGTTCAAATGTTATTCAGAGTATGTACAGTGATTTTCCAAGAAGACCGAAGTGGCCCATATGTAAAAGATCAAAGAAAAAGATAAGAAAAGTGTCGTGATATCGCGACATATACAGCAGGCAAGAAAAACTATCGCGATTTCACATGTTGGAAGAGAGAAAAAGCAGGAAAAACTGTCACGATTTCACGACATGTTGGAAGAGAAAAATGCAAGTGGAAAAACTGTCACGATTTCATGACATATTGGAAGAGAGAGAAAAAGCAGGAAAAACTGTCACGATTTCGTGACATGTTGAAAGAGAAAAAGGCAAGTGGAAAAACTGTCGTGATTTCGCGACATGTTGGAAGAGAGAGAAAAAGCAGGAAAAACTGTCACGATTTAGCGACATGTTGGAAGAGAGAGAAAAATGCAAGTGGAAAAACTGTCACGATTTTGCGACATTTTGGAAGAAAAAAAGGCAAGTGGAAGAGAAACAGGAGAGAGAAAGTAAGTTGGAAAAGTATCACGATTTTGTGACATGTCGCATTTTTGTGACAAAAGAAAGATAGGAAGCGTACGAAAGTAGTACTATCATGATTTCATGACAAAAGCAGAAAGCAAGACTTCGAAAGCAGAAGTGTCACGATTTCGTGACAAAAGCAGAGAAGAAGACTTCGAAGGCAAAAGTGTCACGATTTTGCGACAAAATTAGAGAAGAAGACTTTGAAGGCAGAAGTGTCACAATTTTGTGACAAAAGCAAAGAAGCTAAGTACGAAAGCAGAAGTGTCATGATTTCATGACAAAAGCTAAGTTGAAGACTACGGAGGCAGAAGTGTCGCGATATCATGACAAAAGTAATTTTGAAGTCTATGGAAGTAGAAGTGTCGTGATATCACGACAAAAGCAAAGACGAAGTATACTGAGGCAGAAATGTCGTGATATTGTGACAAAAGAATAGAGAAAGCATACGGAGGTGAAAGTGTCATGATATCATGACATGTATTTTCACAGGCCAAAGCAAAGAGAAAGAGGAGAGAGAAAAAAGTGTCGTGATATTGTGACATATAGCATTTTTGCGGGCCAAAGAAAAGAGAAAGAGGAGAGAGAAAAAAGTGTCATGATGTCGTGAGATGTTGTATTTTTGTGGGCCAAAGCAAAGAGAAAGAGGAGAGAGAAAAAGTGTCGTGATATCATGACATGTATTTTTGCGATAGGTCGTAAATGCGCAAGTCAAGAAGGAGAAACCAATAGAAATAAGAAAGATGACAGCTGAATAAAATTAGGGTTTACAGTTGTTATGAAATCCAACCAAGATTAGGATTTTCATCATGAAAAATATTGTTATAAAAGGAGGGCTATTTGGAGAATTGTGTAGAGTTGAATGTATGCGATATACGATCGTTGTGCGTAGAGAGAAAGTCGTATTGAATCATGCTAAGTGCAAAATTTGCAAAGAGAGCAGAGTGTGCAAAAGGGAGAAGATGATCATGAAGTTCAACTATAACGAAGTAGAGTGTGCTAAGTAATTACATAGAGAGAGCAGAGTGCATAGAGATCGCAAAGGTGAAGAAGACTAGTCAGGGTCTTGCAAAAGCAAAGGTATCTTACTGTAAAACTTATAGATTCAAAATTGAATTCCAGGTTGCAACTTAGGGGTTGGTGCTCCTTCTAGTAGGTGCTAGTAAATTAGGGGTTGGTGCTCCTTTCTATTGGTGCAGATAAATAAGGGGTTGGTGCTCCTTTCAGTGGGTGCTGGTAAATTGATTGTAAAGTTGGTGCTTTGCAAAGGTTGGATTTGGATGGTAGTCCAAGTAGTCATTTTTTTAGGAGTAGCCACATTGGTGAACCTTGTTAAATCTTATGTTATTTGATGCTCTTGTGTTATACTTGCTATATCTGGTAATAAGTTTTAACTATTGCGATATTAAGAGCTATAAATTCAAGCTTAAAGAGCTACACTGATTCACCCCCCCTCTTAGTGTCATTGTAAGACTAACAATTGGTATCAGAGCTAAGTTCTTGTACAAGCTTAACTAGCTAGGGTGATCTTGGAAGTAACACAATGGTAGGTGGTGAAGGCTTCTCATCAAACAAAGCACCATTGTTTGACAGATCTAATTATGCATTCTGGAGAATCAGGATGCAGGCATATATTTGTGCTTTGGGATATGACATCTGGGGTTCAATAGTTAGTGGATACACGATACCCATCACTCGTCCAGAAGAGGCTAATGAAAATAAACTATTTGACAATAAATCAAAAGAAACGAATGCTCTCATGAGAGGAATAGCAAACAGTGAACTAGTAAAGATCATGAGCTATAAAATGACAAAAGAGATATGGGACAAACTGAGGAGTATTCATGAAAGAAACGATAAGATCAAGGAGTCCAAGTTACAGACACATCGAGCTTAGTTTGAAGCATTAAAAATGAATGACGATGAAAACATTGAGGCATATATGCTAAGAGTTAATGGAATCATTAATGCGATCATAGGACTCAACAAGGATATTGAAGACTCTGTCGTCGTGAAAAATGTATTAAGATCTCTTCCTCAAAGGTTTGATTCTAGAGTCTCAATGATAGAAGAAGCTAAAAATATAAATTATTTTAGTATATATGAGATGTATGGTTCCTTGACTGCATATGAGATGAGGATAGGAAGATCTAAACTCACAGAAAAGGAAGCGGCTTTTAAAGCCCTTAAAAACAAAAATGCAAAACAAGAGTCCGAGGAAGAAGAGACATCAGATGAAATGGAAGCAAACTTTGTTAGAAAACTAAAAAGAGGAAAAGGAAAATACAGAGGAAAGCTACCGTTTAAATTTTTCAACTATGGAGGCGTTGGGTATTTTGCGACTAAATGTCCACTTAATGAGAAGAACAAAAATGATGAAGGATCGCACCAAGAAAGAAGTGACTGGAAGAAGAAAATGAATTTCAAAAAAGGCAACTTCAAGAAGAAAAGTTTCATCTCCAGGAATGTCAGTTCATCAGAAGACAGCTTCGGTCAGGATTCTAAAGAGGAAACAGTTGAAGCTCTTTTCATGGCATTTGAAGAAGTAAAATTAGAAAAGGAAGAAGGAGTGAAATCTGAAGTATGTGGTGAAAACCCTGAGGTTAAAGTAGATCTAGAATGTGATTTGATATCTGCACTTGAAGAGTGGAAAATAGAGAAGAAAAATAATAAGAAAATTTCAAAAAGGCTTGAGGATGCAAACGAAATCATAACCAGTCTGAAAGTACAGAAAAAAGCATACAAGAAAATATTTGAAGATCTCAAAATACAAATTACCATGAAAATAGATTATTGCTACAAACTAGAAGAAGAGAATGTTGGTTTATGAACACAGATAGAAGAGATGAATCACAAAATTAGTTGCTATCACAAACACGAAGAAATTTCTATGAAGTTGGATAAGATTATAAATGACCAAAGGCCTGCAGGCATCAAATTTGGTCTGGGTTTCATCGAAGGAGAATCTTCAAATGTATCAAAGGCCAGAAATGTAGAATCCATAAAGAATGAAGATAATAAATAGGTTGATCAAGGAAAAATGTCTCATGCAAAAGAAATCAATAATTCCAGGCACAAAAGGAGAACTGACAATGATGGATTCACCAATGTCACTCATCAAAGAATAAGAAGACCTATGGCTACTATGACAACATTGCAAAGACCATCATCCAGGTTCAATTATCCCTTTTCTGGTTTATGTTTTAAATGCAATTGTTATGGACATAAAATCTCAGACTGCAAATATAATGTAAGACCATGGAATTTCACCAGTAGAAATGTTTTTTCTCCTCTGATGAATTATACAGTAGAATGTTATAATTTTCATAATTTTGGGCACATTGCAAGAAACTGTAGAAGTACATTTGCATCAAATCAGTTTCAGGGAAGGAAATTTCAACCAAATAAGATAAGACAAAATAGAAAACTTCCCATAAAACATGCACAAGATGTTGATAAGGGAAAGGCAAAACAAGAGCCCAAAACTACTATCAAAACATAGTGGAAAGAAAAGGAGCGACTTAAGGAAGAAAAGGAATCCTTAATCATACAAACAACATTTAAAGCACAGAATAAATATGTACCATGGATACTTGATAGTGGATGCTCCAGTAATATGATAGGTAACAAACACAAATTTGAGAAGTTACAGAAATATGAAGGTGGTTCAGTAAAGTTTGTAAATAATGATGGAGCTAAGATAGTTGGCAAAGGTTCAGTTAAAATTATTGATAGAAAAATTAAGTCAGAAGAATTCTTGTTTGTGTATTGTTTGAAACATAACTTGTTGAGCGTAATTTAGTTTTATGATAAAGGTCATGAAGTAGTTTTTAATAAGCAAGGTTGTGAAGTCAAAAAAAAAAATAGTGGAAAATTGATAGCAACTGGATCAAGGACATCTGGAAACCTATACACACTCTCAGAGACTTCATAAGGAGCTTGTTTTATTGGACAGGAAGAAAAATTTGGTTGTGGAACAAAAGACTCGGTCATATCAGTTTTGATAATCTAGTAAAAATCAACTCAAAAAGGGCAGTGAGAGATATTCCCACCATCAGTAAACCTGCAAACAACATTTTTGCTTCATGCCAAAAGGGGAAGCAAACTAGAGTAACATTCAAAACAAAAGAGTATTACACAAGCAAACCTTTGAAACTAATACACACTGATCTATGTGGACCCATGAGAACACAAAGCATAAATGGTGACAAATATTTTATGTTGTGCATTGATGACTATTCCAAAATGACATGGATATTTTTGTTGAAGCATAAATCAAAAGCTTTTGAAAGGTTCAAGATTTTCAAAAACCAAGTTGAGAATGGAATACGAAGGAGGATCAAATGTTTAAGACCATATAAAGGAGGAGAATTCATCTCAGAGGAGTTTGCAAAGTATTGTGAAAAATACGGTATTAGGAGACAGTTTTCAGTAGCCAGGACACCTCAGTAGAATGGAGTGGTACAAAGAAAGAATAGGACAGTGCAGGAAATGGCACGGACTATGTTGGTTGAAAGTAGAGTAGCAGACAAATTTTTGAGAGAATCAGTCCATACTACGGTGTATATACAAAATAGGTACATGTTGAGAACACATGAAAGCAAAACTCCTTATGAGTTGTGGTTCAGTAAAAGGGCAACAAAAAAATACCTCAAAGTTTTTGGCAGCAACTGTTACATCAAAATAACTGAAGATAATCTTGGTATGTTTGAATATAGAGCGGATGAATGTATTTTTGTTGGTTATTCACCAAGAATCAAAGCTTACAAATTCTACAACAAGAGGCTAAAGAAAATTGTGGATAATGCCAATGTTAAATTTGATGAAGGTAGAGAACGAGGAATTAGCTATGAAAAAAACTACCCAATTTATGAAGAGGGTATTGAAGGAGATAAGGAAAAAAATGGAAAATATACAGAAGATTGACTCAGATTATTTAAGTTTTGATTCAGAAGTGGAAGAAAATAAGAAATTCAAAATAGGCAGCTAGCAAAAAAATCATCCTAGAGAGAAAATAATTGGAGACCCCAAAGTTGGTGTTCAGACAAGAAGAAGAGTAGTAAGTAACTACTCTATTATCCAGCATTGAGCCCAAAAATATTTTTGATGCAAGCAAAGATGAAATTTGGATGAAGGAAATAAATGAATAATTAGATCAGATCAAGAAAAATGAAACTTGGGAGTTAGTACCTAGACCTGCAAATAAAAATATAATCGGGACTAAATGGATTTTTTGAAATAAATTGAATGAAGACGGACAAGTAGTCAAAAATAAAGCAAGATTGGTATGTAAGGGTTATGCACAAGTTGAAGGTATTTACTTTGATGAAAATTTTGCACTAGTAGCTAGACTAGAGGCAATTAGAATCTTTCTGGCTTTAGCAGTCTACAAGAATTTCAAAGTTTATCAAATGGATGTGAAATCAACGTTTTTGAATGGGAAACTTGAAGAAGAGGTTTATATTGAGCAACTAGATGGTTTCCAACTTGGTGATGATCCCAAATTGGTTTGCAAGTTGAAGAAAGCATTATATGGCTTAAAACAGGCACCCCGAGCCTGGTATGCAAGGCTACACAACTATATCACTCAATAAAGGTTTAAGAAAGGTATGGTGGATAGTAATTTGTATGTCAAAATAGAAAATGGGCATCTTATTGTTCTTGTTGTATACGTACACGATATCATATTTTGTAGCAGCAAAGATGAGTCGTGTAAATATTTAGAAAATAAGATGCAGAAAGAATTTGAAATGTCAAGATTGGTGAACTTTCGTATTTCCTCGGGTTGCAAGTTAATCAATGTAAGAAGGGCATATTTATTTCTCAAGTTAAATATGTAAAAGATATGTTAAAGAAGTTCACAATGGAGGATTGTAAGCCAGTTAGCACTCCCATGACGATAGGTTGCAAGTTGAGCAAGGATGACAAATCTCCACCTGTTGATCAAACCGTACAGATCTATGATTAGAAGCTTACTGTACCTGACAGCTACCTGACTAGATATTTTGTAGGCAATATGCATGGTAGCATGATTTTAGGCTAATCCCAAGGAGAATCATGTGACAGCAATGAAGAGGATTCTTCGATACCTCAAGGGTACTATGGAGTATGGGTTATGGTATCCAAAAGGTAAAGACTTCACCCTTATTTTGTATTCAGATGCAGATTGGGCAGGATGTGTCGATGATAAAAAGAGTACCAATGGAGGTGCATTCTATCTTGGAGACAGATTGGTCTCATGGCACAGTAAGAAACAAGAGTCAATTTATTTATCGATAGCAGAAGTATAATATATTGCAGTGACAACATGTTGTATGCAGGTATTGTGGATGAAACAAACCCTGAAAGATCTTGGTATTAACTTTAGTGAGCCAATATTAGTTAAGTGTGACAACACCAGTGCCATTAACATCTCCAAGAATCTAGTTATGCATTCATGCACAAAACACATTGCTATCAGGTATCACTTTTTGAAGGAGAAAGTTGCAGAAGGTGAGGTTAAGTTGGATTTTGTTCCAACTACAGAGCAAGTAGTAGATATCTTCATAAAACCATTGCCCAAGGAATTTTTTGAGTACCTTCACAATAAATTAGGAGTGGTCACACTTCCCAAGAATTGACTAGCTACAGGGATCACATTCTCAGGGGGATCATTTAAGTATTTGATTATCTTTTTGCTCATGTTCATGATTTTTGCTAAGTGTAATCATTTTTTCCTAAGAATGTTGTGCATGGACTCAGGGGAGTCTGCAGTAGCCCTTTGGTATTATTGTCAAAGGGGGAGAAGAGTTACAGGAAATTGCACATGTGTTGCCAACAATTCCAAAGGGGGAGATTGTTGAGCAAGGTGCAGCAACAGTATTGTCATTTTTGTCAACATAGTCAGATAGATATGTTGATGCAGTGGACAGGAAGGTCAAAATCTATTCAGATGCAGAAGATAGGAGTTCAAAGGTTATTCAGAGTATGTACAATGATTTTCCAAGAAGACCGAAGTGGCCCATATGCAAAAGGTCAAATAAAAAGACAAGTAATAAAAGTGTCATGATATCGTGACATATACAGCAGGCAAGAAAAACTGTCACGATTTCGCGACATGTTGGAAGAGAGAGAAAAAGCAGGAAAAATTGTTGTGATTTCGTGACATGTTGGAAGAGAAAAAGGCAAGTGGAAAAACTGTCGTGATTTCGTGACATGTTGGAAGAGAGAGAAAAAGCAAGAAAAACTATCGCGATTTCGTGACATGTTGGAAGAGAAAAAGGCAAGTGGAAAAACTATCGCGATTTCGTGACATGTTGGAAGAAAGAGAAAAAGTAGGAAAAACTGTCACAATTTTACGACATGTTGGAAGAGAAAAAGGCAAGTGGAAAAACTGTCACGATTTCATGACATGTTGGAAGAGAAATAGAAAGCAGGAAAAAGTTTCACAATTTTGCGACAAGTTCGAAGAAAGAGAACAAGTAAGAAAAGTGTCGCGATTTCGCGACATGTCGCATTTTCATGACTAAAATAGGAGAGATAAAGTAAGTTGGAAAAGTGTCACGATTTCACGACATGTTGCATTTTTGCGACTAAAATAGGAGAGAGAAAGTAAGTTGGAAAAGTGTCGCAATTTTGTGACATGTCACATTTTTGTGACAAAAGAAAGAGAGGAAGCGTACGAAGTAGAACTGTCATGATTTCATGACAAAAGTAGAAAGCAAGACTTCAGAAGCAAAAGTGTCACAATTTCACGACAAAAGCAGATAAGAAGACTTCGAAGGTAGAAGTGTCACGATTTCATGACAAAAGCAAAGAAGAAGACTTCAAAGGCAGAAGTGTCACGATTTCATGACAAAAGTAAAGAAGCTAAGTACGAAAGTAGAAGTGTCATGATTTTGAGACAAAAGCTAAGTTGAATACTATGGAGGCAGAAGTGTCGCGATATCACGACAAAAGCAAAGTCAAAGTCTATGGAAGCAGAAATGTCATGATATCAGAACAAAAGCAAAGACGAATTATACTGAGGTAGAAATGTCGTGATATCATGACAAAAGAATAGAGAAAGCGTACGGAGGCAAAAGTGTCGTGATATCATGACATGTTGTATTTTTGTGGGCCAAAGCAAAGAGAAAGAGGAGAGAGAAAAAAGTGTCACGATATCATGACATGTTGCATTTTCGTGGGCCAAAGCAAAGAGAAAGAGGAGAGAGAAAAAAGTGTCGCGATATCACGACATGTATTTTTGCGGGCCAAAGCAAAGAGAAATAGGAGAGAGAAAAAAGTGTCGTGATATTGCGACATGTTGTATTTTCATGATAGGTCGTAAATGTGCAAGTCAAGAAGGAGAACCCGACAAAAATGAGAAGGATGACAGCTGACTAAAATTAGGGTTTACAATTGTTATGAAATTTGACAAAAATTAGGGTTTACAGCCGACTAAGATTAGGATTTTCATCATGAAAAATATTGTTATAAAAGGAGGGCTATTTGGAGAATTATGTAGAGTTGAATGTATGTGATATACGATCATTGTGTGTAGAGAGCAAGTCATATCGAATCATGCTAAGTGTGAAATTCACAAAGAGATCAGAGTGCACAAAATGGAGAAGATGATCGTGAAGTTTGACTATAACGAAGTAGAGTGTGTGAAGTAATTACGCAAAGAGAGCAGAGTGCACAGAGATCGCAAAGGTGAAGAAGACCAATCAGGGTCTTGCAAAAGCAAAGGTATCTTACTGTAAAACTTATAGATTCAAAATTGAAGTCCAGGTTGTAGCTTGGCATCAAGGGTTGGTGCTCCTTCTAGTAGGTGCTAGTAAATTAGGGGTTGGTGCTCCTTTCTATTGGTGTAGATAAATAAGGGGTTGGTGCTCCTTCTAGTGGGTGTTGGTAAATTGATTGTAAAGTTGGTGCTTTGAAAAGGCTATATTTGGATGGTAGTCTAAGTAGTCAATTTTTGAGGAGTAGCCACATTGGTGAACCTCGTTAAATCTTGTGTTATGTGATGCTCTTGTGTTATACTTGCTATATCTGGTAATAAGTTTTAATTTCTATGATATTAAGAGCTTTAAATTCAAGTTTAAAGAGCTACACTGATTCATCCCCCCTCTCAGTGCCATTGTAAGACTAACAGGCTACCCAACTATAGAGACAAATAGGAAACAAGGGCTCAGAGCCTACAAAAATATTTCAAAGACAAAGACATTCATAATGAAACTACACTGCCAAAAAGGACCAGAGACCATCCCACCCAGTCTGAGATGTTGATCTAATTCTAATTTCCATATTTCATAGTGGGCACATCCTCAATTTTCATAGCCACCTAATAAATTTTTATTTTAATTAATCAGCTTCCTTACATGAAGGAGCATGGTGATAGCAAGAGAAACTATTTCATCCAAATTAACTACAGGGTCAATCTCATCACCCGATTGGATCAAATTTGCCCTAGGGGAAGGACTAGCAATAGTCTTCTAGATATTACAACTAGGAGAGGGGATTTCAAGCTTCATCAGGCACCATAAAAACACTCTTACCTTTATTAGTATATGATTTGGATTTGGTAGAGAATCAACTGGGAGAAGGTGCAAGCAACCCTAATAGAAACTTCTGGTTACCCACTTGGCTTGATGATGCCCCCATAAGCTTAGCCTCATTGCTATGAGATTTATCTATAATATCCATGTTAGGTTTGGGCTCAGAGGAATGAATATCCAAGTTGACCTTCATGGGTAGAACATTTATTTGAGCCCCATTCTATACCACATAGTTGAATATTAATAGATGTAATCCTTGATGCTTTGGATGGGTAGATTTCCCTTTTCTCACACTATCCATAGAAATATCCATTGAGTGGTAGAGGTCTTCATGAACATTAATCATATTCATGTCTCTCACCATACGAAAGCTTCACAAAGGTGACGAAGGTTCGTCAATGGTTAGTTATTGCATTATCAGAACTAGCACATGATTATATGGAGATGGGAGGTCTTCCCTCATGATTCCATTATCTTTCTTGAAAAGGAATTTATCTTTTTCTCTAAAGTGCATTAGATATACCACCATGGAGTGTTTATCCCAAGGGATATTATCTCCAATGTTGAAAAATATAGATATCTTAGCAAGTAAATCAATTATCATGGTAAAATTGAAGCCACACAATGAAACAATTTCATTGTCCTAGGAATGAACAAACTCCATTGAAAGGTCTGAGTAATTCCTAGTGATTTTTCTAAAAAAGGAAAGTAGACTGTGAGTCCCTAGAATATCCTCTGCCACAAAGTTAACTTGGAGAGACTTAGATTCCAAAAAAGTCATCTTGAACCTTCTTCAACCACTCGAGCCTTCTGCATAATTACCAACACCTCCCCAAATATGGAACTCACTCAACACAAACCACACAACTAATTGGAAAATAACATGAGTTAAGAAATAATTTAAAGGTATGTTGAAGTATGGGAAATACATGTCATTGGATTTGGGATCATTGATAAAAATTATCTTTTTATTGCTTGCTATGACACAGGGATGCATTGTCGCATGTGCCACAACACAATAAATAATAACGATGTTGTTGGGAAGTATAATCACAAAGGACCAAGGCAAGGCTTTGGGAATTATGGAAGAAATTTATAATGGAAAAGATAGTATGACATTATTTGGTAAATTCTAATATACCCCCATGGTACCTTCATGGTACACATTGTAAATATTAGACTAGGGTCAAGTCTTAGATTAGAGTGTGAGTAAATATTTTATGTAATGTAATAATGTGTAGGAAATGCACAAGTATCATGTGAGCAAGTGTGCAAGTGTTATGTGTGTATATGTGCACAAGTGTCTTATATGTAAGTGTACATAAGTGTCTCTAAATTAGAGTGTGTAATGTGAAGAGTCATGTCCAAGTGTGCATACAAGACAGAGTCATGTGTATGCAAGTGTCAAGTAGATAAGCCAAGAGTCATGAGACTTGGCACAAGGAAAGGAAGATTCATGCATACAAAGAGGCATCATACTATGGCTATATATTAATCCATAGAGGATATAGTCTACATCACCTACATTGTCTACATAGTAAGTATATAAATTATTGTTATTGTTTGATATTTTTATGATATATTTGTAAGAGGAAGAGGAGTAATAAAGTTTGCATACATTTGAGAAACTAATATTGTAAGTTATGCTATATTATTTGTACATGTATAATTTAAGCTATTACATTCATATGTATGCTTATTAATGAATTTTAGTTGATTTATTATAAGCCTTGATTTACATATTATTTGGCTCATATTATTCTAGTTACATCATTATTTTGATCTTATTATATTATGGATATCATATATTTTATCTTGTGAGATTTATTTTGTGGGTTTATATTAATATTAAGGCTTCAAAAACCATCAGGTAGTTAAGCTACAACTTATCAAGAGTACTTTCCAAGAACTCCTCATATATATGTTATCAATATTTTAGATCTCATTCAAAGCAATTAATAAAATAGAAAGTATTCATAGAAATTTCCTATGGTTAGGAACAAAGGAGAAGAGTAGTAATCCACTTGTAGATTGGGAGAAAACATGTGAGGATAAATCAAGTGGAGGACTTGGAATTATAATAATAAGGGATATGAGCAAGGCCTTGGTTGTAAATATGGGATTGAGGTTAGTGAAGGAGGTTCATGCCTTATGGGAAATAATTCTAAGAGATAAGTACCTTGAAAACAAAGAGTATACTAGGTTTTTGACTACACTAGATTCATGTTGAGACTCTTCATTATGGAAATATATAGCAAAGGGTAGAGGGATTCTATGGAAAGGAACCCAATAGAAGGTAGGTAATGTAGGTATTTATACTTCTAGGAAGGTGCATGGCTATAGAAGTACCCATTAGTAAAGGTTGAGGGGTGAGAAAGTATCTAAGTAGAGCTAGAACAAAATTATGGAAAAATAGTAAATTATTGTAGACACCTAAAACACATCATGTTGAGGAGGCTACTCATATGGATACCTTTTTAGTCCATATGACTCTTATTAGGCCTTCCTAGGACCTAACAGTGGTTCTAACCACTCAAACAAGGTAATTTGAGCATTTACAGCCCCAGCCATTGCCCCCCTTATTGGCTTATTTGCAGCCACTAGACCCAATGATGACCCCTAGATTGCTCCTCAAGGATGACCTCACCTATAAAAACCCTAGGCTTTCTGAGCTGAGCCAAATCTATTATAGGGAAACTGTTCTTGACCAGTTATGGGTGAGAAGATTCTAGAAGTTGACGATTGGTCTCCTTGATCTCAACTAAATATTGATTTTGGCTTCTTCAACAAGACAATATTGTAATTGAGGGAAATATATAAAATGGAGCATTTGCTTAATCAAAACATTGACTATTATCCATAATGAAGTGCTATAAAATTTCCTAACAAAGATATCAATCTCTCATAACCATCAAGGTGTTGCCCACATTGCATCATGAAGCTTGTATTTACATCCATGATGTGTATTGGAGCTTGAACAATAAATCTCACCACTATTCACCATCAATCCTACTTATTTCATTCCCATTTCCACCTTTAATTCATTATGCAAGAATGCACCAAGAACATCAACCCATTTGATAGTTGAATCAAACGTCGCTCTACAACAAGCACGAAGTAAAAGCTCTATGTTCAGTGGTCGTTGTGCCCAACAGTGGCCTATATGCGGAGCCATAAAATTATTTTATGATCAGTAGAGCCAACCATTCTGAGCCATGATGGCCTTGTGGTGACTTTTTAATTGATCTATTTTCTCAATTAGATAAATTTTATTATCTTTCAATTTGATTTCTAATCCATTTTAGCATACTTTCATTAAGTTTTACATGCATTTCTTTATTGTTTTTAGCAATTTCCTTTCATTTTCATTATAATGAAATGGGCCTCATATTGAGAGTCTTCACATTTGCCACTATTTTTTTATGAGTGCTTACGTGTGCATATTTTAGATTTCCACAAGAGCAAATCATCATAAAGATTCCTTAATCTTTTCATCATCAAGTGGAGGTTGCTAAGAAACCCTCCATAATCAATTTTAAGAGTGTTAGAAATATTGAGCATATTGAGTTATCATTGATGTCAAAGGATTGATGTCAAGAATTATCATTGATTTAAAAGGATTGATGTCAAAGGTTTCATGGTATTCAAGGCAAAAATATATATTTTAAAGAGAGCATGGTATTCAAGGAAAAAATATTGGATAATTATGCAAGGCAAGGTATGTTTGAAAGCAAGGAAAATTATTGAAAGGGAAAGGTTTATAATATTTATTTTAAATATTATAAAGAAATTCCAAGAGGTTTTAAATGTGTTTGGAACAAATACAAGGATTTTAAAAAAAATTGTTTGGGTCCAAGGTTTAAAATAAAAAGGCCAAGACTTAAAAGAGGAGGCAAGGTTTAAATATTAAGGCCAAAGATCTAAAAGAATAATATTATAATATTTTTAATATTATAATATAAAGTTTATGTTATAACATTTAAACCCAAAAAGGGCCAACGTTTTGAGGTTTCAAAATATAATCCGACCTTGGAAAATTTGAAGACAAAGCATATAAATACATTGCCCTTTCACCTTTGGAAGTTGTTGCAAGCATTTTTGTTAATAATTTTTGGGCATGATTCTCATGAATGATGGAGATAAAAGAGACAATGAAACTTTAGAGTGTGTAGGTGCTAGCATTGATGAATATGTGTGAGTGTAGTTTTGGTCTCACCCGTCTAGAGTAGCCCTATGGTTGGTTGAATTGCATGAGCACTGTTGAGAGAAGGGTCATAGGTTCAAAACCCCTGGATTTCATTTTGGGTGTTTGAGTTTTTTGGATTACACGCTGAGGACAGAGTTATATTTGTGGCTTCTCCTTTTGGTTCCAACCAACGTGGTAGCACAATTGGTTAGGGTGCTTGTCATAGTGTTTTTTTGGAGAGGTCAACGGGTCAAAACCCATGTGGTGCATTTTGTTTGGATTTTGATGATGGTTGATGATTATTTTGGGAAACACACTAAGGTTGCTTGGCTTTGACGACAGTTAATAAAATTTGAAGTGCACCAACATATTGAGCAAGGTATGGAAAACAATTTTTTTATTATATTCTAAAGTTAGGGGTTATAAGGTGAACTTAATTATTATTATATTATGTGCATTATGAGTTGAAAATTAGGGTATATTATTGAATGATTATAAGTTAGGAGTTATAAGATGTACTTAATGATTATTATATTTTTTGCATTGTGAGTGAAAATTAGGGTGTATTGTTGAATGATTAGAAGTTAGGAGTTATAAGGTATACTTAATAATTATCGTATTCTGTGTATTATGAGTTGAAATTTAAGGGTTTTAAAAGCTTCTTTTTAAAATATTATGTTTTTGAATTTACATGGTGGAATTGGTAGCCGCCACAAATTTGGAAAGGATGTCTAGATTTTTATGGCTGCCACAGTATTCTGCATTATCTGCCCTGGAAGCTGCCACATAGATATTCATACAATCAACCCCTATAACCACCATGCCACAATGATTTTAAAACTTTTACACCACTGAAAGCACTAGTAAAGGGACAAGTGTTCAGTCCGACGAGGCCCGAGATTTGAACCTTGGACCTTCGCCCCCTTATGGGGTTTGGATAAACCAATTGGTCTACACCTCAAACCTATATTTTTAAAATATTAAAAGGAGAAACAAGGTATTATTTTCTAGATTTATTATGGACATTTTGGAGAGATTTGAGTGGATGATTTTTCTATCTATGCTAGAATTTGAAAATCACTAACCAGATTTTGAAGGACCAAAAGGAAAATTATTTTGAGACAGGTTTTTGAGGGCACACCTTCATCAAGGCATTTTTGAGGTATGGTGTTTTAACTCCTACTCTAAGTGGTGTTTTTGAAAGGAAATATTTGTGATATCATATGGTGGAGGTATAAGGATTGATTTGATGAGCATTAGTGATTTATTGAAGTTGAGAGTATTTGTGCATTGCTTTGATTAATATTGGAAATACATGAACTAAGGTTTGAGAACAACGTTGTGCATTATTTGTATTAAATAAAATTAGGAATATGTGTGCTAGGGTTTGAGGATAAAATTATGCATTGTTGTTGAATGAAATTTAAATATAATAGCAAGGGTGTAAGAGCAAATTGAAACATTAACTTAGATTTATATTGCAAATGAAAGTGAAAAAATATAGAACATATTTGAGTATGTGTTATGAGCAGTTTTGAGTATGCATTATGAGCAGATTTGAGTATGTGTTATGAGTAGAATTGATTATGTGTTATGAGAAGATTTGAGTATGTGTTATGAGTAGATTTGAGCATGTGTCATGAGCAGATTTTATCAAGCCTTGTATGTAGTCTTGGAGTAGATTTGATCAAGCCTTATGTGTAGGCTTGGAACATATTTGAGCACGTTTGAGTAGGTTTTGCAGATAGACCAAAGTAGTGGGGATAGAGGTCTCCAGTGGATAGAATTCCACAAACCAGAGCAGTGGAGACAAAGGTCTCCTATGGATAGAGATCCATGAACTTGATAATAGGGGATTGGTATCTCCTTTGGGTTTATGGCCATAAACATTGTAATAAGGAATTGGTTCCCAAGATACTGGTTAAGAAAATTTATAAAACATATTTTCTTCGTGGATGTAGCCCACATTGGGTGAACCACATTAAATCTGTGTCTCTCATGTGTTTTATGATTTGTGCATTTTATCATTATTGGAATTGATGATATTCGATAATACTACTTTTGGACAATTATTGTAATTGATAATATTGGATAATATTGATTTGGAAAGAAAAGTAAAAGTTTTATATTATACTGTTCACCCCCTCTCAGTATAAGCTTATGTTATTCAATTGGTATTAGATTGGGTTACTTCGTGAAAGCCTAACAACTTGAAGGAAAATCTTTCAAGAACACACATGGCCACTAATGTGATAGAAGTTTCTCCTGTGATTGAAATCAAAAAAATATATTCATAAAAATAAAAGGAAGGTTTGGTTGATGTAGATAAGGAACTTACCATTACTATCCTAGAAATAAAAAGAGAGACGAATAAGAATTCAAGACTGAAATATCAATTTCAAGAGGATGAGGAAACAAAGATAAAGTTTCTACAATATCTCACAGACTTAAAAGTAAAATTTGAAGATACAAATAGAATTGAAGAAGTAATGATTCAATGATTAAAAGTAAAAGAGTTGGAATGTGAAGTTTTGGAGTATATTTGAGGTTGTCTCTATAATAAAGGAAGTTGAAAAATGTAAGAATATATCACAACAAAATATGAAGTTACAAAAGGAACTATCAATCTCAAAATAGACATCAAAGAAAGTAAGTAATAAAGAGCTCATGACTTATGCTGATGTATTAAAGTGTAAAAAATTCAAGGATGAAGAAGCAAAGAATCATCATGGACAAAATTCTATCATAGAAATGGCATGCAACCATATTATCCAAGGCAATCAAACAAGTTTCATGGTTATTGTTATTCATGTAACAAATATGGTCATTGATTTTTACATTGCATGGTCCATGTGAAAAATGATTCTGGTAGAAATTTAAATTCATTTGCACCTCTCATGGATAAAAAAGTCATTTGCTACAAATGTGATAATTTTTGGCATAAATCTAAATGGTGTAAGATAGTGTTTCCAGAACTTCCTAAATCAAGAAAGAAGAAGAATGATCAAACAACTCATAAGGGGTTGTCCTTAAAAGTTTGAAAAAATAAGGAACAAGGTAAAGAAAAATCCATGCTGGTACAAATTGCTCTTCATGTGAAAATAAAGGAAATTAGTGGTACATTGATAGTGATTTCTCAAGTCATATGACAGGTTATAAAAGTAAATTTTTTTCTCTCAATAAAAAAATAGAGGAAAAGTAAAATTTGGTGATAATTCTTCCACCAAAATTTTTAGAAAAGGGACTTTGAGTTTGGATAATGGAAGGTAAAAAATAAAAAATGTGTTGTATGTTGAAGGTTTGAAACACAATTTACTAAATGTAAGTCAACTTTGTGATTAATGGCATACAGTCACATTTCACCCAAATGGATGTGAGATTAGGAAATCCAAAATAGGAAATATTATTGTAGATATCGGTAGAACCACAAACAATATCTGTGTTGAGTGAGATAAAAGGAGAAAAATGTTTTTTTATCACAATAAGATGAGATTTGTTTATGGCATAGAAGAATGGGTCATTTAAACTTTGGCAACATAGTAAAAATAAGAAAAACATGAAGAACACAAGCTTATACCGAGAGGGAGGGGGTGAACAGTATAAGACCACTTTTTACTTTTCTTTCCCAATCAATATTATGCAATGTAAATATAGCAATATCAATAGCAGTAATAAAATCAATGCACAAATCACCACACAATAGAGACAACAAAATTTACGTGGTTCACCCAATGTGGGCTACTCCATAGAGAAAATATTTTACTAAAATTTTCTCAATCAATCTCTTGGGAATAATTTCCCTATTACAATATTTATGGACCTTTGTCCAAAGGATACATCAATCCCCTAAATCAATTTTGTGGATCTTTATACATAGGAGACACCAATATCCAAATATTTGCTCTGGCTGGTGATCCTCTAGAATACCTCTACCTCCATTGCCCTTAGAAAATGGAACTCTATCCATAGAAGACACTTGTCTTCCCTTCTATGGCTGGAGATCTCTATCCTCAACTTTTTCACCTCCAAACCTCTATCTAAAATCTATACTAAAATTAGTCTATTTTTATAGCACAAATCTATCCTCAATATTTGTCTCTAGTCTGGCACAAACCTATACTCTGATATGCACCAAACTCTATCCTCAAATCTATACTAAACACAGTCCTTCGGTCTAGCACAAATCTATCCTCAAGCATTAACTCAAATATTTACTCAATATCAAATAAACTCTATTGGATTTACCCCAAACCTTAACTCAATGTTTGAACAAATAAATCAATCAAATCTACTCATAAATCTTCTCAAAGACTTGTCTCAAATATGCCTTGTAAGATTCAAAAAAAGCTCACACCAATCTGTCCACAAGTCCTCTCTATAACTTTGTCCAATCTCCTCAATAAGTCCTCTCAATAACTTTGTCCAATATGTTCAATAAGTCCTCTCAAGAACTTATCCAAATCTACTCAATAAGTCCTCTCAAGAAATTTTCCAAATCTACTCTCAATCTGTATTGTAAGCTTCCACAAAAGCTTACTCAAATTTGTCCACAAGTCTTCTCAAAGACTTACCTCAAATCTGCTCAACAAGTCCACACTAGAACTTGTCCAATGTCATAGAAACATAAATAGAATTGTTAGAGACTCAATATACCCTATACTATTCACAATCCTCAATCACTTTCAATCACTCTTTTAGAAACATACAGAGAATTGTTAGAGACTCAATATGCTTCACATTCACCTTAATTACTTTCTCAAATCAATTTAGAGTATTGAATAGTTTGGAACTTGAACAATAATGTCACACAAAACCACTTGACTAGGTTCAACCAACTATATTCAACCAATTTACTCAATGAAACAATCCTTTCTTGCAATCCCTAGTCCAAGTATATGATCACTCACTCAAAATATTTCTAATAATGCTCAACAACAAATCTCACATAACAGTGATACTCATGTTCTTTTCAACCCTAGTTCAATTTATTCACTTTACAACTCACTTCAACAACAATGCTTATAAGACAACTCTCACATAAAAATGATACTCATGTTATTTTCAAACCCTAGTTCAAGTTCTTCATACAATCAATGGCTTCAACAACAATGCTTATAAAACAAGGTTTTAACAACAAATCTTTATTCCATAAAATCTTGAAGCATTAACTCAAAAATCTCAATAAGGAAACCCTAATCAATTACTTTTCACTCCAAACTTATTCTATAGAAAACCAACCAATCAACTCAACTATGGAAGAATGTGATCATACCATTTTATTTATGATGAAGGAACCTCAAATATCTACCAAAACCACAAACACTTATTTTACAATATCAAAGGAGTTAGAAGACACTAAACTCTCTCAAAGATATAATGCACAATATCAAAACACATATACACCTTATCACTCCATATTAAAGAAAGCATCCATCAACATATACAAAAATGATTAACCACATACACCTTATGATCTCCCAATTAAAACAATATTCAATATCAAAAATATTGTCAATACAATCTCCTTTTCAAACTAACTCAATGGCAAAAAGTCCTCTTAAATTTAATCACTCTTCAATTCACTTTTTGATAAATCAAAAACATCACAATAACTTTATTTAAAAAATAAATTTCAACACCTTATTCCTTCATTTAATTAAAAACTAACAATTAAAACAATAACCTTTCAAATATCCCTTATAACTCCTTAAACCTTATGTTTACACCTAAGGAAATTAAAAACAATGTAAAATTTATTACCTCCGCCTAGGTGAGAATCAAACCCTCGATGCGGATTCTGCCAATGCCCTAGCTGCAACTCCAACCGCTGCACAATCTAGGCACTTGCTTGGAGAAAAAAGAGCACAACATGCTCTATGTTCTTACCCCAATGTGTCAAAACCAAAAATAAGGTCAATGTGTCTCTTCCTCTGATGCCACAACATAACATGCCAAAACACTCTCGTCGAGAATCGAACGTGAGCCACACTGCACCCTCACGACTTAACTCGTGATCACTTGCCACTAGGCCATGTGCCTTGGTGGATATAAGGGTTTTACCCTCAATGGTCTTTAACACTTTTTATGGTGCCTTAAGACAAATATTTATCTTATTCTCCGCACGAGTATTCACCACAACACATGGACACTATTATTTCTTTTGAACGAAGGGTAAGTTCTATGCCATTTGGGCATATAGTTTTTATACATATTATCTCCAATAATTTTGAACATCATCGCCTTCGAAATTTGAATAATTAATTTATAAATTATTATTCTATAAAATTAAAATTTTATAACTTAATTTTTAAATCCTTTTTGGCTTATTAAAGCCCTCTTTGATTTTACCTCTTTGCATAGATAATATTTATTTATAAAGTTTAAATTCAAATTGAATTTAAATATTTTATAAAATAAATATTAAAACCTCCTTTAACTTTTCAAAATGCTTCCTTGGATTTTTATGAAAAACCTTTTATTTTGCTTGTCCATAAAAAAGCTTCCTTGGGTTTTTATGAAAAACCTTTTATTTTGCTCATCCATGGTTTTAATAAAAACCCACCTTCATATGTTTCCACATAATATTAAAACTATTATGAAGCTCTTTTGTCATTAACCTTTACATTGTTCCTTGACATATTCCTTGACATCAATGAAAACTTCATTCCCTGACATCAATGACAAATTTGACTCAAAATGTCCAACAAAACAGGTAGTCAAAGATATGTCCAAGACCTTCAAATATGATTTTTGCACAATATCAGTATGGTAAGCAAACAAGATATAGTTTTATATCAAAGGAATTTTCTTCATCCAAGCCTTTGGAACTAGTTCACACTGATTTATGTGGTCCTAAAAGGATAAATATTTTACAAGGTGAGAGTTACTTCATGTTATTTATTGATAATTTCTCTAGAATGACTTGGGTAACTTTCTTAAAGGAAAAATTAGAAGCATTTGAAAATTTCAAGGTATTCAAGGCACTAGTAGAAAATGAAACAAGTAGAAAGATCAAATGTCTAAGATTAGATAAATTAGGAGAATTTACTTCAGGTTAATTTGTATAATTCTATGAACAACATGGAATTAAGAGATAATACTCAACAGCAAGAACTCCACAACAAAATGGAGTGGTGGAAAGAAAAAATAGAACAGTTTAGGGTATGGCTAGGGCTATGTTAGACGAGCCTAAAATTTATGATGGATTTTGGAAAGAGGTAATTCATATAGTTGTTTATATAATAAATAGATCCCAAGTACGAGTAAATCACCACAAAATCCCATATGAGCTTTGGAAGGAAAGACCAGCTACTGTAAAGTACTTCAAATATTTTGGAAGCAAATGCTACATTAGAAAAGAAGAGAAATTTTTTGGCAAGTTTGATTCTAGATGTGATGAGGGCATCATCCTTGGATATTCCACTAAGAGCAAAGCCTATAGATGCTACAATAAAAAATCACATACAATTGTGGAAAGTGCAAATGTAAAATTTGATGAATAAATAGATCTAAGAGAACCAGCTCAAGAGATTATGTATCAAGATTTACAAAGAATAAGAAGGAGAATAAATTGATGAAGATGAAATGCAAATAGTGCCACCTAAAATACCATGTAGGTATGTGCAAAAGAATCATCCAAGAGATCTAATTATTAAGAATCCATATGAGAGACAAACAAGAAGGAAGACAATAGGAACAAGTGAACAAGAAAATCTATCTTTACTATATAAAACTAAGCCCAAGGATTTAAATGAGGCAAGTGAAGATAAATATTGGGTCAATGTAATGAAATAAGATTTAGACCAAATAGAAAAGAGTGAGACTTGGGAACTTGTCCCACATTCAAAATACAAGAATGTAATTGGCACCAAGTAGGTTTACAAAAATAAGTTGAATAAATATGGTCAGGTTGTCAGAAACAAAGCAATACTGGTATGCAAATGCTATGCACAAGTTGAAGGGATTAATTTTGAAGATAATTTTTCTCCTGTTGCACGTCTTGAAGCAATAAGGATATTTTTTGCATTCTCAAGTTTCAAAAACTTCAAAGTATATCAATTGGATGTAAAATCAACATTTCTTAATGGATACTTAGAGGAAGAGTACATTGAGTAACCATATGGCTTCAATTTGATAGATAAGCCATACTACATATGTAAAATAAATAAGGTCCTTTATGGACTAAAGCAAGACCCTACAACTTTGTACTCTAGGTTGGATAAATATCTTCAAGAATAAGGTTTTATAAAAGGTATATATAACAAAAATCTATACATAAAAAATTAAGGAAATGACTTGTTGATTGTAGTAGTATATGTGGATGATATCATCTTTGGAGGTAGTAATGACAAGATGTGTCAAAAATTTACAAAAAGTATGCAAAATGAATTTGAGATGTCAATGCTTGGAGAGTTGTCGTTCTTTATTGGCTTGCAAATTTCACAATTGAGGTATATTTCTCTCTCGGACCAAGTATGTAAAAGAAATAATGAAAATATTCAGGATGGAGGTTTGTAATCCTGTAAGTACCCCCATGGTTATAGGATGTAATTTAAGTAAATATGATGAGTCTCCAAAGGCAAATCAAACATTGTATAGATCCATTATTGGGAGTTTACTGTATGTCATAGCTACAAGACCATTTATAATATAGGTAGTTGGAGTGGTGGCAAGGTTTCAAGCGACACCAAAAAAAACACATGTAAATGCAATTAAGAGAATATTTAAGTATTTGAAAGGTACTATGAGATTTAGACTATGGTAATCCAGGAACAATAAATTTACTCTCACAACATATACATATGCGGATTGGGCAGGCAATATTGATGACAGAAAAAGCACAAGTGGAGGAGCATTCTTTCTTGGAGATTGTTTAGTCTCTTGGATGAGAAAGAAATAAGTATCAGTATCCTTATCCACTATAGATGCAGAGTACATTGTATCTTTTGCTTGTTGTACACAGGTTTTATGGATGAAGCAGGCCTTAAAATATTTCAAAATAGAGCATGATCATCTTATCTCCATACTTTGTGACAATACTAGTGCCATCAATATCTCAAAAAATCCAGTGATGCGTTCAAGGACCAAACACATTCCAATAAAATATTATTTTTTGAAATATCAGATGATGTACTAGTAGGTTAAATTGGAATATGTTACTGCAAAGGAACATATTGTTGATATATTTACCAAGCCACTCCCAAAGAAAACTTTTGAATATCTCAGAGACATTTTGGGATTAGGTTTACTCCCATCTCAAAACTAATCACCTCAAGAAAGGAGGTGGTGAGGTGGCTATGCTAAGTGTCTTATATTTATCCCCAAGGAGCCCTTTATCATTGATGTGAAAGGGGGAGAGAATTTAGTAAGGGGGAGCAACCTATCAGGGGGAGCATTTTGGAATCCAGTTACTATAAAAGGAATATTTTTATTGTCATCAATGACAAAGGGGAATATTGTTGGAAGTGTTGAGCATATTGCGTTTTTAATGATGTCAAATGATTGATATTAAGAATTATCATTGATGTCAAATGTTTCATGGTATTCAAGGCAAAAATATAAATGTCAAAGAGAGCATTGTATTCAAGGTAGAAATATTGGACAATTATGCAAGGCAAGGTATGTCTCAAAGCAAGGAAAACTTTTGAAAGGGAAAGGTTTATAATATTTATTTTAAATATTATAATGAAATTCCAAGAGGTTTTAAAGGTGTTTGGAACAAACACAAGGCTTTTAAAAAAATGTGGTTTGGGTCCAAGGTTTAAAAGAAAAATTCCAAGACTTAAAAGAGGAGGTAAGGTTTAAATATTAAGGCCAAAGATCTAAAAGAATAATATTATAATATTTTTAATATTATAATATAAAGTTTATGTTATAACATTTAAAACCAAAAATGACCAACATTTTGAGGTTTTGAAATATAAGCTGACCTTGGAAAATTTGAAGACAAAGCATATAAATACATTGCCCTTTCACCTTTGGAAGTTGTCGCAAGCATTTTCATTAATAATTTTTGGGCATGATTCTTGTGAAATATGGAGATAAAAGAGATAGATAAATTTTAGAGTGTGCAGGTGTTGGCATTGAAAAATCCATGTGTGTGCAATTTTGGTCTCATCCATCTGGAGTAGCCCAATGGTTGGTTGGCTTGCATGAGCACTATTGAGAGAAGGGTCATAGGGTCAAAATCCCTAGACATCATTTTGGGTGTTTGTGTTTTTTTGGATTGCATGCTGAGGATAAAGTTATATTCGTGGGTTCTCCTTTCAGTTTCAACCAACGTGGTAGTGCATTTGGTCAAGGTGCTTTTGATAGCACTGTGTTGGAGAGGTCAGTGCGTCAAAATCTATGTAGTGTATTTTTTTTGGATTTTGATGATAGTTGATAATTCTTTTGGGAAACGTACTAAGGTTTCTTGGATTTTATGGTAGATTTGAAACACACCATCATATTGAGCAAGGTATGGAAAATAATTTTTTGATTATATTATAAACTTAGGAGTTATAATGTGTAATTAATGATTATTATATTTTGTGCAATGTGAGTTTAAAATTAGGGTGTATTGTTGAATGATTATAAGTTAGGAGTTATAAGGTGAACTTAATGATTATTACATTTTGTGCATTGTGAGTTGAAAATTAGGGTGTATTGTTGAATGATTATAAGTTAGGAGTTATAAGGTGTACTTAATGATTATTATATTTTGTGCATTATGAGTTGAAAATTAGGGTGTATTGTTGAATGATTATAAGTTAGGAGTTATAAGGTGTACTTAATGATTATTATATTCTGTGTATTATGAGTTGAAATTTAAGGGTTTTAAAAGCTTATTTTTAAAATATTAAAACGATAAATAAGGTATTTTCTAGATTTATTATTTTTGAGAGATTTGAGTGGATGATATTTCTATCTATGATATAATTTTTAAATCATTAACCAGATTTTAAAGGACCAAAAGGAAAATTATTTTGAGACAGGTTTTTGAGGGCACACCTTCATCAAGGCATTTTTGAGGTATGGTGTTTTAACTCCTACTCTAAGTGGTGTTGTTTGAAAGGAAATATTTGTGATATCATATGGTGGAGGTATAAGGATTGATTTGATGAGCATTAGTGATTGATTGAAGTTGAGAGTATTTGTGCATTGCTTTGATTAATATTGGAAATATATGAACTAGGGCTTGAGAACAAAGTTGTGCATCATTTGTATTGAATGGAATTAGGAATATGTGTGTTCTGTTTTGAGGATAAAATTATGCATTGTTGTTGAATGAAATTGAAATATAATAGCAAGGGTGTAAGAGCAAATTGATGCATTAACTTAGAGTGATATTGGAAATGAAAGTGCAAAAATTATAGAGTATATTTGAGTATGTGTTATGAGCAGATTTGAGTATGCATTATGAGCAGATTTTAGTATGTGTTATGAGCTGATTTGAGTATGTTTTATGAGTATATTTGAGCATATTCATGAGTATATTTGAGAAATCCTTGTGTGTGGGCTTGGAGCATATTTTTTCAAGTCTTGTGTGTAGGCTTGGAACAAATTTGAGAAGGTTTGAGCAGGTTTTGTAGATAGACCAGAGTAGTGGGGATAGACGTCTCCTATGGTTATATCTTAGAGTAGGGATTGCACGAAGAGTGATATGGTAGGGTATCTCAGGAAGAAATACCTATGCCTAGTACTTCTAGGAAAAAACTCACCATGAGGTACAATGTTCATCATCAAGGGCTACCCCCTAAGTATACATACACCTATCCTCTTCACACCTCTATGCATAATTCTCAGTAAATACATCAAGAGCTAAACCCATCGAAGTATGAGGTCTATGAGGAAACATAAGTACATGACCATGACTAAATGTATATTGAGCCATATTGCAAGGATATGGTATATGATCACAATCCTCCATCTTGATCCAATAGGAACCTTCCACCTATTACTCCCAAGAGATCTCTTTGGGAAAATGAAAAAATCTCATTGCAGGCTTACAAAGTGATCACAAAGCGAATTTAGTCACTTGAGAAACAAGAAGCAGGGTATCAAAAATACACATTACGTAAGTTGTAGAATCAACCTCTTAATACATCAGTGCCTAGTTTGGCCTATCTAGAACATTTTAAATTACCAAAGTTGGATAAATTTAGAGGGGATTATGATGCCCAAGAACATGTCACAAGTTTCATAAACTTGTGTTTTTAGATCCAAAATAATGATGCTTTGCTATGAAAAACATTTGTGATAACACTCGCTAGTGCTACCTTAGAGTGGTATAACCAACTACCTAGACATAGCATATATAGCTTTGAGAATCTAGTGAACGCCTTCCTTGAACACTTCTCCTTTAGAGTCAAGAAGAAGGTAAACCTGACTAAATTATCAAAATTACAACAATATGAAAATGAGCTAGGTATGGATTACAAGAATAGGTTGTGTAAGATAATTTCAAAACTGCTATTCATTGTTCCTATTTTGGAACTAACCCAAATGTTTAGTAAGAGTTGCTCTAAGAACATATCACTTATATTAAAATTTTAGCAATACTAGACATTCGAAGAGGCTTTGGATCAAGCCAAAGTGATTGAGGATATTAAGGTCTAAGAAGGATAATTAAAGATTTGTAATAAATATTGGAACAAAACACTTATAAAAATCCTCATCAAGAAAAACCATTGCCTATGAATTAGATTATTTTAAACATTTCCAAAGTGGAGAAATCACAATAGCAACCTAATTATCAAGCTCAACCCCCAATGGCATAGTACAACAAAAAAAACTAGTGAAATAAAGGGTAAGACAAGCAATGTCACCATCCTTGTACATATACACCACTACCTAAGTCTTTGGCATCTCTCTTTAACACATTATGTGAGTCCAAGGCGGTTACATTGCTATAAATTTTCTTTCTAGATCCAACTCGTCTAAAATTTAAAGGGTACAAAGAGGACTTATATTGTTCTTATCATAGGCAAAATGGACGTGATATACATGGGTGCTATGGTTTTAAAAACCTAGTACAAAACATGCTTCATAAGAACTAATTACAAATTGATAATCCTCTTGCTCTGGATAATCAATAGAAGGGAATCTTCAAAGATCCTCTGCCTACCCATGAGGTTAAAGGTAATTAAATGGATCATGTCAATAAGATTCATTGGGATACACCCCCACATGGTTTCATAAATATGATTAACAAACTAACACAAAATCAAAGGTATAACAAAACTAAACCACCTATGGATCCCATTTTAATACCTATTGTGCCCTAGTAAGGGCTAGTTCAAAACCCGTTATTAGGTCCACCATCACAACTGATGATTACCATTAGAAACAAGCTTACTAAGAGCTTGCATATGGCCTCAACCAAGATTTCAATTTATGAGCTCATTCAACAATCCCCTAAACATAGGGAGGCATTCCTAGAAATCCTTAAATCTATTAAGCTTCAACCATAGAATCCCAATGCATTCACTAATTTTGTGGGGCATATTCAGAAATGCAAAGATCCTATGGTCACCTTCTATGAACATGAAATCAATCAAGTTCCAACTAATGCAGTGGATCCTCCATTGCACATAATCACTTGCATAAATATAATACCTTGCAAGCGAGTGTTGATCAATATAGGCTAATTGATTAACATCATAACAATGATTAATTTAGATCATATCAATATTTCAACATCACATATAGTGGCATCCACTTTTACATTACAAGCAATCAACAATGCATTATGCTTGATGATTGGTACCATAGTATTACCTATTCATATGGGATTAAAATACATTTTTGTTTTATACCACATGTTTGAAGGAGTGATACAATATAATATATTGCTCAATAATCCTTGGATTAGATACATGTAGTGTGTCCCTTCTATATTATATCAATGTATTTTATACATTTATGAGGGATAGGTTCATGTCATCCCATAGGATGATGAACCCTTCAAGTATGTCAATCAGGTTACCAATCCAAGGGAGTTTATTTTATTGTCAATACATTTGTACATTAGATATAGTTCACCTGTTAAGCATCCAGAGTGCAAACCTAGAGAAGTGCATGTTGATCCATCCATATTAGTGCCATCACCTTCACCCAAACTAGTCACTAATTCTGATAAATCATCATCATTATCTGATACTAAGATCAAATAGAAGCTCAAATAACCTATGGTGGATGATCCTGAAGACAACCCAAATGTATCTATAGTGGATATTCTAACTCCCATGGAGGATGAAAATTTCCTGATCTAATGGATGATGTGCCTCAACTCGCTTAACCCACTTCATCTACAGGCTCATATGCATCTCAAGTGACTATCCATTTAGTCAACCCCAATCTTACAAAATACGTTACTCAAAATATAACCTTCATACCAATTATTTAATGCTATACATTTTAGCCATAGACTTTTCTCTAAGAACTAGGTTAGCCCAAAAAAATAAAGAAAATAGAGAACAAGATATCTATTACATTAGTTGCACCTTGGTCAGTTACGAGTTGAAGTATGCATACATTTAAAAGCTCTATTTAGTAGTGGTGTTTGCTACAAAAAAATTTTACCACTACATTCTAAATCATACCATGTATGTCATATAAAAAGAGAATCCTTTGTGGTGTATGATGAGTCACACATATCATACTACGCATACTGTAAAGTGAATCATGTTATTGATGGAATTTGATCTTGAAATAATCAGTAAAAATCCATTAAACATCAAGTCATAGTTGATCAACTAGCAAATGTACCTCTTTAGGATGAGAGGCATCTCATTATAGAACTAATCGATGATGTAGTGTTTGCATTATCAGAGTCACCCAAACTCAAAGAACTAGATAACAAAGCAAACATGACTTCGTTTTTTGATGGTTCCAAGTGTGAGAAAGGGGGTGGTGTAGGGATTGCATTTTCATACCACAAGGAGCTCATATACCCTTGTATTTTAAACTCATTTCCCTTGCACCAACAATAACATTGAATACGAGCCTCTAATATTGTATCTCCAAACAACTATCACCATGAATCTTAAGAAGCTAAATATCTTTGGTGACTCCTTGCTCGTAGTAAACCAAGTGAAAGGAAATTATAAATGTAGATGTCCCATATTGAAATCTTACAAATAGATTGTGGACACATACTTAGCCCAACTAGATTGGTACAACATTGAGGCAGTCCCTTGTATGTCTAATCGATCTACGAACATAGTACTATCTATAGGATCCTTAATCCCTTAGAATATTTCCACCAATTTTAATACCATTCATATTAAAATACTCTCAGAATATGTGATGTTACATAAGGCTCCAAAAAATAATGAATCAGTCCACATGATTCAAATAGAACCAAATTATGAGTGGTTTTATAAAGCACAAGACTTTCTAACAAAGTCATCTTGAGGGTCCTTGATCTCATAGGGTCCTTCAGATAATTGTACTAACATTCATCATAATTTTGTTTCCCAATCCACATTTGTGCAAATCAAATTGCAATGGGAACAAGTTGTTCAGATAGTTGAAGCTAAAGCTTATCAGGATTGGAAGTATCCCTCAAGGATTATCACATGCCACAAAATGAGCATTTAAATAGAAAGTGACTAGGTATATCTTTCTAGGAGATATTCTATATTTATGGAGCTATGATGAAGTCCTCTTTCGTTGTCTCGAGCCCCAAGAATTTTCTTGGGTAATTTTGCAAACTCACGATGGTGTGTACGGTGGCCATTTCAGCAACATGACTATCATTAAGTGCATCCTTAGAATGGACTATTATTGGCCCATGATGGAGAATGATCATTGTGCATACATTATGAAATGCATCAAGTATCAACATCATGCTAATCTCATGCACCTGCTATCTCAGGCCTTGCAACCAATTCAATTGGCTTGGCCTTTTCTTAGTGGTAATTCGATCTAATTAGGAAGATCTCTCATCCATATTTGGGTCATCACACATTAATTATCAAATCCAATGAGTACCTTACTAAATGGATGGAAGCAATCCATTTTGCCTCTAATATTGGACCTCATATTACGAAGTTCATACTCCATAATATTAGATATCATTTTGGTATTCCATCCAAAATCATATCGGATAATGGAATTCCATTCAAGAAAAAAATTTACGGGCTTTAATGTCCAAATATAACATTCAACACAACTTTTTAACACCATATTATCCACAAGCAAATTATCAAGCAGAGGCATCTAATAAAATTATAGTTTCCATATTGAATAAAATATTAAGGAGAATCATAAGGATCGACACCTACAATTACCTCTAGCTTTATGGGTTTATCGAACTATCATTTGGACTCCCACTAGGGCAACTCCATTTTTACTATTCTATGACGTTGAGTCCATTATGCCCTTAGAATTAGAAATTTCATAATTATGAGTCTCATTGAAAGAGTTCATCAATGATGAAACTTTGTGATAAGCTCACATCAATCAATTGACTCTTCTGGATGAAATATGAGTGAATACTCTTAAGCATCTCTGTGTTTATAAACATCATCTTAAACAAGATTATAATACTAAAGTCCATCCAAGAGACTTTAACATTTGGGATCTTGTGCTTAAAGAGAACCAACAAAACTCAAAACTAAGAGATAAATTTATGGTCAATTGGTTAGGTCCCTTCATCGTAAAAAAGAATATAGGATAGAAACTTATCACCTAACTTTTCTAGAAGGGTTTGAAGAGCCTAAACCTCTCAATGTTCTTAATATATGGTCGTTTTATACATAGATCATAAATAATAAAAAAAATACAAAAACAATAAAAATCATTAAATTTTCAAAAAAATTAGAAAACATAAAACACAAAAACAATACAAAACATTAAAATACTAAATATTTACATTACATTGTCATGCATTTCATTATATGCATTCATTAGTTGCATTAAATTAGGCATATTCATCCATTGCACTTGCATTCAGATAGTTTGTGTTTACATTCTTACGAATGATACCATGCTTGTATGTCAATAATGAATCCACATATCATTATCATTCATATGTTTCCTTGTGAATTATTTATATTTTTCAACACAACTTATGAGTTTCTATCAGGTTTATACTAGGGTTTTCTAGTCATTTAGCCATCCCTAGTTATCTTTTCAAATTTTGTAGAAATCTATCTTGACTTTCAGAAGGTGAGGTCTAGTTTTGATAGTACCTTACACATGTCAAAATCCCAACATAATTTATACATTAATGAAGAACACAAGCTTATACTGAGAGGGGGGGGGTGAACAGTATAAGACCTCTTTTTACTTTTTCCTTTATACTTCAAAATAGTAAAGCAATATACCCAAAGCAATATCAAAACAATGCACAAAATCATCCACAAAGTGACACCAGTTTTAACGTGGTTCACCCAGAATGCCTGGGCTACGTCCACAAAACTTTTCTCTAAAATTTATCTCAAAGTTCTTTGGGAAACCTTCCCAATTACAATGTTTATGAGCCTTGGCTCAAAGAAGACACCTTCCCCCAATCTGAATTTATGAGCCTCTCCTCAAAGGAGATACCTTCCCCTCTGCTATGGAAATGATCCCTCAGAAGATCAACTACCTCTACCTCTTGCCAGCACATGGAACTCCTTTCCACCGAAGACCTCCTGTCCTCAATGCTTAGCCTAAGAGACCTCTGCCTTCTATGATCACGTCCATAGCAGCTCAGCTACCTGTACCAAACATAGTCAGTCGGTCTAGTACAAGTCTTCCTCTGTCTGTCAAATCTGTCCAACTATTTGAACAAATCAATCCTCTGCACACAAGCCTTCTCAAAGACTTGCCAAATCTGTCCTCAGGTTCTTCTCAAAGAACCAATGCACCTCTGTCCTCAAGTTATCTGATAGAACTCTCAAAAAATCAGCTCACAAGTCCTCTGCTAGGACCTGTCCAAATCTGCTCACAAGTCCCCACCGAAACCTGTCCAAAACCTGCTCATAAGTCCCCACCGAAACCTATCCAAAACCTCAACAAGCTCACCAAGAAAAAATTTCTTAGCATGAACCCACAAAGATAATTGTTAGAGACCCAATGTGATTCATAAACCTCATAGAAGCATAAAGAGAATTGTTAGAGACTCAATGTGTTCTATACTTAACTCCCAATATCAATCTCACATCTCATAGAAACATAAAGAGAATTGTTAGAGACCCAATATGTTCTATACTTAACTCCCAATCTCAATCTCAACTCAATATCAATCTCAAAAGAATAAGATAGATGTAGTATGCTTTTCTCAAGAATATGAAACACAACCCAACAATTGCCAACTATGCAATATCTCATATAGCAATGATACTCATATTCTTTTTACCAACAATTAGGGTTTCAACAACAATGCTCATCAAACAAGGTTTAATCAACCAACACCATTCAACTCAACATCAACCTTGAAGCATTTAACCAATCATCACAAGAAAAGGAAACAAGTAGAAATCCTTTTCCCTCCAAAGATATTTGCAAAAAACAACCACCAACACAATATCACCAATTGCAAATAATAACTTGTTCAAATCAACTCAATGGAGTAAACCCAATATCATGTATCCATTAAAGCACTAAGTTGATCAAAATCAACCTCTATGGAAGCAACTCAACCATCAATATCAAAACAGCCAACTAAAGGTTTTCATCATCTCAATGCAAGTAGTAAGACTTACTAACATAAACCCTAGTGCAAAAATGCTTCCACTTCCTTAACCAGAATTATGCATTCACCCAAAAACTCATCAATGATTTTAATGCATAAACAATCTTCAATATCCAGAAAATAAGATTTACACCAAAAATACCTAGTAGACAACCTTTTCACTCCAAACTCAATTTCAGAAAATATACCATCAACAACATACATAGAAGAAGTTGCCCATACCTTTACTTTGATGAAGAAGGAGAACTCAAAATCTGTCACAACACTAACTCTCAATTTGCCACCAATTAGAGTTAGCAACTATACAATAATACACAATAAAGATCCAAATTAACACCTTATTTCTCCAACTTAGTAAAAACCACTATAAGAGTAATATACATACAAAGTAAAACCTCTTTACACCTTATTACTCCACATAAACATTAAGCATCAATAAAATAATGTCAAAACAAATATGATACCTTAACCTTATACCTCCCGCGCATTTATAGCCGCTATCCTTTGCACACCGCGACCAAAAGAAATTCCCAACGAAGAGAATCGAACTCGGCACCTCTTCCGTCTAGCACTTTCGCTTAAACGCCACCGCTGTTGGGTCACAAGTGCCCAATGAAGAAATACAACACTGCCCTCTCTTTTATCTTCCTTTGATGCCAAGAATCTGGAAAATGTAAACGTCTTTCGCAAGCCACATGCAAACTGGTGAGCGCTGTAAAAAACATAAGTCACTGAATGCTTGCATTAAACATCTCACAACACAGTCTAGAAAAACACAGTTCAGGTGCAATTGCCAATCCACTACCGTCAAGCAAAAAGGTAAGGATGCAACCCAAGCTCAAATCTGAATATGCCAAGCACGGTTTCCAAGACAGAACAAGCACGATTCAAAGACGTCAACCAGAGATTCGAAGACACAAAGTGTTGTTCAAAAGAATAGAGAAAACACAAAATCGTAGATGCCAAGCACAAATCGAAATATACAGAGCAAACCGCAAATCACAGATGTCAAAAATCGATGGTGCTCACTTTAGAAAAACATCCCCACTTATATAGCCATTTCTCCTTAATGTTTGACGTCGGCGCTCCTCCAACGATGGCAACATATCGGCGAAAGAATTCTTTTTCCTTCCATCGCTTAAGGGTTGAAAGACCCTTTAATAATAATTAAAATAATAATTATTATTATTTTATTAATAATAAATTAAACTTGGACTTTTGACAAAGGTTTGAGTTAATTTAATTATTAATAATAAACATGGACCTTTGCATTAAGTTAAGCTTGGTTTTAATAAAAACCCTTAATGAGTCCAAATGGTTTTAAGAAAAACCTTTAACCTTGTCACCATGGTTTTAATAAAAGCCCTTTAACATAATGAAGCTTCTCAATATATTCTTGACATCACACTAGTTTGATATCAACACAAAAATGCCTTTTGACATCAATGACAACTTATACACTTGAGCAAAGGCAATGTACCCAAAGTACCCAAAATTGCCAACAATTAACAATATGAGTCTAAACAAGGAAAAATGACACTACAAAGTGGTCCTAGTAACCTTAAGAAAAAGTTTTTCCTTGCTCATATTATTATGTGCATGGGCTAGAATGCCAAAAATTGACAAAAGTACAAGCTCCCCTCTACCCAAACAATCCCTTGCTCTTCCACAAAATGAGCAAATTCTAAAAAATAATACAAAATAAACAATGATTATCATCACTAAGTAGATCCCTTGCTCAAAACAAAAAACAAAAAAAAAATAATGGTTTTCACCACTAAGCATGAGCAAGTATCCCAAGCAATCAAAATAAAAGAAGGGGGTAATGAGCTTGAATACTTGGAATCTTCAATATTCAAAATCCATGGGGTAATCTCCATTACAACAATGGGTTGAAAAAAACCTGCTAGGAAATGAAGTAGCCTTATGTATGGTGATATGTCTATCACATTAGCAACCTTCTTTTGTACAAACCAATATTAGATTATTTATGAGATAGCTTTAGGTGGCTTGTGTTGCCTAGTATTCAAGTCTAACTACATCTAAAATCAGGATCATGATGACCATATTATGATCCTCATTACAACAATGGGTTGCATGAAACCCACCTAGAAATGAGGTAGTCTTATGCCTCATCTAATATATTCACTTAGGGATAATGAATATCATGGTATTCCTAACAAACTTGTATCTTTTATAAGTCTTGTGTAGTCAATAGACAATTTTTTATCAATCAACTAGGGTGTTTGAGTCTAATAGAAACCTTAAAAATCCCCTAATAGCAATAAATCATCTCTTCAAACAATCACAATTTTCCATATGATTTTATGTTCATAGGATAATATAGATATCAGAGGGATATCAGTAATAATATTTAGATGTCCAATGACTATTATATATATATATATTTTAGTTTTTAGAATCTTATAGGGAAAACCCATACATTTCACATCATTTTATCTCACATATGGATGTATAAATGATGAATTCTTATGATAAGGATTAACATTTTTATTCATGATTTTTATACATTCTGTTGTGTTTGCCATTAGTTTGTTAAACACATTAGATTCAATCATTATATTTTAAGTAATTAAAGCATATAGGTACATTTTCACTAGATGATCCACATGGAATTAATGCATTACATACACATTATATCTTCCACATTATCACAAAAACTTAAATGCATAAACAATGGAACAAATTAAAACATGTATTTAATACTCACTACTGCATACATATAAGCATACATAGTAGTACATGTATACATCTATATCATATAATATAATCATACATCCATCATATAATTATTGCATGTCATTAGTACATCACATATATAGAATAACACATCATCACATAGGGATTTCATCCATCAATGCATATATAACATGAACACAAAGCAAAATCGTAACACATAATGATCCATAAAATGATATCATATATATATATTGTGTGTGTGTGTGTGTGTGTGTGTGTGTGTGTGTGTGTGTGTGTGTGTGTGTGTATGTGTGTGTGTGAATAATAACATACATTAGGGTACAAAAAATCCCATAGGCTACAACTGTGTAGGTCCTCAGACCTTAAAATTAAAAATAATAAAGACATCATGCCATATCAAGTGGGGCCTACACCCCTAGAGTCACCTCTTCCCTCATACCCATATCTACAAGGTTACTTGGAAATAACACTAATTGATCTCTCTGATTGAGAAGTTGACCTATGAATGGGTTGCACTGATGACTACCCAGACTCACTATGCCTACTCTGTTGTGACTCCAATGGTAGATATTTTTGGAAGACTACCCCTATGTAGCCTAAATGGAGTCTCCAAAGAAATAATATATGTTGCATATGATCTACATTGGGTCACACTCTCATATAGTAATCTCTAAAGTCTCCTAATATTTGCCTCCCCACCTAGTGTTGTTGACTCCTGTGAAGTTGGAGTAGAATTTGCACCCTAACCTACATTTGTGGTTGCTAGCTCCACTTGAAGAGCATCCCCATTTATAGTCATGGATTTGATTTATATGCATAGATTATACCTCTGCACCATAACCTGGTCAATCATTGTCTGCACTATTGCCACCTAGGCCTTGAGGAGAGCTCTCTCCTTAATATACCCCCATCATAACTATTTTCCAACACTCAACTAAATCTAAGTAGTAGTGAGATATGTATATCGCTCCACTAACTACCTTTGAGAAGTCTGTATATGCACTTATACAACTTGCAACTATGCTTGTAACTGTACCACATCATCACTAGGGGAATCCTCCTCACCCTCCTCATCTTGGGGCTCATATGTCTATCCTATAACCTAGCCCCAATAACCCTTTATATTGTGATGTACTCATCACTCATCATCACCTCCAACCTCCTTTGCTATTGCTACTATAGGTCTATCCATAGGGTCACCACCATGCCATAGCTACAAGATCCACCAAGTATCGTACTCAATGCTGGTCCCAAAATTCACCAAATTAATCTCTACCACTGTAGGATCCACATATTTTGATAGTGTCACTACCTAATATAGCTCAAACTATATCTCATAATTGTGATGATGATAAAGGACTGGATCCTCTAGGACATCTTGAGTAATTTCAACCTATAGAGTCACCCGAGAGTAGTGAAAATACTCTCTCAGTATCGTGGTGCCTAATGAGCCATCTTTTGCACCTCACTCTAGCCAGATACCTAATCACCCTGGGCTAATCGAGGTAATCTAAGTAGGGCCTCCATTTAATTTGATCATGTTGTAATCCCTCTAATGAACCAGTGTAATATGATAGGATACCTCCATGTGGCTTAATCCAACCAATATCCTCATCTTGTGGCCATCGTACTACATAGCCAATATCATCATCCCTTAGACCTTCTCATACCATAGAAAATCCAATGGGTTGATCTACTTGGATGTGCTCCAACCACCAAATCTATAGTAGTAGACTGCAACCCAATCCAACCTACTACAAATGATGTATCTCATATAGCTCATCATATAGATGCACTAATAGAGTGCTCCCCATGCCATAATGATAGGATTCTCTAGGTCATACTCCAATAAATTACTACACCATATCCAAGAGGTTCCAAGGGAAATTTGCTCTTGAGGAGTTTGGTAGTAACACATTGGATATGACATGCATCAACACTACCTGGAAATGAGAGAATATGCACATCTCATACCATCTGCTGACTAGGACCCCACCATGATCTATATCTACCAAAGTTGCATCTACCTTGGTACCAAAAATCCACTGTAAAACCCTTGGCCACTCCTGAATATGAGTAGAGGTAATGGTAAACTCCTCAATAGGGATTCTATAAATCTAGTAAACATTCTCTAATGTCACCATCATCTCACCAATCGAGAGATAATAAGTATTGGTCCTTTGTCCCATCGATGAGCCAGGGTTATGAGATAGGACTGATACAACATCACAGTTGATAGATGCACAACCTATCTGAGGTCAATCACCTCAAACCATACCTAATCATCATCATAGAGCATCTCTCATATTTTTATAAATAGGTTAGGCTCCTATATATTGAGCTATAAAAGTGTGACACCCAATAACCCATAAATAAAAAACATCAAAAAACTTAATCAAAATCCAAAAACATCACAAAAAACTAAATCAAAATAAATAAAAAAAAATCACAAAAAAACTCAATCCAAATCCAAAAAAATCACAAAAAACTCAATCAAAATACAAAAAAATCACAAAAAAACTCAATCAAAATCGAAAAACATCACAAAAAAATCATTAAAAAAAACTAAAAAAGTCAAACAAATATAAAAAACAATTTCTAAAATTGGAGGTCGCTTTGGGCCTCGACAACTACCAAGTGTCGCTGCTAGACCCAAGGACAGACACCACCAACATTCAAATTTTGACCATTATAAATTAACCATGGTCGCCATTTCCCATGATAGACCCCTTTCCACCAAAGGGGAGCTTCTCCTACCAGGTATGGCCTTGCAATGACACCTAATTGGGGTACAACCCCATCCTCAAAATGCACCAAAATTAACCTAACCTACATTTAAGCTAACCTAAGCTATATTTCTAACTAGGGTGAGGTTCATTACTTACAGTTTAATGAGGTTCCTTGTACCCATTAATTAGTGAGGTTCATTTTAAAATTTCAAATTTACAAGTGAAGGATTGAGATATCTACCTTAGGAGCACCAAATCCTCCACTCATGGGTGCTTCTACGTGGTCTGTCATCATGATCTATAGCAATATAAATAGTGTTCCACATTAATATTTCTCTCCTCCACCTTACAAATCACTTTTATCTCACTACCAGCTATAAAAATGACATTTAGAATTGCCAAAATTGCTTTTACATTTTCTAAATTTAGTAGTAATTTGCCTTAAGGGCATTCACATTTTTGTGTGGTCGTTGTACCCCATGATGGCCCTAGAATTTGTAGATCACCATAACTATACCCTAGTATGGTATTTAAATGGCAATAAATTCATTCATTTTGTCACCACCATGAGCTTTAAATTGGAAATTTAATCACATCTAACGATCTATCTTCATCAAAAATTATAAAATTAACAAAAAAATCAAATAAACAAAATTTCAAGTGCACCTTGTACCTAGTTATTTACCCTATACACTTGGCAGTTGTAGTGACTTGTTATCCATGGAATCTAATAAGACGAGTAAATTACCATAAGTCCATTTGAACCAAATTATTCATTGATGAATCAAAATGTCTTCACTTCACTCCCCAAGAATTCTATTATTTTTTTACTGCTCCATGAGAATGAGGCATACATTTCATTCTTCTATGAATTTTCGTCCAATCATCAAACTTAGTGATTCACATAAAGCTTATATTAATTTTTTATCATCTTGATTCCCTAAAAATACCATGTGGTTGGACTGCTCCATGAGATAGAGATGTAATATTACTTATAATAGTTGAGACCACAGTTGTAATAGGAATTTCCCTTTATATTTGTTATCATATTGAAATGCTCAAAATAAGTCATCTCGATCAAGTGACTCATTGCTTTCATAACTTACCATTTCTTCATCGACTCATCACTTGAGGGGTAGTCATAATCAAAGAATTTAAAATCAACAATCAACAATCAAAAATTTAATCATGCAAATTACGTTCATCCATGAATTATTTCTAACAACTATCATAAGCTTCCCTATTTTTTGGGACACGAAGAAAAAATAATAACTAAACCTTTATCAGTCTAAACCTACTGTCCTCATAGCTTGACAACACTACCCATATGCCCACTAGATTTGTCAAAGTTTTACTCAAATTAATTCTACCACTTTTTTGGAGGTAATGATTCAAAAATGTATGCTCTTTCCATGATTGGGGCATCTAAAGTTGATAAAATCAATGAACATCAATCAACCTACAATGTTATGTTAGGTTGTCTATTTTTGCTCAGTGTTGTGCTTTCACACAATGCATATAAAAAAGGGGCATATTTTGACATGTAAAACACATCATGTTGAGGAGGCTACTCATATGGACACCTTTTTAGGCCATATGACTCATCTTGGGCCTTCCCAAGATCTAACAATGGTTCTAACCACTCAAACAGGGAAATTTATCCTTTACAACTTGGGCCACTATCCCCCTTAGTGGCTTCCTGGTGGTCACTAGTCCAAATGATATACCCTATATAAGGTTTTACCTCTCAAGAATGGCTTTACATGTAAAAAAATTGGGCTCCCCGACTTGAGCCAAATCTATTACAGGGTAATTTTTCTTGAGTAGTTACTGGTGAGAAGATTTTAGAAGCTGATGCTTGGTCTCCCTGATCCTAATTGAATCTTGATCTTGGCTTCTTCAGAAAGCCAAGATTGTAATTGAGGGAAATATATAAAATGGAGCCTTTACTTCATACAAACCCTGACTATTATTTGTAATGAAATGTTGTCAAATTTCCTAACAAAGAGATCAATATCTCATAAGCATCAAGGTGTTGCCCACATTGCATCATGAAGCTTATATTTGTATCCATTAAGTGTATTGAAGCTTGAACAACAAATCTCACCATTATTCACCATCAATCCTGCTAATTTCACTTCCATTTCCACCTTTAAGTCATTCTTCGAGAACGCACCAAGAATGTCAACCCATTTGACAGTTGATTCAAACGTCGTCCTACAATGAGCACGAAGGAAAAGCTCTCTTTTTAGTGACCATTGTGCACAAAAGTGGCCTACAGGTGGAGCCATTAAACCCTTTGATGGTCATGAGATCCAACCATTCTAAGCCATGACAGTCTTGTGGTGACTTTTGATTTGACATATTTTCTTAGTTAGATAAGTTTTATTAGGTTTCAATTTGATTTCTAATCTAGTTTAGCATACTTTCATTCAGTTTTACATGCATTTCTTTACTATTTTTAGCAATTTCTTTCATTTGCATTATCATGAAATGGGCCTCATCTTGAGAGGCTTCACATTTGCTACTAATTTCTTGTGAGTGCTTATGTGTGCATATTTCAGGTTTCCACAGGAGTAAATCATCAGACCGACTGACTGTGTTTGGTATAGGTAGCTGAGCTATTGTGGACGTGATCATAGAAGGTAGAGGTCTCTTAGACTAAGCATTGAGGACAGGAGGTCTTCAGTGGAAAGGAGTTCCATGTCTTTGGTAAGAGGTAGAGGCAGTTTATTTTTTGAGGGATCATTTCCAGAGTAGAGGGGAAGGTATCTCCTTTGAGTAGAGGCTCATAAATTCAGATTGGGGGAAGGTGTCTCCTTTGAGCTGATGCTCATAAACATTGTAAATGGGAAGGTTTCCCAAAGAACTTTAAGATAAATTTTAGAGAAAATTTTTGTGGACGTAGCCTAAGCATTCTGGGTGAACCACATTAAAATTGGTGTCAATTTGTGGATGATATTGTGCATTGTTTTGATATTGCTTTGGGTATATTGCTTTACTATTTTAAAGTATAAAGGAATAAGAAAAAAGAGGTCTTATACTGTTCACCCCCCCTCTCAGTATAAGCTTGTGTTCTTCACATTATTACTACCAAAGCATTGAAATATCTGAAGTTTCCAAAGTCTCACATTATACCTTCTACCTTCACTTTGATAGCTTTTAACGATGCACTATGCTCAACAACAAGTACTATAGTTATTCCAATTTAGGTTGGACTGAAGACCATACCTATGATGTGTCATGTGATAGAGGGTGCCATGCAATATCAAATCCTCCTAAAGAGGCCTTAGGTTAGAGAAATGCATTGTGTTCCCTCAATTTTACATCAATGTATTAAATGTATACATGAGGGACAAGTTCACATGGTTCCTTCTGATGAGGAGCCATTTAAATATGTGAACCTAGCAAACTTGCCTGGAGATTTTGTTCTCCCCTCAATGCACCTGGATATACGACCAATGTTGCCCATCAAACATCTAGAAGGTAAACTCAAATAAGTGTGTGTAGGACCTTCCATGGTAGCACCGCAACTATCATAGCATACAAAAACAACCTCAACAAAGCCTATGACATCCAATATGCTTAGGAATGACAAGAATATTAAGGTAGTTATGGGCAAAAGAGAGCCAAATAAAGTGCCCAAGGTAGCAACTATTGATGTTCATAGTCTCGTGGATGAATGGGATGCTCAAAACCAATTTGAGGTGTCACCTCAGCCTGCCTCACCTAATTTTTCAATAGGGTCATCTACACTACAAGTGATCATATATTTGGTTAATCCTAGATTAGCGGAGTATATAGTGTAGAACGTGATATTCACACCTTTTATTGAAATTACATAGGACATGGGCCAACTTCAAGCCCATCACTTTCTCGTAGGTATGGTGGTACCATTGGAGGTGCTTCCCAAAAAAATAAACTTCATCTATGGAGGGCTTGACCAACTTGCAAATCACACGCCCATATATGAGGATGATGATGAACCATTCTTGGTGAATTTTCATTATTTGCCTAACCTCAAGTTCACCTTGTGCTATTTTGAACATTACCATTGACATGGTTACAATATAGGCTTATTCAAGTAAGCGTACCAAACTCCCTATGAACTACAATATCAATTTCCAGCTAATAGGTTCGGGTTAGAATACCATATAAGAGGACAGGACGAACTCTTACTAGTATCTCTCGATCGTATAAAACACAATTTAGGGTATGCTATGGATTGGAATCATTATCACCCTAACCCTTCCTACGTGTGAAGGGGTAATAGGTTGGTGACCTACATCTCTATTGAGACACCTAATATCTATCATGATAACATCATGATAGAGGTCAATCTAGGAGACATTCCAAGAGCTAACTTGAAGATTAAAAATTGTGAAGCTACTAATGACATTGGCATGTAGATCCAAAATTTGGGTATAGAAATAGACACTAAATTAGAAGTTGCTTCTAAGTAAGTACAAGTAGAATCTATTGCAAAAAGGGATGGACCAAAAAATGATTCTAGAATAAATGATAATGAGTAGTCCTCGAACAATAAATGATATGAGGATGGGATTGAGTTGGCTTACTTAGGCCCTCTACATTTATGTTATATGTTGACCATGTAGACAGTGGGTGAGAATGAGGGAGCCCTCATTGATGATAATGGCTATGAAGAGCGGGCCTACCTTGGGCCTCATCTTGCAAATCACCCAATTCCAATTAGTCAAGATGAAGGACTCATATATGATAGTGATGACGAGGATGAGACTGAGAGAGCCTATCTTGGGTCTCACTATTTATGTCATCGTCATGAACCAATTTACATCGATTATATGTATTAGAGAGTCTATCCTGGCCCACGACTTAGAGGAAGATCACTGAATTTAGATATTATTTATCATATAGTATTTCCTAATCCACCGACATACATGCAGCTCCTTGAGCCAAGCGATCCCACTTTTTAGTCTATTCATAGACCGGATCCAAATATCCCCATACCCCTAGAGCCACATATTGGGTATAATAATAGCACAAATAATATAGAGTCACACACATGTGGTCTTGGAGATCTAATCCATTCTATCAATATGATCTCCATTGATCTCACCACTCCACTTCACAATCTAAACGGTCCTTTCAAACCATTATGTCTTGATTTGGATGCTATTGACTGGGATCACGTTGATTCACCACTAGAGCCTAAAGATTTCTTACCTAATGAATAAATGTTACAACCTTTCTAGTTTGCACTAGGTTGTGTACATGATGTTTATCATGTCGAGGGAAATTCTAATACAGGACCTTTAAACCTAGTTGATGACATCCACCCGATTCCTACACCTCATCAGCTTGAGGAGGGATTGTACATGTCATTAGAGGAAACATTCAATATGGATATTAGTGATGATCCCACTAATTCTAAGAAGGTTAAATTTGGAGAGAGTCTTTCTCCTGATGAGCGTGCCAACCTCATCCCTCTATTTAAGGAGATACCTGATCTCTTTGCTTGGATATACAAGGATATGTTGGGACTAGATGCAAAAAAGGTTACTCATAACCTTTTGCTAGATCCTTATAAAATGTCTATCAAGTAGAAGCTTAGGACAATGCATCCAACCATAATTTTAATGGTTAAATATTATTTGCAAAAGTTTTTGGATATAGAGTTTATTATCTCCATCGACTATTCAGAATGGGTATCAAACATGGTATCTATAGGAAAATATTATGGAAGTATTTGTATCTATATCTATTTTAGAGACCTCAATAAGGCAACACCAAAGGATTCATTCTCGTTACCCAACATAGATGCTCTTGTAGATGTAAATACAGGTCATGAGATGCTCTCCCTTATGGATGGTTTTTTAATTAAATTTAGATTAAATCCAAAGACCAGAACAAAACCACATTCACAAAACTATGGGGAATGTTATGTTATAAAGTTATGCCATTCAACCTTAAAAATGTTGGTGCCACATATCAATGATCCATGACATACATTTTTCATGACTACACGTATAAAATATTGGAAGATTATATCAATGACTTATTGGTAAAGTCATTGTTGCGTTCAGAGCATGTAGAGGTTCTCAAAAAGGTCTTTGATCACCTGATAGAGCATAATGTTAGGTTGAATCCCAAGAAGTGCGTATTTGGTGTAAATTTAGGAAAGCTCTTCGAATTCATCATTTCCAATTGAGGGATCAAAGTTGACCCAGTGAAGGTCAATGCCATACTATAAATGCATCCTACCAAAAATATCAAAGAGCTAAGAAGCCTACAGAGTAAAGTAGCATCCATAAAATGATTTACTACACAATTATCAGAAAAATACTGGCCCATGAATCATCTACTATATAAGGGAGTCCCATTCAATTGGAAAAAGGACTAGCAAGTGGCCTTTGCTGAAATTAAGCAATACCTATCAATGCCACCAGTGTTAGCTCCACCAAGACCAAATGTACCTTTCCTGCTATATATCAGCTATTGAATTTGCATTGGGAACCATGTTAGCCCAAAATAATGTGTAAGACAAATAACAACTGATATATTACATCAATCACACCTTGGTGTGTTATGAGCTAGAATATGCATACTTAGAGAAGATGTGTTTAGCAATGGTGTTTGCAATGAAGAAGTTGCATAATTACATTCTAAGTAATACGATGTATGTGATATCCAAACAAAAGCCTTTGTAATATATGATGAGCAAGACATATCATAATAAATGTACTACAAAGTGGATCATGCTATTGATAGGTCATAGCAAAATCCTTTGTAATATATGATGAGCAAGACATATAATAATACATGTACTACAAAGTGGATCATGCTATTTTATTTGGAATTCATTAGCAAAAAGTCCATAAAGGAATAGGTCATAGCTGATCAGCTGGCAAAGATACCTCTCAAATATAGTAGACCTCTCATCATAGAGCTTCCTAATGATGCAATCTTCACGTTATCAGAATCTCCCAAACCCTAAGAACCATATAATAAAGCTAACATGACTTTGTTCTTCGATGGTTCAGAGTGTGAGCAATGGGGTGATGCAAGAATTATATTCTTCATGCCACAAGGTGCTCCAATATCCTTGTTGTTTAAGTTAGACTTTCCTTGTACCAATAACAATGCTAAGTATGAAGCCCTAATATTAGGCCTCCAAAAATCTCACCATTAAGATTAAAAGGTTAAACATATCTGGTGACTCCCTTCTCATCATCAATCAGGTTAAGGAACTTTTTTAATGCAGGTGTCCTATCCTAAAAGCATATAAGAATGTTGCTAACACTTATCTAGCCCATCTAGGGTGGTACAACATTGAGGTAATCCCTAATTTGTTGAAAATATTTGTAGATACTATGGCATATTTAGTATCTCTAATACCTCAGAATATGTCTACCAATTTTACTACCATTCATGTAAAGACGCTATCGCATGCAATGATGCAACGTGAGGCTTTCTATAACAAATAATAAGTTAACATGATTCATATAGAACCAAACCATTAGTGGTTCTATAAAGCCAGAGACTTTCTCAAGAAGGCACCCTAGGGGTATTTAATCATGCAGGGTCCTACGAGGAATGCCACCATCATTCACCACAAGGTTTTATCCTAGTCTACATTCATGCACAATGAAACACGAGGGGAACAAGTCATATTATTAGTAAAGTTAGAAGCTTATCAAGATTGGATGTCCTAATTACATGACTTACTTAAACTTAGTTTAATCTCATAGGGATTTTTACATGTTGTAAGATGCACATTCAGATAGACAGTGATTAAGTGTGTCTTGCTAGGAGACATCTTGTACCATTGAAGTTATGATGGAGTTCTCCTTTGTTATATAGAACTCCAAGAGTCTTCTTGGATAATTTTGCAAGTTCATGATGGTACGTGCAATGGTCATTTTAGCAGTATGGCCATCATCAAGCGCATCCTTCGAATGTTTTATTATTGGACCACTATGGAGAAGGATTGCATCGTGTATTTCAAGAATTGCATTAAATGTCAACATCATGCTAATGTTATGCACTTTCCATCGCATGCCTTACAACTCATTGAGGTAGCTTGGTCATTTGCTCAGTGGGGTTTGGATATAATCAGTAAGATCTCTCCCCAATAATCGAGCCGAAATACATTTATTATAATATCTACTGAGTATTTTACAAAGTGGGTGGAAGTAGTACCTCTAAAAATGACAACTAGAGCACATATTACTGAGTTTATACTTCACAATATCATTAGTCATTTTGGGATACCATCCAAAATAATCTCTAATAATGGAACGTCATTCAAAAATAAAATTGTAAGGTATTTAATGTCCAAGTACAATATAGAAAATAGTTTTGTGACTCCATACTATTCGTAGGTAAATAGGTAAGCTAAAGCTTCAAACAAGACAATGGTAGCCATCTTGAAAAAGATAGTACAAGAAAACCACAAAGATTGGCATATCCAGCTGTCCCTTGCATTATGGGCTTATAGGACTAGTATACAGATGCCCATTGGGGTAACCCCATTTTCATCAGTATATGGAACTGAGGCCATTATACCCTTAGATTTGGAAATTCCAACGCTGCATGTCACATTGAAAGAGTTCATCAATGATAACACTATGCGATAAGCTCACCTTGATCAATTGATGCTTCTTGATGAACATCACGTGAATGCCTTTGAGCATCTCTATGTTTATCAAGAGCACTTAAAATGAGTTTATAATAGTAAATTCCATCTAATAGACTTTAAATTTTGCGATCTTGTGCTTAAGGAGAACGAACAAAACTCAAAACTATCATCGCACTTGCGAGATAAATTTATAGCTAACTGGTTAGGTCCATATATCATCTCAGAGTAGATTGGACCTGAAACATATCACTTGATATTTTTTGAAGATGTTGAAGATCCTGAACCTCTCAATATCCTTCATATTAAGGTGTTCCACACATAAATTTAAAAATTTTAAAATATGGAAATTTTTAAAATCCATAAAAATCAAAAAGCAATAAAAGCTAAAAATATTGCAAACCATTAAAATTCAAAAACATTTGCATCATGCATTTCATTGTGCACTTGCATTCAGTTAATTGCATTGCATTAGATATTTTCATCCATCACAATTGTATTAGGATAGGTTGTGTTTACAATCTTACAAATGACACCATGTTTGTATTTCAATCATGCATCTATGGATCATCATCATCTATCACCCTTGTGAGTAATTGTGTTTCTCAAAACAACCCCTTCTATTGCTATGAAGAATATACTAGCATTTTCGGTCATTTAGCCATACCTAGTGGTCTTCTAAGATTTTGTAGAAAGCTTGATTTTATTTTATAGATGAGGTATAGTCTTGATAGAACTTAGCATATCAAAATTCTATCACTAATCAAACACATTAACAATCCTAATTAGGGCAAGGAAATATGAACACTACAAAGTGGTCCTAGTCACCTTAAGTGAAAGGTTTTGTTACTTGATCATTTGTGAGGCACAATGGTCTAGAGTAGTGGTCATTGGAAAAAGTACAAGTTCCCCCCTACCCAAAAATCCCTTACACAAGGGAGAAAAATCCTACAATAAAATCAAATCCCTTGCTCAAACCAAAAGAAAAATAAAATACAAAATAAAAAGTGATTTTATCACTATATACATGAGCAAAGTATCCCAATAAATTGAATAAAATAAGGGGGTGAAGAGCTTGAATCCCTATAATGGTCAATACTTGAAAGCCATAGAGTGATCCCCAATACAAAAATGGAATGAATGAATCCCACCTGACATTGGGGTAGGTCTATGCAATTTATAAATGAGATAGCTTTAGATGCCTTGCATTGCCTATTGGTCTAGTCAAACCGAGTCCAAACCTAGGATAGGGTGAGCATGTGGTGATCCTCATTATAGCAATGGACTGAATGAATCTCGTATAGCAATGAGGTAGTCTTATGTCTCATCTTATATATTTATTTGCACACACAAGGGTAATGAATAGCTTGGTCTTTTACATTGAAAACTTTTATCTTTCAAGAGTCAAGTATAGTCATTATACAAATTTTGATTAGTCAACTTGGGTGTTTGAGTCTCATGGAAAACCTCAAAAATCCCTTATAGCAAAAAACCATCTCATCAAATCATTTCATATCGAATATGGATGCTTAAATGATTAATTTTTATGATAAGAGTTACCATTTATATTCATGATTTTTATACATATGTCACCCATTAGTTTGTAACCACATATTACATTCATTACTTATATTTGAAGTGACTAAAGCATATAGGTTCATTTGAATTAGTTCATTCATCATGTCATTAATGCATTACATACATCATTCATCACATCATACCATCATAAATTAAATGCATACAAGTAAATCAAATTAAACATGCATTTAAACATCTAACACTGCATCCATATACATATATCAAAGTAGTCCATCTACACATCTAGATCACAATATCTAGTCATACATCCACCATCCATATAATACATGTCATCCATACATTACATCATATAGCATCAAATCAACATAATGTATAATCATTGCATCCATATGCATATCATAAACATAAAACAATAAATAAATGTACACATATGAGTCATAAATAAATATCATATCATATAAGTATATGTGTCAAAAGTAGAGTATATATGTATATATCCAAATTTCCTACAGGATGCAACTATGTAGGTCCTTAAATCTTACACTAAAAAATGGTACATATAATCTACTAAGATCTTTACTAGCTAGGGCATGCACCCATTCTAGGAGTCTCTTCCACCAACTATACCCTCCCTATGAGTCTACCTCGATATGGTACTTGTGGACATCTCTAACTTGTGAGTCTTGTGACTGGACCGTGTTGATGACTACCCTGTCTCTCATGTCTTGGTTTGCTATGTCCCTATAGTAGTAGTCCTCTCTGGCACCTCAACCCCAAGAAGTCTGATCTATCCCTCAAGGAGAGTTATGTGGGCCACATCTAAGGAGTGCTACGTATTTTCCTCATAGATGAGGGTATGCAATCTCTGAATATTTTCACCAACACCCAAACCTACTAGTCCTAGTATAGCTAGAATGGTAGGAGCAACCTAAGAATTTAAGGTTCCTCCTCTCGTATATCAGAGCAAGTCTCACTTTGTGGTCACAACATCTATCTAAGCCTGATGAAGATCACACTATCCAGTGACCATATCTATATCTATCTCAATAATGGAAATATATGCCTAGAGAGTTGTCCTCTCCTCATAAAACTCATGCCACTATACTTGTACCTCTACTAGCTAGGTCTGCACTACCCTCAACTATACCTGTAAAGTAGCCACATAGGTGTCTCTCTCCAAGATTTGAGTACCCAAAATTTATAGTCATGACTCCAAGCTAACCATCTGAGCTCGAAGCTATGACACCTCATCATATAGCTCCTCATCTAATGTTAGAGCCTCTTCTCATATACCCTCTATCCTCTAGTGAATTCATTTCCCATACAAGTCCTTAATTTTTGCCTCTATAGTGGCTCCATCTCTAGCTCTACCTAGTGGGCCGCCACCCTACCATAGCTTGGTAGTCCACTAGGTGTTGTAATATACTATCATCCCTACATAGATAAGCCCTAAATCCTAGAATGCGTCATCCTAATTCCCTAGTGAAGTAACTGTAGGCCATGCCAAGTCTCTCTCTACCTTAAGGCAACAATAAATGACTGGCTCATATAAGATATTCTTGAAGATCCCAAACTACCTAGTGATGCATGAGTAGTGGAAGAACTCGTATATCTTGGGTTTACACCTGAGAAGCCATATCTCACATCACATCTACCTCAGTTAGCAGTCTGCCTCCTCCCATGTAGGAAATTCATTTATGGGCACCATAAAACCTGCTCTAGCTACAGTCTAGTTAGTTGATCCATGTAATGTTGAAGGTCCCCTATGTAAGACCTACTCCAAAAGCTCTCAGCCTCCCTAGGACAACATGTTGTCTAACACTGAGATGCATCATCAATAGTGTTGATCCGATGTGGCATTCCTTCATGTTGGTCAGTGGTAATGTGCTCCTAGGTCCATATCTAGAGCAGCATGCTATAGCAAACTCCCACATGGCTCTGTTATGTGATAAAATACATCTAATCATAGAGCTGCATAAGTAGAGCACTCCCCAGAAGAGAATTGGTGGCTCTCAGGGGAACCTCACTCCTAAAATGTCAGGCAACACAATCTAAAAAATCAGCTACATCAGCATGGCTGCTCACCAGAAGAATATGTGCTTATAGTACCAATACTCAATGTGTACCCTATCATTCTCAAAATCTAGCTATGCCTCGTCACTCCTAGTATAGAATATCCTCTCAAAGATTGCATCCTTCATCATGGTGGGCAAATATGTGATGTACTCTCTATAAATAGGGATACAAAAGATGTGGTAGACATCCTCCAAGGTCACAGTAATCTCACCTATCGATAGGTGAAAGGTGTTGGTCAGCACGTCTCAACGGTGGGCCAAGGTACTTATGTAGGCCTGATAGGCCTGGATGGATGGTAGTCACAGTACATAACTGAAGACTATGGCATTGAACCAGTCATGATAAGCATTAGTCAATCCATTGTAAAGTTGACAAAGGAGATCTGACTCCCTCCCTCTAGTAGTCAAGGTCTAAAGGGAGACAATAAAATCATTCAAAATCACAAAAACATCAAAAATACACTTAAAAATGTAAAAAAATTCATGAAAACATTCAAAAAGGGAAACAAAATCATAAATACATTCAAAATATTGAAAAAAATCAAAATATCACTTTAAATAATTTAATTAAATCAATTAAAACATAAAAAAATAAAAATAAAAATGAATTTTTTTCTAAGGTTGCTCAATCGCAGCTTCGACCTGTGGCCAACAACACTGATCATTTTTTTAACTGTTTGAATTTGAATTCAGTCATGGCTAATAGCCACAACCCCCAATTTACCAATTGATATCTACTTCTACCATTTGTGACTATGGGAAATACCTTTTTCAGGGTCATTTCCCATCCCATGCAACCTTGAAACCCAAAAAATTAAACCCTCCTAAACTAAGCTAACATAGTCTAATCCTAGCTAGGGTGAGGTTCATTGCCAATAGTTTAGTGGGTTCATTTTTCTCATTAATTAATTTAGTTCATTTTAAGTTGGTAATGCAAGATAGTGGTTTAGGATGCTACCTTGGCAGCACTGACTCTGCCACTAGTGGAAGCTTCTGGTCGGTCAACCATAGGTCAAGGTAGGCAGTGTTTCGTGTTAAGTTTTAAAACTCACCTCTCAGAGCTCTTTTTACAACTATAGCAAATTGGAAAATAATGAATTGAAAATTATAGATTTTTATTTTATATTTCTAATTTTTCATGTCATTATGGCTAGTAATTGCAGGCGCAGGATTAGGGTTTTTTGATCGCATATTTGAGCCACGACTAAGGAATTTTCCCAAATTGACTATGTCTGACCCCCGTAGCTAGCATCTAGTCAATAATGCCCTCAAAATTCCACCATGAGAGGCTTAAAAATGTAAAATCCAAAGTATTAAATGGTCCAAAACCTCAATTTTTTTAGAAAATAACAAAAAAATTAACATAATTCAAAATTCAAATGTGCCTCTTATTTAGTCATTTATTCTATACACTTAGCGGTTGCAGCGACTTGTGATCCATGAAATTCGAAAAGATGAATAAGTCACCATAAGGAAATTTGGGGTAAAATCAGTCATTGAGTGAATTGATATGCTTGATTCCAGTACATCATTCTACATGCATGTGGAATGATGTTGAAAGGACATCACATGTCGTGGTGTAGAGCCAAATATCTCTTTAACACCGCAATTCCTAGCATTAAAACTCCACTCTCGAAGAATGCCACAATGGCCATACTGCTTCACGAGAACAAAGATTTATCTCAATTATTCTATGATATTTTTAGTATATCATCGAACATAGTGATTCAACACAGGCATAATTGGAATTGTTATCATCTTGATTTCCTAAGAAGCCATTATGGCTAGACTACTTCACAGGATAGAGATGTACAATTATTATTCACAATTGAAATCATGACTGAATTAGGCCTTGCCAAGTAATATAAAAGTGCAAAAGTCTACAATTATTCAAATCAATCATGTTGGTCAAGTGACTCGTCGCTTCATTAATTGTCCTACCCTCATAGACTCATCGCTTGAGGGGGTAGTCATAATATCAATAATCATAATGGTAGGGTACCTAGGAATAGATATTTGGAAATATATTACTATATTGTATAAGGGTTGGCATGGGCCACACATAACCCAAGGTTGATTGTATTATAATATTATATTATATTATAATATAATATTATATTAGTAGTAGGCTCCCCAAAGTAGAATAAGAATATGGATATATAAATAAGAGATATTTGTTATTGTATTCATATAATTGAAGAAGAATATTATGTAATCATCGTGCCCACGAAGGGGCCTCTCATCTTGGGAGATATTGTGGAGTTATTCCTTCCTTAAGGATTATTATTGGTGTTGCCCTACCTTAAGGGTATTATCTATCTCTCTCTCATTTATGGATTGTTACTGTGGATAATGTATTATGGATGAATGATTTGATATTTTTGAATATTGGTGAATGGTTATGTTAATAATAATAAAGTTCTACAACAAGTGGCATCATAGTAACAATTTTGGCAAAGTGGAGATTTTTGTGTGAAATTGTAAAATTAGGGCAACTTTTTTGGAAAAATATCTTATCTTTCAGGAGCCATATCTCTGCGCAAGTTTATCCAATTTAGGCAATTTTTGGATTAGATTGTGTAGAATTTGAAGAGATTTAAAATGAGTGGTCATATGAAGGAAGCCGAGCAATATTGAGGGAGATACGACATTCTAAAATTAGTCATACGAAACAAGGATAGTGACGAATTTCATAGTTTTTTTGGGAAAAACGTCTCATATTTTAGAAGCCATATCTCTACGAGATTTTATCCGATTCAGGCAATTCTTGGATCGATTTGTGTAGAATTTGAATATATTTAAAATGAGTGTCATATGAAGGAATTCAAGTAGTATCAAGGGAGATACGACCTTATTATTTCAGCCATTTGGAACACGGGTAGTGAAGAATTTTCAATTTGTGAAATTTTTAAAAGACAAAATTTGTCTAGTTCGGGTAAGCAAATCAGGTGCACTTTATTTTGTTTGGAAGAAAAAATATAGATCTATTTGTCTATATATATTTTTAGCTTCAAATCAATGGGAATTTATTTATTTCCATAAAACCCTAGTTTGCATTAGGGCATGAACAATGACACTCCCAATTTTTTTTGGAGATGTTATTGATGCTAGAAAATGGGGGAAAATTTTTAGATCTCTACATTGTAATAATTATCAATGGAAAATCAGCCTTCAATTGAGTCTTGAAGGAGAAGCTTGGTCTTGGTTGAAAATTTTTTGTAAAGAAATGAATAATGATTACACTTGGGATGAAATAAAGCATGAATTCTTGGGTAGATGGGATCCATATTATATAGATAGACTAATGGATGTCATAAAATACCTTGAAAATAAACTACAAGGAATTCAAAATGAGCGAAATGAAATAAAAGGAGAATGGGAAGTTTTCAAGAAAAAAAATGAATACTATGAAAAAGAAATAAAATTACTCAAGAAGGAGAAAGAGGAAAATGTTAAGGAAGATAATGAGAAGAATGAAGTCACATCGTTGGATTATTTTTTTAAAATCAACTAAAAATTCTATTTTGCAGGCTCATGGAAGCATTCAAAAGAAACAGGTTATTATTTACATTGATCCTAGTAGCAAATATAATTTTATTAATATTTCTTTGGCTAAGAGGTCTGCAAGTTCAAGCAACAAAAATTAAGGATATACAACTAGAGGGTGAGCAGGTTCAAATTTTTGAAGATTTGAAGATCACCATGGATAAATATGTTTTACATTAAGATTTCTATGCTATTGAGATGGATGATGAGGATATTGTTCTTGGTTATCCTTGGTTAGATTATTTGGGTACTGTTAACATTAATGTGCAAAATAATTTTATGAATTTATGGTACAGGAAAAAGAAGATAACATTGTAGGAAATCAAGAAGTGGTTGTAGAAAAACAAATTGAAGAACCTGAAACAAAATCCATGAAGGAGTAGCAGCAACAGAGCCCATGGAAGAAGTAGAAACAATTGAAACCATGCAAACAACAGTAACAGAGTCCAAGGAAGCTTTGATAGAAGAGCACAAGAACACACCAAATAATGGGAACATGAAATAATAATGTGTAGAAGAATTCAAAACAATGGAGCCAAAGGCTGAGAAGTCAAAGAAGGTAGAACATCAAGTTAAGGTTGCACCATATCACCATCCACACCACCATGAGCATCAAAAATATTGGAGGTATGGTTCAAAGCAACAATATTATGGTTCTACATGGAATCAGAAGGGAACCAACTATGGCAGTATTTGGTAGAGAAAGTATAGGAATCCTAGTTTTCAGAGTGGATCATCAACATTAGGAAAAAAGTGGACCCATCATTCAAGTTATAAAAATACAGTAGCAAAAGCGTGGAGCCAACAAAGCAGATTTGGATACTCAAGTAACAAAATGGCATACCAACATCAATGTGTTTCACTTGAATGGATGGATGATAGAGATTGGTACTAGTTTCTAACTTTGCTTAGCAAATCATATTATCATGTTTCTTCATATATTTCGAGGATGAAACATTTGTAAGGATGCATGGTAGGGTACCTAGGAATAGATATTTGGGAATATATTATTATATTGTATAAGGGTTGGCATGGGCCACACATAACCCAAGGTTGATTGTATTATAATATTATATTATATTATATTAGTAGTAGGCTCCCCAAAGTAGAATAAGAATATGGATATATAAAGAAGAGATATTTGTTATTGTATTCATATCATTGAAGAAGAATCTTATGTAATCGTCATGCCCATGAAGTGGCCTCTCATCTTGGGAGATATTGTGGAGTTATTCCTTCCTTAAGGATTATTATTGGTGTTGCCCTACCTTAAGGGTATTATCTATCTCTCTCTCATTTATGGATTGTTATTGTGGATAATGTATTGTGGATGAATGATTTGATATTTTTGCATATTGGTGAATGGTTATGTTAATAATAATAAAGTTCTGCAACACATAATCAAATTCAATAGGAAATCATTTGATCTTGTCAAATTGTTTTCATCTTACGAATCATTATCAACAACTATCATAAGATTACCATTTTTTGGAAAAAAAAGCAACTATGGCAGTTAAGCCAGTAGCTCTCCACCTATTGGAATGATTGTAGTGCCGACTACCCGATCACCATGGAGCTTGAAAACACTTTGCAAATTAAGACTTCCCTCATTTGGAAGCAATGATTCTAAGATGCACGTCTTTTTGTAGGACTGGGTATCTAATTTTTATCAAATTAATGATTATTATTCGACCTACAACATGGTTTTAGGAGGTCTATATTAGCTCAACATTTTTTGTTCTCACAATGCATCCCAAAAGGGGCATCTATAGATACCTAAAATGTGTTATGTGTAGAGGACTACTCATATGGGCATCCTAAAAGATCATATGAATGATATTGAACCATTCCAAGATAGATTAGTGGTTTTAACCACTCAAATTGGGCAGAGTTATCCTACTCAGCCTTAGCCACAACTAACACCCATGACTAATAGAGCTAGCTGCACCTTAGAGTTGTGGCTAGCCTTAAAACTATTTTAAATTCCCAAGCATTTATAAATGCAGTTACAATGGCCATGGTGATGGGTTTTCAAGTGGTTTCAAGTGAGGAGGCATCTATAAATTTCCTCACAACTATTCCAACCTCTCTATTCTTGATCTTGGCTTCTCCATGAAGCTAGACCAAGGAATTGAGAAGGCTAAAATACCTCCCTTAAAATTGAGGATAATTCTATATTTGATCTTGATTTGGAATGTAGTGAAGCTTTGCCAAAATAGACAATGAATTGAAAACCCCTTGAGGAGATTTTAATTCATGGCCAATTGTGGAGTGACAAGCATGAATCCATCAGTTAAGCTTCCAAGGGACTAAGAAGAACCAATCACAAATTCAAGCCAATCGAACACAAATATTATCAAATTCAACCACCAATCCATCTTGGTACATAGAGGCAACCCTTTATCATCAATTACATGGAGGAAATTAAATATCCATGCCCTGATTACAAGAGCAAGAATACTTTCACCTCAACTACAGCTGTCAATCGCAGCTAACAGTGCCAGCTGCACCTCAGACCCATGGTGAGGGTTTTATCTCTGATTTCCTTTGTTTTAGCCATAGATTTTTTCTTTCAAACATGTATTTGGGTAGATATGACTTAGATTAGGTTTCTTTTATGCATATGTATGATTGAATTTAGGAATTAGAGGTACATTTGCTTCCATTTCCATTATATTTGTCAATCTAGACTAGTTTCATTGAATTTGATGTATTTCATTTTTTAATGGTTAATTAGGTTGCCTAATTGTTATATTTTATACTTTATTTACAAAATTTATAGTAATATAGAGCTTCCATGTGCATATTTACTAATTTACATGTTTTATTGCTATCTTTTTCATCATTTATGCAATTATTCATCAAGTGCCTCATCAAGAGAGACCTCCTTTGCTATTAACCCCTTTTATGTTGTTTATTGAACATAGGTTTACAAGATCTGAGCAATTCAAGGTGTTCTTGGTAATATATTCCTCCAATCACATGATAAGAAGGCTATCTTTGGCCTGAGCAGTTCATGTCCATTCTAAATAGTCTTCGGATTACACCAATCCCCGTTTAGGGGCCTTGAAATGTTGTATCAATTATATCAAGGATTTGGGTATCCCTAAGAGGGATGTATTTGTAATTAGAATTTGGAAAATATTTAATAGAAGAAACCTTAATTTCTTGTTAAATTCATTGTTTTCAATTCTTTATTGCTTTAATACTTGATGTTAATTGATGCACTGGTTAAGTTTATGATTTTTAGATCAGTACACATTGGTCATGAAGTGCATCTTGTGTAACATTTTATTGTAATGTTGACATTGAAGGATTATGATCCAAAAGTAGTTTGAAATTTTTTATTTAAAAGTGATAAAAGTTTATGATAAGTAATAGGTGATATTAAGATAATTTTGATTAAACTTAACAAAAGTATGACGTAATGCAAGTGATTAAGCATGAAAAATAGGATAGAAGGCTTGCACTAGGTATAATATTACTAGTGTGAAATAAATGGAGATATTTTATTAGGGTTATCTCATGCCATCATCACGAAGTATATATGCAACTACATGACCAAGCAATTATGTATGATCAATGCAAATTTTTGTATATGACAAGCAATCATGCAATATGATGAAATGAATGAATTATACTATGTGGTAGATATGAGAAGCAAGATTAATTGTTTTTAAGGCCAACTAATTATGCTAATAGTCATATAAATCCATGAAGATATGGTGACTTCAACTAATTAAAACTCAAGGAGAATCTTGCTCATTTCTCAGATAAAATCAAGTTTATCAAGAACCAATGTGTGATTTGTGTATTCTTTTTCCATATTGACCTTAATTATGATATAAAATATCTCAATAATCACATGTGTGTGTGTTATGAAGTTCATTTACCAATTTTGAGTAAGGTAATAATGAAAAACAACTTTTAAGAACCATTGTGTGTGCAAATGATAAATTCATTTACCATGATTTCATGCATGTGGTTGGACTTAACTACTTTGTAATACAAGGCACCAAAAACTAGCTTACCCATAAGTGAACATTGGTCTGTATAAAATATCGCTAATGTGATAGACATGCCACCATGAGTAAGACTACCCCATTTCTACGCAGGTTTAATTGAACCCATTACTGTAATGGTATCACCCATGATTTTTGAATAACTAAGGTATTCTAGGGATTCAAGGTCATTACCCCCTTATTTTCTTTTGATTTCTTTTAGATAGATATTTTTGTTCATTTTTCAACAAGGGGATTTATATTTTATTTGTAGTAAAACTCATTTTCTCTTCTTTTATCTTTTTTTTTCATGGGATACTTGCTCATATTAGTGTAAGAGCAAGGGATTTTATTCGGGTAGGGGGGAGCTTGCCCTTTTGCCAATTCTCAACATTCTAGACCATGCACATAATAGGATAGAAAGGGAAACCTTTCACTTAAGCAGCTAGGACCACTATGTAATATCATATTTATTTGTGCAAAAATTATTTTTAGATGTGTAGGCATGTTTTGGTTCAAAAAGTGGTAGAATCGATTCCCAAAACTCAAATTTTCCTTAATGAGCAGTAGTGATTTTGGTTTGAGAGATATTTTTAATCAATATAAAGCATAAGAATTTTATTAAAATGTGAATCCTATGAGTGGTCCAGGATAAACTATGAATTTCTTCAAAGAAAACCAAGATTGACTATGAATCTTGATAACATCAGGCTAATATTTAAGTGATAATAATTGGATGTGACTATATGCCATATGCAATTGGACCAAAAACTCATTAAGAAATATAGGATAAATACAACTAGATGAAAGATGATTTATATGAAATGGTTGCTATTATGAATTAAACTATATGTAACAAATTTTGTATGTATAAAATATATGACAACTATATATAGTGGTGAAATATAATTGTATTCATAGTATCGCTTAAGGTGCATTATATTCATTGGTTCCTTAAGGTCCTTTTCATCTAAGGTAGCCAAATGATATGCAAATAATACAAATTTAGCAGTGATGATAAATGGACCTAACCACCAATTTTGTTGAAATTTTCCTTTAATATTAGTTCGAGCATTGGTATTTTTTATTTTTTTTAAGAACTAGGTCTCCAACCTCAAAATATTGAGTATGAAATTTCTTGGAGTATGATATTTTGAGTTTTTCTTGATAAGAGCGAAGATGCTCTAAAGTGTTTATGAAATTTTCATCTAATAATTCCATTTGGCTTAATCCTCCCACCCAATATTCATCTCCTACTTTAGAGTCTTGAAGTAAAAGTCCTAAAGAAGGGACTTCAAGCTCAAAAGGAAATATAGCTTCAGTGCCATAAACCAAGACAAAGGGAGAAGTGCATGTTGGGATTCAAACATTGGTCCGATAAGCCCATAAGACTGGATATAATTGAGTATGTCAATCTTGACCTAAATTATAAACCAATAGTTTTAAGGTTTTAATTAAAGTTTTATTGGATGCTTCAGCTTGGCCATTTCCTCATGGATAGTAAGGAGTAGACCATCTATGTTGAATTATATATTTTGCATAAATATTTTGTATGTATTTATTTTTAAAGCAAGTTTTACTATAAGAGACAACTTTAGAGGGAATCCCAAATGTACAGATGATTTGATAAAAGATAAATTTAGACTTGGGTTCCTATGCAGGAAGCCAATGACATGGCTTTTACCCACTTTGTAAAGTATTCAATTGTTGTTATGATGAACTTATGACCATTGGATGAGATTGGATTAATATTCCCAATGATGTCTAGGCCTCATTTTGAAAAATGACAAGGGAAATAAATGGCTTGAAGTTCTTGAGAAAGAGCATTAAAAATATTTGAGTATCATTGATATTTGTCACATCGATAGAAATAATAATTAGCATCATTTTCCATGGAGGGACAAAAATATCCCATTCGTAGGAGTTTTTTTGCTATGGCACTACCACTAAAATGGCCTCTATAAGATCCATCATGCACTTCATGTAGTGCCCTTTTGGATTCATCTAGGTTGAGTCATATTAGAAGGATACCTTTACAATAATTTTTATACAATGTACTTTCGATGATTAAAAAATGAACAACTCGTTTACGCAACAATCTTCGTTGATTCCTATTTAGACCATCCAAGAATGATCCATTTTGGAGAAAGTTAAAGATATCCCCATACCATGGTTTTGAGGATATTTCTTCGATTACGAAGACATCCAAGGGTTATAGTAAAGACTCTAATGAAGCGGGTTCCTATAGTTGGTGAATTATGATATTAGGATGATCATCATCCAAATATAAAGAAATAAGAGAAGTGGTTGTTGCCATTGCATCCATGGAATAGTTACGAGTACAAGTATAGCTTTGATAGTAACTTTCATTAATAAAGACATATGTTTTAACACATATTATTTATAAGTATGAATTTTCTCATCTCGGGTTTGGTATATATTATTAATTTGACCATGATTTGTATGTCTCCAAAAACTGATAGGATCTTGATATTTAAAGCTACATATGCACGTAGCCCAAGAATCAAGGCTTCATATTCAACTATGTTATTTGTACAGGAAAATTGGAGTTTGAAAGATAATGGAATAAGTTGTTTGTGTGGAGATATCAATATAATGCTTGTACCTGTGCCACTCATACAAAAGGCTCCATAAAAATACAGAGACCAAGAGTCTAAATGATCACCTTCTAAATTAAGGCATTCATCTAGAAATTCTATTATTAAAGGATGAGTAGATTCAATAAGGCCAACAACAAGTTGATCTACTATGACTTACCCTTTAATGGAATTCTAACCAATAAAGGTTAGGTCAAAATCACTTAGGGGAAGAGCCCATTTTTCTCTCATCTTGATAAGTAAGGTCTACTCATCAAGTATCGCAATGGATCAAATTTTGCTATGACAAATTTTTTTTGACTAAGCATATAGTGGCGTAGTTTTTGTGTAGAAAATGCAACAGCTAAATAAATCTTTTCTAAAGGTGTATAATGAGTTTCATAGCTTACCAAAGTTTTTCTAATGTAATAAATATCTCTTTATCTCTTATCCTCATCATGTTGTGCTAGCATTGCTCCTAACACAAGTTTTGAGGCAAAAATGTATAAAATAAAAGGATATTCAGGTCGAGGAGGAACAAGCACTGGTGTTGTAAGCAAGTAATTTTTGAGAGATCTACAAGTTTCTTGGCATTCATCATCCCATTTAAACAGGGTATATTTCTTAAGTAACTTAAGAAAGGATTGACATTTATCTGCTAATTTATCAATGAAATGACGAATGGATTGGAGCTTACCTCATAGAATTCTAAGATATATTAAATGTTTTGATGGTGGCATATTGATAATAGCATTGATTTTAATAGGATATATCTTTATGCCTCACATAGATACAATAAATCCCAACAATTTACCATATTTTACTCCAAAAATACACATGTATGGATTTAAATAGACTTTGTACTCACGAAGTCTATTAAAGACTTGTCGTAAATAAAAAATGTGATATTCCTCATTAATAGACCGAGCTATGATGCCATCCAAATAATCATACAAAATATCATACATCATGTCATGGAATACATATTTCATAACTCATTGATAATTTTCCCCTACATTCTTTAAACCGAAGGGTATTACTTTCCAATAGAAAGTTTCCCATGGTGTTATAAAGGCAATTTTGGGTTGATCTTCTGGTGCTATACGAATTTGGTTGTATACTAAAAATCCATGCATAAGGGATAACATCCCACTTCTTACTATGAATTCAATAATTTGATCAATATTAGGAAGGAGAAATCATCTTTAGGACATGCAACATTGATGTCCCTAAAATCAGTACATACTCTGATTTTAGTATACTCTTTTTTGGATATTGGAACTACATTAGATATACAATCAAAATAATCAATAACTTGAATGAAATCAACATCTAAAATCTTTTGTAATTTCTCTTTAACCAACAAGGCATTTTTAGGATGCATTTTTCTAAGTTTTTGTTTTACTGGTTTTGCATTAGGACAAACTACCAAATGGTGCATAACTACAAAAGGATCCAAACCAGGAATATCTATATATTTCCATGCAAATATGTCAGGGTATTTTGCAAGGAGTTTTGTATATTTAATTTGTTCTTCTTTGCTCAAGGTAAATCCTATTTTCACCATGTGAGGATTGATTTCTGTTATGATATTAATTTTTAGAATATCTTCTACCATAATACTCAAGTCACTTTCAAAGTTGGGAGGGTCAAGTGAAACACCCATCTCCTGGAGTTATTCTAAGTGTAATTTGGCTAGTTTATCTTGTGTGTTCATTGTTTGAATATGTGCTATGCATGGGATAGACCCATGAAAAAAGAAACTATTCTGCATGATTTCTTCATGAGGGATGTCACAAAAAACATCTCCTTCTACACATTCATCTAGATCAACAATTATTTTTAGATGTACTACTGAAAGCATATTGTAATAAAATGAATGTGTTTTCATTCTCTTCTTTAATTCCATTAAATGCTTTTGACTTTCTAAATATTCACCATATGTGATTATGTGATCGTCTTCATCAAAGGGAAAATATTACAATTTTGTGGAGATATAGCTTATACCGCATCAGATAGGCCATTCCTCAACCTTAAAAGGTTCATGTAATCCATTTTAAAACTAAACTAAACCTTTACCTTTATACCCCATATCACACATAATTTTCTTAGATTTTATATTTGTTGGAGAAGTAACATTGAGCAAAACTATTTTCATCAAATGTAAAGGTCAATTTCTTAATGTTAATTTTACCAAAGGAACATCCTACAAAAATAAAGGTACAACTTACAACATGATATATATTTCCCCTCTTGTTATGTAAACCTATTGTATGTGGGGATGGCAGTAATTGGGACAAGACAATGGAGTCTTGTACAACAAAATTAACATGTTCTATTGGTGCTAATATGCTGGATAAATTTGGTAAAGCCTCATATATAAAAGAGTATGATGTAGAAGGATCATTAGCACTAGAAGGTATAGGTATGTTAGAAGAAGGTGGTGGATCAAGCGTTGGTACATAGGTCTTAGGAGGAACATGGGTCAATAATGATAAGGATGGACAAAACGGAACATCAATGGGTTTCGCAATTGCACACATTTCAAAATATCTAGGATATCCATGAATGGTGACCAATTATTTTAAAATTCAAAATTTACACATTGATGTAGAGTAGAGGGGACTGCCCTCATTGCATTTATCCAAGGATGTCCTAGAAGAATGTTGTATGATGCTAGACAAGATACAACAAAAATGGACGTATCCAAAATTCTAGGACCAACTTGTAATGGAATAGATATCACACCACAAGCTTCTTTGGTTTCATAATTAAAGGCTTTAATAATCATTTAAGTTCTTAAATTTTCATTTTTGAATCCAAACCTCTTAAAAAACTCATAAGTACAAATATTCAAATATGAGGCATTGTCAATCAACACGCTTTTAACACACACATATCCAATTAGTGTTGTTATGTATAGGGTATTATCCCTATGCATACTCTAAGGAGGATTATCCTTGTCATGAAAATCAATGTAATAAATTCCATGAGAGGCCATGACATTAACTACGACAATTGGCTCTATATCCTGAGGAACCCTCATTTGACTTAGGGTATTCATTAACTCTTCCCTATGAAATAGCAAAGTCCTAAGAAGATCAAGAAGATAAATTCTAGCTATTGTATTAGCTAGTTGTTCATTGATATAAAAATAAGTCTTTTGTTGAGGTCAAATTAAATTATTCCCTTTATGAGATGGTTTTAGAACAAAATATGGTTGATCCATGTCATTGGGTTGAGTTGTAGGAATTTAAGATTGAGAAATTTGAGATTGGGTCTATTGCCTAGAAATGGCCCCAACTGTACCCACAATATTACTTTATTTATGTGATGATTAGGGAGTTAAAAATAAATTGGAAGAGTCAAATTGAATAGTGTAAGGTCTATCAGTTGATGCTTGTTCTATAGAAATAAGTTGTTGTGATGAAGGACGAGTTGTTATCATTCTTGGAAATGGTTACTCTAAAACTAACAAATTTGTAATGGGTAGGATTCATTTTTATTCATATTTAGAGCTATTGGAATGAAGGGAACTAATGTCTATCTCATATTCTAAATCACTTTTTGTGTATTCTGAGGATGAAGATTGTAGTTTTCTTCCTTGAAATTTCTTAATTGTAACAATGGATTGAGTAGGCACAAATATATTTTATGCAAGTTGTGGTGGTAGGTTATTTCTAACCATTCCAACATAAAATGTTAGATAAGGAATATTATTATAATCTAGTTGATTTACAGATTCCTTACCATGATTGGATAATGGGTTTTGGAAGATGTCTAGATTTTGATTAACATTTTGTGCTCGTTGCTTTTATGGGTTTTTTGGAGGATTAGCATTTGGTGGAGGACTTTCCACTTACATTGTAAATTAAATATTACACCAAATATTTTAGTATTCTAAAAGTTTTGGTTGTATGTCCATCAATTTGATGGAAATTACAATGTTGGTCTAGTCTATACCATGGTTGAGAGGTGTCGGGTTTTCGAATCTCTAGAAATTTTATCAAACCTCTTTCTACCAATTGTGGTAATACCATTGTCAAAGGTTGGATCAACTTTGTGAAATTATATTGTGGAGGTTTTTGAGGTGCTTTTGACACAAACTTATTTGTGGTTTTTGTGGTATTAACTTATTGGGGAGGTCTATTATCTGTGACCTCATATCCTACCACATGCTTGTTCTTATATTGTTTTTTAGATGATTTATCCTCATATTTCCTTTTAAGTTGTGCTATTTTGATAAGGTATTATTATACCCTTCTTTCTAAATCGATAGCTTGGTTAAATTTAGGTTAAGGTAGCAGTGGCCAACTCATAGGACATTTGTTCTTGTAGGTTACCTATAAATATTTCTAGCATTTCTCTTGGAGGTAGGGCAAAAGTAATTTGCCCAAGATTTTTCTCCATTGATATAGAAACTATTTTAAAATTTCATCTTTCCTTTGTTTTAAGTTGTACAAATCATTAATTGTGACATGCCTTTCTATGTAGTTGCCAAACCGATGCACAAATAACTCCACAGTATCTTTGAAGTTTCTTAAGGAATGTGTTGGTAGTTGATAATACAATTCCAAAGCCATACCTCCTAAAATTTTTGGAAATATTTTTAACAACAATATGTCATCATATTAAATGTCATCACAAGCTATCCTAAACATACGAAGATGCTCAATTGGATCTTCAATTCCCTTATAAATTAGTAGAACCGGTATGGGAAAGCGTTTAGGATATGGTCTAGCAGTAACCATAGGATCCAATGGTTGGTTGCACATTTCTTTATAACTATATGTAGGGCGATAAGGATCTATTTTATCTAATCATGAAGCTTATAGATTTAAAACGGTGTGGTTTCCCATTGTTCCTATTTTGTGTCACTATGTTTGCATAGGGAGGGTAATATGTAGGTTGTGCTACCACATAAGGAGTTTGAATAGTAATATTATTATGCATAGGATTTGAAGTAGGAGGATTAATAAGCTTATAAGGAACTGTATTTTGTTCAGAGGTTGGTTGAGAAGAAGTAGGTATTTGCAATTTTTTTTTTTTTGAGATGTAGAAGCTTGAGCAAATCGATTGTTAAAATATTGAGAAAGAAAATTATTATTGGCAGAGGAAGAAGGTTGTTTTTGGGTGGAAGTAGTTTTAGTGGACACAAAAATAGGTTTGTGTTATTGTGCCACAAATGTTTGCATTTGGGTAGTACCTAAGGAATGATCATTATAAATAGCATGTTGTAATGGAGGGAGATTATCATTCGCATGTCTCTGGCTGTGGGTGAAGTTGGAAAGCTTTTTCTAAAGATGCTTCCATTGAAAAATCACTCTTCTTAAGTTGATATTCTATTTCAAAGGCATTATCGAGGGTGGTCCGATTATGAGCTAGAAATTCATAGAAGTGTTGCACATATTCAAAATGAATATCCCCTTGAGGTCCCACTTTAGGTTCAAAAGGGTCAATTGTTTTGTCTTCATTTAAATCTATTTGTGATACTTGTTCCTCTTGTATTTCTTCTATATATATTTTAGTATTAGGGTTTTCATTATTCGACTCCCCTTCAGAGCTGGTTTCCACCTGTTTACCATTACTTAAGGTTTTAGGAATCTTTCATTTTTTTATAGTACTCCTATGTTTTTTTGTTCTTTTATTTTAGATTAAATTAAAAAATGCTTGTTTACTAAGTATTTATAAAATTTTAAATAATAGAACTAAGTGATTTACTCTTCTCAAAAGAGCTTATAGATGTTTTTGACAGGCTCAAAGTCTTATAGGTTCATAAAATATTCTTCTTCAAAAACAAAGTCCTTTTTCAAAAGGTGAATGAAGTGAACAAGAGTAAGATTCTTAGTCCTAGAAGTAGGGGGTTGGAATTGAAGCTCATGGTAAAAGTGCTTGAAGAGTACTGCTATAGGTTCTTTGTGATAGCATCTTTTTTATTCAAATATTATCTCCTTATCTTCTAGGTTTGCTAGGAATTTGTGAACGGTTACTGATTCTTCAAAATAGCTTTCCCAAGGGTATACTATGGAATGGATGCTAACCCTTTTGTTTGCTAACCAACGTTCACAACTCCTCTTAATTTTGAAGGAGAGTAATAATTTGTGCCTAAATATTTTGTTATGCTAGTCCTTTTAATTTTTTTTAATTCTTCAACCCTTCTCTTAATGATATTAAAGTTTTACCACAAGTCATCCCAACATTCCCTGTTGTTCCTAAAGCGGATTTTGACTTCCTTATCTATAAGTTCCCTCCTAAGGTCTATGAGTGCAAAATATCTAACACTATTGTCCACCATTTAAAATTTTTCTAGATATGTTTGTTATATTTATTTTTTTTAGAAAAAATCAAAGTAAAGGTGAAAAAGATAAAAAAAGGGAAAACAAAAATTTTCTAACTACAAGTTTCTTTTCGAATTATTTTGCAAGTTGTAGGCCAAGTTGTCTTGTTTTTCAATTAGGATTTTACTTGGATGCCCACATATAAATGCTTGGTGATGAATTCCAAGCCGTTATTAAGCCTAGGTCCTACTAGTCCTCACCTAGCTCACCATGGGTAGTGATACACCTCATATAGATGCTTGTTATTATCCACAGCTATGACGGATCTTGGAGTTGGCCAAATTTTAAAATATCTATTAAATTTTCATGTTTTTAAGGTACAAGTGAAAGGATAATCCCTTTCTAAAGGTCCTTAGGACTTCATTGTATATACCATTATGTCTAGACTAGCTGAAGCTATAGAAAAACACATTGTATGTGGTTATTTTTAGGATAGTGATGTAAATAAAACAAAAAATGTGAAGCATATTGAATTAAAAAGAATGAGCTTTCTATGTACTTCTAATCTAAGAAAATATATTTTTAAATGAATTTTTAGTTTTTATTTTTCAAAAATAAAATAAAAAGCAATAATTTCAAATTGATGGTGTGTTCATGTCAGGTTCACCAAAGAAGGTAGACCCAAATTTTTTTCACCCCTTTCCTTTAGGCTAATGGATCTATGCCTAAAATGGGAAGGAAAATGATGTGTTTACACCTCGGACGAGAATCACTTGAGTTGTGCTGTCCTTGGTATTTGTCGATGAATTAGGTGGGGTTTCACTAGGAAACACTTTATGGCCGATTCCACATCTAGGTAGAGTGAGTGTTTTATAGATTATTTAATTTACACACATATAGGGTTTAGCCAAATGCAACTATACCTAACTATATGTGCTTCAAATTTCCATGAAAGTAGTGATATACAATTTACCTAAAAAGTTGGTAAATTTAACTATGATGAAATAATTTCTTGTAGATACTAAAAGAAAAATATTAATTCTATGCTATCATGTGTATACTTTTTTTTTTCTTTTGTGTTTTTCAACTAATATATTTGATTCAAAATCAATGCAACTATATTTACATTGTTTTTATATTTTCTTTCTTTTTCCTTTATGAAAATGCTTCTAAAACAAAATAATAGAAAATTAAAGTATGGAAAGCTAAAAGGAATCCAGAATTAGACCCTTACTTGACCTACATGGTTTCTTATCAGATGAATTTAGATTTGTCAGAGCAAATTTAGATCTTTCAGAGAGAATTCAAAAGCACATGGGAGATTCAGATATCTGAAAAAAAATTCAAAAACATAGAGTAGTTATCTAAATTTATTTAGATCCTATAATTTTGCAACATAACACTAAAATTTATGATTAGTCGTGAGGGATATGCTTAAGCCACTACAATTATGATTCCTTAGTGATGTGGCAGTTAGATCCTCTCGTTTCCTTCAATAAACCATAAGAAAAATACTTTATTTTTAGATCTAATGCAAAACATATATATTTGATAAGAAAATAGTAAAGCAATATAAAATGCAGCAAGGGATAAGTCTTATAAGGACTAAAATGCAAAACATAAACCACTATAATAAACCTAAGGCTAGGATTTTTCCCCCAACATGTGTCTATGCAAATTCAAACACTCCTAGAAAATTCAGAAGGTTTCTAATCCATTCAAACCTACAACGGTTAGATTTATAAAATAGCAGAGCAATTCTGGAAGTCCTTTAGTGAATTCAGACACTCTCAAATTCATTCAAAACCAAAAAATTGATGAATACATGCTAAGAATAAAAATACATGGATCAGTAATACTCATTGTCATATTAGCTAGTCTTTGGAATGATTATGGGATTGTGATATCTCTTCAGAAAACCTGCAACAAATACATGAAAAGCTCTTCTCCACCTAAATTTCCTAAAAATCACCATTACCTTTTTTTGAAACTCACCTACAAATTTTAAGAACCACAACCAATCGAGAAATAGATGTGGAGAACAAATATAGATTAGGTTTGTTACGGGAAATTTAGAAATTCCCCAATCTAGGTGAATTTAGATGGTTCTAAATTCATGAAAAATCTAGGTTTTCCTAGATTGGATGTAAAATCCAAACAATCCACTAATTTTAGGAATACATTTGATTTGCAAAAATTTGGATTGTCCTAAATTCACTAAAATCATTCAAATTTGTAATAAAAAAGGAGAAGAATAAGGATAGGCTTTAACTAGCACAAAAATCAAGGAAAATAGCTGAGGGGGGAATCTACGTTGTTGAGGAGGGTAAAAATATTGTTTAGGGAATCTAGGAATTTTTAAAGTGTGTAAAAATTTCATGGCTACACAAACCTTTAAAATTAGGGTTTGACCTCTATTTATAGTTTGTATAATGAAAGTGTATTAGGAACATTACAAGGAAGGTGGAGTGCTAGATCAAAAATATGTTGATGTGGTAGCCTCTTATTTATTTTAAGAAAGAAGAGGAGCTGAGCTTCATGGATTCTCTAGAATCTAGGCTTCGTAAGTTGTTCAATTTATCATAGATTTTGGTTGTTGATCTCATCATAGGGTAATCTAGATTGTCTTTTGTTCTTGCCATGGTTTTTCCAGCATAAATTTACAACTGAATCTGGTCACAGATATTGACTCTACATCTCTGGTAGTTAGATCCTCTTGTTTCCTTCAATAAACCATAAGAAAAATAGTTGATTTATAGATCTAATGCAAAACATATATTTGATAAGAAAATAGTAAAGCAATGTAAAATGCAGCAAGGGCTATGTCCTATAAGGACTAAAATGCAAAATATAAACCACTATAATAAACTTAAGGCTTGGATTTTCTCCCCATCATGTGTCTATGCAAATTCAAATGCTCCTAGAAAATTCAAAAGGTTTCTAATCCATTCAAAACTACAAAGTTTAGATTTATAAAATAGCAGAGCAATTCTGGAAGTCCTTTAGTGAATTCAGACACTCTCGAATTCATTCAAAACCAAAAAATTGATGAATACATGCTAAGAATAAAAATACATGGATCAATAATACTCATTGTCATCTGAGTTAGTCTTTGGAATGATGATGGGATGGTGATATCTCTTTAGAAAACCTACAACAAATACATGAAAATCTCTTCTCCACCTAAATTTCCTATAAATCACTATTACCTTTCTTTGAAACTCACCTACAAATTTTAATAACCACAACCAATCGAGAAATAAATGTGGAGAAAAAATATATATTAGGGTTGTTACGAGAAATTTAGAAATTCCCCAATCTAGGTGAATTTAGATGGTTCTAAATTCATGAAAAATCTCGGTTTTCCTAGATTGGATGTAAAATCCAAACAATCCACTAATTTTAGGCATACATTTGATTTGCAAAAATTTGGATTGTCCTAAATTCACTAAAATCATTCAAATTTGTAATAAAAAAGGAGAAGAATAAGGACAGGCTTTAACTAGCACAAAAATCAAGGCAGATAGCTGAGGGGGGAATCTACGTTGTTGAGGAAGTTAAACATATTGTTTAGGGAGTCTAGGAATTTTTAAAGTGTGTAAACATTCCGTGGTTACACAAACCTTTAAAATTAGGGTTTGACCTCTATTTATAGTTTGTATAATGAAAGAGTATTAGGAACATTACAAGGAAGGTGGAGTGCTAGATCAACAAGATGTTGATGTGGTAGCCTCTTATTTATTTTACGAAAGAAGAGGAGCTGAGCTTCATGGATTCTCTAGAATCTAGCCTTCGTAAGTTGTTCAGTTTCTCATACATTTTGGTTGTTGATCTTGTCGTAGGGTAATCTAGATTGTCTTTTGTTCTTGCCATGGTTTTTCTAGCATAAATTTACAACTGAATCTGGTCATAGATCTTGACTCTACATCTCTAGCAGTTAGATCCTCTAGTTTCCTTCAATAAACCATAATAAAAATAGTTGATTTCTAGATCTAATGCAAAACATATGTATTTGATAAGAAAATAGTAAAGCAATATAAAATGCAGCAAGGGATAAGTCTTATAAGGACTAAAATGCAAAACATAAACCACTATAATAAACTTAAGGATTGGATTTTTCCCCCATCATGTGTCTATGCAAATTCAAACGCTCCTAGAAAATTTAGAAGGTTTCTAATCCATTCAAACCTACAACGGTTAGATTTATTAAATAGCAGAGCAATTCTGGAAGTCCTTCAGTGAATTTAGACACTCTCGAATTCATTCAAAACCAAAAAATTGATGAATACATGCTAAGAATAAAAATACATGGATCAGTAATACTCATTGTCATGTTATCTAGTCTTTGGAATGATTATGGGATGGTGATATCTCTTCAGAAAACCTGTAACAAATACATGAAAAGCTCTTCTCCACCTAAATTTCCTATAAATCACCATTACCTTTCTTTGAAACTCACCTACAAATTTTAAGAACCACAAAAAATAAAGAAATAAATGTGGAGAACAAAGATAGATTAGGGTTGTTACGGGAAATTTAGAAATTCCCCAATCTAGGTGAATTTAGATGGTTCTAAATTCATGAAAAATCTGGGTTTTCCTAGATTGTTTGTAAAATCCAAACAATCCACTAATTTTAGGCATACATTTGATTTGTAAAAATTTGGATTGTCCTAAATTCACTAAAATCATTCAAATTTGTAATAAAAAAGGAGAAGAACAAGGATAGGCTTTAACTAGCACAAAAATCAAGGTAGATAGTTGAGGGGGGAATCTACGTTGTTGAGGAGGGTAATCATATTGTTTAGGGAGTCTAGGAATTTTGAAAGTGTGTAAAAATTCCATGGCTAAACAAAACTTTAAAATTAGGGTTTGACCTTTATTTATAGTTTGTATAATGAAAGAGTATTAGGAACATTACAAGGAAGGTGGAGTGCTAGATCAACAAGATGTTGATGGGGTAGCCTCTTATTTATTTTAAGAAAGAAGAGGAGCTGAGCTTCATGGATTCTCTAGAATCTAGCCTTCGTAAGTTGTTCAGTTTCTCATAGATTTTGGTTGTTGATCTCGTCGTAGGGTAATCTAGATTGTCTTTTTTTCTTGCCATGGTTTTTCCACCATAAATTTACAACTGAATCTGGTCATAGATCTTGACTCTACATCTCTTCGTATTCTTACCTCTTTCACTTTAGCTCAGAAATGACTCAAACAAAAAGACTATAGTATTACATCCAGCGTTGCATATTGGTTTTATATAATTGAGCCAAGTTGATCGTGGATCCTTGATTTACCTTTGAAAAATCAAGAATAGATGCTTATAGGGTAACTTTGGTATGCATTGTGATTGTGAATTGTAACATATTTGCTTTATTTATCCTTTCGATCATAAGACTTGCTCTAATCAACAATTTAAATTTTCCATTAGAGTGGTTTGACTAGTTTGATCGCTACTGGGAATAGTTGATCTCAATTCGAGGGTGATTTATTTGTTCTGGGCCGCTCCATATTGTACAATTTTCCAATCCAATATTTGAAATTCTGCAATGCTAAGTTCAACCATGTTATCCATAAATTATAACGCACTCACTACATCACATGAAAAAAATTATTTTCCTAGGTCACCTCTTCAAATTTTGCAATCTAAAACAAGTGCGATATTTCATAAAATATATAAGAGTATGCTTTGTCACATGGAAAATAACAATATAAGTCTATATGCATTGTGTGGAATGGAAGTCTTCTCTCTCTACTACTCTTTAGAATTTCACAATGCCAGATTTGACCAAGTTGATCATGGAATATTTAAAGCACTTGATCCATGCAGAAAATAACATAGCATTGCAATGTGTAAAAAATAACACCTACTTGCTACCATGCCTTGGAACCCAATGATGCCAACTTTGACCAAGTTGACCATGGATTTTATCATAGAATCTCATCACATGTATTTTAACATTACCTTCAAATTTTATCCTCCGATCCATAACTTGAAATGACTTCAAGGTGAGTTTGACCCTTTTGATCATGTATTATAACATGTATTGCGCTAGCACAAAATTTGATACATTTTTTTTTGGTAATTAAGGTACAAAAACATTACAACCGGGTTTTATAGGTTAACACAAAACCTATTACAAAATCAGCACAAAGCTGAAACGGAACAAGACCTCAATAGGGATAGTCTGTCCTTAGCCCCCTACTGGGGCCACACATCCAACCAAGAGCAACACCCTTACAAAAGATGACACACACCTTAGAACACAGGCAGTCGACACTTTTCCCTCCTAACACTTTCTCTTCTCTTTTGTTCGCAAAACTGCGACATGTTGTGTTATCGCGACACTTGTCCTTCCTCCTCTTTCTTTTCTATTTTGGTCACAACAAGCAACATGTCGTGAAATCATGAAAATTTTCCATCCTGCTCTTTCTCTTCTCTTTTGGTCGTGAAAATACGACATGTTGCGATATCACGACACTTTCTACTTCTTGCTTATTCTCTTCACTTTTGGTCACGAAAAAGCGACATGTCGCGATATCGCTACACCCTTTCTTTCATTCTGAACATGTCGCAAAATCATGACACTTTTTCTTTCCTCCTATTTCTCTTCTCTTTTGGTTGTGAAACTGTGACATGTCGCGATATAGCGACACTTGTCCTTCCTCCTCTTTCTTTTCTCTTTTGGTCATGAAAAAGCAACATGTCGCGAAATCGTGACACTTTTCCTTCCCGTTATTTCTCTTCTATTTTGGTCACAAAAATACGACATGTCACGATATCGTGACACTTTTTCCCTCTTGCTTATTCTCTTCACTTTTGGTTGCGAAACAGCAACATCTCGTGATATCGCTACACCCTTTCTTTCATTCTGAATATGTCACAAAATTGTGACACTTTTTCTTTCCTCCTCTTTCTCTTCTCTTTTGGTCACGAGAATACGACATATAGCGATATTGCGACACTTTTCCTTCTCGCTCATTCTCTTCTCTTTTTGTCACAAAAGGATGACATGTCGCAAAATCATGACACTTTTTCCATCTTGCTCTTTCTCTTCTCTTTTGGTCACGATAAACCGACATGTCGCGATATCACGACGCTTTTCCTTCTTGCTCTTTCTCTTATCTTTTGGAGACGGAAATATGACATGTCATGAAATTGCGACACTTTTTCATTCATGCTCAACACATTGCCAAAAAGCGACATGTCGCGATATCGCGACACTCTTTCTAACATGTCGCGATATCACGACACTTTTTCTTTCTTGCTCTTTCTTTTTTATTTTGGTCACGAAAATGCGACATGTCGCGATATCGCGACACTTTTTCCATGTCACGGTATCGCGACACTCTTTCTTTCATTCTCAACATTTCATGGCATTGCGATACTTTTTCCTTCCTTCTTTTAACTTCTTTTTTAGTCATGAGAATGCGATGTGTCACGATATCGTGCCACTTTTCCTTCTTGCTCTTAGTCTTCTCTTTTGGTCATGAAAAGACGACATGTCATGAAATCGTGACACTTTTTCTTTCTTGCTCTTTCTCTTCTCTTTTAGTCATGAAAAAATGACATGTTGCGATATCATGACACTTTTTTCCACTTGCTCTTTCTCTTCTTTTTTGGGCAAAAATGTGACATATCGCGATATCACGCCACTTCTTCCTTCATGCTCAACATATCTCAAAAAAGTGACACATTTTCCTTATTGCTCAACATGTCACAAAATTTGATACTTATTCCTTAGGCATGCAAAAAATAACATTGTTTTGAATTGCTCCTTCAAAATTTTGTGATCCAAATTGCTCGTAAGTCCAATTTGACTACTTTGACCATAGATTGTAACATTGTGTTGAGATCTCATAGAAAATAAGATTGCATTGAGATTTACAACATTCAACACTACATTGGGCTGAGCATATTTTAACATTGCATCGTAGTCCAAGGCATATCTCAAAACTTAGTCAAATTTTTCAAATATTTAGAAATATTTACTAAATATGTGGCCTTTTGGACCTACATTCTAGCACATCCTAGGGATATTTACTCACAAAGCTTGAGAACTCATAGTCTTATCCTTTGGGCATCCTAAGTCAAAATAATAGGGATGGGAGTTATGCAATGGTAGTGTTGAGTGAATATTTTGCCCTATTGCAAAATGATCACCACAAATAGATTATTAAGTTGAAAACCCTCTCTTGCAAAGAAATTAGGTGAAATCACCCATGTCTTCAAGGTTTTGATAAGCAAACATTCATGTATATGTATAATCGTTGAATATTAAAATAGAAACAAATGTATACCAGAATGAACTCAACCTTGCAAGTGACAGTAAACAAGGGGCCTTGAATAGTTCAAACAATGCTTAGCAATTATGATCTTTAAAACCTTAAAAATGCAAAATATTGATTCCTTTTTAGTGCTCTTGATATTAGTATGATCTACCCTGAATCCCAATCAGTAAGCTCCTTTTATCTTCAAATTAAAAGGTTCCAAATACAAAAGTGCGTGGAATAGTCCACTTCATTTTAAGATCCATGCCTTTAATGTGTGGTTTGTTTTAAAGTTAGTGGATTCATTTTATCTTAATTTTAATTGTTCCACTATCTCTATGTTAGAATTTGGTGTTAGTAAAGGTTATCAAGTTTGCATTTATTATTCATCTACTTTTATTATGGTCCTTATCCAAAATTTCTGCACCTCTAGGTTACATTAATCTAATCTTCAAATAAAATATTTTTTTTAGGAGGCTCTACTAACGCCAAATTTACACCAAGGCAGATAAAACAAATGAACATAGAAATTCTAACTTGCTAATATTTACTAACACCAAATTCTAACATAGGGACAGTGGAATACTTACAATGAAGATAAAATGAATCCACTAACTTTAAAATGAACCACATTAAAGGCACGAATCTTAAAATGAAGTGGACTATTCCACACACTTTTGCATTTAGAACCTTTTAATTTGAATATAAAAGCAGCTTATTGATCTGGGATTCAGGGTAGATCACACTAATATCAAGAGCACTAAAAAGGAATCATTATTTTGCATTTTGAAGGTTTTAAAGATCATAATTGCTAAGCATTGTTTGAACTATTCAAGGCCCCTTTTTCTTGTTACTTGCAAGGTTGATTTAATTCTGGTATACATCTATTTCTATTTTAATCTTCATCGATTATACATATACATGAATGTTTGCTTACTAAAACCTTGGATAAATGGGTGATTTCACCTTATTTCTTTACAAGAGAGAGTTTTCAACTTAATACTCTATTTTCCTATAAGGACTAAAATGCAAAATATAAACCACTATAATAAACTTAAGGCTTGGATTTTCTCCCCATCATGTGTCTATGCAAATTCAAATGCTCCTAGAAAATTCAAAAGGTTTCTAATCCATTCAAAACTACAAAGTTTAGATTTATAAAATAGCAGAGCAATTCTGGAAGTCCTTTAGTGAATTCAGACACTCTCGAATTCATTCAAAATAAAAAAATTGATGAATACATGCTAAGAATAAAAATGCATGGATCAGTAATACTCATTGTCATATTAGCTAGTCTTTGGAATGATTATGGGATGGTGATATCTCTTTAGAAAACCTACAACAAATACATGAAAAGCTCTTCTCCACCTAAATTTCCTATAAATCACCATTACCTTTCTTTGAAACTCACCTACAAATTTTAATAACCACAACCAATCCAGAAATAAATGTGGAGAAAAAAGATATATTAGGGTTGTTACGAGAAATTTAGAAATTCCCCAATCTAGGTGAATTTAGATGGTTCTAAATTCATGAAAAATCTCGATTTTCCTAGATTGGATGTAAAATCCAAACAATCCACTAATTTTAGGCATACATTTGATTTGAAAAAATTTGGATTGTCCAAAATTCACTAAAATCATTCAAATTTGTAATAAAAAAGGAGAAGAATAAGGACATGCTTTAACTAGCACAAAAATCAAGGCAGATAGCTGAGGGGGGAATCTACATTGTTGAAGAAGGTAAACATATTGTTTAGGGAGTCTAGGAATTTTTAAAGTGTGTAAACATTCCATGGTTACACAAACCTTTAAAATTAGGGTTTGACCTCTATTTATAGTTTGTATAATGAAAGAGTATTAGGAACATTACAAGGAAGGTGGAGTGCTAGATCAACAAGATGTTGATGTGGTAGCCTCTTATTTATTTTACGAAAGAAGAGGAGCTGAGCTTCATGGATTCTCTAGAATCTAGCCTTCGTAAGTTATTCAGTTTCTCATAGATTTTGGTTGTTGATCTTGTCGTAGGGTAATCTAGATTGTCTTTTGTTCTTGCCATGGTTTTTCTAGCATAAATTTACAACTGAATTTGGTCATAGATCTTGACTCTACATCTCTAGCAGTTAGATCCTCTAGTTTCCTTCAATAAACCATAAGAAAAATAGTTGGTTTCTAGATCTAATGCAAAACATATATATTTGATAAGAAAATAGTAAAGCAATATAAAATGCAGCAAGGGATAAGTCTTATAAGGACTAAAATGCAAAACATAAACCACTATAATAAAATTAAGGATTGGATTTTTCCCCTATCATGTGTCTATGCAAATTCAAACGCTCCTAGAAAATTTAGAAGGTTTCTAATCCATTCAAACCTACAACGGTTAGATTTATTAAATAGCAGAGCAATTCTGGAAGTCCTTCAGTGAATTCAGACACTCTCGAATTCATTCAAAACCAAAAAATTGATGAATACATGCTAAGAATAAAAATACATGGATCAGTAATACTCATTGTCATGTTATCTAGTCTTTGGAATGATTATGGGATGGTGATATCTCTTCAGAAAACCTGTAACAAATACATGAAAAGCTCTTCTCCACCTAAATTTCCTATAAATCACCATTACCTTTCTTTGAAACTCACCTACAAATTTTAAGAACCACAACAAATAGAGAAATAAATGTGGAGAACAAAGATAGATTAGGGTTTTTACGGGAAATTTAGAAATTCCCCAATCTAGGTGAATTTAGATGGTTCTAAATTCATGAAAAATCTGGGTTTTCCTAGATTGTTTGTAAAATCCAAACAATCCACTAATTTTAGGCATACATTTGATTTGTAAAAATTTGGATTGTCCTAAATTCACTAAAATCATTCAAATTTGTAATAAAAAATGAGAAGAACAAGGATAGGCTTTAACTAGCACAAAAATCAAGGTAGATAGTTGAGGGGGGAATCTACGTTTTTGAGGAGGGTAATCATATTGTTTAGGGAGTCTAGGAATTTTGAAAGTGTGTAAAAATTCCATGGCTAAACAAAACTTTAAAATTAGGGTTTGACCTTTATTTATAGTTTGTATAATGAAAGAGTATTAGGAACATTACAAGGAAGGTGGAGTGCTAGATCAACAAGATGTTGATGTGGTAGCCTCTTATTTATTTTAAGAAAGAAGAGGAGCTAAGCTTCATGGATTCTCTAGAATCTAGCTTTCGTAAGTTGTTCAGTTTCTCATAGATTTTGGTTGTTGATCTCGTCGTAGGGTAATCTAGATTGTCTTTTGTTCTTGCCATGGTTTTTCCACCATAAATTTACAATTGAATCTGGTCATAGATCTTGACTCTACATCTCTTCGTCTTCTTACCTATTTCACTTTAGCTCAAAAATGACTCAAACAAAAAGACTATAGTATTACATCCAGCGTTGCATATTGGTTTTATATAATTGAGCCAAGTTGATCGTGGATCCTTGATTTACCTTTGAAAAATCAAGAATAGATGCTTATAGGGTAACTTTGGTATGCATTGTGATTGTGAATTGTAACATATTTGCTTTATTTATCCTTTCGATCATAAGACTTGCTCTAATCAAAAATTTAAATTTTCCATTAGAGTGGTTTGACTAGTTTGATCGCTACTGGGAATAGTTGATCTCAATTCGAGGGTGATTTATTTGTTCTGGGCCGCTCCATATTGTACAATTTTCCAATCCAATATTTGAAATTCTGCAATGCTAAGTTCAACCATGTTATCCATAAATTATAACGCACTCACTACATCACATGAAAAAAATTATTTTCCTAGGTCACCTCTTCAAATTTTGCAATCTAAAACAAGTGCGATATTTCATAAAATATATAAGAGTATGCTTTGTCACATGGAAAATAACAATATAAGTCTATATGCATTGTGTGGAATGGAAGTCTTCTCTCTCTACTACTCTTTAGAATTTCACAATGCCAGATTTGACCAAGTTGATCATGGAATATTTAAAGCACTTGATCCATGCATAAAATAACATAGCATTGCAATGTGTAAAAAATAACACCTACTTGCTACCATGCCTTGGAACCCAACGATGCCAACTTTGACCAAGCTGACCATGGATTTTATCATAGAATCTCATCACATGTATTTTAACATTACCTTCAAATTTTATCCTCCGATCCATGACTTGAAATGACTTCAAGGTGAGTTTGACCCTTTTGATCATGTATTATAACATGTATTGCGCTAGCACAAAATTTGATACATTTTTTTTTGGTAATTAAGGTACAAAAACATTACAACCGGGTTTTATAGGTTAACACAAAACCTATTACAAAATCAGCACAAAGCTGAAACGGAACAAGACCTCAATATGGATAGTCTGTCCTTAGCCCCCTACTAGGGCCACACATCCAACCAAGAGCAACACCCTTACAAAAGATGATACACACCTTAGAACACAGGCAGTCGACACTTTTCCCTCCTAACACTTTCTCTTCTCTTTTGTTCGCAAAACTGTGACATGTTGTGTTATCGCGACACTTGTCCTTCCTCCTCTTTCTTTTCTATTTTGGTCACAACAAGCAACATGTCGTGAAATCGTGAAACTTTTCCATCCTGCTCTTTCTCTTCTCTTTTGGTCGTGAAAATACGACATGTTGCGATATCACGACACTTTCTCCTTCTTGCTTATTCTCTTCACTTTTGGTCACGAAAAAGCGACATGTCGCGATATCGCTACACCCTTTCTTTCATTCTGAACATGTCGCAAAATCATGACACTTTTTCTTTCCTCCTCTTTCTCTTCTCTTTTGGTTGTGAAACTGTGACATGTCGCGATATCACGACACTTGTCCTTCCTCCTCTTTCTTTTCTCTTTTGGTCATGAAAAAGCAACATGTCGCGAAATCGTGACACTTTTCCTTCTTGTTATTTCTCTTCTATTTTGGTCACAAAAATACGACATGTCACGATATCGTGACACTTTTTCCCTCTTGCTTATTCTCTTCACTTTTGGTTGCGAAACAACAACATCTCGTGATATCGCTACACCCTTTCTTTCATTCTGAATATGTCACAAAATTGTGACACTTTTTATTTCCTCCTCTTTCTCTTCTCTTTTGGTCACGAGAATACGACATATAGCGATATTGCGACACTTTTCCTTCTCGCTCATTCTCTTCTCTTTTTGTCACAAAAGGATGACATGTCGCAAAATCGTGACACTTTTTCCATCTTGCTCTTTCTCTTCTCTTTTGGTCACGATAAACCGACATGTCGCGATATCACGACGCTTTTTCTTCTTGCTCTTTCTCTTATCTTTTGGACACGGAAATATGACGTCATGAAATTGCGACACTTTTTCATTCATGCTCAACACATTGCCAAAAAGCGACATGTCGCGATATCGCGACACTCTTTCTAACATGTCGCGATATCACGACACTTTTTCTTTCTTGCTCTTTCTTTTTTCTTTTGGTCACGAAAATGCGACATGTCGCGATATCGCGACACTTTTTCCATGTCACGGTATCGCGACACTCTTTCTTTCATTCTCAACATTTCATGGCATTGCGATACTTTTTCCTTCCTTCTTTTAACTTCTTTTTTAGTCATGAGAATGCGATGTGTCACGATATCGTGCCACTTTTCCTTCTTGCTCTTAGTCTTCTCTTTTGGTCATGAAAAGACGACATGTCATGAAATCGTGACACTTTTTCTTTCTTGCTCTTTCTCTTCTCTTTTAGTCATGAAAAAATGACATGTTGCGATATCATGACACTTTTTTCCACTTGCTCTTTCTCTTCTTTTTTGGTCACAAAAATGTGACATATAGCGATATCACGCCACTTCTTCCTTCATGCTCAACATATCTCAAAAAAGTGACACATTTTCCTTATTGCTCAACATGTCACAAAATTTGATACTTATTCCTTAGGCATGCAAAAAATAACATTGTTTTGAATTGCTCCTTCAAAATTTTGTGATCCAAATTGCTCGTAATTCCAATTTGACTACTTTGACCATAGATTGTAACATTGTGTTGAGATCTCATAGAAAATAAGATTGCATTGAGATTTACAACATTCAACACTACATTGGGCTGAGCATATTTTAACATTGCATCGTAGTCCAAGGCATATCTCAAAAATTAGTCAAATTTTTCAAATATTTAGAAAAATTTACTAAATATGTGGCCTTTTGGACCTACATTCTAGCACATCCTAGGGAGATTTACTCACAAAGCTTGAGAACTCATATTCTTATCCTTTGGGCATCCTAAGTCAAAATAATAGGGATGGGAGTTATGCAATGGTAGTGTTGAGTGAATATTTTGCCCTATTGCAAAATGATCACCACAAATAGATTATTAAGTTGAAAACCCTCTCTTGCAAAGAAATTAGGTGAAATCACCCATGTCTTCAAGGTTTTGGTAAGCAAACATTCATGTATATGTATAATCGTTGAATATTAAAATAGAAACAAATGTATACCAGAATGAACTCAACCCTACAAGTGACAGTAAACAAGGGGCCTTGAATAGTTCAAACAATGCTTAGCAACTATGATCTTTAAGCCTTAAAAATTCAAAAATTTGATTCCTTTTTAGTGCTCTTGATATTAGTGTGATCTACCCTGAATCCCAGTCAATAAGCTCCTTTTATATTCAAATTAAAAGGTTCAAAATACAAAAGTGCGTGGAATAGTCCACTTCATTTTAAGATCCATGCCTTTAATGTGTGGTTTATTTTAAAGTTAGTGGATTCATTTTATCTTAATTTTAATTGTTCCACTATCTCTATGTTAGAATTTGGTGTTAGTAAAGTTTAGCAAGTTTGCATTTATTATTCATCTACTTTTATTATGGTCCTTATCCAAAATTTCTGCACCTCTAGGTTACATTAATCTAATCTTCAAATAAAATATTTTTTTTAGGAGGCTCTACTAACGCCAAATTCACACCAAGGCAGATAAAACAAATGAACATAGAAATTCTAACTTGCTAATATTTACTAACACCAAATTCTAACATAGGGACAGTGGAATACTTACAATGAAGATAAAATGAATCCACTAACTTTAAAATGAACCACATTAAAGGCACAAATCTTAAAATGAAGTGGACTATTCCACACACTTTTGCATTTAGAACCTTTTAATTTGAATATAAAAGCAACTTATTGACTGGAATTAAGGGTAGATCACACTAATATCAAGAGCACTAAAAAGGAATCATTTTTTGGCATTTTGAAGGCTTAAAGATCATAGTTGCTAAGCATTGTTTGAACTATTCAAGGCCCCTTTTTTACTGTTACTTGCAAGGTTGATTTAATTCTGGTATACATCTATTTCTATTTTAATCTTCATCGATTATACATATACATGAATGTTTGCTTACTAAAACCTTGGATAAATGGGTGATTTCACCTTATTTCTTTACAAGAGAGAGTTTTCAACTTAATACTCTATTTTCCTATAAGGACTAAAATGCAAAATATAAACCACTATAATAAACTTAAGGCTTGGATTTTCCCCCCGTCATGTGTCTATGCAAATTCAAATGCTCCTAGAAAATTCAAAAGGTTTCTAATCCATTCAAAACTACAAAGTTTAGATTTATAAAATAGCAGAGCAATTCTGGAAGTCCTTTAGTGAATTCAGACACTCTCGAATTCATTCAAAATCAAAAAATTGATGAATACATGCTAAGAATAAAAATGCATGGATCAGTAATACTCATTGTCATATTAGCTAGTCTTTGGAATGATTATGGGATGGTGATATCTCTTTAGAAAACCTACAACAAATACATGAAAAGCTCTTCTCCACCTAAATTTCCTATAAATCACCATTACCTTTCTTTGAAACTCACCTACAAATTTTAATAACCACAACCAATTGAGAAATAAATGTGGAGAAAAAAGATATATTAGGGTTGTTACGAGAAATTTAGAAATTCCCCAATCTAGGTGAATTTAGATGGTTCTAAATTCATGAAAAATATGGGTTTTCCTAGATTGTTTGTAAAATCCAAACAATCCACTAATTTTAGGCATACATTTGATTTGTAAAAATTTGGATTGTCCTAAATTCACTAAAATCATTCAAATTTGTAATAAAAAAGGAGAAGAACAAGGATAGGCTTTAACTAGCACAAAAATCAAGGCAAATAGTTGAGGGGGGAATCTACGTTGTTGAGGAGGGTAAACATATTGTTTAGGGAGTCTAGGAATTTTGAAAGTGTGTAAAAATTCCATGGCTAAACAAAACTTTAAAATTAGGGTTTGACCTTTATTTATAGTTTGTATAATGAAAGAGTATTAGGAACATTACAAGGAAGGTGGAGTGCTAGATCAACAAGATGTTGATGTGGTAGCCTCTTATTTATTTTAAGAAAGAAGAGGAGTTGAGCTTCATGGATTCTCTAGAATCTAGCCTTCGTAAGTTGTTCAGTTTCTCATAGATTTTGGTTGTTGATCTCGTCGTAGGGTAATCTAGATTGTCTTTTGTTCTTGCCATGGTTTTTCCAGCATAAATTTACAACTGAATCTGGTCATAGATCTTGACTCTACATCTCTTTTTCTTCTTACCTCTTTCACTTTAGCTCAGAAATGACTCAAACAAAAAGACTATAGTATTACATCCAGCGTTGCATATTGGTTTTATATAATTGAGCCAAGTTGATCGTGGATCCTTGATTTACCTTTGAAAAATCAATATTAGATGCTTATAGGGTAACTTTGGTATGCATTGTGATTGTGAATTGTAACATATTTGCTTTATTTATCCTTTCGATCATAAGACTTGCTCTAATCAACAATTTAAATTTTCCATTAGAGTGGTTTGACTAGTTTGATCGCTACTGGGAATAGTTGATCTCAATTCGAGGGCGATTTATTTGTTCTGGGCCGTTCCATATTGTACAATTTTCCAATCCAATAATTGAAATTCTGCAATGCTAAGTTCAACCATGTTATCCATAAATTATAACGCACTCACTACATCACATGAAAAAAATTATTTTCCTAGGTCACCTCTTCAAATTTTGCAATCTAAAACAAGTGCGATATTTCATAAAATATATAAGAGTATGCTTTGTCACATGGAAAATAACAATATAAGTCTATATGCATTGTGTGGAATGGAAGTCTTCTCTCTCTACTACTCTTTAGAATTTCACAATGCCAGATTTGACCAAGTTGATCATGGAATATTTAAAGCACTTGATCCATGCATAAAATAACATAGCATTGCAATGTGTAAAAAATAACACCTACTTGCTACCATGCCTTGGAGCCCAACGATGCCAACTTTGACCAAGCTGACCATGGATTTTATCATAGAATCTCATCACATGTATTTTAACATTACCTTCAAATTTTATCCTCCGATCCATGACTTGAAATGACTTCAAGGTGAGTTTGACCCTTTTGATCATGTATTATAACATGTATTGCGCTAGCACAAAATTTGATACATTTTTTTTTGGTAATTAAGGTACAAAAACAATACAACCAGGTTTTATAGGTTAACACAAAACCTATTACAAAATCAGCACAAAGCTGAAACGGAACAAGACCTCAATATGGATAGTACGTTTCTTAGCCCCCTACTAGGGCCACACAACCAACAAATAGCAACACCCTTACAAAAGATGATACACACCTTAGAACACGAGCGATCGACACTTTTCCCTCCTAACACTTTCTCTTCTCTTTTGTTCGCAAAACTGTGACATGTTGTGTTATCGCGACACTTGTCCTTCCTCCTCTTTCTTTTCTATTTTGGTCACAACAAGCAACATGTCGTGAAATCGTGAAACTTTTCCATCCTGCTCTTTCTCTTCTCTTTTGGTCGTGAAAATACGACATGTTGCGATATCACGACACTTTCTCCTTCTTGCTTATTCTCTTCACTTTTGGTCATGAAAAAGCGACATGTCGCGATATCGCTACACCCTTTCTTTCATTTTGAACATGTCGCAAAATCATGACACTTTTTCTTTCCTCCTCTTTCTCTTCTCTTTTGGTTGTGAAAATGTGACATGTCGCGATATCACGACACTTGTCCTTCCTCCTCTTTCTTTTCTCTTTTGGTCATGAAAAAGCAACATGTCGCGAAATCGTGACACTTTTCCTTCTTGTTATTTCTCTTCTATTTTGGTCACAAAAATACGACATGTCACGATATCGTGACACTTTTTCCCTCTTGCTTATTCTCTTCACTTTTGGTTGCGAAACAACAACATCTCGTGATATCGCTACACCCTTTCTTTCATTTTGAATATGTCACAAAATTGTGAAACTTTTTCTTTCCTCCTCTTTCTCTTCTCTTTTGGTCACGAGAATACGACATATAGTGATATTGCGACACTTTTCCTTCTTGCTCATTCTCTTCTATTTTTGTCACAAAAGGATGACATGTCGCAAAATCGTGACGCTTTTTCCATCTTGATCTTTATCTTCTCTTTTGGTCGCGATAAACCGACATGTCACGATATCACGACGCTTTTCCTTCTTGCTCTTTCTCTTATCTTTTGGACACGGAAATATGACATGTCATGAAATTGCGACACTTTTTCATTCATGCACAACACATTGCCAAAAAGCGACATGTCGCGATATTGCGACACTCTTTCTAACATGTCGCGATATCACGACACTTTTTCTTTCTTGCTCTTTCTTTTTTCTTTTGGTCACGAAAATGCGACATGTCGCGATATCGCGACACTTTTTCCATGTCGCGGTATCGCGACACTCTTTCTTTCATTCTCAACATTTCACGGCATTGCGATACTTTTTCCTTCCTTCTTTTCACTTCTTTTTTAGTCGTGAGAATGCGATGTGTCACGATATCGTGCCACTTTTCCTTCTTGCTCTTAGTCTTCTCTTTTTGTCATGAAAAGACGACATGTCATGAAATCGTGACACTTTTTCTTTCTTGCTCTTTCTCTTCTCTTTTAGTCATGAAAAAATGACATGTCGCGATATCATGACACTTTTTCCCACTTGCTCTTTCTCTTCTTTTTTGGTCGCAAAAATGTGACATGTCGCGATATCACGCCACTTCTTCCTTCATGCTCAACATATCTCAAAAAAGTGACACATTTTCCTTATTGCTCAACATGTCACAAAATTTGATACTTATTCCTTAGGCATGCAAAAAATAACATTGTTTTGAATTGCTCCTTCAAAATTTTGTGATCCAAATTGCTCGTAAGTCCAATTTGACTACTTTGACCATAGATTGTAACATTGTGTTGAGATCTCATAGAAAATAAGATTGCATTGAGATTTACAACATTCAACACTACATTGGGCTGAGCATATTTTAACATTGCATCGTAGTCCAAGGCATATCTCAAAACTTAGTCAAATTTTTCAAAGATTTAGAAAAATTTACTAAATATGTGGCCTTTTGGACCTACATTCTAGCACATCCTAGGGAGATTTACTCACAAAGCTTGAGAACTCATAGTCTTATCCTTTGGGCATCCTAAGTCAAAATAATAGGGATGGGAGTTATGCAATGGTAGTGTTGAGTGAATATTTTCCCTATTGCAAAATGATCACCACAAATAGATTATTAAGTTGAAAACCCTCTCTTGCAAAGAAATTAGGTGAAATCACCCATGTCTTCAAGTTTTTGGTAAGCAAACATTCATGTACATGTATAATCGTTGAATATTAAAATAGAAACAAATGTATACCAGAATGAACTCAACACTGCAAGTGACAGTAAACAAGGGGCCTTGAATAGTTCAAACAATGCTTAGCAACTATGATCTTTAAGCCTTAAAAATTCAAAAATTTGATTCCTTTTTAGTGCTCTTGATATTAGTGTGATCTACCCTGAATCCCAGTAAATAAGCTCCTTTTGTCTTCAAATTAAAAGGTTCAAAATACAAAAGTGCGTGGAATAGTCCACTTCATTTTAAGATCCATGCCTTTAATGTGTGGTTTATTTTAAAGTTAGTGGATTCATTTTATCTTAATTTTAATTGTTCCACTATCCCTATGTTAGAATTTGGTGTTAGTAAAGGTTAGCAAGTTTGCATTTATTATTCATCTACTTTTATTATGGTCCTTATCCAAAATTTCTGCACCTCTAGGTTACATTAATCTAATCTTCAAATAAAATATTTTTTTTAGGAGGCTCTACTAATGCCAAATTCACACCAAGGCAGATAAAACAAATGAACATAGAAATTCTAACTTGCTAATATTTACTAACACAAAATTCTAACATAGGGACAGTGGAATACTTACAATGAAGATAAAATGAATCCACTAACTTTAAAATGAACCACATTAAAGGCACGAATCTTAAAATGAAGTGGACTATTCCACACACTTTTGCATTTAGAACCTTTTAATTTGAATATAAAAGCAACTTATTGACTGGAATTAAGGGTAGATCACACTAATATCAAGAGCACTAAAAAGGAATCATTTTTTGGCATTTTGAAGGCTTAAAGATCATAGTTGCTAAGCATTATTTGAACTATTCAAGGCCCCTTGTTTACTGTTACTTGCAAGGTTGATTTCATTCTGGTATACATCTATTTCTATTTTAATCTTCATCGATTATACATATACATGAATGTTTGCTTACTAAAACCTTGGAGAAATGGGTGATTTCACCTTATTTCTTTACAAGAGAGAGTTTTCAACTTAATACTCTATTTGTGGTGATCATTTCACAATAGGGAAAAATATTCACTCAACATTTTAGCACTAGAAGGAGGACCTTCTTTCATAGCTTTGTGATTTATATCTTTGTTTTCTAACAGTTAATATGGGTATTTTTGTTTCCACCTTATTGTGCTTGCAGGTACAATATTTAGTCAAATGTTATTGTGTGATTCATGAGAAGTCCTTTAGAGAATTAGGATTCCAAAACTGGATCAACCTAAGTACATAGCTAATAGGTCTAAGACCACCGAGGAAATTATCTTCCAAAGTCTTTCTCCCAATTATATAATACCGAGAAATAAAACTCAACAAATTGAAATCCCACCTAGTATACGTGATCTAGGGTCATCATTAGACTCAAGTACATCTAGTGGGCCTACACCCACTATTTCTATTGTGGTAGCTACATAAAGTGTATTTGTCCCTTGTTGTGGCTGATCCACAACACACCCCAAAATTGGGGACCCACCTTTTTTGCATGCTTTCAAAGAAGATCTCAGTGACCCAGATGCTAAAAATCCAGAAAAAGGCAAAATTGCACAAGTATGGAAAAGTGTTGCGAAATCGCGACATGTCGCTCCGTCACGGCCGAAAATGAAAAGGTGTTGCAAAATCATGACATGTTGCTCCGTCGCAGCCGAAAAGGAAAGGGGTCACGAAATCGCGACATGTTGCTCCGTCGCGGCCTAGAGAGGAGAGAGAAAGGCAGAATGGAAAATTGTAGCGAAATCGCGACATGTCGCAAAATCGCGATCAAGACAGTCAAATAGGGCATGAAGCAGAAAAGTGTAGCAAAATCATGACTAGTTTGATCGCTACTGGGAATAGTTGATCTCAATTCGAGGGTGATTTATTTGTTCTGGGCCGCTCCATATTGTACAATTTTCCAATCCAATATTTGAAATTCTGCAATGCTAAGTTCAACCATGTTATCCATAAATTATAACGCACTCACTACATCACATGAAAAAAATTATTTTCCTAGGTCACCTCTTCAAATTTTGCAATCTAAAACAAGTGCGATATTTCATAAAATATATAAGAGTATGCTTTGTCACATGGAAAATAACAATATAAGTCTATATGCATTGTGTGGAATGGAAGTCTTCTCTCTCTACTACTCTTTAGAATTTCACAATGCCAGATTTGACCAAGTTGATCATGGAATATTTAAAGCACTTGATCCATGCAGAAAATAACATAGCATTGCAATGTGTAAAAAATAACACCTACTTGCTACCATGCCTTGGAACCCAATGATGCCAACTTTGACCAAGCTGACCATGGATTTTATCATAGAATCTCATCACATGTATTTTAACATTACCTTCAAATTTTATCCTCTGATCCATGACTTGAAATGACTTCAAGGTGAGTTTGACCCTTTTGATCATGTATTATAACATGTATTGCGCTAGCACAAAATTTGATACTTTTTTTTTTGGTAATTAAGGTACAAAAACATTACAACCGGGTTTTATAGGTTAACACAAAACCTATTACAAAATCAGCACAAAGCTGAAACGAAACAAGACCTCAATATGGATAGTCTGTCCTTAGCCCCCTACTGGGGCCACACATCCAACCAAGAGCAACACCCTTACAAAAGATGACACACACCTTAGAACACAGGCAGTCGACACTTTTCCCTCCTAACACTTTCTCTTCTCTTTTGTTCACAAAACTACGACATGTTGTGTTATCGCGACACTTGTCCTTCCTCCTCTTTCTTTTCTATTTTGGTCACAACAAGCAACATGTCATGAAATCGTGAAACTTTTCCATCCTGCTCTTTCTCTTCTCTTTTGGTCGTGAAAATACGACATGTTGTGATATCACGACACTTTCTCCTTCTTGCTTATTCTCTTCACTTTTGGTCACGAAAAAGCGACATGTCGCGATATCGCTACACCCTTTCTTTCATTCTGAACATGTCGCAAAATCGTGACACTTTTTCTTTCCTCCTCTTTCTCTTCTCTTTTGGTTGTGAAACTGTGACATGTCGCGATATCGCGACACTTGTCCTTCCTCCTCTTTCTTTTCTCTTTTGGTCATGAAAAAGCGACATGTCGCGAAATCGTGACACTTTTCCTTCATGTTATTTCTCTTCTCTTTTGGTCACAAAAATACGACATGTCACGATATCGTGACACTTTTTCCCTCTTGCTTATTCTCTTCACTTTTGGTTGTGAAACAACAACATGTCGTGATATCGCTACAACCTTTCTTTCATTTTGAATATGTCACAAAATTGTGACACTTTTTCTTTCCTCCTATTTATCTTCTCTTTTGGTCATGAGAATACGACATATAGCGATATTGCGACACTTTTCCTTCTCGCTCATTCTCTTCTCTTTTTGTCACAAAAGGATGACATGTCGCAAAATTGTGACACTTTTTCCATCTTGCTCTTTCTCTTCTCTTTTGGTCGCGATAAACCGACATGTCACGATATCACGACGCTTTTCCTTCTTGCTCTTTCTCTTATATTTTGGACACGAAAATCTGACATGTCATGAAATTGCGACACTTTTTCATTCATGCTCAACACATTGCCAAAAAGCGACATGTCGCGATATCGCGACACTCTTTCTAACATGTCGCGATATCACGACACTTTTTCTTTCTTGCTCTTTCTTTTTTCTTTTGGTCACGAAAATGCGACATGTCGCGATATCGCGACACTTTTTCCATGTCGTGGTATTGCGACACTCTTTCTTTCATTCTCAACATTTCACGGCATTGCGATACTTTTTCCTTCCTTCTTTTCACTTCTTTTTTAGTCGTGAGAATGCGATGTGTCACGATATCGTGCCACTTTTCCTTCTTGCTCTTAGTCTTCTCTTTTGGTCATGAAAAGACGACATGTCATGAAATCGTGACACTTTTTCTTTCTTGCTCTTTCTCTTCTCTTTTAGTCATGAAAAAATGACATGTCGCGATATCATGACACTTTTTCCCACTTGTTCTTTCTCTTCTTTTTTGGTCGCAAAAATGTGACATGACGCGATATCACGCCACTTCTTCCTTCATGCTCAACATATCTCAAAAAAGTGACACATTTTCCTTATTGCTCAACATGTCACAAAATTTGATACTTATTCTTTAGGCATGCAAAAAATAACATTGTTTTGAATTGCTCCTTCAAAATTTTGTGATCCAAATTGCTCGTAAGTCCAATTTGACTACTTTGACCATAGATTGTAACATTGTGTTGAGATCTCATAGAAAATAAGATTGCATTGAGATTTACAACATTCAACACTACATTGAGCTGAGCATATTTTAACATTGCATCGTAGTCCAAGGCATATCTCAAAACTTAGTCAAATTTTTCAAAGCTTTAGAAAAATTTACTAAATATGTGGCCTTTTGGACCTACATTCTAGCACATCCTAGGGAGATTTACTCACAAATCTTGAGAACTCATAGTATTATCCTTTGGGCATCCTAAGTCAAAATAATAGGGATGGGAGTTATGCAATGGTAGTGTTGAGTGAATATTTTGCCCTATTGCAAAATGATCACCACAAATAGATTATTAAGTTGAAAACCCTCTCTTGCAAAGAAATTAGGTGAAATCACCCATGTCTTCAAGGTTTTGGTAAGCAAACATTCATGTATATGTATAATCGTTGAATATTAAAATAGAAACAAATGTATACCAGAATAAACTCAATCCTACAAGTGACAATTAACAAGGGGCCTTAAATAGTTCAAACAATTCTTAGCAATTATGATCTTTAAACCTTAAAAATGCAAAATATTGATTCCTTTTTAGTGCTCTTGATATTAGTGTGATCTACCCTAAATCCTAGTCAATAAGCTCCTTTTATCTTCAAATTAAAAGGTTCAAAATACAAAAGTGCGTGGAATAGTCCACTTCATTTTAAGATCCATGCCTTTAATGTGTGGTTTATTTTAAAGTTAGTGGATTCATTTTATCTTAATTTTAATTGTTCCACTATCCCTATGTTAGAATTTGGTGTTAGTAAAGGTTAGCAAGTTTGCATTTATTATTCATCTACTTTTATTATGGTCCTTATCCAAAATTTCTGCACCTCTAGGTTACATTAATCTAATCTTCAAATAAAATATTTTTTTTAGGAGGCTCTACTAACGCCAAATTCACACCAAGGCAGATAAAACAAATGAACATAGAAATTCTAACTTGCTAATATTTACTAACACAAAATTCTAACATAGGGACAGTGGAATACTTACAATGAAGATAAAATGAATCCACTAACTTTAAAATGAACCACATTAAAGGCACGAATCTTAAAATGAAGTGGACTATTCCACACACTTTTGCATTTAGAACCTTTTAATTTGAATATAAAAGCAACTTATTGACTGGAATTAAGGGTAGATCACACTAATATCAAGAGCACTAAAAAGGAATCATTTTTTTGCATTTTGAAGGCTTAAAGATCATAGTTGCTAAGCATTGTTTGAACTATTCAAGGCCCCTTGTTTACTGTTACTTGCAAGGTTGATTTCATTCTGGTATACATCTATTTCTATTTTAATCTTCATCGATTATACATATACATGAATGTTTGCTTACTAAAACCTTGGAGAAATGGGTGATTTCACCTTATTTCTTTACAAGAGAGAGTTTTCAACTTAATACTCTATTTGTGGTGATCATTTCACAATAGGGAAAAATATTCACTCAACATTTTAGCACTAGAAGGAGGACCTTCTTTCATAGCTTTGTGATTTATATCTTTGTTTTCTAACAGTTAATATGGGTATTTTTGTTTCCACCTTATTGTGCTTGCAGGTACAATATTTAGTCAAATGTTATTCTGTGATTCATGAGAAGTCCTTTAGAGAATTAGGATTCCAAAACTGGATCAACCTAAGTACATAGCTAATAGGTCTAAGACCACCGAGGAAATTATCTTCCAAAGTCTTTCTCCCAATTATATAATACCGAGAAATAAAACTCAACAAATTGAAATCCCACCTAGTATACGTGATCTAGGGTCATCATTAGACTCAAGTACATCTAGTGGGCCTACACCCACTATTTCTATTGTGGTAGCTACATAAAGTGTATTTGTCCCTTGTTGTGGCTGATCCACAACACACCCCAAAATTGGGGACCCACCTTTTTTGCATGCTTTCAAAGAAGATCTCAGTGACCCAGATGCTAAAAATCCAGAAAAAGGCAAAATTGCACAAGTATGGAAAAGTGTTGCGAAATCGCGACATGTCGCTCCGTCGCAGCCGAAAATGAAAATGTGTTGCAAAATCATGACATGTTGCTCCGTCGTGGCCGAAAATGAAAAGGTGTCACGAAATCGTGACATGTTGCTCTGTCGCGGCCTAGAGAGGAGAGAGAAAGGCAGAATGGAAAATTGTAGCGAAATCGCGACATGTCGCAAAATCGCGATCAAGACAGTCAAATAGGGCATGAAGCAGAAAAGTGTAGCGAAATCATGACATGTCACAAAATCACGGTCAACGCAGTCAACTGCAGCAGGTGGGTGGAACCGTCGTGAAATTGCAACGTGTTTGATTTTCGTGGCTTGCAAACAGGTAGAAGGCATAAAATATATAATGGTTGCAAAATCGTGACAAAACTGAGCCAGAGGCGATAAGGCCCAGTAGTGTAGCAAAATCACAATGAGAATGGACCCAAAGCGCATAAGTCGAAATGCGTCGCGAAATCATGACGTGTCGCATTTTTGCAGTGCGGGTGGATTAAAAGGCCTAGGTGGTAAAATGGTAGCCATTTCGCTATAGTCAAAAAATGAAGCCAAACAAAGCAAAGAGCGTAGCAAAATTGCTACGTGTTCCGATATCATGGTTCACCTGAATGAAAAGAGTCTAAGGCACAAAAGCATAGCGATATCATGCAAATTTTGAGGAAATGTTCCAGCCAGACAAAGATGTCACAAAATCGTGATAGAAAGTGAGAACCATGCAGAGGGCAGAAAATGGTAGCGATTTCGCGACACTTTATTGAAAAGATACTAAGTACAGAAAAATTGTAGTGAAATCGCGACATGTCTCATTTTCGCTGTGCATGAAAGCGGACTAGGTTTTTGGTAGGAAAGTGTTGCGATATTGCGACATGTTGCGTTTTCACGGTGAAAGTAAAGGAGAAAAGCTGCATGCATAAAATGTCATGATTTACATGGGGGCCATTACAGAATATGCAGAGGAAGCGTGAAACACATGGCATATAGGTGTCAGAGTTGCAGAAGCGTTACATGTAAACAAAAAATATTGAACGTTTCGGCATCGAGCATAAATTCAAAAGCAATGAAAAGGCAAGAATACGAAACGATGCATTCTGGGAGGTGAAACGAAGCGACGCAGGGCAAAACAAAGAGCCATATCAGTTAGTATAAAAGTAGAAGGGCAGATTGATACGAGGGTTAGAAATTGCTACTAGCAGTGTTGCACAACCAAAGGCGACCAACCATTCTGGGCCTGCTGTTAGAGCAATTTCCTTCACTTGTTCTGGATTTGTTAAACCTGGAACATTCTGTCATTGTAACTGATATATTATTTTAATATAGAAACACAGAGAGTTGGCATCTCATTGATAAGAAAGGAGTCATTTTGCATGCAAGATTTAATGTTTTACCTTTCCCTTTCAGATTTCTAGGCTTTTAGGTGAATTTTAATGCAAGTGTTCTTGGTTGCTTCATGCGAATGTCTAAATCTAGAATTACAGTAAAAACCCTAGAAACCCGCACCTAGATTATCTGGATTGTGCGAATTTGCAGGTTTAATAGGTTAGGTTGCATGCAGAAAACCTCATTATCTTTGATTTTGTCAAAACAAGATGATAGCACTCTGGACGTAGCTTAGTTTCATTTTTTATTTGCATTTTTTTGTTTTAAATCCTCTATTTTATTCTTGCATTTTTTACCATCATTTAAATAAATAACTAAAAATCCATCAAAGCTCAAGATCGAAATAGATTCATTTCTTAGATTTATTCACTTTGAGTCCATTGCAAATTCAAATTAAAATAAACTATAGTGCCCCTTGTTAACATCCACTTGCAACACTAAGGTATTCCCAACATTTAAATTAAACAGCATCATTGGTATACAAAGAACTAGCATAATAGGAACCTTGGAGAAATTATTTGTGAAATTTCTTTGCAAGCAGAGGATTTTGGGACTCAGATCCTACCGGAGAGTGTGCTTTCACAACTGGGTGAAAACACCACTCAACAGATTTGCGCTAGAAGGAGGGCTGATTGGTTTACTTTATTTTGATTTTCATACATACGTGATATCTTTTTGATTCGATTTTGAAATTATATCTCTTAAATCTCACAAACAACTAAACTACAGCATTTGTTTTTTCTGTTGCAGGTTTTCTTGGAGATAACCGAGAGTTTCATCAGGTAGGCTAGACCCACCGCGTCGTATTGCGACTAGGTCCCAAACAACCGAGGAAACCATATTCCACGACCTTACACTCACTGGTACTCCCAAGAATAAAACCAAGCAAGTTGTAAGCTTACCAGTCACAAAAGACCTTTTTGCTACAGGAACATCGAGTGGACCTACACCAGTAATATCAGTTGCTACTAGTGTGCCTATAGTCAGTAATATTTCCACTACTCTTTTAGGGTTGTCCTCATCAATTTTGAGTCAAATGGCTCAACCTCCAGCAGCTCCTTGGTATGGAGCTAATAATATTCTGTTGAACATTGTAGGGGATATCCATGAAATCCCCAAGAACATAGAAATATTTTTGCCCAAATACAAACCAGATGGCCCAAGAACTGTAGAAGAGCATATCCAAGCCTATAGGGATGTTTTAATAAGACTGCAAGTCCAACATGAGGATGTGTCTTGCAGACTTTTCCCCATGAGCTTAGATCCAATAGCATATGAATGGTATATATGTTTACCAACTGATTCAATCACTTCATGGGCGCAAATGAAGAACGCCTTTGTCAATCAGTTCAGGTCATCTTTGGATCCCACAACCATTTACAATCAATTCATTACATGCAAAAGGGGCCAGGGTGAACCTATCAGAACATTTAATCAGAAATTCCAAAAGTGCTATAATAGAGCAGTTCAACATTTTGCCATAGATCCCGCAGTAGCCTTGCAAATATATTTTGGGGGCATTGGATCCCATGACAACCATGTTTGCAAGATGAAACCCTCAAGTTACCACGCTTGCGTTAGCCTACAATGAAGCCATGAACATCGAGCATCAAATGACACCACAGGGCTATGGATTTCCCTAGATGCCTATGATGGGACAATATGCTCCATATGGTCAAGCTCCCTTGGCAAATTAGATCATGACACCGCAAATTCCAAGCATGAATGCCTTCCCATATCAACAACCGTATCCACCAGCACCGGTTTATGCACCCATTCCAATTCAACCAACCACATCCATTCCACCTGTGCCCACATTTTTGAAAAATAGTCAATCGACTATGCAAGGAACCAGCCAAGTTAATTCTCAGGCTATAGTTCCTTTCCCAAATCCAACTCCGATTCAAAGTGTCAATCCATATGTGAATCAAATTCCTCAAGACCCCACCAATTATGCAAACCCAATGGGAGTTAACAACAATGTAGGGCCACCGAAGGAGATTTATTCGGAGGTCGAAGAGCTCAAGAAGATAGTCCATAAACTGAGCAATGACATGGTTAAAAAATAGAAGTATGAATCCCATGCCCCTCACTCAAATCAAAATTTTAACAATAGAGGGAGACATTGGAACACAAATCCAAATAATGGGGGAGTACCCGCCCCCATTGCCAACCAACTAGATACTTTTGCAGGACCTAGTCAATCCAGCTCCCTTTTGAATCTTTCCAATCTGGCATGGGAAAATGGGTGTAGGTTGCACAACACAAAAGAACACAATGAGAGGAATTGTCCTGAAATTGCTAGATACACTCATTGTCTCCAGGCCCAAGTTGATGATTTGGAACTGGTGTCAGATGAGGGTCCATCGCAACATCAGGATGATAACATTATGGTGGTGGAAACCTTGTATCGTCAAGAAGGTGAGAGTGAGGAAGAAGAAGACAAAATTTTGGAATAGGAGGTGCAAGCTTTTTGAGATTTTACAAAGGGGAATCATGGGTACCATTTGAGGAGTAAATCTAAAGCCCCTAAAACCTCATCAACACCACCAAACAACTCTATTCTTCCTCTGGATACTAAGGCAGATAATAATCCTCCTCCTCCACTGAGAAGAGAAATGTCTAATGATGTGTAGAAGACAGTCAAATTCAAAAATCCAAACTATGACATAGTGGAGGATTTAAATAAGTCTAAATCTAGCCTTTCGTTCTTAGACGCGGCTAGATTGCCTGGTCAAAAGGAGGCATTAATAAAAGCTCTGAACTCACCTGATCAATTGTGGAAGGGAAAAGGAGTTGAGTCCCATCTGATTTTATGAAAGGAGAGACGGGACGTCCCGCCATTATTATTGACTTTGAGAATTGCGGGTAAGTATTTGCATAACTGTTTGGTGGACACGGGTGCCACGAGCAACCTCATGCCTTCGAAGATCTATCAAATGCTGGGTCTGCAACCTGTTTCATCCAAATGCAAGGTCCTGCAGTTGGACCGATCAAAGGTAAATGTAGTAGGGACCCTATATGATGTCAAAATTTAATTAAATTTTGAACCTAGGGTCCAGCAGGTTGTCGACATTCTAGTTGTTAATATCCCAAGTAGATATGGAATGCTACTTGCAAGGGATTGGATGAAAACTCTGAATGGCTATTTTTCAACAGATTGGTCACATATGTGGCTACCCTGGAAAGGAATTGCAAACCAAATCAGAGTGGAAAATGAACCGAGGCTCAAAGAAATCATAACAAAATTTAACAAGCCGAATGAAGTTTAGTTTTTTGAGCCATAACTGGGGGTCTATGCATTTGATGTTGAGGAAGCTACTGAAGAGCCTAAAAAGGAAACATGTCATGGTGGCTATTTTGAGGAAAATTATTTCACGTGGTTGCTCAGATTTGATGGATCCAAATCTAGACAGGGATCAGGAGCTGGAGTCGAGCTCACTGGTCTAGGAAGTAAACCATTATTGGCTGCCTATAGATTGTAATTTCCTTGCACGAACAATGTGGCAAAATACAAAGCACTAATTTTTTGTTTACGTCTAGCATTGAGCAAACAAGTTAAATGCTTGAAAGTATTGGGAGATTTTGAACTAGTTGTCAAGCAGATTAAAGGACAGTATACATGCCATGATAGGATACTGAGCCTTTATAGAACTAGGGTTATGGACCTTATTGAGGAATTCGACGCGTTCAATATAGCCCTTATTTCTAGAAAAGGAAACCGAATAGCAGACTCTCTTGCAGTCGCCGCGGGCATGTTAAATCCAGTGGACATAAAAAGGTGTAAAAAGTTCTCCATTGAATTGGTTCCTTGTCCATCAATACCCGATAATGTCAAGAATTTTTAGGTTTTTGAAAATGACAGACACATCTTCAAATTTGTCATGAACTTAGGTATTTTTGAGAATCAGGTGATTGATGAGGAGCAAATATGGCAAGATGAAACATAAAACGAAATTGAAACTGCATATCAATCCAACAAAATACCTAAAGTCGTGGTTTCATTGGAAAAAATGTTCAACATGGGATACAAGACCAAGAAAGGAAAAAAGGTCCCACTCCCCAAAGATGCATGTGATCTAATTAATCTGGGGAGTATAGAAAATCCACAAGAAGTGTACATTGCCAAGGCATGTACAACTGAAGAAAGGAGCAACATAATGCAGGCATTGAAGCATTATATAGATTGCATTGCTTGGAATTACAATGAGCTGAAAACATACAACCAAGACATCATCACACATACCATCCCTCTAAAGCCGGACTCCAAGCCTTTCAGGCAAAGACAGCGAGTTGTTAACCCGCTATTGGAGCCCTTAATAGAAAAGGAGGTCAAAATATTATTGGAAGCGAAGATCATTTTTCTTGTTAGGCACTCAACTTGGGTTGCTAACCTTGTTCCAGTATGAAAAAAGAGTGGAGAGATCAGGCTATGTATAGATTTTTGAAATCTTAATAAAGCCTCTCAAAAAGATAATCATCGATTGCCATCCATTGATGAAATTCTACAAACAATAAATGGATCTGAAATGATGCCTTTTCTGGATGGGTATTTTGGATACAACCAAATTCTTATACATCCAAATGACAAGATGAAAACAGCCTTCACCACCAAGTGGGGGACATTTGCATATAAGAGAATGTCGTTTGGACTGTTAAATGCTGGTGCAACATTTCAATGCGCCATGGAATATGCATTCAAAGGGCTTATAGGCAAATGTATCATCGTGTATGTGGATGATATTCCAGTATTCTCAAAGAAGAGAGAAGACCATGTCAAAGATTTGAATAAAGTGCTCCAAAGATGCAGAGAACATGGAATTTCCTTAAATCCCAAAAAGTGCATTTTCGGAGTAACAAAAGGAAAATTGCTTGGTCACATCATTTCAAAAGAGGGCATATCCATCGACCCAAAAAGGATACAAGCTATCCAAAACTTACCTCTCCCGGGTAGTAAAAAAGAATTGAGATCTTTCTTTGGGTAGGTTAATTTTGTGAGGAAGTTTATCTCAAGCTTTGCTGAGATAGCCAAACCTCTGAACAAGATGCTCAAGAAGGATGTAGATGTCAAATGGAACGAGGAAAGTAGGGTGGCCTTTTAGAACATCAAAGATGCCATTTCCAGAGCCCCTATCCTCATAAGTCTAGATTATTCTAAGCCTTTCTATATTTATGCTTTTGCATCAGAACACTCTTTTGTGAGTGTCTTGACCCAAAAAGGCGAGGATAGTGCAGAAAAACCCATAGCATTTTTAAGTGCCCCTCTAAAATATGCTCATTTAAGGTATTCCATCCTTTATAAGCAGATGTATGCACTTTTTAAAATGGTAAAAAAATTTAGACATTACATTGTACACAACAGAGTTATTGCCATCGTGCCTAACCCTACTGTTAAGACCATGTTTTTACAGAACGAACTAGGTGAGAAAAGAGGAAAATGGATTTCCACCATCCACAAATTTGATCTCGAAATCCAACCTATGAAACTAGTTCGAGGACAGGGACTGGTGAAGGCGATCGCTGAAAATAATCCGCAAATAACATGCCAATACTTGAATACAGAATGCATTTCTAAGGATGACTGGTATGTTGATATTGTGCAATTTTTATTGAATGGTAAGTGTCCTTCTAATATGAATTCAACCCAGAGAAGAGCTTTAAGGCTTAAGTCTATCAATTATCTAATGAAATTTGGTGTTCTTTACAGGAAAAATCATGAAGGGATCTACTTGAGATGCCTGAAAAAAGAAGAATATGCCAAGGTGTTGCAAGAATTTCACAGGAGATATGGAACTGGTCATGGCGCAGCAAATGCTATAGTGCATCAAATCCTGATAGCAGGATACTACTGGCCCCACATTTTCAAAGATGCACATGCCCATGTACGATCATGTCACATTTGTCAAGTGGCCACCAATAGAGAAAGAAATGCAGCCATGCCATTACAACCTGTAGTTGAAATGAGACCATTTGCATAGTGGGGACTAGATTTCATTGGGGTTATTAACCCAAATTCTTCTGATTCTCATAAATTCATATTAACAGCTACAGATTACTATACAAGGTGGACAGAGGCAATTCCTACAAAACATGCCACCACAGATGTTGTAATAATATTCCTTGAGGACCACATTATAACAAGATTTGGAATGCCCGATTCTATTGTCAGTGACAATGGTAAAGCTTTTATTTCTATGCAATTTGCATATTGGGAATATGACAACAAAGTGAGATTAAAATTTGCATCTAATTATTACCCTCAAGGAAATGGTTTGGCCAAATCTTCAAATAAAAATTTGTTGAACATCATTAAGAAATTGTTGGAAAAGAACCCTCGGGATTGGCACAACCAATTGAAGTTTGCCCTTTGGGTAGACAGGAACAGAGTAAAAGAATCCATAGGGAATACTCCCTATCATTTGGTCTATGGGCAAGATCCAATATTTCTTGCAAATTTGAAGTTGCAAACCTTGCATTTCATACAAGAGTACTTGGGGACAGAGGATCAAGTTGAAGCCAGGTTAAGTCATTTGCTGCACCTTGATGAAAAGAGGGAAGAAGCCATGAATCACATGAATAAACACCAAGAAGTTATCAAGAGATGGTTTGAAAGAAAGGATAAAATTAAGTCCTTCAAAATTTCAGATTTGGTATTACTATGGGACAAAAGACATGAGGAAAAATGAAATCATCAAAAGTTTGATTGTCTTTGGTTAGGCCCCTATCAGATTTCAAAAATTCTCGAGAAAAATACCTTCAGGCTAAAAAATTTAGAAGGGAAATATTTTATGTTACCGGTTAATGGGCAAATTTTAAAGCATTATTTTAGCCCTTAGGTTGTAAGAGTTTGATGTTATTCCTTTTCTTTTTGGTGGAGATTTTCAGATTTTGTTTTCATTTTTTAGGATTGTTAGTCTAGTTAGGATTTAGGTTGTGGGTTTGATTTCAATTGACATGTTTTGTTTATTTTTATAAAAAAAAAAAGAATAAAATTGAGATGTCAACTTATGCTTAAGACTAGGAGAATATGAAACATTGGAATTGTATTGTAAAAGCTCCACAAGTAACAAACATTTTAAGTTATATCGTTTGAAACTTGTGATGCATGAAGCAGTCAGTTTTGTATGGCAAACATTTCATCTGCAATTCAAGAGATAATGCATTCATGTTACATCTCACTTTACATATACATTCCATCTTAGTTGCATATGCATCTTAGGTACAAATCATTAAAGTGTGTCAAATCCTCTTAGGGTTGTGCTATAACATAAATGTGAAAAAAATCCTAAGGTTGGAAACTGAGCCTCATGATATCTAGAACTAAGCACATCTTATACATTAAAAAGGATCTTGATAAAATGATAAAAACCTAGCTTGGAAGAAGATGTTGGGCAAAAGAAGTATTTCAGGTTTATCCTATTATGCAACATGATCCTTAAAACAGTGGTTTTGACCACTTCCATAAAGCTTAAAGCCTAAGATCATAGTAGTAAGGATAGGGCTAAATCCTCATCGAACTTAGGTTGAGGATCTTTTGTGGCTAATCCACAACACACCCCAAAATTGGGGACCCAACTTTTTGTAGGCTTTCAGAGAAAATCTCAGTGACCCAGATGCTAAAAATGAAGAAAAGGGGAGAAAAATGCACAAGTGTAGAAAGTGTCGCGAAATCGCGACACGTTGCGCCGTCGCGGCCAAAAATAGAAAAGTGTCGCGAAATCATGACATGTCGCTCTGTCATGGTAAATGTAGTCAACAGTAGCTGGGGGAATGGAACGGTCGCGAAATCGCGACGTGTTTGATTTTCGTGGCTCGAAAGCGGGCAGAGGGCACAAATTGGAAAGGCGTCGCGAAATCATGACAAAACTGGGACAGAGGTGCATAGCTCGAAAGGCGTCGTGAAATCGCGATGTGTCGCGTTTTCACGGTGCAAGTGGATAAAAAAGCTTAAGTATCAAAATGGTAGCGAAATCGTGCAATTTTTGGCAAAGTCCATGCGGAAAAGACGTCACGAAATCGTGACAAAAATGAAGACCATGCCCAAAACAGAGAAACGGTAGCGAAATCGCGATAGGTTTTGGCAAAGTGTACGGAACAGAGAAGACGTCGCGAAATCGTGACAGAAAATGAAGACCATGCCCGAAACAGAGAAACGGTAGCGAAATCATGACAGGTTTTGGCAAAGTGTACGAAAAGGAGAAGACGGTAACGAAATCGTGACAAAATGAAGACCATGCCCGAAAGAGAAAATGGTCACGAAATCGTGACAAGTTGCGGCCAAAGCGTATGGAGATCAAAATGGTCATGAAATCATGACAGATTGCGGTGAGAGGGCCCGAAGGAGAAAATGGTCATGATTTCATGACAGGTTGCGGCCGGAGCGTACGGAGAACAAAAGCGTGCGATAGCGATATCGCGACATGTCGCGATTTCGTGACATGTCGCGTTTTCGCTGTGAAAGCGAAGGAGCAAGGCCGTGGGCTATTTTTGGTCACGATTTTCATGGGACCGTTACTGAACATGCAGAGAGCACTGAACACGTGGCAGAAAGGCATGAGGATCAGAGTAACGCTTCAGATCGACAGTTACTGGCCGTAGAGAAGATCAAGCGTTGCAGATTCAAGCGAAGGGTTAAAAACACCAAAAGGCGGGAAACTGAAACGAAGCGTCCTGGGAACTGAAACGAAGCGTCACAGAGCAGCCGAGAGCAGCAACAAAAAGTTTAAATAGCAGAAATGTAGATAGATACGGGGCTGGAAATTGTAGCAAGAAAGCATTATTTTTAATAAAGGAGTTATTTGGCAAGAGCAACTTTTGTGTGCAAAACCAAAAGGAGATTGAAGCTAATACTACTGTTTTCTCTGTTAATCTTTACTTTGCATTATTTTCTCTTGTATCTATCCGTTTACGCCATGAGATGGGTTACGATAGGTGAATGGCAGAATGATGCAATCATTTTCTTTCCTTAGAGTCTTGCATCTGATCTGATTTGATTGTGTGTTAGTGCAGGTCTGTTAGGTCGGGTTGTTTTAGAACTTCGTCTCACAACTTGGGGTTTTGCAGGGAGGAGATTGCTAACCGAATTAACGTCCTGTTTTAGTTTTCCAGCTGATTTTCATAAGCAATGTTGCGGTTCTAGGTTCTGATATTATTTTTTACTGTTTATTCGAAGATTGGCATCTCGGATTCTGGTGCATTCCAGGATACGTTGTATATTTTTACTAACTCCAAACGTTAACGTAGAAATAGCAGAACATTTAAATGAAAGATAAAATGAACCAGTTAACCATAAAATGAACCTCATGCTAAAGGCACGGAGTTTAAAATGAAGTGGCCTATACCACGCATTTTTTATTTAAAATCTTGTTTTAAGCCAAAGATAAAAGAGGTTGCTAATTCATTCTAGGGAGGGTTTCATTAATTTCAAGATCATAAAAGAAGAAAGGGTTTCTATTCTTTCTTTTGCTTTATGCTATTAGATTGTTTTAACAGATTAGGGTTACAAAGTTTGCTGGGAATCATCAAAGGCCCCTTGTTAACAGTTACTTGTAGAAAATAAGTTGTTCTAGATTACATTCATTCATTTGCATTTTGTCTTCATTGGTTATATGCATATGAATGTTTGTTCACAGGAAACTTGGAGAAATTAAAATAATAAATTTTCTTTGCAAGAAAGAGTCTGCAGGTTTGAGACTCCAGTTGCGTGTTCATTTTGTAGTAGGACAAAATATTCACTCAACATTTTGGCGCTAGAAGGAGGGCCTTCTTTATTACTTTGTAATTATGGTTTATTCTAACAATTAACGTGGGTAGTTTTGTTTCCACCTATTGTGCTTGCAGGTATAACATTTAGACATTTTATTTGGCAAGTGAGTTGAGAGAAGTCTTTTAGAGTTCTAGTGTTTCCAAGCTGGCCCAACCTGAGTACATAGCTACTAGGTCTAAAACCATAGGGGAAACTATTTTCCAAAGCCTTTCTCCCACTGCTAGGAGGCCAAAAAACAAAACATTAGAGATCGAAATACCACCCAGTATACTTGAGTTAGGGATTTCTTTAGACTCAAGTACGTCTAGCGGGCCTGAATCCTTAATTTCAAGTGCGACAGTAACACCAGTTGTATCTGTCTCCATAGTTCCAAGCATTTCCATTGTTCCCACAGGGTTAACACCTTTGAATAACATGGCCCAACAACAACAACAACAACAACAATAGCCACCTGCCCTCTGGTATGGTGCGCAAAGTTCCCCTTTAGATATTCTTGGGGCAGTCCATGATTTGCCTAGAAACATTGAAAGGGGATTACCCAAATTCTTGCACGATGGTCCCACAACAGCAGAAGATCATGTTCAAATCTACAAGGACTATATGTTTAGGCAAGGGGTTACTCACGAGGATGTTGCTTGCCGAGTTTTCCCTGCTAGTCTAGACCCCACGGCCAATGAATGGTATCGAAATCTTCTAGCAGGGTCCATCACTTCATGGGCCCAATTAGAAACCGCCTTCATTAGCCAGTTTAGAATGTTATTGGATCCCTCCATAATCTACAATCTGTTCGTATCATGTAAAATATTACCCAATGAGCCCATACGAACATTTAACCAGAGGTTCCAAAAACTATACACGAATCTGACTCGTCACTTTGCGGTAGATCCTACAGTCGCCTTGCAATTATACTTCGGAGCCTTAGATCCTTTAACGTCTTTGTTGACTAGAAGGAACCCTCAGGTTACGACGCTTCCTTTAGCTTATGCAGAAACGATGACTCTTGAACAACAGATGAACTTGCCAGGGGCAGGATTGTCTCAATTGACTAGGATGGGACAATACGGTCCATACAGTCAATTTGCTATGATGAACCAGTTAATGGCACCACAGGTTCCTATGATGAACAATTTTCAAACACCCACCCAAGGGACGCCATTTCCAGGTTATCCGAATGCCTCTGTCCAAACGCAGGGATTAATTCAAAATAGCCCGATGGGTTTGCCTGGGTTCGGCATGGGCAGTAATTTGTTGACCATGCCGGGGTTTGCTCCGATTAGCACGCCAAGCCCAATGACTTATCCAACAATCACTCCCATTCAAAGTGTGAATCCAGGGTGGAATCCACCTGCCCAGACCCAAGCTATTCAAAGTGTGAATCCAGGATGGAATCCACCTGCCCAGACCCAAGCCATTGTACCTATTCCAGAGGTGGCTAATGCAGCAAACACAACTGGACCCAGAATTACAGTGCCTCAACCACAGGGGTCTGAATCCGCCATAGAAAACATGAAGGAAACCTTGGCCAAAGTTTTGGTTACGGTGGGAAATGTCAATAAAAAGGTGGACCAAGCCATGGGTCATAACCGGCCTCATAACCATAGAGGAAAAGGAACATACAACACGCAGCCGAATAATGGACGAGTACCCAACCCCGTAGCCAATCAGGTAGATGTCTCGGAAGATTATGGAGAATCGGGACCTTGTGACAACGATTGTATGCAATGTGGCCACGGGAAGCATGAGTCTATATTGACTGAGGTTATACATTCCCAAGAAAGTGAAGAAGAGGAGGATGTGGAATTTTTTGGAAACGAAGATGAAGAAACATTGGAAGTTCATGCCAACAAACGTTTTGGGAAAGGAAATCACAAGTATTACACTAGGAGTTCTAAGGAGCCCAAAACTTCCTCTACTCCTCCAAACAACCAATTACTTCCTCCTGATTTCAAAGGAGATGTCAATCCCCCTCCTCCATCCATGGTGGAAAAGTCTAAGATGGTGCAAAATATGTCAAATTCAGAAAAACCCACTTATGACTTGGTGGAAGACATGAAGAAAACTAAGGCCAATGTCTCGATGTATGACATGTCCCGATTATTAGGCCAAGAAGTAAGTCCACCAAAAATATTAGATCCATCTGCCCAAGTTCATGAAGCTAAAAGTGCTGAGTCCCGATTGGTTTTACAAAAGGAAAAATGAGATATACCTCCTTTTATGATAACCATTAGAATTGCAGGTAAAAACCTGCACAATTGTTTAATAGATTCAGGGGCCTCGGCTACCATCATGCCCCTAGAAATCTGTAAAAAATTGGGATTTACACCAAAGCCTTCTAGAAGCAGGGTGGTGCAGATGGATAGATCAACCATGGAGGTAGTGGGAGAATTGGGTGATGTTCTTATTCAAGTCAATTCAGAACCCAGGGTTCAACATCACATAGACATATTGGTGCTCGACATTCCTATCAAATATGGCATGGTTTTGGGAAGAGATTGGAGTAAAAACCTGAATGGTTACATTGTGACAGATTCTTCACATATGTGGTTGCCGTGGAGGGGAGTGGCCAACCAAATTCGGATTGATAGTGAACCTAGGCTCAAGGAGATGATCACGGAGTACAACAAACCGAATGAGATCCAATACATTGAAGCAGAGTTGGGAGCATATTGTTTGGACATAGAAACGCCTGAAAGTTCCCAAAATGAAAGAATTGGGTGCAACGTTATCGAAGGACATCGGGACATTTGGACTTTAAGATTTGATGGATCCAGGTCCAGACAAGGAGCAGGAGCCGGTGTTGAACTGTCATGTTCGGATAAGGAGCCTATGTTCGCTGCATACAGACTGCAGTTCCCTGCCACCAACAACATGGCAGAATATGAGGCCTTGATTCTCGGACTTCAATTGGCACTTCGAAAGAAAGTTAAGTGTATCAAGGTCCTTGGTGATTCAAAACTGGTGGTAAAACAAGTGAAGGGACAATACGTATGCAAGGACAGGCGGCTTAGACTTTACCGAACCAGGGTTAGAGATTTAATAGACGAGTTTGATGCTTTTAACATATCTCTGATCTCTAGAAAAGGCAATCGTCTGGCAGATTCTCTAGCCGTAGGCTGCGAGTATGTTGAAACCGAGTGGACCATAAGAAATGCAAGAAATTCTCCGTAGAACTGGTCCCTTGTCCCTCAATACCGGATAATGTCACGAATTTCCAAGTGTTTGATAGTGACAGGCACATATTCCATTTTGTCACTAATTCTGGTATATTTGAAAAGCAGGTTATAGATGAAGATGAGAGGGATTTAGAGGAGGCAGATTTGGAAGAAAAAATTATTGAAAAAAACAATAAGATGCCAGATGAGATGGCTTCGTTAGAAAAAACTTTCGATATCGGATACCAACCAAGAGAAGGTAAAAAGGTTCCACCTCCCAGAGAAGCCTGTGATTTGGTTAACATTGGAAGTGCAGAAAACCCTCGAGAAGTATTCATAGCAAAAGCATGTACCAAGCAGGAGAAGGATTCCATTGCCAATGCATTAAAGGAATACATAGACTGCATAGCTTGGAGTTATAAGGAGTTGAAAACCTATGATCAGAATGTCATAATGCACACGATTCCGTTGAAGCCAGACTCTAAACCCTTCAGGCAAAGACAGAGGCGAGTCAATCCATTATTAGAACCCTTGATAGAGAAAGAGGTAAAGCGACTGTTAGAAGCTAAGATCATCTTTCCTGTTAGGCACTCCACATGGGTTGCTAACCTGGTCCCCGTGAGGAAAAAGAGTGGAGAAATAAGGTTATGTATCGATTTTAGAAATCTTAATAAAGCCTCACAAAAGGACAACTACCCGTTACCCACCATTGATGAAATACTCCAAAAGGTAAACGGGTCGGAGATGATGTCATTCCTGGATGGTTATTCGGGATATAATCAGGTCCTTATCCATCCTAGTGATAGGATGAAAACTGCTTTTACCACAAAGTGGGGCACCTTTGCATACGGGAGAATGCCCTTCGGACTATTGAACGCAGGTGCCACTTTCCAGCGAGCTATGGACTTTGCTTTTAAAGGGCTCATAGGTAAGTGCATCATTGTCTATGTAGATGACATTCCTATCTTTTCTAAGAACAGGGAAAACCACGTCAGGGATCTTAAGAAAGTCTTTCAAAGATGCAGGGAACATGGCATTTCTCTCAACCCAAAGAAGTGCATTTTCGGGGTAACGAAAGGAAAAGCTGTTGGGACATATAATATCTAAGGATGGAATTTCCATTGACCCTGAGAGAATAGAAGCCATACAGCAGATTCCTTGTCCCAACAGCAAGAAGGGGTTGAGATCATTTTTTGGGAAGATCAATTTCGTCAAAAAATTTATTGCAGATTTTGCAAAAATAGCAAAGCCTTTGAACGACATGTTAAAGAAAGAGGTCTAGATCAAGTGGACGAGATGAAAATAGAGATGCTTTTAAAAATATCAAAGACGCGATTTCTAAAGCCCCGATTTTAGTGAGTCCCGATTACACGAAGCCTTTCTATATCTACACATTTGCTTCAGATCACTCCTTTGCGAGTGTTTTAACTCAGAAGAGTGAAGGCAGCATTGAAAATCCTATTGCCTTCTCGAGTAGTCCTCTCAAAGATGCGAAAGCGAGATACTCCATCTTGGACAAGCAAATGTATGCTCCGGTTAAGACTGTAAAAAATTCAGGCATTACATAGTCCACGGTAGGGTCTTTGCTATCGTCCCGGATCCTGCAGTCAAAGCCATGTTCATACGAGAATGAATTAGGTGAAAGACGTGGTAAGTGGGTTTCAACTTTGCAGGAGTTTGATCTTGAGATTCAGTCGATGAAGATAGTGCGGGGACAAGGGTTGGTCAAGGCAATAGCAGAAAAGGATCTCGCAATTTCATGTCAACATTATGAAGTCGCGGATATAACCAAAGATGAGTGGTATACAGATGTGGTGTATTTTCTACTAAACGGTAAATGTCCACCGCATTTGAATTCTACTCAACGAAGAGCCTTGCGCTTGAAGTCTGCTAATTTCCTAATTAGATCTGGCACGTTATACAAGAAAAACCATGAAGGTATTTACCTTCGTTGTGTTGATCAAAAAGAGGCAGTGCGAATACTCGAGGAATTTCATGGTAAACATGGGACAGGACACGGGTCCGCTAATGCCACAGCCCACCAAATCCTTAGAGCCGGTTATTATTGGCCTCGACTGTTCAAAGATGCCCATACTCATGTGAGGTCATGTCATACATGTCAAACTGCAGCCAATAGAGACAGGAACGCTTCCATGCCTTTACAATCCGTAATTGAGTCTAGACCTTTTGCGCAATGGGGCCTGGATTTTGTTGGGATTATCAGTCCCAATTCATCCGATTCCCACAAATACATTCTGACGACTACGGATTATTGCACAAGGTGGACTGAAGCTATCCCCACAAAGAATGCTACTTCGGAGGTTGTTATTAAATTTTTAGAGGATAACATTGTCACTCGGTTCGGGATGCCTAACTCCATTGTAAGTGATAATGGTTCAGCTTTTTCCTCTCTAGAGTTTGCTAATTGGGCCTTTGATAACAGTGTGAGTCTAAAATTCTCTTCCAATTATTACCCGCAAGGTAATGGATTGGCCGAATCATCTAACAAGAATTTGTTAAATGTCATAAAAAAGTTGTTGGAAAGAAATCCATGGGACTGGCATAACAAGCTTAAGTTGGCTCTTTGGGCCGACAGAATCAGAGTCAAAGAAGCAATAGGAACATCTCCTTACCATCTGGTTTATGGACAAGATCCCATTTTTCCTACAAATCTCAGGTTACAAACGCTGCATTTCATGAAAGATTATTTCGGAACTAATGATAAACTTGAGTCTAGACTAACACAATTAATGCATCTGGATGAGAAAAGGGATGAAGCTATGCTTCATTTTAGTAAACATCAGGATGTAGTAAAAATATGGTTTGACAAAAATTCTAGAGCCAAGGCTTTTAAAATATCAGATCTAGTCTTGTTATGGGACAAAAGACATGAGAAGAAAGGGGATCATGATAAGTTTGACTACTTATGGTTGGGTCCGTACCAAGTTTCAGAAGTCCTAGGGGAAAACAGTTTTAGACTAAGAACCTTGGATGGAAAGGATTTGGCATTACCTGTCAATGGGTTGCACTTGAAACACTACTTCCAGGCTTGAGGCAGCTGGGTTTTGTATTATATGTAATTATGCCATGCTTTGTTTCTTTTGTGTGCAGATTTGATATTTAAGTTGTGTGTTCTTGACATGTTTAGGTTTGTATTAATGTTGTGCTTTGTTTCTTTTGTGTGTGCAGGTTGGACGTTTAGGTGGTGTGTTTGTTTGACATGTTTTCATTGTCTTATACAGAATAAAAAAAAAAAAAAGAATAAAAGTTTGAAATGGTAACACATGCCTAAGATCGGGAGAAGATGAAGCATTGGAATTATGTTGTAAAAGCTCCACATATAACACAAACGGTTAAATAATATCGTTTGGGGCTTGTGATGCATGAAGTAGTCAGTTTTACAAATTATGGTAATACTTCATCTGCAATTCAAAGGGCAATGCATTCATAGTACATCTCACTTTGCATATTCATGCCATCTTAGTTACATATGCATTTCAGATACAAATCATTAAAGTGTGTTAAATCCTCTTAGGGTTATACTATAACATAAATAAAGAAAAAATCCTAAGGTTGGAAACCTGAGCCCCAAGATATCTAGAACCAAGCACGGTTTGTACACATTAAAAAAGATCTTGGGCAAAATGATCAAAACCTTGCTTGGAGGAAAAGGGTCAAGCGAAAGGAATATTTCATGTCTATCCTATTATGCAACATGATCCTTAAAACAATGGTTTTTACCACTTCCATTAAGCTTAAAGCCTAAAATCAGAGTAGTAAGGATAGGGTTAAGTCCTCATCGAACTTAGGTTGAGGATCCAACTCCCCAAAGCTTTGATTTGACCTACATGGAGTAGTAAGGATAGGGCATAATTCTCATCTCGCCTAGGTTGAGAATCTGATTCCCCAAAGCTCCTATGTCTCATTTCAAGATAAAAATTGGATTGAAAGGATCGTACTACTTGTCCTCTGCAAAGGATGGGTAGTCATCCCCAAGGTTCAAGTAATAAAATTAATATTCTCCATTTTTCATCTAAGACTTGGATTGGAAGGATCGTACTACATATCCCTAGCAAGGATGGGTAGTCATCCCCAAGATCCAAGAAGTAAAATTAACTTTTTCCCATCTCATCTGTATATTGGATTGAAAGGATCGTACTACTTGTCCTCTGCAAAGGATGGGTAGTCATCCCCAAAGTCCAAAGAAATGAAGTTAAGTCATGGATTATGGGGTTAGGTATGCCCATGCATGACAACATGTCTTGTCTAAAAAACAAGACCACTGACTATTCAAAGGGTTAGACTAGCATGACCATTTCTTCCATAATTGGTTAAATCATTTTGCTCAAAGTGAGGTAATGAATTCCAAATCGGAGTAGTAAGAATAGGGTTAAAATCCCATCTAGATTAAGTTGGGAGTCCGATTTCCCAAAGCTCTGATTTCACTTTCACTTACACATGGGTTCAAGATAGTAGTGACTCATAACCAACTTTGGGATCTAATAAAACAATTCATTATACACATGGTTGATCCTAAGAGGGTTTGATAATCTTGAATATTTGTGTATGATATTAGAAGGTCTATGCATTTGTAAAAGCAAAATCTCTAAGCATATTCATTAGGTTTCACAAATCATTTACAGTCTCACACATGCGTGCATGTAAAACTGACAATGGAATGTTGATCAAGTCCAAGCGATATGGAATGAAAACAAATAGCACACACCGAGCTAATACTAATGATTCCGATGTTTCATGTACTTCTGATCTGTCAGTATTTGTTTATCTTTTATGTGCTAACGCCTGTATCTAAGCTTGTATATTTCAGATTGGGTTCTCACAAAAATGCTCTGGAGCATTTGACAGCAGAGTCGCCATTTGTTGTGGCTAATCCACAACACACCCCAAAATTGGGGACCCACCTTTTTGCAGGCTTTCAGAGAAAATCTCAGTGACCCAGATGCTAAAAATGAAGAAAAGGGGCAAAAAAATGCACAAGTGTAGAAAGTGTCGCGAAATCGCGACATGTCATGAAATCGCGACACGTTGCGCCGTCGCGGCCAAAAATAGAAAAGTGTCGCGAAATCGTGACATGTCGCTAAATCATGGTCAACGCAGTCAACGGCAGCAGGGGGAACGGAACGGTCGCGAAATCGCGACGTGTTTGATTTTCGCGGCTCGAAAGCGGGCAGAGGGCACAAATTGGAAAGGCATCGCAAAAAAGCGACAAAACTAGGACATAGGTGCATAGCTCGAAAGGCGTCATGAAATCGTGACGTGTCACGTTTTCATGGCGCAAGTGGATAAAAAGCTTAAGTATCAAAATGGTAGTGAATCATGCAAGTAGTCCATGAAAAAAGACGTCACGAAATCACGACAAAAATGAAGACCATGCCCGAAGCAGAGAAATGGTAGCGAAATCACGACAGGTTTTGGCAAAGTGTATGGAACAGAGAAGACGTCGCGAAATCGTGACAGAAAATGAAGACCATGCCCGAAGCAGAGAAACGGTAGCGAAATCGTGACAGGTTTTGGCAAAGTGTACGAAACAGAGAAGACGTCGTGAAATCGTGACAGAAAATGAAGACGATGATCCGAAAGAGAGAAATGGTAGCGAAATCGTGACATGTTTTGACAAAGTGTACGGAGATCAAAATGGTCACGAAATCATGACAGATTGCGATGAGAGGGCCCGAAGGAGAAAATGGTCACGATTTCGCGACAGGTTGCGGTCGGAGCGTACGGAGAACAAAAGCGTAGCGATATCGCGACATGTCGCGATTTCGCGACATGTCGCGTTTTCGCTGTGAAAGCGAAGGAGCAAGGCCGCGGGCTATTTTTGGTCACGATTTTCATGGGACCGTTACTGAACATGCAGAGAGCGCTGAACACGTGGCAGAAAGGCATGAGGATCAGAGTAACGCTTCGGATCGACGAGTTACTGGCTGCAGAGAAGATCAAGCGTTGCGGATTCAAGCGAAGGGTTAAAAACACCAAAAGGCGGGAAAATGAAGCGAAGCGTCATGGGAACTGAAACGAAGCATCACAGAGCAGCCGAGAGCAGCAACAAAAAGTTTAAATAGCAAAAATGTAGATAGATACGGGGCTGGAAATTGTAGCAAGAAAGCATTATTTTTAATAAAGGAGTTATTTGGCAAGAGCAACTTTTGTGTGCAAAACCAAAAGGAGATTGAAGCTAATACTACTATTTTCTCTGTTAATCTTTACTTTGCATTATTTTCTCTTGTATCTATCCATTTACGCCATGAGATGGGTTACGATAGGTGAATGGCAGAATGATGCAATCATTTTCTTTCCTTAGAGTCTTGCATCTGATCTGATTTGACTGTGTGTTAGTGCAGGTCTGTTAGGTCGGGTTGTTTTAGAACTTCGTCTCACAACTTGGGGTTTTGCAGGGAGGAGATTGCTAACCGAATTAACGTCCTTTTTTAGTTTTCTAGCTGATTTTCATAAGCAATGTTGCGGTTCTAGGTTCTGATATTATTTTTTACTTTTTATTCGAAGATTGGCATCTCGGATTCTGGTGCATTCCAGGATACGTTTTATATTTTTACTAACTCCAAACGTTAACGTAGAAATAGCAGAACATTTAAATGAAAGATAAAATGAACCAGTTAACCATAAAATGAACCTCATGCTAAAGGCACGGAGTTTAAAATGAAGTGGCCTATACCACGCATTTTTTATTTAAAATCTTGTTTTAAGCCAAAGATAAAAGAGGTTGCTAATTCATTCTAGGGAGGGTTTCATTAATTTCAAGATCATAAAAGAAGAAAGGGTTTCTATTCTTTCTTTTGCTTTATGTTGTTAGATTGTTTTAACAGATTAGGGTTACAAAGTTTGTTGGGAATCATCAAAGGCCCCTTGTTAACAGTTACTTGCAGAAAATAAGTTGTTCTAGATTACATTCATTCATTTGCATTTTGTCTTAATTGGTTATATGCATATGAATGTTTGTTCACAGGAAACTTGGAGAAATTAAAATAATAAATTTTCTTTGCAAGAAAGAGTCTGCAGGTTTGAGACTCCAGTTGCGTGTTCATTTTGTAGTAGGACAAAATATTCACTCAACAGGATCCAACTCCCCAAAGCTTTGATTTGACCTACATGGAGTAGTAAGGATAGGGCATAAATTCTTATCTTGCTTAGGTTGAGAATCTGATTCCCCAAAGCTCTTATGTCTCATTTCATGATAAATATTGGATTGGAAGGATCGTACTACTTGTCCTCTGCAAAGGATGGGTAGTCTTCCCCAAGGTCTAAGCAATAAAATTAATATTTTCCATTTTTATCCAAATCTTGGATTGAAAGGATCATACTACTTGTCCCTAGCAAGGATGGGTAGTCATCCCCAAGGTCCAAGAAGTAAAAACAATTAATTTTTCCCATCTCATATTTATATTGGATTGGAAGGATCATACTACTTGTCCTTTGCAAAGGATGGGTAGTCATCCCCAAGGTCCAAAGAAATGAGGGTAAGTCTTGGATTATGGGGTTAGGTATGCCCATGCATGACAACATGTCTTGTCTAAAAAACAAGACCACTGTTTGTTCAAAGGGTTAGACTAGCATGACCATTTCTTCCATAATTGGTTAGATTATTTTGCTCAAAGTGAGGTAATGAATTCCAAATCAGAATAGTAAGGATAGGGTTAACCTCCCATCTCGGTTAAGTTGGGAGTCTGATTCCCCAAAGTTTTGATTTCATGTTCACTTGCACATGGGTTCAAGATAGTAGGGACTCATAACCAATTTTGGGATATAATAAAGCAATTCATTAGTGGATCCTAAGAGGGTTTGGTAATCTTGAATGTTTGTGCATGACACTAGAAATTTTAGGCCTTTACAAGGGCAAGATCTCTAAGCATAGTCATCAGGTTACATAAGTCATTCATAATCTCACATATGCACTCATGTAAAACTGACAATGGAATGTTGATCAATTTCAAATGATAGGGAATGAAATACATTGCACATTCTGATGATTCATGTACTTCTGATTTTTGGGCATTTGTTTATATTGCTTATGTGCTAACACATGTTTTCATGTTGTATACTTTCAAGTAGGGTTCTCACTAAAATTCTTAGGAACATTTGACAGCAGAGTCACCATTTGTTGTGGCTAATCCACAACACACCCCAAAATTGAGGACCCACATTTTTTGCATGCTTTCAAAGAAGATCTCAGTGACCCAGATGCTAAAAATCTAGAAAAAGGCAAAATTGCACAAGTATGGAAAAGTGTCATGAAATCGCGACATGTCGCTCCGTCGCGGCCGAAAATGAAAAGGTGTCATGAAATCACAACATGTTGCTCCGTCACAGCCAAAAATGAAAATGTGTCACAAAATCGCGACATGTTGCTCCATCACGGCCCAGAGAGGACAGAGAAAGGCAGAATGGAAAATTGTAGCGAAATCGTGACATGTCACAAAATTGCGATCAAGACAGTCAAACGGGGCATGAAGCAAAAAAGCATAGCGAAATCGTGACATGTCACAAAATCACGGTCAACACAGTCAATAGCAGTAGGTGGGCGAAACCGTTGTGAAATCGTGATGTGTTTGATTTTCGTGGCTTGCAAACGGGCATAAGGCATAAAATATAAAATGGTCACGAAATCATGACAAAACCGATCCAAAGGCGATAAGGCCCAGTAGTGTAGCGAAATCACGATGAGAATGGACACAAAGCGCATAAGTCGAAAGGCGTCGTGAAATCGCGACGCGTCGCGTTTTCATAGCGTGGGTGGATTAAAAGGCCTAGGTGGTAAAATGGTAGCGATTTCGCTATAGTCAAAAAATGAAGCCAAAAAAAGCAAAGAGTGTAGCGAAATCGCTACGTGTTCTGGTATCGTGGTTCACCTGAATGAAAAGAGTCTAAGGCACAAAGGCGTAGAGATATCGTGCAACTTTTGAGGAAACGTTCCAGCCAGACAAAGACGTCACGAAATCATGACAGAAAGTGAGAACCATGTAGAGGGCAAAAAATGGTAGCGATTTTGCAACACTTTATTGAAAAGAGACTAAGTGCGGAAAACTTGTATTGAAATTGCGACATGTCTCATTTTCGCTATGCATGAAAGTGTCGCGATATCGCGACATGTCACGTTTTTGCGGTGAAAGTAAAGGAGCAAAGTTGCATGCATAAAATGTCACGATTTACATGGGGGCCATTACAGAATATGCAGAGGAAGTGTGAAACATGTGGCATATAGGTGTTAGAGTTGCAGAAGTGTTACATGTAAACAGAAAATATCGAACGTTTCGACATCGAGCATAAATTCAAAAGCAATGAAAAGGCAATAATACGAAACGATGCATTCTGGGAGGTGAAACGAAGCAACGCAGGGTGAAACAAAGAGCCATATCAGTTAGTATAAAAGCAGAAGGGCAAATTGATACGAGGGTTGGAAATTGCTACTATCAGTGTTGTAGAGCCAAAGGCAACCAGCCATTCTGGGCCTACTGTTGGAGCAATTTCCTTCACTTATTCTGGATTTGTTAAACCTGGAATATTTTGTCATTGTAACTAATATATTATTTTAATATAGAAACACAGAGAGTTGGCATATCATTGATAAGAAAGAAGGAGTCATTTTGCATGCAATATTTAATGTTTTACCTTTCCCTTTCAGATTTCTAGGCTTTTAGGTGAAGTTTAATGCAAGTGTTCTTGGTTGCTTCATGTGAATGTCTAAATCTAGAATTATAGTAAAAACCCCAAAAACCCGCACCTAGCTTATCTGGGTTATGCGAATTTGCAGGTTCAATAGGTTAGGTTGCATGCAGAAAACCTCATTATCTTTGGTTTTGTCAAAACAAGATGATAGCACTCTGGACATAGCTTAGTTTCATTTTTTATTTGCATTTCTTTGTTTTAAATCCTCTATTTTATTCTTGCATTTTTTACCGTTATTTAAATAAATAACTGAAAATCCATCAAAGCTCAAGATCGAAATAGATTCATTTCTTAGATTTATTCACTTTGAGTCCATTGCAAATTCAAATTAAAATAAACTATAGTGCCCCTTGTTAACATCCACTTGCAACACTAAGGTATTACCAACATTTAAATTAAATGACATCATTGGTATACAAAGAACTAGCATAACAGGAACCTTGGAGAAATTATTTGTGAAATTTCTTTGCAAGCAGAGGATTTTGGGACTCAGATCCTACTGGAGAGTGTGCTTTCACAACCGGGTGAAAACACCACTCAACATACCTGTTACTGTATTTTCTATTGTTCTCGTAGGGTCATCACAATTGAATAACATGGCCCAAAAAAAATAATAGCAATAACAACCCATTCTTTGATTTGGGGTGCAAAGATATCCCTTGAATATACTTGGGGATGTCCATGACATACCTAGACATATTTAAAGGTCGCTACCTAAGTTCATACATAATGGTCCCATTACAACTGAGGATCATGTCCAAATATACAAATATTATATGTTTAGACAAGGGTTTACGCATGAAGATGTGACCTGTCAATTATTTCCTGGTAGTTTGGACCATATGGCTCAGGAATGGTATAGAAATATTCCCTCAGGGTCCATTACTTCATGGGCCCAATTGGAAACTGCCTTCATTAGCCAATTTTGGTTTTTTTAGATTCTTCCATCATCGATAATATATGTATGTCCTGTAAATGGTTACCAAATGAGCCTATTAGGACGTTCAATGCTAGGTTCCAAAAGCTATACACGAATGTAACTCGCCACTTTGTGATAGATGTTGTTGTGGCCCTTCAATTATATTTTGGAGCTTTAGATCCTGTAACATACTTGTTTTCTAGAATAAATACTCAGGTTACAACTCTTTTCTTAGCTTATGTCGATATAATGTCCCTTGAAAAACAAATAAACTCACCAAGAGGGGGGTTGTCTCAGTGGGTTGGGATTGGACAATACAGTCCATATAGTCAATTCACCATGATGAATAAGGTAATGGCATCACAAGTACCAACATTGAAAAAATTACAACCATACCCATTAACGCAAGCATATTCACCATTTCTCGCTTATCCTAACGCATCCATTCCACCACCAGCTATGTTGCCAAATAATCATATGGCTATGCCAGGGTTCAACATGGTCAATAATCAATTGACCATGCATGGATTAAGTGCAATCAATACCAAAATTCCAATGACTTATCCTTTGATCATGCCTCTTCAAAGCGTGAATCTTGGATGGAACCAAAATACTCAGAACTAAGCCATTGTGCCTATTCTAGAGGTTGCTAATGTAGGAAATGCATTTGGACCTAGAACTATAGTGCCCCAACCGCAAGGGCCTGAAGCTAGGATGGAGAAAATGGAAGAACAATTAGCCAAACTAATAATTCACGTGGAAAACATAAATAAAAATTTGGTACAACCCTCTGGACATAACCGACCTCACAACCATAGAGGGAAGGGATCATACAACACTCATCCCAATAATGGGTGCGTACCCAACCTAGTAGCAAACTAGGCTGATGTTTTGGAAGATTACGGTGATATAGAGCCTTGGGATGGGGAGTTGTCTCATGGTTGTCATGGGAAATAAGAAACTTTGCTAATTAAATTTGTACACATCCAAGAAAGTGAGGAAGAGGAGGATGTTGAGGTCTTAGGAGAAGAAGATGAAGAAAATTTGGAAGTCCAAGCCATTAGACATTTTGGGAAAGGAAATCATCGGTATTACACAAGAAGTTCTAAGGATCCCAAAACTTCCTCTACTCCTCCAAACAACCCCTTACTTCCTCCTGATATAATAGGTGATGTTAATCCACCTCCTCCATAAATTATGTAGATGTCCAAGCCGGTACAAAAAATGCCAAATTCAGAAAAGCTCACTTATGACTTAGAAGAAGACATGAAGAGAAATAAGGCTAATATCTCATTGTTTGAAGTGTCTAAACTTTTGGGTCGAGAGGTAGGTTTTCCAAAAGAGTTGAATCCACCTAGGAAATTCCATGAAGCTAAGGGTGTCGAGTCTCAATTAGTTTTGAAAAGGGAAAAATGAGAAGTACCTCCCTTTATCATAACCATTAGAATTGCAGGTAAAAATTTACACAACTATTTGATAGATTCAGGTGCTTCAACCAACATCATGCCCCTAGAAATTTACCAAAAGTTAGGACTCACACCAATCCCTTCTAAGAGCAAGGTGGTACAATTGGATAGATCTGTGATGGATGTGGTTGGAAGTCTAAATGATGTCCTTATTTAGATTAACTTAGAACCTAGGGTTCAACATCACATAGATATATTGGTATTTAATATTCCTACCAAATATGGAATGGTATTGGGAAGATATTGGAGTAAAAATCTGAATGGGTATATTCTAACATATTCGTCCCATATGTGGTTGCCTTGGAGAGGAGTGGAAAATCAAATTCGGGTGGATAGTGAACCTAGACTCAAGGAGATGACAACTAAATACAATAGACCCAATGAAATCCAATATGTTGAAACTGAATTAGGGGCCTACAACTTGGACATAGAAGAAATTTCTGAGGATCCTCAAAAGGAAAATATTTCTTGTAACACTTCAGAAGAGGATAATTTGGTTTGGACTCTAATATTTGATGGATCTAAGTCAAAACAAGGTGTTGGAGCTGGTATCGAACTTACATGTCCTAGTAGCAAGCCTATACTCACTGCCTATAGACTACAGTTCCCAGCCACCAACAATGTGGTAGAATATGAAGCGCTTATTTTTGGACTTCAATTGGACCTTAAGGAAGAAAGTTAAGTGTCTCAAGGTGTTGGGAGATTCTGAATTGGTGGTTAAACAAGTTAAAGGGCAATATACTTGTAGGGATAAAATATTAAGCCTTTACAAAACTAGAGTTAGGGATTTGGTAGATGAGTTTGATGCATTCAATATATCCCTTATCTCTAGGAAAAACAATCGAATGGTAGATGCTTTAGCCATAGCCACAGGCATGCTCAAACTAGTGGACCATAAGAAATGTAAGAAATTTTCAATCGAATTAGTGCCTTGTCCTTTGATACCAGACAACGTTACCAATTTCCAAGTATTTGATAGTGACAGACACATTTTCAACTTCATCACTAATTCTGGTATTTTTGAAAATTAGGTGATAGATGAAGATAAGAAAGGGCAAGAAGAAACAAAATTGCAATGTGAAGCAACCAGAGTGTGGAATGAGATGTCGAATGGTATGGCTTCGTTAGAGAAAATATTTGATATTGGATATCAAGCAAAAAGAGGAAGAAAGGTGCCACCCCCTAAGGAAGCTTGTGATTTAGTTAATCTAGGGAGCACATAAAATCCTCATGAAGTATTCATTGCAAAGGCATGTACAGAACATGAAAAGGAGTCTATTGCCCATGCATTAAAAGAATATGTGGATTGCATAGCATGGAGCTATAAGGAGTTGAAAACTTATGATCAAAATGTGATAATGCATACAATTCCATTGAAACCAGACTCCAAGCCTTTTAGACAAAGACAAAGACCAGTCAACCCATTATTAGAGCCCCTAATAGAGAAAGAGGTAAAGATATTGTTGGAAGCAAAAATCATCTTTCCTATTAGACATTCCACATGGGTTGCCAACCTTGTCCCAGTCAGAAAGAAGAGCAAAGAAATAAGGTTGTGTATAGATTTCAGGAATCTAAACAAGGCTTGTCAAAAGGATAATTACCCATTGCCTACTATCGATGAGATTCTTCAAAAGTTTAATGGGTCAGAAATGATGTCATTCTTGGATGGTTATTTAGGATATAATCAGATTCTTATTCATCCCAATGATAGAATGAAGACGACCTTCATGATGAAATGGGGAACATTCACATATAGAAGAATGCCATTTGGATTATTGAATGCAGGTGCCACCTTCCAACGAGCCATGGATTTTGCGTTCAAAGGGCTCATTGGGAAGTGTATTATTGTGTATGTGGATGACATCCCTATGTTTTCTAAGAAAATGGAAGATCATGTCAGGGACTTGAGAAAAGTGCTTCAAAGATGTAGGGAACACGGGATCTCCCTCAATCCAAAAAAATACATTTTTGGAGTAACGAAAGGTAAACTATTGGGCCATGTAATTTCAAAATATGGGATTGCTATTGATCCAAAAATAATAGCAACTATACTAGCCATTCCTCCACCCAATAGCAAGAAAGAGTTAAGATCTTTCTTCGGTAAAATCAACTTTGTAAGCAAGTTTATTTTAGGATTTGCCGAGATCGCCAAGCCTTTGAATGACATGCTAAAAAAGGATGTTCAGATCAAATGGACAAATGAAAATAGGGATGCTTTCAAAAGCATCAAAGATGCTATCTCTAGAGCCCCTATTTTAATCAGTCCAGACTATGCAAAACCTTTTTATGTCTATACATTTGCTTTAGATCATTCTTTTGCGAGCGTCATAACTCAGAAGAGCGAAGGTAACATTGAAAATCCCATAGCCTTCTTGAGTTCCCCTTTGAAGGATGCAAAGCTGAGATATTCTATTTTGGATAAAAAAATGTATGCACTATTCAAGACCATTAAAAAATTCAGATATTACATAGTCCATAGTAAGGTCTTTGTTGTAGTCCCTGACCCTGCTGTCAAGTCTATGTTTTTGCAAAATGAACTAGGTGAAATATGAGGTAAATGGATTTCAACACTTCAAGAATTCGATTTAGAAATCCGACCTATGAAAATAGTGTGGGGACAAGGTTTGGTCAAGTCCATAGCAGAGAGTGATCCTTTAGTTTCATGCCAACATTATGAAGTAGAAGATATAACTAAGGATGATTGGTATGTTGACATAGTGTATTTCTTGCTAAATGGTAGGTGTCCATTGCATTTGAATTCTACTCAACGTAGAGCTTTGTGTTTGAAGTCGACAAACTTTCTAATAAGGTCCGATGTTTTATACAGGAGAAACCATGAAGGGATTTACCTTCGTTGTGTTAATCAAGAGGAGGCGACCCAAATACTGAAGGAGTTTCATGGTAAGTATGGAATAGGACATGGGTCAGCCAATGCGATGACACATCAAATCCTTAGAGCAGGATACTATTGGCCTCATTTTTTTAAAGATGCTCACACTCATGTGATATCCTGTCACATATGCCAAGTGGCGGCCAATAGAGAAAGGAATGTTGCAATGCCATTACAGTATGTGGTAGAAGCAAGGCCTTTTGCATAGTGGGGATTGGATTTTGTTGGGATCATCAATCCTAACTCATATGATTCCCATAAGTATATCCTTACTACCATAAATTATTGCACAAGGTGGACTGAAGCCATTCCCACTAAGCATGCCACCTCAAAGGTTGTTATTAAGTTTTTAGAAGATAATATTGTGACTCATTTTGGAATGCCCAACACAATTGTAAGTGATAACGGCTCTGCCTTTTCTTCTTTGGAATTTGCAACCTGGGCATATGATAATATGGTGAGTTTGAAATTCTCCTCAAATTATTACCCACAAGGTAATGGTTTGGTGGAATCCTCCAATAAGAATTTGTTATGTGTAATCAAAAAATTACTTGAAAAAAATCCTAGGGATTGGCATAGCAAATTAAAATTTGCCCTTTGGGCTGATAGGATTAGAACCAAAGAATCAATAGGAACATCTCCTTATCACTTAGTCTATGGACAAGATCCCATTTTTCCCATAAATCTAAGATTACAAACATTGCATTTCATGAAAGAATATATTGGAACTAATGATAAACTTGAAACTAGGTTGACACAGTTAATGCATCTTGATGAGAAAAGGGATGAGGCCATGCTTCATTTCAGCAAACATCAAGATGTAGTGAAAATATGGTTTGATAAGAGGTCCAAAATCAAAACATTTAAAGTTGTAGACCTAGTATTATTGTGGGATAAAAGGCATGAAAAGAAAGGAGATCATGAAAATTTTGATTGTTTGTGGTTGGGTCCATATCAAATTTCTGAAATCCTAGGTGAAAATAGTTTTAGATTAAAAACCTTGGATGGGAATGATTTGGCTTTTCCCGTTAATGGGCTACATTTAAAGCACTACTTTCAGGCCTAAAAAGGCAATATCTTGTATTATATGTAAATATGTTTGTGTTTTGATGATGTTGAGTTTGATTGTGTGTTTGTATTCATTCACTTCCAATATTTCGTTGATTTCTAGTCTTTTGTATATAGTTTAGTCATTTGTGTTGGTTTTGACTTGTTTTGGTTTTGGGATGTGTGTTGTTTTATTTCATTTATTATCATTTTTGGGTTTATGGTAGGTTATTATGAGATGTCAGTTTATGTCCTCATGAATGTTAACTAAGATAAGGAGAATATGAAACATCAAAATTATATTGCAGAAGGCTCCACAAGTATCACAAACACATTAAAGAATATCGTTTGAAACTTGTGATGCATGAAGTTGTCAATTTTGCAAATTAGGGTGAAATATTTTGCATGCTCCATATCATTCATCTGTATTTCATGGTACATTTCACATTGCATAAACATTGCATCTCACTTGCATCTACATTTCAAAGGCAATCACCTAAAAGCATGTCAAATTCTCTTAGGATCATTGCACAATATACACTAAGAAGATATTGAGATTGGGAATTGATGCTAAAACTATCTTGAACCAAACATGATTTGCACATATTAAAAACATCTTGGGCAAAATGGCCAAAACCATCCTTGGGAGAAAATGTGAGGTGAAAAGAGTCATTCTTGTCGGTCCTATCATGCAACATAGTCCATAAAACAGTGGTTTTCACCACTTCCACAATACTTGAAAAACAAAATAAGAGTAGTAAGGATAGGATCAAATTCTCATCATACTTAGGTTGAGAATCCGATTCCCCAAAGCTCTGATTTTACCTCCATCACACCATTGACTATTGGGTTGTAAGGATCGTACTACATGTCCCCTCAGAAGGATGGGTAGTCATCCCCAAGATTCAAGAAATCCAAAGAAAAATGTTCACCACTCCACTTCCATCACACCACTAACTATTGGGTTGTAAGGATCGTACTACATGTCCCCTTAGAAGGATGGGTAGTCATCCCCAAGATTCAAGAAATCAAAAGCTAAATCATGGACTATGGGGCTAACCTCCATCGAGGCTATAGATGCTTGACTAGAAGTGGAGTATGCTCATGCGTGGCGACATGTCTCATTTAAAAGCGAGACCTCTGACCGCTCACATGGACAGGCTAGCCTTGTGGTTTCATCCATAACAGGTTTAATCATTTTGGTCAAGATGAGGTAATAAACTCAGATCAGAGTAGTAAGGATAGGGTCAAATTCTCATCATACTTAGGTTGAGAATCTAATTCCCCAAATCTCTGAGTCCACTTGCACACATGCTGGTTTGGGATTGTAGTGGTTCATAACTGAGCTCTTGATCTGGTAAATGAATTCATTGCACACACATTTGGTCCTAATAGGGTTAGACAATTTTAGTGTGTTTGTTTATGGTACTAGAATGTTTGAGTCTCTGCAAAGCAGGTCGTTCATATTATAGCATCCTTTCAATACATCCAATCTTGCATAAATCATCCATAACATATCATATGCATCCATGTGAAACTGACAATGGAATGTTGAATGGTTTCAAACGATAAGGAATGAATCACTTTGCACACATTGAGCTGATGCTGAATGATTCTGATGGTTCATGTATTTTGGTCTATTCTCATTCTTTGGATACTTGTTGATGCTTGTAATTCTAATATTTGGGTTTTGTGTGTTTTCAGAGTTTGGGTTCTTACCGAAATGCTCGGAGCATTTCCTAGTAGAGTCGCCATTTGTTGTGGTTGCTCCACAACTAGCCCCAAAAATTGGGACCCACCTTTAAATTTTGGTTTTTGGTATTTTTTTTTCTTCGAGTCTTTTGTTCATTTCCTTTGAGGTTTGATTTGGCAAGGTAGTGAGTCTTGGATTGTTTCCATTTGTTTTGGTTTCTTGAAGTAAGATTCATGTTTGAATTGTTCTTTGGGGGTTTATTTTAAGATTTCAATGGGTCCCACCCAAGGGTTGCAGGTCACATCTCCAGAGTTCATCATGGGTCCTTGTTTACTATCACTTGCAGGGTTGAGTTCATTCTGGTATACATCTCTTTCTATTTTTATCTTCATCAATTATACATATACATGAATGTTTGCGTACTAGAACCTTGGATAAATGGGTGATTTCACCTAATTTATTTGCAAGAAAGAGTTTTCAACTTAATACTCTATTTTTTGTGATCATTTTTGCAATAGGACAAAATATTCACTCAACAGGTAATGGATAGAAATGGTTGAATAAATAGAGATGAGTTAAGGAAGTATGAATGGATGAAATGGAGAAGGGAACTTGAGCAGTGAAGGGGGTGAATGGATGAAGGGAAATGGAGGATAGAATAGAATCCTACTATCTACAATTTATGCTTCATAGAATAACTTCCTTGTGACCATCACTCTCTCAAATATTTGTGAAGATGCTCAGAGAGTAATGGTTCACATGGAAATCATGCAAGAGGTAAATATAGATCATCTCTATAGGGGACTACTCCTTCTTCCACAAGTTTGGCTACATGGCTATGATTCAGAAAATCACTTCCTCATGACTGTGAGCCTTATGAATGTTAGAAACAAAATATCCTGAGGCTAACGGTGCATGAAGAAGCAACAAAGGAATAAAAAATGAACTCTTGCTTAAGTTGCATAAAAATGTGCCCTTTTATAGACTCGATCAGAAGATGGTCCTCCTCCTTGCAACTCAGCATCATGACCTTCACATGTCTTTCATAGGTTCATGCTTTTTTGTTGTCCTCTAACATTGTTAGAATCAAAATCATTCACAAAGATGTCTCTATGACTACTTTTCCAGCTATGGCACTCAAAATCACTTTCTAGCAAAATTTCATTACTCCTGCACCTTTTCCTATTGATCCTATTCTTCAATTTCTTGCTCTTGCACATTTTTAGTGTCTTCTACATTCTCTTCCTCCTGGTCACCCTCTTCTTGGTGCATCTCCTCATCATTTCTTTCTTGTTCATCTTCATTATTATCTTCATTCTCCTCCTCTTCAAATTCTTCCTCAACTTCCTTTTCCTCATCATTCCCTTTCTACTCTACATCTTCTTCAAATAGTTGAACCATACGATCCAATATCTTCAAAGCTTTGTCCCAAGTAGCCTGGGTAGGATTAGATATCTCCATAAATTGTTGATGAATAAACTGTAACTTGGTGGTCTTCTCATATGACATAGAGAGTCCCCAATCTACCAGATCTTCCATTAAATCCTTGAGTTTGGTTAAGTCTTTTATCAGCTAGGTCACCTTATCTTGCTCAACAGGATCCTACCATGCATCAATTTTAGACTCATCTTGTATAATAGAACTCAAGTTAGCCTAAAGCTCCTCATTACTCAAGAGAGAGTTCTCCTCATCCCAAAATCCTTGGAAACCATACTAGACAATCTTCTATAGTTTATCTTCAATATTATTTGTAAATAGCCATCCTTTCTGAATAAAACTATTCTTTCTAAGGATATTTTTGGTCATCAATATCATAGTATTCCACTCTCTATTGGGAATGGGTTTAGCAAGCTCACTGCATCTTGCCTTAGCCAACTTGAAGATCCTCTCAACTTGAGGTACCATTGGCTGTATCTCTTCAATAGCCTTTTCCAGATCTTCTTTAGTTTCTTGCAATAAGTGGCTAGCCTCATCCATGAAGTCAATTATAGGTTGAATTCTAGAGCACTTCTCCATAACTTTAGACCATATCTCTTTCCTGACTTGTTTCACCTTGTCTTTGGAGAAACCTGTAGCTCTGGTTTTCTCAATTTGGAGTGTTGTAGCAACACTTGTATTTGTTTGGCATACTTTTCATTCTGCTTCTTTAGATTTTCAACTTGCTCCTTATAGTTGACCATTTCTTGAAACTTGTCCTGCCACTTTTTGGCTTCATTTCTTATAGCCTTCTCCACTTTTCTTTGGTCACTGATTGTGGCTTCTAGTTTTACAACATTTCTCCTCTAACTTTTCATATTTCTCCCTATAGATATCACTTTGCACATACATAGTCTCTAGCCTAGCTCTGGCTATGACAAATTCATCTTCCAAGACTAATTGGGAGATATCTTTAGTTTGCTCTTCCAACTAGTACTCTTCTACTATCATGTCCTCTTTTGGCTTATTGACTATAGGAGTAAGTTTGATCTTTATCCTTTGCCTAGCCATTGGATCAATCATCATGGACTTTCTTACTCAAGTAGCCCTCTTGGAAGGTTGGGCTAATTTCTTACCCCAATAGTTCTAAGTTTTCAATGAAGCACTCCTGATATTCTATAGAGAGGCTATTATTGGATGATCAGTGGTGTGGAAGTTGTAATGAGAGAAGGAAAAAATGGGATTTGCACAGATGGGAGAGGTGTCATGGTGATAATGGTGGAATATGTATTTATGGTAGGGGTTGTAGCTATGATGGTAATTGTAGCTACAAATGTGGGTGGAGAAGATGGAAGTGATAACCCCTCCACTAACATGGATGATAATGTTGTTGGAGGTGAATGAGTGTGAGTTGGAGGTGATGATGACATGGGGATTTTTGGTGAATGAGGTGGAGATGGAATGGTATGAGATGATGGAGGGCTATGAGGTGGTGATGATGGTACTTGTTCCTCTTGAACTCGAGAAGGGGAGGGAGATTTATTTGGGGAAGAAGAAGAGAAAGGAGAAGAAGAAATAGAAACCATACATGCACCTACCAAAGTAGATTATTGAAAAATATCATAAACACTTTGTTGTTGCTCCTACTAAGTGAATTGCTCTACTATTATAACTGGTAATTGTGCAATTGTTTGTGTTTGATCTAACTTTTATTTCTTACAAACCTCTTTCTCAACCTCCTTTGAATATTTCACCTTTCTTTTGAATACAATAGTAGTTGAGGCTCTGCCACATTTAGTAGCATCTTGCTGTTGAGAAGTTGGTAGTGCTATCCCTTGATTAGGTAGGTTTGAAATATTAGAGGTGGATGAGACAATGAAATTGATAGGAGAAAAAATAAAAGGATCATCTGCTTGACCTTTATCCTTTTTTGGTGGAGCAAACTCTGCCCCCAAGGCCATATTTTTGGGCCTTTTTGGTAACTGGATAGGTTAAGTAGTTCCATATTCATTTATACCAAGGCCTCCTCTAGAATATCCCATATTATTTATTAGATTAGTCCCAATTCCAAATTGTTGTACTTGTTCTTGCGAGGGCTCAAAGATAGATTGTGCCTCCTTAGTAGTTGATAGTGAATATTTTATGCTATCATCCTGTTGTAGTAAGGAGGAGCATTAGGAGGATTTTGGTCTTTCTTTTGTTTTTTTAATTTATTTTAGACCTTTTCCATTTCATCTTACTCTTTCTAGCTTTGCTTGTCTCTGCCTTCCTAAAGCTTAATGCTAAGCTTTTAATTCCCTTAGCCATCCAATTTTCATAGTGTTTATCATACCTTTCCTCAAACTCATGGTCAATTGGTTTACCATATTTGGGGGCTACGGTATTTCTTTCAACTCTCATCTTCCACCATTCCAAAATTTTACCTTCTAACTAGCTGTAAGCATCCTACATGGCTTGAATCTTTGGTTCTTTGAGTTGATGGGATTTCTTATGCTCTGGATCATAATATTGCACATGTTCATAAAAATATCTCCATGGTGGTAGAGGTTCCATATTAATAATATTCCATTCCAATGGAGAGATTTCTCTATTATTTCTATGTTTTTCAATTGGTGATCGAGTAGTCTTCTCAAATTTAGTGGCCTTTTCACCATTCAAGGCCTTAAGCTTTTCTACAAATATGTTGGTCAGGTCATACCTCCACCTTTGTGGGAGTTGGTAGAGTCCTAAATTTTCTAGGGCTTGGGTGATCTGTTCATATTGACCCTTTCTTGTTATAGTGATATCATCCACATTGAGGGGATAGGCAACTGTTCCCTTCCTCTTTATCCTAGTACCAAATTTACAATTGATGAAATCCACTTGTCTACAGTATTCTAATGCAAACATTCGACTGGTAACATAGTGGGGCAATAGGAAAGGTTTTTCTATGAAACCATACAACCTGATAATTGTTCCCTCTATTAGGACATACCAGTATCCTTCCTCAACTTCCTTTCACAGCTTCCTCAGTCTCCCATACATAATTTCCAAAGTTGGTCCCAAGAATTCTCTATTAAAGTTGTAATAGGACTCTATTCTACTCAAAATCCTAGTCCAACAATAGACTGGTATGGGATTTCCATTATCATATTTATCTATGACTAGTATCCAAGGATTTTCTTTTTTAGTAGCACTGAGGAACATCCAAGCCAAATTAGAGCAGTGTCTAAAAGAAGGGGCTTCAAGGTCTCTCTTCATAGCCACCAATTGCTCATGTATTCTTTTGGTAAGGAAAGTCGACCAATTAAAATACATTGGTCTATTATTATCATTCCCCATGGGCATCCTATACATTTTCTCATTAGAAATACAATATACTATGGTTATATACCAGTCTCTCACATAGAGATCAGAATCTAGGCCTACCAGTATTGCTAACATAGAAAATAGTTTTAGGTTGGAAAAATATTTGGTGGCAATTGGGGTTCTAGGCAAGACATCTCTAGACCTTATGGTTTTAAACTATTTATATACCTAGTCCCTAAAATGGATACCATTTTGACTATGATTTTTTAGTGTGTAATACTTGGCTTGCTCTTCTAGGTCAAAAAGCTTAGGATTTATAGGTAACATTTTTCCCATGGCAAAGAGGTCACAACAGAGTTGTTCAATTATATGAAAAAGGGTTTTACCTTGGGCTATTTTTACTGCTTTGGCCCTAGGGTCATAAAATTTCACTATTGCTAAAACTAACTCTGGACATGGGTGAATGGAGTCACAGACATAAAAGGATAAAAGAGAGTGAAGGGCACAAGTACCTTGTAATGAAAGTGGTTGTCCCCACTCATATCTACTCTCGAGTCTGTCTCTTATTTTCCACATCATTTTTGTGTCTCAACTACCAAAGCTTTGTCAATGTAGTTCATATTTTCACCCTTTGTTGGTTGAGCAACCTATTTTGCAATGTTTGATACCATTCCTACAAGAATTGTACTAGGGTAGCTCTTTGGATGCACAAAAAATTCACCTCTCTTTGTAGTTAAAGCTCTAGTAAAATTCAATAGTAAGGTTCACAAAATGAATTTCCTCTGAATTTTAGCTTTAAGTAGCATCTCATGCATCTTTCACCATTAATACGGTAGCTAAATGGTCAGTAAGTTCACATGCATTCAAACACATGAATTAGTGGTAAGGTGACATAGCTTATTAGTGAAGCTCTCAACACTGATTAGATAGATTTCATAGCACTTTGTGGCTTGTATCCCATTAGCACTCTTTTTTAGGTATATTTACTCCCTTTTGGTCATAGATTATAAAATTTGAACTTACTTTAGCTTCCCTTCCAATCATAGATTTTAACACTTCATAAATTCTAACACATCATAGATTACAACACATCATAGATTATAACACTTCATTTTTCCTTATTTTTCTTTATTGCTAAAGCAAAACAAACAAGAAATGAAACTATAATACAAATATGTACATATATTACACAAGAAGAGACTCTTTACTTCAAATACAACTTGAGGTGATATCCATTGACTAGGATTGGTTGCATATTTCCATTCTGATATTGAAGTTGAAATGCATTATTATTTTTTACTTCAACTATCTTGAATGGACCCTCCCATAATGAATCAAATTTTTGGTGATTTCCTGGTTTAGACTTCTCTACATTCCATCTTAAAACTGAGTCACCTTCTTTGAATTTCTTGAACCTTGATTTTTTATCGAACCATCCCTTTGTATCTATAGAGTGTTTCTAGAAACTCTCATATGCTTTGGTCCTCTGTTCTTCCAGCTGTAAGAGATGCATCAATCTAGCCTCTACTAGAATTTGATCTACTTCATGATCTTGGCTAGCCCATTTTAGAGCTGGTATCTCAAGATGGGTGGGTAGAATGGCCTCTTTACCATATACTAGTGCATAAGGGGATGTCTTGATAGACTTTTTGATAGTAATCCTATCTACCCATAGAGCCTGCTCTAAGAGAAGATGCCAACTTCTTTTGTTATCTTCTAGTGCTCTTTTTAGAATCCTGAGTAGATTTTTGTTAGTGGACTCTACTAGTCCATTCCCTTGGGGGTAATAGTTAGAAGAGTTCTTTAAACATATGCCATATTTGCTTGTAAACTCGATGTACTTTGCACCTATAAAAGTTGGACCATTATCACTTACTAGGGCTTCAAGGAGACCAAACCTTGTGATTAAGCTTTCCATGAATTCAATCACCACATCTTGGTCTAATATTTTGGTTGGAATTGCCTCAACCCATCTGGTAAAGTAATATATAGCAGTCAAAATATATTTATGACCTACTGAAGAGTTAGGATTTATGACTCCAATGAAATCTAATCCCCACTATTAGAAAGGCTCTTCTACTTGGATAGACTTAAGGGGAAATGAAGCATTTATATTCCTCCCTACATATCTCTAGCACTTATCACATGCTCTTGTTACTTTGAAAGTGTTAGCAAAGATAGTAGACCAGTAATAACCTACCCTTATAATTTTCATAGTAGTAACTCTTCCTAAAGAATGTCCCCCTAACAATCCTTCATGAAATTCTTCAATGACCTATTTTTTATCATCTCTCAAGCACCTTAGAAGAACTCCATCAAGATTCTTCCTATATAACCCTCCTGGTAATAGAACATACTTCAAGGCTTGAAGCCTATACCTTCTTCTTTATGAAGGGTTAAGATCTTGAGGACATACCCCTATTTGGAAGTAACTTGTCAACTGATCAACCCAATCTAAACCTTCTGAAGAACTATCCCCACTTTTTCGGATGTTGATGGTTGACAAGATGATATCTAGTTTGAGACTGCTTTTGTTGTCATTCCTTGACATAATGCTCTACCTATGACTAACTTTGTAGGATGGATTTCTACATCATACTCTTGAATTTTGGTAATCCAACCAGCTCTCTTGTCACCCAACTCTCCTTGTAAGATGAAACTTCTGACATCAGGATGTACCACATAAACAAGAGTTTTACTTTGAGCTAAGTATTATCTAAAATTTTTCAATGATTTCATAACTGCAAACACTTGTCTCTCAATAAAGTTATATTTAGTCTGGTACTCATGAAGAGTTTGGCTCCAAAAAATATGGGATGTTCTTCTCCATCATCTATTTTTGTGTTAGTATTGTTGCATAGCTCTCCTCAGCTCCATAGGCATACAAAATGAAATCCTTGCTAAAATTAGGGTTTACATAGTTCTGGGGTAGTAGCAATGGCTTGCTTGATTGCCTCAAAAGCTTATTTCCTTGTCTCAGTCCACTTGAACTCCATATTCTTTTTGAGCAATTCTGAAATAGGTTTAACAATTTGAGCAAAGTCTGAAATGAACTTCCTCACAAAATTGATTTACCCAAAGAATGATTGCAAAGCCTTCTTATTCATAGGGAGAGGGAGATCCAATATTGATTTTACTCTATCAGGATCAATTGACATCCCTTATTTAGAGACTACATGCCCTAACAATTTACCCTCATGGACTGCAAAAAATGACTTCTTTGGATTTAGGGAGATGCCAAACTCTTTGCATTTCTGAAACACTTGCTCCAAGTGTTCCAAGTGAGCTTGTTTTTTATGAGAAAACATAGTCATATCATCCAGGTAGATGAGAATGACCTTATTGATCAACTCCCCAAAAGCATAGTCCATGGCTCTCTGAAAGGTGGCCCCTGCATTAGATAAACCAAAAGGTATTCTCTAATAAGCAAAGGTGCCCCACTTAGTAGTAAAGGTTATCTTGAATTGATCCTCATCCTTCACCCAAATCTGGTTGTACCCTGAGAAACCATCTAATAGGGAAAACCTTTCAGCCCCTACAACAATCTACAGAATCTGATCAATCTGAGGAAGAGGATAGTGATCCTTCAATGATGCTTTGTTCAGGTTCCTGAAATCAACACACAAGTGGATGTCTCCATTCTTCTTCCTGATAGGGACCAAGTTAGCAACCCATGTAGAATGTTTGATAGGGTAGATAATTTTTGCTTTCAGTAATTTGAGCAATTCCTATCTCATTATGGATTCAATATTAGGATTCATAGGTCTCTGCTTCTGCCTGAAAGGCTTTGCATCAACTTCTAGCTCAATAGTGTGTTGAATGATATTTTTATCATATACCTTAAGATCTTCATATGACCAGGCTATAATATCTTGGTATTTGAGGCATATGGCCTTAATTTCCTCCACTTATTTTGGAGAACAGTGAATGCCAATCTTGAGTTTCTTATATCTTTTCTACTTCAATCTCTTTGTAGATCTCATCATTGATTTCCATGGCTCTTGATTTCCTCCCATATTCATTATCAAAGAGGCTTTCTAGTGTAATTAAACCCTTAGGGATATGATTGTTCTTCAATTGAATAACATCTTGCTGATCCATTTCTTGAGGGAGATCTTCTTGCACACTAGATAAGCAAGCTTCTCTTACTAGAAAGTCAATAATCTGATCATCACTCTCAAAAACCTACCAAAAAATCTATCTATCTAGTATTGTAGGCCTGAAGACTAATTTAACTCTTTTATCCTTTGATGATCCAAGATCTGAAGAAGGGCTGAAATTAGAACCCTTAATAGCTAAAGAATCAACCAACATATTATATTTTCTAGGAATAGAGTGGATGTTTAAAGCATCAAAATATTCCATCAAATCCCATACTCTATTCCTGTATGATTTTAAGTAATGGTGCTTGTTGTTGCATTTCTCTATGACTTGATTAACTACTAGCTCTGAGTCACCATATATATCCAATATTTTAATTCCCATACTCTCTGCTTGCATCAATCCTAAACATAGAGCCTCATATTCTACAACATTGTTAGTGCAAGACCATGTCAATCTATAAGCAAAAATTTTCACACCTTCTGAAGGAGATTTCAAAGTTACACTAGCACCAACCCCATTTTTGCATCTTGCTCCATCAAAATGCATTGTCCAAATTTTTGACTCTCTCAGGGATTGATTAGATATGGTAGGGGTATTTTTCTCTATTTTAGAGGAAATGTTGTAAGTGCCCATACCTATCCCAAAAGGGTTGTAATCCTCTCTGAATGGCAACTCATATTCCACTTCTAACTCTTCAAAGCTCTCTACCAATTCAATTTCATCCAGAGCTGAGAGGTTACACATGTCTTCCTCTATTTTTTCAATGTGATAGGACACAGGCTTTTCAGGGATTATTCTTATTCTCTTGCCTTTGTATGGAATCATCATGCTAGAGTAATCCAAATACATATAACCTCCTAGCTTGGTAGTGAACTCTCTGGAAAGACACAGACCAAAGTAAGGCTCTAGGTCTACCACTATAATCTCTTGTACAATAGTTACCTCTAGGGCTCTATGTAGTCTCATCAGCACATCCTTAACCACTCCAATGGTCTTAACTAGTGTACCATCCAATTGTAGAACTCCTAGATAGGAACGAGTATATTCCATACCCATTTCATCATAGACTGCTTTGGGCATGACTATGGTTGAAGCCCCTAAATCAATCATACAATTGTGGACTATCCAACCTTCCATTCTCAAAGAGATATAAAAGGGAGGAGGTTTGTTCTTTAAGGTTGTAAGAGTCATCTCCTTTTTTCTAGAAGGTATGCTAAAAATTATGGTAGTCTATTTTTCTTGAGAATTCTTACTTAAAGAAGCCTTGAGTAGATCTATCTGACCAGGGATGAAGAGAGTGTCATAGAGACTTGCTCTAGAGGGGGTCCTCTTCATCTCTTCCACAATATTAAACTCTGAATTTTCCAAGTGGATCTTCTCATACCTCTTCTCTGGTTCACCATACTTCCTCTTGTATTGTTGTGTAGCTTCAATCCTTTATCTCTTAGTAATGGAAGGAAATCTTAACTTTTCTTGTGCTTCATCTTTGGAACTTATTTGTTCTTTATTTTCCTTCTCATACTACTTTGGAGCACTCATCCCCTTTTCTTGGCTTCTAGGGACTGCATCCCTCTTTTTAGTTGCCTGTGGAACAAGGAATTTATCATTATTATGCAAAGGGATTCCCTTTTCTTCTGAGAGGGGACTTGAAATTGACCCATATTCTATGGATCAACCTGCAATGTCTTCTTTCTAGACCTGGTCATGACAAAAACTATTTCTTCTTCACAAAGATCTTGTTCGACCATAATTTGTTTTGGCTACCATATCATGTTGACTCTTCCTTTTTGATTCCTCTCAGATTTCTCCATGGCCTATTGCACATGGTGTTGGTACATGACACAAGTATCTGAATCATGAGGATCATTACAAACAAGACACCAAACATTTACCAGATTGGTCTCAAGGGTAAATTCTTGATCTTCTTGATTTGTGTTAACCCTGGGCCCTACATTATTATTGGTGCTAGGATTATGATATCTATTAATGTATGGGAATATTCTCTATTGAGACCTTTCCATATCTCTCTTTTCCATTGCATTCACCTTATTATTGATTATTTTCAAGGTATTCTGAATATCGAGCAACAGGGTGGATTCTTGGGGAATTTGAGATGGGAGTGGTGGAAAAGGATTTGAAGTAGATGTTGTTTTGGGAGAAGGAATTGGGGCCACTTGAGGAAGTGGTGATGACAAGGAAGGTGGATCCATATATGAAGATGTAGCTACCTTAGCTTGAAACTGAGGGATCTCAGAGCAATATGGCATGACTATCTTTGGAGGTAACCTTCCTACATTGATTAGGATATTTTTTGCTTGTACGATGCATTGTATACTTGAGGAAAGGTAGATACTCCTGACTATTGAGTTTGTAGCCCTAGGTATGACCCAAGGGCTTTGATGTAATACATGAAAGCAAGGGGGCAATTGGTCTAGCTTCAAGGGGTATCCTTTTCCATGTTCTACTAAACCTCAGGTTAAAATTAGAGACTAACTCTTGTTGATGTTTTTGCATAGATGTGAATTGGTTCAGGAGGGAGAAAGGATCAATAGATTCATTGAATTCTTCCACAAAGGGACTAGACTAATGCAGCCCATGAAGTGATGGTGTTGTCTTCAAGGGTTCTAAACCAATGCAGAATTTTTCCTCTAAAGGATAGGGCAAGAAGCCTGATGATAACATCCTCATTTCTAACATTGTGGATGGTTGCTAAGTTTAGTATATCCTGACAATGCTCATAAGTAGTTTTACCCATACCATCATACATAGGTATAGCTTTGGATATAGCTTAGGGAATATCATGCATGAGGGTAAGTCCTAAAGGACCAGCAGTATCCCAATTAGGGTATTTCTATGGAGCTTGATTTGGGTTTACATTATGTTATCCAGCCATGTTTACTAGGGTTTTTAATGGAGTTTGACTTGGGGAGAAATGGTTTCTTGGTGGTATTTGAATCTCTCCAATGGGTGAATCTAGGGACAAGCTTCTTGTATGCCTAGATCTTCTTGATGATAGCTCAAAGAATGAAAAAGGTTCTTGACTATTCCTAGTAGAAGACCTAGTAAACATGAAAGAATGAGCTACTAAAAGGGCTTTCTAGGTTCTTGATCTCAGGGAGTCACCAAGTGAATTTGCTTCCACCACTTGGTGAGGTCAAGACAACTCACTAAATATTGATTCCTCTAGGAAAATGAAAAAATGATAACTAGTGGGTGAATGAATATTCTATAAACAGGGTCCCATCGGGCATGCCAAAACTATTGGGGTCTAAATTGACATCAAGGTAATATTGAAACTATGACTATCATCTACAATGATCTAAAAGGTGAGCACCCACTAATCATAGTCCAAACCCTAACATTGGATGAGTTAAATATTGCTTTAACCCAACCTCTAGAGTAGGCTAGTATACCTTATCAACTAATTGAGTGTTGACTCATTTAAGCTTAGTTAAATGTGTAAATATAGGGATAGAAATGGGATAAGGGTTAGGAAAGTAATGAATGAATAGTGGTTAGATAAAGCTAACAACATAGGCATCTACAGAAAACCTCCAACAAATCAATTTCCAGTATTCCACACTTGAGACTAACAACATTCAAAACCAGTGATCTTCATCATTAAAGAACAAAAACATACTTCAAGAACTATTTCAAACATCTAGGGTATTAACAATCCAAATAGAAAAATTAGATTAATACTCTGACTAACAGAAAAATAAGTTCTTTCCAAGCATATATTTAAACATGAAGCATTCCAAGGTGCTCTAAGTTAGCAATCCAATAACAGCAGAATAGACTAACCATAGTAGCAGTAGCAGAAATGACTTCACAGATTAAAACTCCACAAGCAAAGAAGACACAAGCCTAAGGCAAACATCCAAGTAATGCTCCTTCTATTGATTTGCAAGAAAATATATAGTAGTAGGGCAAGCAAACACTTTAGAGCCGACCCTTCAAAATGAGGGTTTAACCTCTATTTATAGTTTGTACAATGAAAGAGTATTAGGAACATTACAAGGAAGGTGGAATGCCAGATCAATAGGATGTTGAGGTGGCAACCTCTTATTTATTTCAAGAAAGAAGGGGAGCTGAGCTCCATGGATTCTCTACAATATGACCTCTACAAGTTGTTCAACTTCTCATGGCTTTTATTTGTTGATCGTGTCACAGGGTGATCTAGACCATCTTCTATTCTTGCCATGGTTTTCCTGTCATAAATCTGCAATTGAATCTGGTTGAAGATATTGATTTTGCATCTCTTCATCTTCTCATCCCTTTTGCTTTAGCTCAAAAATGACTCAGATAGAAAATCTGTAGTATTACATCCAGTGTTGCATCTTGGTTTTATGTAATTGAGCCAAGTTGATCATGGATCCTTGATTTACCTTTGAACGGTTAAGATTATATACTTAGAGGATAACTTTGATGTGCATTGTGATCATGATTGGTAACATATTTGCTTTATTTAGCCTTCACATCATAAGAATTGATATAATTAGCAAATTACAAATTTTACTAGAGTGGTTTGACTAGTTTGATCATGGCTAGGAATAGTTGATCTCAATCCAAGGGTGATTTATTTGTTTTGGGCTGATCCATGTTGAACAATGTCCTGATCCACTCCTTGAAATTTTGCAATGCTAAGTTTGACCATGTTGTTCATTGATTATAATACACTCACTGCATCACATAGAAAAAAATGCTATCCTAGGTTACCTCTTCAAATTTTGCAATGTAAAACAAGTGTGGTATCTCACAGAATATATACGACTATTCTTTATCGTATGGAAAATAACATTGCACTAAGACTACATGGAAAATAATATGGTATGCATCACATGGAATGGAAGTCTTCTCTCCTTTCTACTCTTCAAAATTTCACAATACCAAATTTGACCAAGTTGATCATAGAATATTCAAAGAAATTGATCCACATGAAAATTAACATAGGGATGCATTGTGCGGAAAATAACACATGCTTACTACCATGCCTTAGAACCCAATGATGCCAACTATGACTAAGTTGACCAAACATTTTATCATAGCATCTCATTGCATGGATTTTAATGTTACCTTCAAACTTTGTCCTTCGATCCGTGACTTGAAATGACTTCAAGGTGAGTTTGACCCTTTTGACCATGGATTATAACATGTATTGTGTTGGCATAAAATTTGACACTTGTTCCTTAGGTGCATAGAAAATAACATTGTTTTGAATCGCTCCTTCAAAATTCTATGATCCAAATTGCTCGCAAGGCCAATTTGACTACTTTGACCATGGATTGTAGCACTACACTGAGATCTCATGGAAAATAACATTACATTGAGCTCTATGGCATTTAACACTGCATTGGGCTGAGCAGATTTTAACATTGCATCACAGTCCAAGGCATACCTCAACACTTAGTCAAAATTTTCAAAGCTTTTGTGAAATTTGATAAGTATGTGGTCTTTTGGGCCTATAATACCTAATAACATGGTAGGCTGTTATAATAATGGGAGAAGCCTTTTAAAATCCTAGGATTGAATTATATTTAGAGTCTAATTCTCTTTCATTATGCATGGGGAGTTTGGTTGGAAAGAAATGGAAGGATTTTTAAAGGGGATAAAAGATATATATCTAGGAATAAAGAACATATCATAGCAGCCATAGTAGAGACTATTAAATAAATGAAAGTGTATAAGAGTATAGAGTCATTAGAGGAGGCTAAATTAAGTGCAAATTGGAACCTAAGTTCATATGGGGGAATGTGAATCCTCAAGGAGGCTTGAGGACCAAGTGTCAGCCATAAATACAAGGATGAATGAAAATAAATTTTAATGGGACTTCTAAAGGAAATTTAAAGAAATATAGAGGAGTATTAGTTCTAAGGGATAGCCATGGAATGGTGATCAAAGCTATGAGTACTTGGGCATAATGACTAGTAATCAAGATGAAATTTAGTGGAAAAGGAATGAGGACATTTAAATTTCTTGCATTTAGTGGTAAAGGAGGGAGTACATTTAAAAGTTCTACATTTAGTGGCAAAGGAGGGAGAAAATTTAAAACTCAAGCAAAGGGGTGAAAGTTCCTATGTTCAAAATGTCCATAGTAATTTGTTTTTTGATATTTGTGAAATTGCATGTTGTTGAGCCATTTCATTTCGAGATATTCAAGATTTTTAACTTGTAGCTATAAGAATTTTGAGAGATTTGTCTGATGAGGGACCCATTTTCTATAGTTCTATAGATTCATCTAATGAGGGCTCCTTTTCCAAGGAGATATGGACTTATCTATAGGCTCCATCTTCTAGATATCTATGGCTTGGCCTACTTAAGGTTCAGTATTTAGAATATTTATGAACCTGTCTATTGAAGAACTTATTTACTAGATATGTATGGACTTGTGAATTTTTAGAAGCATTATGAAGCCTCGAGAGAGAAGGGTTCAATTTTTTGGAGATATATGGATCTATATACTTAGGGTTCCTTTTTTTGAAATCTATGGATTTGTGTAAGGGGTCTATTTTATGAAGATCCATGGACTTGTATATAGAGGGTTCCATCTTCTAGAGCTTATGATGTAATGATATTGGAGTATGGTGTATGTTTATATGCCAAGAATAATTTTAAGACCTAATGCAATGAGTGTACTAAATTTTTGAGAGTTTTTATGTAGATGAATTAAAAATAATAATCAGTGTGGGGTATTTTTGTAAGAATGCATATGAAGTTTTGTAAAAGGGTTTAGGTCCTTTCAAAAATCCTGATTTTACCCTAGTGAAAAAAATAAATAAAGGAAAGTAATTTGTATGCACTAATGAATAGTTTTATTTATATCAACTGATTTATTTCATATAATTTAATATTTAATTATTTTAAATATATTAAAAAATAAGAAAATAGTTTTATAATATTTTAACTTATATTTTATAAATAATATACTAATTAAAGCTTTTGCGTAATCATAAAACTATATTATTATAATAATTAAATTTAATTTTTATTCCAAATATAAATTTTAGTTTTACATATATAATAGTTTATATTATAATTATTTTTAATAATTATATAATGCCTTAATATAATAAAATTCAATGATTAACAAGTCATTTTCTCAGTATATAAAATCATAAACAACCCTTAATAAAATCCAATATTCCATGATCTTCTCATTTTTGGTTGAATGAAAAAAAGTAGAATATAAATATTAAAATTTAAATGCATGATATATTTCAAAGATACACGTAAAATAACACTTAAATAGACTTGTTATTGATTATATAAAAGTATATAGATTAAAAATATTATTTATCATAGATGTTAAGAAAAATAGACTTAAAAATGGTCAAAATAATTTTTTTTGACATTAACTGTAGTCAAATACTACCATGTTTTTTTATTAGGTGGAAGAAGGGGTTTTGAAAGGGTGTCTAAACCTTTTACAAAACAACAAAGGGGTTTTACAAGGGTTCCCAAACCTTTTAAATTAGAAACAAAGCCTTGAGGTTGTAGAAGATACACAAAAGAGCAATAAAGAAAAGTAAGACATGACCCAAAAATAGCAAGATCCTACAAGCTAGGAGAATAGAATGGAAGCACTAAAGAGAAATTTGAATCCCCGCAGATCTATACTGAAAAACTAAGTATAATACCAATCCAAGATAAGAATGTCGACGAGAAACTCGAGATCCCCAAATGCAACCAAATAACCCACTCCAATTTAATCAAAAATTTAAAATTTTAAAATTTCTTGCCCAATCCAAGAAAAATTCCCAAGGGGGTAGATATTCTCCAACAACCTTGCAAAATATTGTAGTAATTTAAATCAAAAAGTTAAAAAAATTCCTACAAGGGCCTCTCTAGATTCAAGCTTCCAAGGAAAAATTATAAGAACTTCCCTATATCCATCAAAGTAGGGTAGCTCGACGAGATCTCCATGAACACTATATCCATAAATTTTTCAGAAGGAAAATAGATCTAGAATATATTAACTTTAGAAAAATTTGAATCCACATCTACTAACAAAACAATTCTACCTAGATGAAATGATAATGGAACTCTTATAGATCCAAGGCTGGGTTCACATCTTTAGCAAAATATAAGGACCCTTCTTGGTCCCTGGTATTACTACCAAGAAACTAGAACTTGAGGATGCAAGTGGCCATAGGGTCTACCCTCCCAATAGGTGAATGCAAAAGCACACCATAGCTAGAAGGCACAAAACCTATAGATAAAACACCTCTAGGATTTTTCTACTAGGGCCTCTTGAGAAAATTGCTCACATTTGAATTTAAAATAAGTATATTTTCCACCTTTGTCCTAGACCGAGAAAGGATCATAAACAACCAAAAATCATCTCACTTATATATTTAAAATTTTAAAATTTATCTTTCCCAACACAAAGGTTGTGAAAGGATTTACCTACAAAAATATCTTAGGACCCATGAACCTCGAATCCACTTCATGATATAGATCAATGCTAGGAATAAATCACTAGAAACCATATTACCACTCACATAAACATTTGAAATTTAAAACTTTTTACCATCCAGCATAATAGTTGTGGAAGAAAATTTCTACAAAAATTTCTTAGGACCCACGAACATAGGATCCATGTTTTTAGATAGATTAGCTCTAGAACTAGCAACTAGAATACTAACAACCAGATTCTTTCTCACATAAACATTTGAAATTTGAAATTTTATCTTTCCTAGTACAAAGGCCATGAAAGGATTTACCTATAAGAACATCTTAGGACCCACGAACCCTATATTCATGTTCTCAAATATATTAACTCTAGGACTAGTAGCTATACCACTAACAAGAATATTCTTATGAACATTTAAAATTTAAAACTTTTCCTCACCTAGTAGAGTGGCCATGGAAGGTAATATCTACAAGAAATTCTTAGTACCCATGAACATAGGATCTATGTTCTTAAGCATATCAGATCCACGACCAGTAGCTAGACCACTAATAGTTAGATTTCTTGCTCACATAAATATTTAAAATTTGAAACTTTTCCTACCCAACACAACATTCATAGAGGGAATATTTGAAAGAAATTCTCTAGAACCATGAACATAGGATCCATGTTCTTAGGCATATCAGCTCCAAGACTAGCAACTAGACCACTGACAGTCAGATTCCTGCTCATATCAAAATTTAAAATTTAAAACTTTTTCACACCTAATACAACATGTGTGAAAGGGAATATTTTCAAGAAATTATCAAGACCCATGAACATAGAATCCATGTTCTTAAGCATATCAACTCCAATACTAGAAGCTAAATGACTAAAAATTGGATTCCCAATCACATCAACATTTCAAATTTGAAACTTTTCCCACCCAACATAGTGGTTGTATAAGGGAATATCTAAAATAACTTCTTAGAACCCATGAACACAAGATCCACATTCATAGGGAAATTAGCTCCAAGAACAACAACTATAAAACTAACAACTAGATTCTTGCTTACATCACATTTGAAATTTGAAACTTTTCTTGCCCAACAGAGTGGCCATGAAAGGGAATATCTACAAGAACTTATTAGGACCCATGAATATAGGATCCACATTCTTAGGAAGATCAACTCTAGGATCAACAACTATACCAATAGTAGTCAGGATTCCATTAACATCAAAATTTAAAATTTGAAGATTTTTCCTACCTAGCATAAAACCATAAAATATATTTCGTACAAGAATATCTCAATATCCACAAATACAGGATCTAGACTCTCAATCCAAACATCTCTAATATCACAACAAAACACCTAACAGTTGAAATCCTACTCACATTGACAAATAAAAAATAAATTTTATTGCCCATCATAAATTCCATAAAAATAAATGCATGTAATAATATATTAGTATCCATGAACCCAAGATTCATGTTCTTAGATTGGACAACTCTAGGATTGACATTTTAACTACAAACAACCAGGATCTCTCTCACAATAAAACTTAAATACTAGAGGATGCTCTTGCAAACAATACATTTTATTCCAACAACCAAAATCTCATCCAAAACCAAAAAGAGGAAGAAATTCTCAACCAAGATGGGTTTCATGAATAGAAATTCCAAAATAGACTCTCTAAGAACCATAGAATTAGGAAGATTTGGATCCACCCCAATCCTTATAGGTTCCAAACACACCCATGCATCGAAACCAACATCGAGACCATTGCTCCACAATAGGAGAGAGAATATCCTACTAGAAAATCTCACCCTTCCACACCCTCTCACCCTTCCTCTCCCTCTCATGGCTCCCTCTCCCCAAACCATAAACCCTAAAAACATAGTATAAGAATAATGAAGCCATATACATACTACAATATTTTCATCAAAAGGTAAGTAATCTTATTAGGATACATAGAAATAAAAGGTTACAGAAAACAAAATTGTAAAACTTAATGTGTAGCTAGCTATCATTAAATGAAGAAGTAAATACTACCAAGGTATAAATTCTCATATTTTAACAACTTATTTCTCATTACATTTTTTATTTAAAAGAGTTATGCTTAAGGGAAAAAGTTGGTAATTTTTTCATGTTAAATGTTTTTTAATTATATTAAATAATTAAAAATATACTTTAAAATTATTAAAAAAACATAGTGGAAACAAATTAGTATTTTTTTTTTAAGAATATTTCACCTAAACATTTAGAGATATGGAAATTTGAATAGAAGATATTGTTTAAGGTTGATCCTTGAAGATAACTATTATCCATATTTGTTTTACTAGATAATAAGGGGTTGTACTCGAGTCCCCCACCATTGAAAACTTACATATCTCTTATTTAGATCTTGAGAGTTTAAAAATAGATACACTTCGCATCTTAATTGAGATGCTATAGCTAGAAACCTATATCAATTTACATAAAATGTTTGAATTCTTTATTTTTATTTTTTGGATATTTTAAAATTTTTGTATGAATATAATTACTTTAGAATTTAGCATCTTTCTTGATATTTTTCTATAGCAGCCTTCAAATTTCCAAATATTTACCTCTACTATCTATACCTTGCATATTAGTAGAGTAATATTTCCAAAACATCGCATTATCATAGTCTACTTTACCAAATATGAATTGCTAGTTTCCTTCCTCGCTAAATTCATAGCCCTTCATTGCTCTTCCCATAATTCAAACCCTAGTTGGAAAATATTTGCAATTTTATTTTTTGTGACTTAAAAAATCATCACTACCCTTGTTTCGAATGGTTTATTTTATAGTCTTGTATCTCCCTCAATATTGCTTAAATTTTTGCATATGATCAATCATTTTAAAGCTATCCGAATTCTACACAAGTTGGTCTAAGAATAAATTGAACCAGCTAACTCTTCATGAAGATATGACTCCTAAAATACGAGATATTTTTTAGGAAAAAACCATAATCCTTCGCACTTTGTAATTTCATTTTTCATGACTTGAAAAATTGTCACTACCCTTATTCCAAATGGTTGACTTCATAGGTTTGTATCCCCATTAATATTACTTGGATTTAAGAATTTGACCAATCATTTTAAAATTATTAAAATTTTGTACAAGTTGGTCCAAGAACCAATTGAATCGGATAACTTTTCACAAAGATATGGATCCTAAAAGATGAGATGTTTTTCAAGAAAAAACCCTAATCGTTTGCACTTGGAAATTTCATTTTTCTTATTGTAAACAATCTTTCAAGATCCTTCAACCTTCGAAGCCTTCAACTCATTATCCTAGCCTTTCGTTGTAGCTCCTTTAGCAAGCCCAACCTTCTGTGCTCCTTTAGAACTATCAACCTTCCATGTTCTTGCAACCATCCTAGCCTTTCATTGTAGCTCCTTCAGCTAGCCCAACCTTGCATGCTCCTTCAGCCAACCCAACCTTCCACACTGCTTCAACCTCTAGCCTTCCATGCTCCTTTAGCCTCCAGCCTTCCACACTCCTCTAGCCTTCAGATTTGTTGATCGTTAAAGCACTAGACCATTTACCAAGCCCATTTGGGGGTAACCCCCTGGATAACTATTATCCATATTGCTTATGTAATCATATTTAATTTCTTGTTTATATTACATCAGATAACATTAATAATTTTGAGAGTTTTAGATTATGAAAAGTATCATTATGAATTCAAAATATGAGATAATAATCTATAGCCATAGCAAGAGAATCAAGTTACACATTGACACTTTAAAAGTATTTGTTCACATATTGTATATTATAATTTAAGCAATTTGGAAGATATATTTAGAAGACATTCAATCCCATATTTTTGAGCATAAATATTTTATGTTTTAGTGTGTGCATCATTTTAAAAATATATTAGTAAATATGGATTTCCAACCATAAATTAATAATACAATATTTCTTATCTAATATAATTTGTTTACATATATTTATATGAAAATAAATCTCAATACATAGTAAATATCCAAGATAATGTTTTAAGCATGCATATTATATGACTTATTATTAACTATAACTACATAATTTATTACAATTAATAGTATGATGGACATATATTATTCAATTATCAAACTAGTTGACTACATAATAAGCATATATAAATAAAATATATAAATATAGTATGATTGACATCCATTTTCTAAATATTCCAATTGAATTGTACTACTAGTGCACAAAGTATATGGATGGTTTTAATATTTGTTTTCAATGTAAATATATTTTCATAAATAATTCATTTCTCTGATATATAGTAATTTTCAAATAGTCACATATTATACTTATCATTGAAACCAACATCATTGTATTTGATTTTGAATACCCACTTTGAGACTATCAGCTTCTTTCATTTTTCTAGATTAAAAAGATTCCATGTGTTCTTCATCAAATATTTGATATTTTGCATCCATATATGTCATGAATTATGGTGAACTAACTATGTCCTTCACTAATGCCAGTTTTGAATTCTATATTACTAAATCCATTAAGCCCAAATTTACTTCTTGATGAATACTACTAGTAGTATCTAGTCATGTGGAAGTGATATTAGGTGTTCATCAAGTTTAGCATCTATGATGATAATGGTGAGCAATGTGGAGTCTTTCTATGTTGAGATGGGTTGATGGGTACATAAAATATGATAGGTTAATCAACAACTTCTATAAAATCCTCATGAACTTTCTTATCTAACTATATAATTGCAAATAGATATGTGGCATCATCATACTCTTTAGAATACTCAATATTCAAATTAGTTTTAAAATAATCATCAAACACCACTTATTTACTTATATGAAATTTTATGGTAACTAGATATATCAGAAATAGGAATTTTACTCATTATCATATCCAAAAAAAGTTATGATAGTGTCTTTGCATCCAACTTGTTCCTCTATTTATTTAGCACATGCATATATGCATTGATTCTAAAGAATTTGAGATGTATAATGCAACACTTCCTCCTAGATCAGCCTTCTTCAATTGTAACTTCTTGTAGTGCCTTTTTGGATGCTCTATTTAGAGGATACACTATAGTGAAGATATATTTAGCCCAATATTGTTGTTCCAAATTCACTCTTGTGAGCATGAAGTGAATCATTACCATGATGGAACGATTCATTATTTTAGTAATCCCAATTTGCTATCAAGTGTATGTTATAGTGAGTTGCCACTTGATCCCATTTTGTGTGAGAAATATTAAAAATTCATTGGATGCATATCCCTCCTTGATCATAGTGGAGAACTTGAATAGAATGCTCAATTTCCATTTATATACATGTCTTAAAACAAAAAAATACTTGAGCATATCGTACTTAAATTTTAATAAATATAACTACATGTTCCTTGAGTATTCAACTATAAACAACTAAAAGTGCCTTCATCCATCAAAACTAGATTACATGGGTTTGCACAAATTGGTGTGTATCACATCCAATGGTCCTTTTCCTCTATGAGTGATCAAATCAAAATGTATTTATCATGTTTCCCTACTAAATAACCTAGGCATACTAGAAATATAGTTGGAAGGCTTTGTAAACCTATTATCATGTCAATCTAACCATACTGACAAGGTAGGTGAAAGGTTTAATCTAATGTGGTGCTAACTTAGTTGAAGTATCCAGAACTTAGATGGTAATATATCCTATACCAAAGAGAGGTAGCATCTGTCATTGATAGTGATAGTGCAATATTAGAAGAGGATATGACATCAAGTGCAAACAACCCATTCTTGTAGGAACCTCTTGCTACAATATTTCCATGTTTTGTCATAAAACACTTATTTTTTCCATAAATAATTCATAATTTCACCACCATGTTGCAATATAGAACTTGTGATACAAATTATATGTTGTTTACCAATATAGGTACATATAGTATCTATTTAATGGTGCATTTACCTCTAGAAATATTGAAAGGAACATATCCCACTCTTTTGACTTGATAGGTTTTATAATTTATAATGGTGAATAGTTTTCCATCTTTGGCTTGTAATCAGTCAAACCACACTTTCTCCCATATCATTTTCTTGCTATCACCTAAATCAGTGTACCAAATATTATTCTTAAATCTTGTCTTTGCCTTGGAAATTAGCACCTTATGTCCATGTTCAAAGTCTAAATTTGATTCTTCATGCACAACATACCATTCTTGTTGCTTTTGTTTGTTATATGACTTGTACTATGATTTTTTTTTGTTGAAGTTTGTGGACTTGATCTCTATAAGACATAGAGTTATATCAACAAATCTTCATATAATATCCTTATTTATCATAGATATGAAAATACCTCTTTTATATTTTATGTTATTTATATGATGATGATGATGGGGAAGTACCCTCTTATGGATTTTTTTTTTAGACTTCTTACAAATAAGTGCATTGTTTGTTACTTGATTCCTCAACTTATTAGTTGCTTATTCCTATTGAATAATATTCATCAACTCATCAAAGGACATCTTCCTCTTTGATGCTTACAAGGAAGTGATCAATACTAAAAATAAATCTAGTAGATATATAAGTATAATGGGTATTATGTTAGCTTTTGATGAATAAATACTCAAAATAATCTTAATTCAAGATCAATAATATAATTACAATATGAAATATATAATAATGTTGATCAATCAAGCTTATAAATTCAGAATATACTAGATAATAAATCAAGTAATGCTAATGCCAAATACCAAAAATACTCAGAAATATTTATTGAATGAAGATATCAAAATACATCATATTACATCACCTTCCATTGCTTACATAGGTGACTCTTTCTCCTTCACCATATATATTTTACATCAATACATCGATATATATAGAATGGAATGTAACTCTTCATATGGAGGTTTCTTGGGTCTCACTCTTCCTATGACTCTTCATATTCCTGCTCTATTGAAACATGTACATAGGGACAACTATGCACATTTAAATTGCAAGAATATCATTACACACTTGTGCATTACATTGGATTAAGTAAATCCTAATATAAGACTCTTTTCCTAATCTATATATTTATCCATTATGGTACATTGACATGTACCAAATAATGTAATATATTCCAACACCCCCTGTATTACATTATTTGGTTATTGAAGATTTTAATCTTCAATATGGATACTTATCTTCAAATGTTCTTCAGCTTGATCAGATCATTTGTATTCTCTTTAATTCACATTGCATTGTATGCCTCCTTTGTTTAGTTTTTATTCTTCTTCCTTATTGGAGAGTACTTTCATGGGTGGATGTAATATCACCAAATTCTTGCAAGAGTATTTTCTCTTTATTTTTTTCCTTGTCATCATTCTCTTATTCCAATATAGAAGCTTCTAAACATACACTTATAACATCATGATATGATTTTGAGTTAGTAGAACTTGAAGTACTGATACTACATGATGATCAAAATATCTTTGCTAGGGAAGATTCATCCATTTTTATTTTTAGTTTAAGTAATTCTATCAATCCTCTTTGTTCCACATTTTCATCCTTATAATATTTAAATGTGAGTAGTGCCATGGATAGTATACTTCTATATTCTAAAGGAATTTTAATGGCATCCTTTCCATTATCAATTACTTCAGTGAGTCAAGCATATAGATAATACCTCATTGTTTCAAATCTATCTCTTAAAGCTTCACTATGTATCCTTTTTGAAGTAGGGTCTAAGTTACCTTCATATTTTATAAGTGAATTCATGATTCCACTTTTTATGACTCTTGCTCTTTATTTTCTAATAGTGTTGTTCATATCATTGTTTATTGTATTACTTGAGGTAGACATCCTTATAACTCCCTAATATCAATATAGTCCTTTCAATTCTATGTTTTGTAGAACACCTTTTATCTCCCTAATGTTTGAAAGGTAATGCAATTTTAATATCAATTCTATCAATCAATGTGTGCAATTTTAATCCTTTACAAATATTCAAATCTCTAATAATTTTGAACTTAGAGATTAATCTTATCAAATGCAATATCTTTATGTAGAACTCCTTTTATCTCCCAATTTATTGTTGGAATTATTCCCTATTGAGTTGGCATTAATGTCAAAGGTTGACTTGGTGGTCTTGGGTTATTTATTCAAGGCAGTGTGATGTGTGTATGTGCCTTTCAAATTATATTATATGCATTTATTATAAGTGTATAAAAACTGACCTTTATTATGTAAAAAAATGAGAAAATTTAAATTTAAAAATAAATATTTAACATTAATATTTAAATATTAATGTAAATATTGAAAAAACCAAAGATGGATATATTTAAATTAAAGATTTAAATATATTAGCACCATAATATTAATGTAAGTGGACCGACCATGGGCACCAAAGACCAAAAGTAGAAAGTGAAAATTGTTAGGAAACGAACCAAATTGTATTATTGCCGGGTGAGTTTAAATAACACAGTAGCACAAACAGACTTCCTGGATTAGCCCGGAATGGGCGCATCTCAACAGGATGCCACTGCAACTAAAATAACTAGTTGCTAAAATATTAAAGTACGCTAACATACCCCCTTATTACATTATTTGGGTAATGTAATAACTAATAGCTGTACTAAACTACTAGCTATACTAACATCCCCCCTGATTACATCATTTTGCAATACAAAGAGAGCTACGAAACAATTCAAATTTGACATGTGCAAGTGCCTTAGTGAAAATGTCTGCAACTTGAGCATCGGTGGGAATGTGCTGAAGCTGAATTCGATGCTTTGGAACTTCATCTCGAATGAAATGACATTGTGTGTCAATGTGCTTTGTTCTTTCATGATGGACTGGATTCTTGACGAGGTTCAGAACACCCTAATTGTCGCAAAACAAGTGTATTGGAGATTTTGATGGATGGCCCATACTTGTCAGAATGCGACGCAACCATATCACTTCGCACACAGCTTCACGTGCGGTGCGATACTCTGCCTCTGTTGATGAAATAGCAACCACCTATTGCTTCTTGTTGTTCCAAGAGACAGGACCGGATCCTAGATGAAAAATGTATCTAGAAGTTGACTTGCGATCATCAAATGATTCGGCATAGTCAGAGTCCGTGTATCCTTGCAAGAAGAATTTGTCATTCTTCTTGTATTCTAGGCCATATTCCATAGTACCACGGACATAGTGAAGAACACGTTTTGTTGCTTTCCAATGAGTGGTCTTAGGCTCCTACATGAACCTCGAAAGATAGTTGACAGCAAATACGAGATCTGGCCTAGTATTGGTCAGATATATGAGACTCCTGATCAACTGTCGATAGAGAGTACCATCTACCTGAGGTGAATCATCATATCACGATAACTGAAGTCCCGTATCCATCGGAGTTGCCATTGGCTTGCAATCAGTCATGCAATATTTTTCTAGCAATGTCTTGGCATATTTTTTCTGAGACACTTTGATGTAGTGCTCCTTCTGGATGACTTCTAGACCAAGACAATAATGGAGAAGTCCGAGATCTGTCATCTCAAAATATTTACACAAGTTTCTTTTGACAGTAGAGATCATAGTTTCTGAACTCCATGTAATGAGCAGATCATCAACATAGAGTACAAGCAACACTATCTCAGAACCTTGTTTCTTGAAATAGAGGTTTGCATTTGACGGACATCTCTTAAATCCATGTTGCATAAGGTGATTGTCCATTTTTATATACCAAGCTCGAGGAGCTTGTTTCAGACCATATAAGGATTTGACCAATTTGCAAACCTTCTGCTCTTGGAATTCCACTTCAAATCCTTCTGGCTGAGTCATGTAGACTTCTTCTTGGAGATCACCATTTAGAAAGGCACTTTTGACATCCATCTGGTGAACTTTCCACCCATATTGTGCTGCCATAGCACACATAACTTGAATTGTGGTCATCCAAGCAGTAGGTGCAAAAGTTTCCTCGTAGTCAATGCCTTCCTTTTGAGCATAGCCCTTTGCAACAAGACGGGCCTTATGCTTATCAATTGTTCCATCTACCTTGTACTTGACTTTATATACCCATTTGCAGCCAATGGGTTTCTTTCCATGCGGCAGATCAACAAGCTTCCAAGTTTTATTTTTCATCAAAGACTCATACTCTGTATCCATAGCGGCCTTCCACTAAGGCTCACTAAGAGCATCTTGCACTGATGCAGGTTCAAGATTGTCTATGGTAGACATGAATGCCCTGTCATCATCAATATCCATATCCTCTACTTCTGTACGTGGAGTTACAGAAAGTTCCTCAAAATATTGACAAAGATCATCAACCTCACCAGTTTCTTTGGCTTCTTTTTCCTTTTGAGCCATACTGTGTGTACGAGGTCTATCCAAGTTCAAATTGGGAGGAGTGGATAAATTTGCGTCTCTGATTGTATTTATACACCATTTTGGATTCTTCTTTGGTGGTTTTTAAGAAGATGTAGAAGGACCTCCTGTCTGTGTTGACGAAGGAATCTTCTCTTCCTTAGATTCCACAAGATCTAGGTGTACTTTAGATGTTCTCTATGATGTGAAAGCTTCATCAAAGAAAACATCTCTGCTGACATGAATTTTCTTGGTCAAAGGATCTATCAAACGATATCCTTTAGAGTGCTCATCATAACCAAGAAAAATACATCTCGATGTTTTCTCATCTAGCTTCTTCCTTTTCTCTTTTGGTATGTGCATGAAAGCGTGACATCCAAAAATACGTAGATGAGATATGGAGGGTTTTCGACCACTCCATGCTTCTTGTGGAGTCATTCATTTTAGGGCCTTTGTGGGTGGCCTATTCAACAGATATACTGTAGTGGTGACAGCTTCAGCCCAATATTGTTGCCCAAGTTTAGCTCTAGTGAGCACACAACGAACCTCTCCATGATAGAACGGTTCCTTCTCTCAACGAACTCCATTTCTGTCGAGGAGTATAGGCAGTTTTTAACTGTCTCTTGATTCCATGCTTATCTAAGAATGTAGAAAATTCTTTAGAGGTAAACTCCCCCCCTCGATCTGAGTGGAGGGTTTTAATAGAAGCTCCTGACTCCTTCTCAATGGATTTCTTGAACTGCTGGAAGAATGCGAAAGCTTCAGATTTCAGTTGGAGAAAGAAAACCCACATCTTTTGTGAGTATTCATCTATGAATAACTGAAAGTACCTCTTCCCTCCACAACTGTTGGGTGTGAAAGGACCGCACAAATTGGTGTGAATTAACTCTAGAGGTTTTTGTGCTCTTGTTGAGCTCTTCTCAAATGGTACTCTATGCTGCTTTCCTGCCAAGCAGTCAGAGCACACTGGCAATGTGGCAGAAAGGGAAGGAAGACCCTTTACCATCTCATACTTACTAAGCTCAAGTAAGTAGCCAGAAATAAGATGCCCATATCTCTTGTGCCATAGGGAAGTTGCCTCCTTGGTAGAGACAGTCATGGCAACATGTGGAGTAGAGATAACATCTAGGGCAAATAAGTCATGCTTATATGAAGCTGTTCCAATCTGCTTACCCTTCCTGGTAATAGTACAACACTTCTTGCCATTCTCAACATGAAAGTTGACAACCATATTTCTATCCAGGATTTGTGTGACTGACAACAAATTGTTAGCCAATCCCGAAACATAGAGGACTTTGTCAATCCGAAACTTGCCATCAGGAAGAGTGACTGAAATTGTACCCTCTCTCTGAACCCTATAGGTTTTATCATCAGCAATGGTGACAGGTTTGCCCTCTTTGGCCATGAATGATTCAAACCACGATCTGTCGCCAGTTATATGTTTTCTAGCTCCAGAATCGACATACCAAACAAGATCCCTCTGTGTGGAATCTGTGGTAGTCATGAGCACCTTGTGTGCGCATTCAGAATCTGAGTCAGATTCTTCAACAACAAAATTCACCTGGGGTTGCTTGTTTTTATTTTGTGGTTTGTTTTGGCCTCTCTGCTTGTTCTTATGCCAACACCTGTTGGTGTCATGGTTGTCTTTCTCACAGATCTTGCACCACCTCTTCTTCTGTTGAGGTTTATTTCCTTTTCCTTTCAAATCCTATTGAGAATTTCCTCCTTTCTAAAATTTGCCTCTTTTTTGACCATTACCTTTATTCCTAGAACCCTGCCTGTTGGTGTATAGGGCTGTATTGGAAGAATCATCCTTGTGAAGTTGGCATGCCTCTTGTTGTTGAAGCAGTTTGACCAACTCGATGTAGGTAATTTGTCATTGAGACACCTGGATGGAGGTGATCAACATATCAAATGAAGAAGGTAAAGCTCTCATCACAATTGAAATGAGAAGCTTTTCATCCACAGGATCTCCCAAAGAATTCAATTTCTCTTTCAATTTAGACACTCTACACAGAAAGAGTTCAACTGTTTCACCTTGTCTCAAACTCAGGTTATGAAGTTGTTGTTGAAGATGAAGAATGGTGGAATCATTCTTTCCCTCATATATGGTTTTAAGGGCATCCCATGCCTCTTTACCACTTGCTTTGTCAGCTATATGAGGTTGCACTTCATCTGAAATAGCAAATAAAATGAGCACCTTTGCTCGACTGTATTTCTTGTCAAAAGTTATCTGATCAGCAGTAGGAGCTGTGGATCCTGATGTCGATGAAGGCCTAGGTGTTACTCCAGTAACAATATCCCATAAATCTTCCATTTGGAGAATTGCCTTCATATTATGTTTCCATGGTGTATAATTTGGACCTTTCAATAACTGATGAGGATCAGTCATCAACTTTGCAACAGCGGCCATAGTGAAGGTTCCTTATATCACCAATTGGTCCCCCTTTCGATATACCTTTTGCTAGGCCATTATACCATACAAAATACCCACCCTTATGTGAGGGAAACTATAGGTATTCAGAAAGATCAACAAAAATCACCCGCACTTACGTGAGGGAAACTATAGGTGAGTTTTAGAGATCATACGATATGTGGAACATAAGCAGTACTGAAAGGGAATCGCCTTGTTGATGGCACCTACCATAGAAGATTCTTCTCATGCGTGGGGTGTAACTTCCCCTAAAAACTATGAAGAATACTTCGTCAGGATTTACGCCTAAACACAAGAGCGATTAAGGGTAGTGGATGGAGTAAAAAAATGCAAAAATGGCAAACTTATCTCTCCCCGACGATTTATAGAGAACAAGCTCAGATGTTGTTGTAGCAACTATATTAGGTGGCGGATACAGTAGCACAATCACGACAGCTTTACCTGTAAGTGCTGGCCAGAGGTATCACAAATACCGAACACTGCAGTGCAATAAATTGCACGGATGGGTTTTGATTATTCCAGGGACGTAGGGAGTGTATTTGATTTTTTTTTTTTTAATGAAGTAGTGCAAAAATGAAATATGCAACATACAACATAAAAAGTGCCCACAAGAATTAACCCTCCAGGTGTCAGACACAGCCGAAAATGCACCTTTACAATAATGCCAAAAATTTGCTTTTTCAGAAAATTACTCACATTCCCCCTTTGATTTTTTGAAAAAAATATCCCCCCTAAAAAAAAATTCTCTTTAACAAAGCATTTTAATAATTATTATGTATATAAAGTTAAAATAAATAATTTTAATTTATATAGTTTTAAAAACTTATGAAAAAATAAATTAAAATTAAATTTTAATTTATAAAGCTTTAAAACTATAGAAAATAAATTAAAATTAAAATTTTAACTAAAAAAATAATAATTAAAAAAAATTTGAGAAATTTGTTTTTACCTTTGAAAGGGGGGAGTCGATGGGAATTGATCCCTCGACCTGTAGGCTCCCAGAGCCTTATCGCATGGCTCACGACCACATGAGCCAGCGGGCTGATCCGAAAGGATCAAGGGGCCCCCTCGTATTTGAGGAGGGTCCTCAGTCTGCTGCCCGAGCGCGGCTTCCTGGCCGCAGCTTCCTCCTCCGCAGCGGACTCCTCTACAAATCACAGCCGCAGCATGCTCTCCGCTGCTGCTTGGTCGCGGCTACCGTCCATAGTCGCGTGCACCAGGGGGGGGTTATAAAAAATTCGTGCACGTGGTTTGCGCGTCAGTCGGGGGGGCGCGCACTCGCGGTCCGCGCGTCAGCACTGCGTCCAGCGGGGGGGGCGCTCACGGTCCATGTGTCAGCGCTGCGCTCCAGCGGGCGCTGGACGCCTGCGCTCAACTGCGTTCCAGCGGGGGGGGCTGGACGCCTGTGCACGACCACGTCTGTAGCGAGGGGGTGCCTCCCCTCCCTCAGTTGCACGTGGATGTGTGATGACTGTCGTGCGTCTACGCACAACAATTTTTTTTTTTTTGCTGCAGGTACAAATCACTGCAAATCGTGTAGCATTTTTTTAATAAAAACAACTGCACGAAACATCGCGCGATTGCGCGTGGCATGATTTTTTTTTTTTTTTAATTGCCTCCCCAGCACAGAAGAAAAAAAAATGCGTCCTCCTCCAGCCTCTCTTCTCACGCAACTGGCTCTGATGCCATGTTAGGAAACGAACCAAATTGTATTATTGCTGGGTGAGTTTAAATAACACAGTAGCACAAACGGACTTCCTGGATTAGCCCGGAATGGGCGCATCTCAACAAGATGCCGCTGCAAGTAAAATAACTAGTTGCTAAAATATTATTTAACATTAATATTTAAATATTAATGTAAATATTGAAAAAACCAAAGATGGATATATTTAAATTAAAGATTTAAATATATTAGCACCATAATATTAATGTAAGTGGACCGACCATGGGCACCAAAGACCAAAAGTAGAAAGTGAAAATTGGCATATAAATAAAAGGACCAAAATTTATTTTGGACAATAATTTGATTGAATGCCTTCGATATAGAGCAGTGGTAATGGCGAAAAAATATTTTTCTAAAGTATCTGATAGATACGAGCATTGGAAAAATGGGTGATGATGAGTAGTGAAAAACCTTCACGGAACAAGAGCAGCAAAAAAAACCTGTGGAAGGTTTGGGTAGAGTAGCTAGGTGCAATGGTGGAGAAGAATTGGAGCAGTGGAGTAGCTAAGGAAACACGACAGTGGTGGTTTCAATCTAAAACTAAGGAATCTGACATCCTATCCTGTTCAGGTTAGTGTTCATGGTCATTGATAAACATACTATGCATGGTGTGGGACCGGTGAGATTGTGCAACCCTCTTCGAGGTATATGAGCAACATTGGATATAAAATAGAAGAAGACAAATCATATGGAGGTAGAATGAAGATATGACAAGATAGAGTGGTGGAGTAGTGATAGTAGCATCTACAACAATGCGATGGAGAAATAAAAATATAGCATGGTTGAGAATAAGTAGAACGCGTTTGGCTAATAGTCATCAAACCAAGGAACCAATGCAATAAAGGAAAAACATCCATTTTATAGCCATTACTATAATCTATCTATAAAAATAAAAGTATGCTTTTATACATAGTTTTTTCAATGATCATATATTTTTATTTGTCTATGTTTCTCATCAAATAAAAACAAGAAACCATGATGGCAATCATTATATACAACCCATAAAAATGTCATAAAGAAAGGTGCATGATTTCAACATATTTTATTTCATTAATTATTCATCCATTCAAATCATGTATTGGTAATGTCTACATTATACTAACATTAATCCATAATATTAGTTTTCCAAGGGGTAAAATAGGTGGTCACCATATAAACATATTTTTTACTACATTCTTTATATAATCAATATTTGAAAATAATAGTCTAGTCGAAGCATTCAAGACTATGTTTCAAATGCTAAGAAATTTTATTAAAGATCTAATTTAGAATAAATGTGTTCCTTGTATCCCTTTAATTTAATGCAAGGGTGGACTTATATGTCTACATCTAGAAATAATGGGATAGGGCTATTAGAATACCTTATTTATTAAATCATAATGATAATTATTGGACTACTTCTATAACCCTATCTTACATTGTTTCTTAGTGATTGGATTGCCATGTTTTATATACTCTAACATTGTACACCTAACAAGTAATACTCCTAGGGCTATAGTGGTTGCACTCATGAAATATCATCATCTTATACTTTTCTAACTTCGTGTAAAGTAACACTATTTTAAGTCTAATACCTATAAAGTATTTGAGGACGATGGAAATAATGAACGAATTTAGTATGAATGTTGAAATTTCTTTATGAATATTGTTTGAAGGAGAATCCAAAAATTGCTCAAAATATTTAATCCATACATGGTCTAAGATAATTTTTCAACCTCCATAGGTGAACCTTAGTGGTCATGTATTTCAATATTATTTCTAGTATATCATTCTTCATGAAATAAAGTGTGAAATGTGAATGATATTCATATTAGTAGTTTTTTTATTTACTTATATTTTGGGGAATGGATCGTATTAGTTAAAAAATATTAGGCTCTTTTCAATAATAACAAGATTCCATTTAAAGTAGTCATGTTTATTCCCACTATGTTGTTTATTCCTATAAACTTTATTATAAGGGTTGGATGGAATGCTCTTCATACTATTGAGATTGATTGTAAATATGTAATGGTATACTTAGTATAAAGAAAATATTATAAATATTTTGAAATGAATGATATGTTTTATGCATCTTACTAGAACTTTTAAATCGTAGATTGGAAAATTTTCATTTTTTGATAAAAAGAGTGATCATATTATATTGATCATAAAATCATATTACACCTTTGTAATTTATAGGCCATCATGCTTTTCACACATTTTTTGACATTGGATACATCAATTTTATCTATCTCAACCATTGTACTAAGAACCAAAATTCCTATCAATAAAAAGGTGTCACAAAACACTAAATCTCTACACATTACCAAGAATTTTATCATCAATATATTGAATATATATAAGCTCTTATATTATCTATTATGCCCACCAATTAGGAAGATACTCATAGAAAATAAGGTCTCCCTTATCCAAATCCTAGTTTGCTATACTATCAACTATCTTATTATGCTCTCTTCGTACATGGGTGTATGTCACCTCTGCAAAACTATTTTGTATTCATCTAATTTTCTCTACAATATTTTGAATTATCCAACTAGCATTCCTAATTCTTGATGGATATTTATGGTAGTTTATCAATAACTAAGAGTACAAATCCACTATCACTTTATTCCATTTGAAATTGAGAGTATGGAAGTATCCTTGTGCTATTGCATACATCTGCTTAGTCCTACTATTCCATCTAAATTGATCCTCGTCATAGGACCATGTTAATGGCAAATATCTTTTCCTAGTATCTTCAGAAGCTGGATTGGCCATTCTTCCAGTGGAATCCAATATCTTCCAACTTTTGGTCCTCATGTTTTGTCCCTAGAGGAATATATGACTTATATGATCAAGATCTTGACACATAGATGGAGATAGATTGTAACATTAGTTTTTTTTAAGGTAAAATTCCCCACTAATGATAGCCACTTGTTTGTCCATTTTCCAATTTTATCCTTAATTTTATCTTTAAGCCATACCCAATCCTCCTCTTATCTACCAGTTTTGATTGGGACCCTCATTTTCCAAAAACCAAGTTTATCTAATAACAAGGTCTCCTATCAAGGTGAACAATGGAAGAATATTACTTTAGATTTATCATTATTCACCATATAGTTTATTGCCTTGGTAAAGTATTTCAAGATTTTATTTATTCTAACTACTTCTATAACTGTTGCTTTTCCTAATCATAAACAAATTGTAAATAGGTGATCAGGGTAGCTTCATTAGTAATTTAAAATCCCTCTAGTCTCTTGTTATCTCTATTCTTAGCCAATGTTCTCTCTAGACATTCAACTAGAATAATGAATAGATACTAGGAGATGGGTTTCCCTTACCTAATACCTCTTGATGCTAGGAATAACTTCCATTGATGTATAAGACCAATGATATGCATTCTGATCTAGTTTATCCACCCCTTAGAGAATCCAATTTTTCTCACAACTCAAATTAAGAAGTGTTAGGTCCAAGGTGTAGACCAATTGGTTCATCCAAACCCCATAAGGGGGGTGGAGGTCCAAGGTTCAAATCTCGGGCCTCGTCGGACTGAACGCTTGTCCCTTTCCTAGTGCTTTCAGTGGCGTAAAAGGTTTAAAATTATTGTGGCATGGTGGTTATAGGGGCGGACTACATGAAGATCTATGTGGTGGCTTCCGGGGTGGACAGTGCATAATACTGTGGTGGCCATAAAAGCTGGACACCCTGGCCAGATTCATGGCGGCTACCGATTCCACCATGTAAATTTAAAAAAAAAAAAAATTAAGAAGCGTCAATCCACTCTATAATAGGATTCAGATAGGTCTAGTCAAATGAACATAGCGGATATTTTTGTGCTTCCATAGAATGTATTACTTCTTGGGAAAGCACTATCTCATCTACTATCTTTCTACCCTCTATGACCCACCTTGTTCAAGGGAGATTATTTTGTGTAGAAGTGGTTTTAGTCTCTCGTCCATGACCTTGGTGATAATATTTAATAAAATAATAGATATTTCTATTGGTCATTATCCACTTATATTTTCTACTTCCCTTGCATTTGGTATTAGTGCTATGTATATTTTATTGATTTCCTTAGATATTTCGTTGGCTTTTCTTACCTCTTCTACCACCTCTAGAAGGTCTTCCTACACAATATCACAAAATTGTTGGTAGAATTCAATAGAGAATCCATTTGGACCTAGTTATGCAATTCTTGCATTGTTACTAGTGCACCTAGTAGATCATTTTATTTTCATGTAATGAGTGTGGGTATCTCATATAGAATTTATTATTGAGATTCTAGATCTAGGATCTCATACATGAATAGATTATAAAATAATTTATTGCTATCGATTTCATGCTCTCCCACATGTAATTTATCTCCCCTTAATTTTTCATAGAAGAGATAAAGTTATATGTCCTTTAGGTTAAAAGGGACCTATGGAAGAAACCTACATTTTTGTCTCCTTCTCTTAGCCACTTGATTTCGGATTTTTTTTTTTTTATTTGTGGAAAACATCCCAAAAGGGATGCCACTTTCGGGTAAGACCCAAGGAGGCAGGGGTCTCCATTCCACCAAAAATGCCCAGGACTCGGACACTGGCCTACCACCTTTGACATACTCAAGGAGCAAACAAACACACAAAACCAAATTAAAAAAAGTAAATAACAACAAAAATAATAAAATAAAATAAAAAACATGCTCCTTGAGTGTGTCAAAACCAAAAGCACAACCAAACACGCACAATAAGATAAAAGAAACCACAACACAAACCACATAGAAAAACACAAGAACCACATAACAAAACACAAACAAGACAAAAACAACAGAACACTACAAAGACATAACCCAAAAAAAACATGAAAAATAAACACAACCAAAACCTAAAAAATAAAATAAATAAAAATAAAAATAAAAACAACCAACAACAGACAATAAACAAAAACAAAAAACATAGAAAACACTCACACATAAAAAAATGAAATAACACAAACAAAGAGAAACCCAAGAACAAGAACGAAAAAAACACAAGAACAATAACAAAAAAAAAAACAAAACAACAAAAACACAAGAACAACAAAAAACAACACAAAGAACACAAAAACAAAACAAAACAAAAGAACCCACCCACCTTAAAAAACTAAACAAAAAAACAAAGAAGACAAAAGAAAAAAAAATGAACAAAACAATGACCTATCTAGACCAGAAGACTATTAATGCAAGAATCAACAGAGGAAACAAAATAAAGAATAGAATGAGCTAGGGAACTAAAAAAAACTGAATGAACCAAAGAGAAACAAAAAAAAAAACAAGAAGAAACTAGGTACCTTCAGAACTGGAGCCATCCAAAGAAATGATAGAAAGAAGAGCTTCCCTAATTTGAGAAGCCCACCATATAGGAGGGTGGCCATAACAAGTAAGATCACCTTTGTCCAAAGCCCAATTAGCTAAAGCATCAACACTCTTGTTTTGATCTCTGACCACATGATTGTAATCAACTTTCAAAAATCCCATCTGGATTAACTGAATCTTCTCAATAATTCTTTTTATTCTCCAATCCACCTTATGATTCTTAGAAGGAGTCTTCAAGAGATTAATCATAAGTTGAGAGTCAGACTCAACTAACACCTTTTCCCATCCAACCTTAGTAGCCTCCTGAAGGCCTCTAAGGATACCATACCCCTCAGCAAGGTTATTGGAAAGAATACCCAAATTCTCAGCAAAAGTAAAAACCAGGGAGCCATCTGAAAGTCTACCAATTCCTCCCACACTGGCTTTTCCAGGGTTCCCTCTAGAGGCTCCATCAGTATTGACTTTTCCAAAATCCTTAGGAGGAGGTTGCCAATTTCTAGTCCTATCCATCTTACTAATACTCACATTCCCTTTAAGTTGGTTGCCCTTAGAAGGTTTAATCTTCAATATTTGCATCACTTGATCCCATCTTTGGTGGGAGTTTTGGGGGTGATTAAGGAGTTGATGGACTGATTCAACTAAGTTGGCTATGGTATTTTGCCAAATATAGTGAATATCCTTCCTATCTTGATTAAAAATTTGGTTGTTCCTTTCATTCCAAATATTCCAAAGAAGAATGGTAGAACCCATCCAAACTAACTGCCTAATAAAATGATCAACACCCTCTTGATTAGGCCAATCCCTCCAAAGTTGTTCAAAAGTGAAAAAATTGGACCACTTGTAAGCCAAGTAAAGTTGCCATTCTCCTCCATAGCTCAGAGGCTAAAGTACACTCAATAAAAATATGGTTGATATTTTCTACATTCTCTTCACACATTTCACATCTAAAAGGGCCATGAAAACCACGCTTCATAAGTTGCTCACCGGTAAGCACCCTACGATGCAATAAAATCCAATTAAAGAACCTCACCTTAGGCCAGAGCTTTTGAGCCCACAATTGAGAAAATATGTCAGAAGAATGGTTGGGATTATTATGGCATAAGGTCAAATAACCTTGAGCAACTGAATACTCACCCTTAGTAGTGTTGTTCCATCCAAAACAATATTTTTCATGGGACCAAGAGAGGGATCTCATATGAAGGATGCCTTGGATATCTTGTCTTTGCCTTTCTAGGATTTGAATAGGCCAGTCCTCAATAGGGATCCAATATCTACCAACCTTTGAATTACCAGTATGGTACCGACAATAATTAGCCACCTTTATCCAATTAGCTCGGTGAAGCTCCTCCATCCAAGGCCTCCAATCGGGAAGCCGAGTTATCAAAGGCTTGTGACCATCCCAAGAATCTGTCCAAAAATTTGCATGTTGACCATTATGAATGATCCAAAATAATTTTTTCTTTATCAAATCCTCACCAGTCTTAAGAACTGCTAAAATGGGAGAACCTTTGGTAGGAAGTTGATAGCGAACAAGGTCTTCGGGACTTTTGTTCTCAAGCATATTTAGCACGGAGATTATTGGCCCAAAGAGCATTGGGGTTATGCAACATCCTCCAATATAATTTAGCAGCTAAAGCTTTGTTGTTATTAATTGAAGACCGGAATCCTAACCCCCTTCACTCTTAGGAAGACATAAAGTATCCCATTTCACCAAGGCCCATTTTCTTTTCTCCTTAGTACCACTCCAAAGGAAACGATGACTGATTTGATCCAATTCTCGAAGAACAACCTTTGGGATATTCAAAATGGAAGAAACATAAATAGGAATAGCTTGAAGGACTGATTTTACCAAGGTGATTCTACCCCTAGAAGAAAGCCACTTGTTGGTCCACTTTCCAATTTTCTTCTTGACTTTGTCCAACAACCAATTCCAATATTTATTTTTTTGCCTTTGAATATTTATGGGAATACCTAAATAAGTGATTGGAAGAGAGGTCTTCTTATATCTTAATTTATCCAAGACCATGGATTCCTGTCTAGCGAGCAGTGAAAGAAAATAACTTTAGATTTGTCTTCATTGATCAACTGCCCAATAGCCTTAGAAAAATAGCTAATGATTTGCTTAATATTAGAAGCTTCCTTAACTGTAGCTTTACCTAAAAGGGTAGAGTCATCCACAAATTGAAGATGAGAGATAGGTCTAGCTCCATGAGCAATGGTAACTCCCTCAAGGGTTTTGTTTTCCCTCTTTTTGGTTATAGTCCTACCCAAGCATTCAACAAGAATGATGAATAAATAAGGGGATAGCGGGTCACCTTGCCTAATACCTCTGGAAGCTGGGAAATACTGAGAAGGCCTACCATTGATAAGAACTAAGTAGGAAACTGAAGAGATACATCCCATAATCCAATCCATCCAATCCTTAGAGAAACCAAATTGCCTCAAAACTTTGATAAGGAAGTGCCAATCCACTCTGTCATAAGCTTTGGATAAGTCTAACCGGATGAACATAGAAGGAGAATTTTGCATATCCATGGAATGGATGGCTTCCTGAGCAAGAACTATCTCATCTACTATTTGACGTCCTTCCACATATCCCCCTTGCTCTGGGAAATAATCTTATGCAAAAGAGGCTTCAACCTTTACTGCCATGATTTTAGTAATAATTTTGAGAAGAACATTACATAAAGCAATAGGTCTAAAAGCTGAGATATGATCAACCTCTTGAGCTTTTGGAACAAGAGTAATATAAGTTTTATTGATAACCTTCAAAATTTCTTTGGATTTCCTGGCTTCTTCCACCACCTCTAATAAATCAACATGAAGGATATCCCAGAACTCTTGGTAGAACTCAATAGGAAAACCATCGGGACCTGGGGTTTTCCATTTTTGCATTTTAAAAACTACTTGTTGAAGCTCATTGATAGTAATAGGAGCAGTCAAAATAGAGTTCTCCTCAGAAGTGATAAGAGAAGGGATTGCTTGAAGAACATTTTGTTGTGAAGCTGAGTCAAGAGGAGTAGCGACAAAAATATTGGAAAAGTAATCAACAACAATAGAGTTCATGCCATCCCAAGTATAAACAACATCTCCAGAATCTGATTTTAAGGAAGAAATAAAGTTGTGAGATCTTCGAGCTAGAAGATATTTGTGGAAGAAATTTGTGTTTCGATCTCCTTCTTTGAGCCATTGAATTCTAGATTTTTGCTTCCATAAGATTTCTTCTCTTTTTTCCCATTCCTCTAAGCTGAGTTGTGAGTTTAATTTCATCTGCACTTCTCTTCTCTGTGAGGCCATCTAAACGGATTTTCTTATTCAAATTTTCAAGATGAGCAATAACTTCATGTTTTTTTTTATGAACATCCCCAAACTCTTTCCAGTTCCAAGTCTTGATTTTGGATTTAATGTATTGTAGTCTTTTGGCAAAACAGAACATCTTAGTCCCATGCCTAGGTTTACCTTCCTTCCACCATTGTTGCACATGAGGTCTGAAGGAAATGTCTCTAAGCCACATTAATTGAAAATGAAAAGGAGAGAAACTCACATTGGTTTTCCACATTTCCACCATGAGTGGCCAATGATCCGAACCAACATTATTAAGAGTCTTCACTTTAGGAATGTGACCATGGATTAAGAAATTTTTAGAGAGCAAAAACCTATCCAATCTCTCCATTATACAAGCTAAGCCTTGCCTTCTGTTAGACCAAGTCATAAGGCCATTATCTGGTTGGATATCCACAAGATGGAGGTTTGCAATATATTCGCTCATGAGGTCAGTACTTTTGTCCAAATTTCTATTTCCCCCCATTTTCTCATCCAGAGAGAGGATGGTATTGAAATCTCCTCCGATCAAGATCCAAGATTTAGGAAAATGAGAGATAATATGAGTAATATCCTTCCACTGTCTTCTTTTTTCCTCCAAAGAAGTCGGGGCATAAACAATAATGTAGAGCATAATCTGGTTGGAATGTCTACTTTGAATAGCTATAGCCAACAAACCCCAACTGCCAACCATATGGTGAATAACTACCTCTTTTGGGTCCCAAAGACAAGCAATGCCACCCGAAGTCCCTTGGGAACTGAGGGAAACCACTTTTCCAGCTGGCCAAATTTTACTTGGCAATTAAGTCCATATCCTCCATTGACATCTTTGTTTCTTGAAGGAAAACAAGATGTGGATGATTTATCTGAATCATTCTTCTAATTTCATTTTGTTTTGAAAGACTCCCTTTGAGTCCTCTAATATTCCAAGTGATGATCTTCATTAATACCAGGGCTAAAAATGTTGGGAAGGGCATTAATCTTACCTTCCTCTACAAGCTTTTCACCTTCTTTTACCATATGATATTGATTGGTCTTGCGACCTACTTTTTGATTAGAATCCATCTTCAATTTTTTTTTCCCTATTTCTTGACTTATTCCAATTGAATCTGAGATGGCTTCTAACCTTGAAGAATGCTCATACACTACCAAAATTTTACTAGATGGTTCAATGGAGTCTATATTGGGACCTGCATTATTTGAAGTTTTGACATTTGAAATATTGTTTTTCTTGTGTAAATTTTCTCCTTTTTTTTCTATTGAAAACCTTTGATTTGTTGGTTTGTCTCTGAGTTCTTTCCTTCATATTTAAATTGTGTTTCTAAGATTTCAGTTTCCATTATTTCCTCTTCCTCACTTGGGACATCATTTGTGGAAAGGATTTCAAACATATTAGCAAATGACTTTGATTGATCCTTCATTACTTGTTTTTTTTTAGTGTTCTTCTTCTTAGGTATTTGGAAACCTCGTTGAGTTTATATCTTCTTTCTTTTGATCAGGAATTTTATTTGGGCAAGCATCGGCCAAATGACCATATTCATGGCAAATTCTACAACGAAAAGGAATGTTCTCATAGTCCACTACTTGCTCCCAAGTGTCTTCCCCAAATTGTAATGTGATATTTTTAGGTAGGGGTTTGTCAAAATCCATTAAAACACAAATTCGAGCATAAATAATATGTTCAAAATTTTGAGTACAATCAGCGAGTCATCATAAAAGTTCCTAAAGAGTTTCCAATTGAAGAAAAAATAGTAGGATTCCAAAATTCAATAGGGAGGCCAAAGAGTCTAACCCACACGGGAGCTATAGAAGGCATCTCTTCTTCGACTTTAAATTTAGTATGCCAGGGCTTCATGAAAAGCCCTGCCCTTCCAAAAAACCAAGGACCCCCTTGAAAAGTTTTCTCTCTATCTTCATTATTAGCAAATAAAACAAGAAAATAACCATTTGGATAAATAGAGATTTGTAACTCACCTTTAGTTTTCCAGATTTTTGCAGCCCAGACTTTGAAAGCAGATAGACTCGGATGAAAACCCACGAACCAACAAATTAGTCCTCTTTTTTCCAAATCTTCAATGCCAGTCTGAATGTTACCCATATCAAGCTTAACAATAGGAGTTCCATCAGCTGCTTTAAGACATCCTGACTCTATTTTCCTGGGATCAATCTTAGGCATTCTTAGAGGTTTATGAGAAGCCCTAATATTGATATTAGCATTGGGCTGAGGCTGTCCACCATGAAGGGCATCCCTAAAATTCATTTTTGGAGCTGAGTCTTCAAAATTCTTACCCTTGACAGGGGTTTTCATAGTAGAATTATTTTGTGGGTGCACCTTAGCACCAGATTCACTTGAGATATGAGCCATTTTTTGATCAACTGCTTGAAACTTATTTCGTGGTCTCTTTAATCCTTGCCCTAGACGTCGTGGAAAGGTATGGTTTTCACTTTTCTTTTGTGCAGCAAATTGGAAGCCGTTGTCACTCAAGTTCACAGTATGATCTATTGAAAGACAAATTTCTAACCCATCTTGTATCCCCTGCAACATTTCCTACTAAAATATTGAGCATAAACCACAAAAATATTGGTCGCTAGGGCCCGAAGGCCCTAAAAACCAACCTCTGGAGCTGCTTGCACTCAACCCAGATGAAACCCTCGCATAGCCGCTTGCCAAATATATCGTTCACACATAGGGATGCGCTAGGATCTGTGTTGCTCCAAATGATATGAAAATTGGTGGAGACATTCTAGGGTTTTTCAGGCATCTACCCTCAAAATTTCAGCTCAATCCGAGTTCGGATGAGTGAGATATGGCCGAAACGAGTTCGGCAGTTTGGGCAGTCCTGTGAAAAACGTCTCCAACCTTACTACTCAAAACACAGTCTCTACAAAATATTGAACTAGGTAATGGAAAATATAATAAAATATGGCATACCCTTTATCATTGATTCTTGTCAAGGAATTTTCATTAAAGTTAGGATCACCATATATGACATCATCACTATTTATGAGCTCATCCATTTTATGGTTCGGTAGTTTGGGCAGTCCTACGAAAAACGTCTCTACCCAAAAATTAAAGTCTTCTTGAGATAAAATTTTCTAAAGTATTTGAAAATCACTTGATTTTGGATTTTTATTTCCATAATAGCTCCTCCCTTATTTCCCATTGCTCCTTTTGGTTTGTGAGATCCAATTATATTTTGACCCTAACTTTTATGAGCCCCTATTTTCTTATCTGATTGTTCAACTCCTCGAGTCATTCAATAAATTTCTTTTCCTTTTTTAACATATCCAAATTCCTTCTAATTCTATATCTAGATATTATTTTTGATATACTATAGTCAATTGGCAAAATTAAACATTTGTGTGCTATGTCTCAGTTTTCCTTCTTGCCACCATTGTTGCATTCATTGTTTGAATGATTTATCTTTGATCCACATGATTTAAAACCAGAAGAGCACTTTTTTTGGATTAGTTTTCTGGACTTCTATTGTTAGACACCAATGATTTGACCATGTATTATTTAATATTTTCAACTTTATAATATGTCCATATATCAAGAGATTTTCTAATACCAAGAGTTATTAAATATTTTTGAAATGCAATCTAGTACCAATATCCTATTGGAAACATTCACCAAAACATTATCAAGTTTGATATCTATGAGGTGCAAGTACCCCATGTACTAACTCATGATATTTGTACATCCATCTAGAGCCTGATTTCCTCCCACCTTTTCTAGAGAGACAATATGCTCCATAAAATTATGAAGAAACATAGTCTATGTCCCTCTACAAATTCCTCTTTTATTCAATGGTGCTTGGGTCATATACATCTAGATAGATAATTTGTTGATCATATTATTTATTTTTTGCTACCACAATAATTAGTCCTTTGTTGCCAACTGGATAGTATACCACTAGTTCTTTGATGTCCCAAAATATGTAACTCCCCCTAAAGATCCATGGACACTCAAGGATATTGCTTTATTGGGTTTCCATATCCTTATTTTATTATATTTATTTCCTCAAAAGATACCTTCATATCTTGAAGGAATACAATTTGTGGCTAGTTTATCTAAATCATTTTTTTTATGTCATCTTGTTGAGGACTTCCTTTCAGTCCTCTAATATTATTTTTAATGATTTTCATTAGTAACAAAGGTTAAAAATATGAATAAGTATCATAATATTACCTTCCTCAATTAGTTTTCTATATTACTTCACCATATGATGTTGGTTGGACTTTATTTCCACCTTTTTATTCATGTCCACCTTTATCTTTTTAATGGTTCCTAGTTCACCCCATAGCTTGTAATGTATGTGTGTAGGGTACCAATGCATTATTGGTGGTTCCATGTAATGAAGTATTTTTTCCATTTATTTTATTTTCTCTGTTATTATTTCTATGATAATTTATTTCCATATAATTTAGTTCTCTCTTGTTGCTACTTTGTCGAATCAATGCTTTCTTCATTGATCTTTTAACGTTTTGCATACTTGTTTCTCCTTGTACTTCCTCAAACTATATTTCTAATATATGCTTCAGATCCATATATTTCTTTCTCTAGGAGGTCATTTGTGGCTAGGCTTCCAAAAATATTTGTTGAAAACACTTCCTTCTCCTTAGTTACATTTTTTCTTTACATGTTTTTTCCTTTAGTATTTGAAATCCCACCTTTTCCTTATCTTATTTCTTTTGCTCTTGAAATTTATTTAGGAAATCCTTATCTAGATTCCCATATTTATGGTAAATTTTACATCTAAATGGGACATTATTGTAGTCTATATTTTTTTCCCATGTATCCATGCCAAATTATAATGTGACCAAGAGGGGTTTGTCAAAATCTATCAACACATAAATTTATGCATAAATAAAATTACTATCAACTATCATCATGAAAGTGCTTAGGGTGTTACCAATTATAACTAGGACTTGTGGGTTCCAAAATTTCACTAGGAGACTAAAATGTCTAAACCAAATGGATCCAGTTGAGGGTATTTCCTCCTCCATTTAAAATTTTGTATGTTAGGGCCTCATGAAGATCCCCAATCTGCCAAAAAACCATAGCCCTCCTTGAAATGTGTTTTCTCTATCCTCTTCTATAGCAAACATGACTAGAAAATACCCATTGGGATGGTTGGAAATTTGAAACTCACCTTTGATTATCCACTATTTGGAAGCCCATAACTTGAGAGCCTATAAGATCAAACTGAAACCCATATATTGAAAAATTAGACCCCCTTTTTCCATTGAACCTATGACATCTTGGATAATATTTGATGCTAATTTCACTATTGAAGACACATATCTTGCTTCCATGCATCTTGCTTCTATTTTTTTTGGATCCACTTTTGGCATCCTCAATGTTATTCTTGGCATTCTTGGATTGTTAATGTCTCTTTATTTGGCTTGGCCTTCTTGAAGGGCATATTTGAAGCTCATTTTTTGGGGTATATCTCCATTATTATTCTCTTTCATAAGTGTTACCATGACTAGTTACTTCAAGTAAGCTTGGATATTAGGTTTGGATAGCTTTGCTTCCATTTGGGTTTTTTGTACAATATTCCTTTTCTTTTGATCTACTCTCTAGATTTGGATCCTTGGTCTCTTTTGCCCTTAGGGTTATTTATTTTCTGGTTGGAACTTTTCCCCACTATATTGTGATATAAACTAAAAATTGTTGTGATCCTCTATGCAAAAGGGGTCCTACTAGTTTGTAATCACTTTCCCTAGATACTAATGATATAACTTCATAATATTGAAATTATTTCCATTCTCTTTTGTTTATGTCTAAAAGAACTTAATAAAAAGGGTTTTCGTGCAAATTTCTCCTCTCATCATCTGCCACCATCCTATGTTTTTTCCATGTTTTAACTCATCCATGAACTTGCATGCCCTTGATGATTTTGAAGAACACAAGATTATACTAAGAGGGGGGTGAACAATATAAGACCACTTTTTACTTTTCTTTCACAAATAATATTGTACAATATAATCAATGCCAATATCAACAGTAGTAACCAAAGTAATGCATAAATCATCACACACAATAAATACACCAATTTAACGTGGTTCACCCAATGTGGGCTACTCCACGGAGAAAATATTTCACTAATATTTTCTAAATAAATCTCTTGGAAATTATTTCTCTATTAAAATATTTATGGACCTCTATCCAAAGGAGAAACCAATCCCCTAATAAATGTCATGGATATCTATCCACATGAGAACTCCTTTCTCCTCTACTATAGCTGGTGATCTTCTAGAAGAACTGCTGCCTCCACTACACTGGCTAATGGATCTCTATCCACTGAAGACTCCCATCCTCATTGAAAAGACCTATCCTCACTACCCTAGCCAATATATCTCTATCCACTGGAGACTATCATCCTCTATACTATATCACCTCCAAAGCTTGCTCTTTGCTTTGTCTAAAATCTGCACTAAACATAGTCCTCCAGTCTAGAACAAATCTACTCAATCTCTGTCTTGGTCTAACACAAATTTGTCATCAAATATACACTAACATCTATCCTCAAATATGCACTAAACATAGTCCTTTGGTCTAGCATAAATCTTCTCAATCTCTGTCTCTCGTTTGGCATAAACCTATCCTCAAATATGCACCAAATATGTCCTAAAATCTACACTAAACATAGTACTTTGGTCTAACACAAATCTACTCAATATTTATATCTAGTATGGCACAAACCTATCATTAAATATGCATCTACTCTATACTCAAATATGTACTAAACACAGTCCTTCGGTCTAGCACAAATATGCTCAATCTCTGTCTCTAGTCTGGAAAAAACCTATCCTCAAATATACACCAAACTCTATCCTCAAATCTATACTAAACTCAGTCCTTCAGTCTAACACAAATCTATCCTCAATATATGTCCTCAATCCTTAACACAAATCTTGAGTTAATCACAAATCAACTCTTCTATATTTTCCCCAAATATTAACTCAAGGTTTGAACAAATAAATCAATCAACTCTGCTCACAAGTATTCTCAAAGACTTGTCTCAAATCTACCTTGTAATCTTCCACAAAAGCTCACACTAATCTTCCCACAAGTCCTTTCTAGAACGTGTTGGACCTGCTCAACAAGTCTTCACCAAGACTTACCTCAAATTTGCTCAACAAGTCCTTACTAGAACATTTCCAATATGCTCTTAATCTCTCTTTTTACCATAGAGAATTGTTAGAGACTCAATTTTATTTAACACTAATAAACAATCAATCACTTTCTCAAATCAATTTAGAATATAGAACAATTTATTTTACAGAACTTGAACTATCACCTCAACACATCCACTCAACTAAGCTCAATAACTTCCACTCAACCATTCACTTCAACAAAAATTCTTATAAACCAATCATAACAATGATACTCATGATATTACAAAACCTAGTTCAAGTTCTTTATTCAACCACTCACTTCAACAACAATTCTTATCAATCAATCATAACAATGATCTTGCAAACCCTAGTTCAGGATATTTTAGCACTTCACATAACAGTGATACTCATGATCTTGCAAACCCTAGTTTAATATTCAAACTCAACAAGAAGGGGTCTCAATCACACAATAATGAAATATGCATTCACTCACTCAAAATATCCTAAAAATCTTATCAAACAAGGTTTATAGAATTTACTTCCATTTCAAAAAACTCATCAACTCAACAAAATCACAAAGGAAAACTTAGCCAAATCCTTTTCACTCTAATCTAGTTTTCAAAAAATCTCAACCAATAAATTATTTCAATTAAGGAAGAATATGACCATACCTTTTATTTCTTGAAGAATATACTTCAAAACCTGTCTCAATTATGACCACTTTACTTGACAAGAACAAAGGTTATATGACAAGAATGATCACCCTAATACTTCTTCAAAAATATCTCTTCAATACAAAAATAATATCCAAATACACCTTATAATATCCAACTTTTAAAATAATATTCAACACTCTTGAATATCAAAAAATAAAATGTCTTTACTCTCTTATAACTCCTTAAAAATTAAAAATTCAGTCCATAAGTTAAAGTTTTGCATTCCCTTTTAACTCCCCTAAACAACTTATAATCAAATTAATTATGCAATAACTTTAATCAACTTAAACCCTTGGAAACAAAAAATATTTTCCCTTTTTGTTTTTTGCAATCCAAATGAAACCTTACAATACACATACCTCCATAGTGTTGCGCAAAAGGCCTTGGCTGGATTCAAACCACTTTTGGTTCTCCCCCAAGTGCTTTTGTAGTTCTCACACCCACCAACTGGGATGCATGGCTCCACAAGATCCAAAAGTCAGGAGCGTGCCTTTGACCTTATCATAACGATACAAAATCAAAATGTGAACCTCCTTCAACAAAAATGGCATGCATGGTATTCAAACCTGCACCAGGTGCCTAGCATGCATCTTACGCAGCCCTTGGCTGCCAACTCAGCTGCGAGGGACTTCAAATATTTTTTGAAGGCTTTTACCCTTTGTCCTTTCCATTGCTCGAATACACATGCAAAAATTACACTTCTCTTTTGCATGAGCCAAAATGCAAATCACATGGATGATCTTCCAAATGCCAACCTTGGCATTATTTATATGCAAACCTTATTTTATTCCCACGTCGGTGATTATTCGATTTTTTTTTTTAATTCGAATATTTGAAGTTAATTTAAATATTAAATAAATATTTAACTTAACCTTAGCATCCATTATTATTTAAATTAAAATTTTAATTTAAATTAAATCCTCTTGTGGGTCTTTTCAACTTGATCCTTAATCATTTTTAAACTCGGTTTTTGATCCAAAATAATGTTAAAAAAATATTATTATTTAATTTTACATTGCTTCTCCTTCCTTGGTTATTTATTCTTTGAACCCTCCTCGGTATATAATATTTAAATATAAATATTATAACCTATTGCTTTTCAAGACCTTTTTGCTTTTGGAGGAAACACCTAATGTCCTTAAAGATGAACATAGCACAACAATGCTTTTGACATCAATGACAACAAACACTTCTCAAAATGTCCAACAATATCCCCCTTTGTCATTGATGGCAACCCAATTACTTTTTACCATTTCCTTGACCTTTTTTGCTCCCCCTAGGAAATTGGTCCCCCTGATTGAATGCTTTCCTTTTAACTTATATCTCTTCCGTTACTCAAATCTCTCCCCCTTTGACATCAATGGAAAAGGGTAACCTTTAGGGCTCGAGGCTAAGAATGAAACTCTTATCTTAGCTTCTCCACCACATCCTCTTGAGGTGGTTAAGTCTAGGGTAGGAGCATTACTCCCAACATGCATTGATATTTATTTTGTCCATCTTATTTTTCCATATATTTGAAGTCATACCCTTTTGAACCTTTTGAGAATACTCTTTCTTGCCTATCCTTGGAAGATCTAGAAATTATGTTCTACACCACCTTGCTATATGCCCAATATTATTGCACTTGTAGCACTTAATGATGTGTTTCATTGAGGGTGCAAATATATTGTAGTTCCTTCTGGTGAAACCATATCCATTCTTGTCATGAACCCTGCAATTTATTGCCTTGTGACCAATCCGATTACATGAGTAGAAATACCCATAAAAAAACTGTCTATTTCTAAAGTTTCCATATTTTTGGATTTCATGTGTCCTACACTATGAAGCCTTGTGCCCAAACCTATGATATGAGAAACATCGTCCATTGAAGAAACCTTGCCTTGACCACATTGATCTCTTAGTATCTTCTACCCCATCATGTTCCATATTTCATATATTTTTCATTTGTGCATTGTTCCTTTCCCTATTGATATTTCTATTGTATAAATTATACTCAAAATTCTCACTCTCTCTTTAGTTTTCTTCTCTTGAAGATTCTTCTTCTTTAGTGCTTGAGCTTGACTCTCATTTTTCTGCTTCCTATTTTCCTTGTTCTTCTTCAAAGCTAAGTCCTATTTTGGTGACTGATGATCTTTGTGCATTGATAATATTGTCCAAGGTCTTTGAATTTTTCTCAAACTTGTGTAGCTTGTCCTTAGAGTCTTTCACTTCCATCCTTAGTGAAACTATCTCATGTTCTAATCTTTCACACTCTAGGTCTTTTATATTTAAATTTTTAGCCATACCTTCTTCCATTTTCCTTGCCTCTTCAATCTTAATTTTGAAGTTAGTAAGCTTTTGTAGAAACTTTGCTTTTGCTTTATCATATTTTTGTTAGTCTTACAATGGAACTAAGAGGGGGGGTGAATCAGTGTAGCTATTTAATTTTAAATCAACAACTCTTAAATCTGAAAATGAAATCTTAAAACCAGAAACAAAAAATATCACATGAGAGCATCACATAACACAAGATGTAACGAGGTTCACTAGTTTTGGATACTCCTCAAAAATAGACTACTTGGACACCCATCCAAATCCAGCCTTTGCAAAGCACCAACTTTACAAACAATTTACCAGCACCCACTGGAAGGAGCACCAACCCCTAATTTATTTGCACCAACAGAAAGGACAACCAACCCCTAATTTACCAACACCAACTGGAAGGAGCACCAACCCCTAATTTATCTACACCAATAGAAAGGAGCACCAACTCTTGATTTACCAGCACCAACTGGAAGGAGCACCAACCCCTAATTTATCTACACCAACAGAAAGGAGCACCAACCCCTGATTTACCAAAGCCAACTGGAAGGAGCACCAACCACTGATTCCAAGCACCAACTTGGATTTTTATTTTGAATCTTAGATTGACATAAATATGCCTTCACTTATACAAGACCCTTACTGGTCTATTGCTCATCCAAACTCTCTTTCAATTTAGGAAACACATATTCCTTCTGCGCACTTGTTGCTGCACTCTCTCAGTCGCTCTTTCTCAGCTGCTCTTCCTCAACTTCTTTTTTTTCACTCTTCAGCTTTTCTCATATATCTCTATCCACACAGAGCTTAACCTAATGGATCACTCTTACCTCTCTGCTTACTGTGCTCTGACAGCCTTCTCTATGCTCTGACAGCATTCTCTGTGCTCTGGAAGCCTTCTCTGCTTGCTTATAGCTTTGACAGCCTTATCTACTCACTTTTCAATTCTAAGCTACCTTTTCACTTCTGCATGCAACTACCCTTGTGGCACATTTACTCTTTTTGGTGGCACTCTTTTCAATTCTAAGCTAAACTATTTCTTCTGCATGCAACTGCCCTTTTATAACAATATTTTCATCTTGAAACCCTAAGACTTCTATAACTGCCATAATCCCGCATGTAGCCTATTAATAGCCACTCCTGTAAGTAACTCCTTTCTAACACAATATTCTTACATGCAACCTATTAATAGATTTTTCTCTTTAATTGGGATTCTCAGTATGGCCATCGCTCAATGAATTTACTCCGTAATGGACCCTATGTAACTGCCGCTATGACTTCACTGTCACTCTTGTAACTACAGTTCTGAATCTAGTTAAATCTTCTTTATTTTTCTTGCATGATTTTATTTACAACACCCCCTACACCTGCAGTTCTGACTCTTGTTAACTCTTCTTATTCTAGCTGCATGAATTCTTTCTGTAATTGCCTCTATTACTATCATACTATCTGCAGTTCACTGTTACATTTCTTTGTTTCGTCTGAGTTCTCTTCTTAGCTCGTGCCAAGGTGACCTATCACAAAATCGTGACACTTCTACCACTTTGACTTTTCCTTGCTATTTGACCATGAAAACAAGACATGTCATGATATCATGACACTTTCTGCCTCCTTGTCCTTTTCTCATCTTGCACCCGCAAAAACAAAACATGTCACAAAATCGTGACACTTTTGCTGCATTGAGCTCTTCTCTGTCTCTTGCCCGCGAAAATAGAACATGTCATGAAATCACGACACTTTTTCTTCCTTGCACTCTTCTCTGCTTGCACTAGTGAAAACATGACATGTCACGAAATCATGATACCTTTTTCTTCCATACACTCTTCTCTGCAAGCACTAGCGAAAACATGACATGTCGCGAAATCGTGACACTTTTCACTTCGTTGCACTTTCTCTGCATTTCGCCCGTGAAAATGGAACATGTCGTGAAATCGTGACACTTTCGATGCCTTGTGCTTTTCTCTGCTTCGGGTCATGAAAACTTGACATGTCATAATATCGCAACATATTTTCTCCTTAGTACTTTTCTTCTCATCGGGTTGCGAAAACTTGACATGTCGCAAAATCGTGACACTTTTTCTCCTTAGTGCTTCCTTTTGCAAATTGTCACGAAATCACAACACTTTTCTTTGCGAGCTCTTTCTTTCGAACCTATCACGAAATCGTGACACTTTTTCATCTGTACCATCCTTCTTGCAAATTGTCGCAAAATCGTGACACTTTTCTTTGCAAGCTCTTTCTTTCAAACATGTCACGAAATTGCGACACATTTTCGTCCATACTGCCTCTCTTGTAGATTGTCATGGAATTGCGACACTTTACTTTGCTAGCTCCTTCTCTCAAACATGTCGCAAAATCACGACAATTTTCTTTGCCTGTGCCTTCTCTCCAAACATGTCACAAAATTGCGACAGTTTTCTTTGCTTGCATCTTCTCTCCGAACATGTCACGAAATCATGACAATTTTCTTTGCTTGTGCCTTCTCTTCGAACATGTCACGAAATCATGATAGTTTTCTTACTTGCCTTATTTGCTTCCAACATGTCACGAAATCATGACAGTTTTTCTTTTGCTTTCTCTCTCTTCCAACATGTCATAAAATCATGACAGTTTTCTTTGCACTTTCTCTCTTTTCCAACATGTCGTGAAATCGTGACAGCTTTTCTACTTGGCTTCTTTGCTTCCAACTTGTTGCGAAATCACGACAATTTTTCTTGTGCTTTCTCTCTCTTCCAACATGTCATGAAATCATGACAATTTTCCTTGCACTTTCTCTCTCTTCTAACATGTCACAAAATCATGACATTTTTCCTTGCACTTTCTCTCTTTTCCAACATGTCACGAAATCATGATAGTTTTCCTTACGCTTTCTCTCTCTTCTAACATGTCGCGATATCACGATAGTTTCCCTTGCACTTTCTCTCTTCCAACATGTCACAAAATCATGACAGTTTCCCTTGCGCTTTCTCTCTCTTCTAACATGTCAGAAAATTATGACAGTTTTCCTTACGCTTTCTCTCTATTCTAACATGTCGCGATATCATGATAGTTTCTCATGCTTGCTCAACATGTCACGATATCGTGACACTTTTCTTACTTGTATTTTTCTTTGAGATTTTGCATATGGGCCACTACGTTCTTCTTGGAGAATCATTATACATGCTCTGTATGACCTCTGAAATCCTGTTCACTTCATCAACCGATCCATCTAATGACCTCTACACTCCTATCCATTGCATCAACCGATCCTCTATCTGTGTTGACAACAATGACAATACTTTGGCTACACCTTGCTCATCAATGAACTCCTATCCATTATATTTTGGCTGCACCTTGCTCATCAATGAACTTTTGTCCATTGCACTTTGGCTGCACCTTGCTCATTAATGAACTCCTGTCCATTGCATCAACTGATCAACTTGACTGTGTTGACAACAATGACAATACTTTGGTTGCACCTTGCTCATCAATCTCCCCCTTTGGAATTGTTGGCAACACACATAATTGTGTGCAATTACCTGTAATTCTTCTCCCCCTTTGACAATAATACCAAAGGGCAGCTGCAAAATTCCCCTTGAGTCCATGCACAACATTCTTAGGAAAAAATTATTACAGTTGGCAAAAAGCATAAACATGAGCAATAAGATAAACAAATGCATAAATTCTCCCCCTGAGTCCAAGACCACTTCATTTCACTGATTGAAAACATCATGATAAGCATAATAGGCATCAACAATATCAATAATGTGAATAGCAGCAATAACCAGTGAATGACACCATCACCGTCAACTTCACCAAAATAATATGTGTAAGAACATGGCTGGACTACTGTCTTCTGTGCAACTACCCTCTATTGCTTTGCAAACTCAAACTTGTCCACTATTAGTGAAGGCATACAATAATATTATATAGCCAACTTTTTGTTCTGCAATGCCAGCAGCATCTGCATACATTTCAACAAGCTTGAACCTAATGCCAGCTATTTGTCTCTCTCTGCAGTGAGAATCCAACAGGCTACCTCAATCCATTTTATATTTGCAACATGATCTATGTTTTCTACAATTACCGCAAGTCACACTTTACTTTCAATTGAGCAAATCAGGAGAAGACATTTAGTCAAACACTTCATGGCCAACCATGGTGCACCTTACTCAACCTCATACTTCATAATCTCGGATTGGCATTTTATCAATAGTTAAAATGAAACTGTCTGTTATAATTCGACGCTTTGAATAGTGGTAGTAAGAACTATCAATAGAACAACAATGACGTAGCAATACTACCAATGGTGACAATTCTCAATTTAATCATCACCCTTCATGGCACTTCCACACACAACTACATGAACTGACAACACACTTGACAACTATACAACAATAACCCGACTGCTGGTCTTTCATCCTCAGATACCCAGACAAATACATAGGAGCATTAAAATAAAACTTTAATATTGCTCCCCCTAAGGATGTGCCACCTGGAGTTGCTTAGAGCAATGGCGGAGTAGCCTCCTTCATTCCAAGGAGACACGATTTCCTTTCTTCTGCGTTTCTCCAAACTTTCCTGAACTTGGGCTTGATTTTTTCAATTACTTCCCTATTTTGCCCCTGTTCGTGAACTTGAACATTTCTCTTGCGAGGTTGTCTCTTATGCATTCTTTATGGATGATTATTTTATTTTCTTTTATGCACATGATATGTTCCCTGTCTATATTGCCCTCTTTGTGTTTGATGAAATCTAGGGTTTTGCCTTAGATTGGATACAGAAGTGCTTGGACAAAACCTTGCTATGTGCCCATGGCCATTACATTTAAAACATTGCACATGGTGTTCACTCAGGAAAGCAGATGTGTTTCTACCAGCATAACTCTTTGATCTATTATTCAATCCACAATAAATTGCCTTGTGACCATAATGGTTGCATCTAAAACAATAGCCATTAAAAGCATTATTATGAATAGAGTGAGAATGATAGAACCTATTTTTTTGTGGTTGCTTTGCTATAGATCTCCTTTGATATTTACTTCCTTTTAAAGATTTAGCTTCAAGATTTTCTTGCTTTGATCCCTCAGCAATGGACTTCTTCTTCTCTTAAGATTTATACGATGAAGGTTGTTCAGCTTGACATCCAAGACCAAGCTTACACATGAGGCTTCTCTTTTGCCTTATCATTTTATCTAGTAGCTCTGTGCTCTTCTCAAATTTGAGATTTGTATTGGCCTCTTCTAGTTGTTTCTTTAATACAACAATCTCCTCTTCTTGTTTGCAAAAATATTTTTCTCATTGATCTGTAACCTGAGAGTTTCTTCAGTCCTTTTGGACTCTTCTACTTGCAGGTTTAGATTACTAACAAATTTGTTAGATTCCTCTTCACGTTTGTTATATACCTCAACTTTATTATCCAGTTGTGTCTTCAGGGCATTTTCTATTGTCTTGGCCATTTGAAATTGTAAGAAGAGATTTTCATTCTCATCCCTATATTCTTCCAACTTTTTGGATAGTCTGTTGTTTTTTTTATTTTGTACACTTAACTCTTCAAGTGTGGCGATCAACTCACCTTCTAGATCTACATCAATCTCAAGGTTTTCAACACAAACTTTAGAAATCACTTCTTCTACCTTTTCTGGATCAATTTTCTCTTCCATAGGAACTGAAACTGACTGAGATGTCCTTTTGGAGGAGGATCTATTCTTCTTACCCATTGTGTACTAATCCAAGATCAACCCTAACTAATTTAGCCTAAAATGGGAACTTGGCTCTAATACCAATTGTTAGTCTTACAATGGCACTAAGAGGGGGGTGGGTGAATCAGTGTAGCTATTTAATTTTAAATCTACAACTCTTAAATCTAAAAATGAAATCTTAAAACCAGAAACAACAAATATCACATGAGAGCATCACATAACACAAGATGTAATGAGGTTCACCAGTTTTGGCTACTCAAAAATAGACTGCTTGGACACCCATCCAAATCCAGCCTTTGCAAAGCACCAACTTTACAAACAATTTACCAACACCCACTGGAAGGAGCACCAACCCCTAATTTATCTGCACCAACAAAAAGGAGCACCAACCCTTGATTTACCAGCACCAACTGGAAGGAGCACCAACCCCTAATTTATCTACACCAACAAAAAGGAGCACCAACCCCTGATTTACTAGCACCAACTAGAAGGAGCACCAACCCCTAATTTATCTGCACCAACAGAAAGGAGCACCAACCCCTGATTTACCAAAGACCAACTGGAAGGAGCACAAACCCCTGATTCCAAGCACCAACTTGGATTTCTATTTTGAATCTTAGATTGACATAAATATGCCTTCACTTCTACAAGACCCTTATTGGTCTATTGCTCATCCAACCTCTCTTTCAATTCAAGAAACACATATTCCTTCTGTGCACTTGCTACTGCACTCTCTTAGTCGCTCTTTCTCAACTGCTCTCCCTTAGCTTCTTTTTTTTCACTCTTTAGATTTTCTCATATATTTTTACCCACACAGAGCTCAACCTAACAGATCACTCTTACCGCTTTGCTTACTATGCTTTGACAGCCTTCTCTATGCTTTGATAGCCTTCTCTGTGCTCTGGAAGCCTTCTCTGCTCGCTTACAGCTCTGATAGCCTTATCTTATCACTTTTCAATTCTGAGCTACCTTTTCACTTCTGCACGCAACTGCCCTTGCGACACATTTACTCTTTTCGACGACACTCTTTTCAATTCTGAGCCGAACTATTTCTTCTGCACGCAACTACCCTTTTATAACAATATTTTCATCTTGAAACCCTAAGACTTCTGTAACTGCCATAATCCCGCATGTAGCCTATTAATAGCCACTCCTGTAAGTAACTCCTTTCTAACACAATATTCTTACACAAAACCTATTAATAGATTTGTCTCTTTAATTGGGATTCTCAATATGGCCATCGCTCGACGAATTTACTTCGTAATGGACCCCTGTAACTGTCACTATGACTTCATTGTCACTCCTGTAACTACAGTTCTGACTCCAATTAAATCTTCTTTATTTTTCCTGCATGATTTTCTTTGCAACACCCCCTGCACTTGCAGTTCTGACTCCAATTAACTCTTCTTATTCTGGCTGCATGAATTCTTTTTGTAAATGCCTCTGTTACTATCATACTGTCTGTAGTTCACTGTTACATTTCTTTATTTTGGCTGAGTTCTCTTATTAGATCATGCCAAGGTGACCTATCGTGAAATCGTGACACTTCTACCCCTTTAACTTTTTCTTACCGTTTGACCACGAAAACAAGACATGTCATAATATCGTGACACTTTTTGCCTCCTTGTCCTTTTCTTAGCTTGCACCTACGAAAGCAGAACATGTCACGCAATTACGAAACTTTTGCTACATTGAGCTCTTCTCTGTCTCTTGCCTACAAAAATAGAACATGTCATGAAATTGCGACACTTTCGCTTCCTTGCACTCTTCTCTGCTTGCACTAGCAAAAACATGACATGTCACGAAATCGTGACACCTTTCACTTCCGTACACTCTTCTCAGCAAGCACTAGCGAAAACATGACATGTTGCGAAATCATGACGCTTTTTGCTTCCTTATACTTTCTCTGCCTTTCACCCACAAAAATGAAACATGTCATGAAATCGCGACACTTTCATTGCCTTGTGCTTTTCTCTGCTTTGGGTCACGAAAACCTGACATGTCGCGATATCATGACATATTTTCTCCTTAGTACTTTTCTTCTCATCGGGTCGTGAAAACCCAACATGTCGTGAAATCATGACACTTTTTCTCCTTAGCACTTCCTCTTGCAAATTGTCGTAAAATCACGACACTTTTCTTTGCAAGCTCTTTCTTTCGAACCTGTCGTGAAATCGTGACACTTTTTCGTTCGTACCATCTTTCTTGCAAATTGTCGTGAAATCGTGACACTTTTCTTTGCAAGCTCTTTCTTTCAAACATGTCATGAAATCATGACACATTTTCATCCGTACTGCCTCTCTTGTAGATTGTCACAAAATCATGACACTTTTCTTTGCTAGCTCCTTCTCTCAAACATGTCGTGAAATTGTGACAGTTTTCTTTGCCTATGCCTTCTCTCCAAACATATCACGAAATCATGAAAATTTTATTTGCTTGCACCTTTCCGAACATGTCACAAAATCATGATAGTTTTCTTTGCTTACGCCTTCTCTCCGAACATGTCGCAAAATCACGACAGTTTTCTTACTTGCCTTCTTTGCTTCCAACATGTCACGAAATTGCAATAGTTTTTCTTGTGCTTTCTCTCTCTTCCAACATGTCACGAAATCACAACAGTATTCCTTGTGCTTTCTCTCTTTTCCAACATGTCACAAAATCGTGACAGTTTTCTACTTGGCTTCTTTGCTTCCAACTTGTCGCAAAATCACAACAGTTTTTTTTATGCTTTCTCTCTCTTCCAACATGTCACAAAATCATGACAATTTTCCTTGTGCTTTCTCTCTCTTCTAACATGTCATGAAATCATGACAATTTTCCTTGCACTTTCTCTCTTTTCCAACATGTCACGAAATCGTGATAGTTTTCCTTGCACTTTCTCTCTCTTCTAACATGTCGCGATATCATGATAGTTTCCATTGTGTTTTCTCTCTCTTCCAACATGTTGTGAAATCATGACATTTTCCCTTGTGCTTTCTCTCTCTTCTAACATGTCATGAAATCATGACAGTTTTCCTTGTGCTTTCTCTCTCTTCTAACATGTCACGATATCGTGACAGTTTCTCATGCTTGCTCAACATGTCGTGATATCGTGACACTTTTCTTACTTGTCTTTTTCTTTGAGATTTTGCATATGGGCCACTACGTTCTTCTTGGAGAATCATTATACATGCTCTGTAGGACCTCTGAACTCCTGTTCACTTCATCAACCAATCCATATAATAACCTCTGCACTCCTGTCCATTGCATTAATTGATCCTTTGTCTATGTTGACAACAATGACAATACTTTGGCTGCACATTGCTCATCAATGAACCCCTATCCATTATATTTTAGCTACACCTTGCTCATCAATGAACTCCTGTCCATTGCATCAACTGATCAACCTGACTGTGTTGACAACAATGACAATACTTTGGTTGCACCTTGCTCATCAATTTTTGATCTTGAACCATTAATCCTGAGTTCTCCCTTTTTAATTATTTGAGATCAACAATAATTCTTTCACATTTTAGCTCTTTTACCTTTGAATGTTCAACCATACCTTTTTCAACTCTCCTTACCTTTTCAACCTTATCTTTCATGTTAGAGAGATCTTGTTACATTTATCATCCTATTGTATTTGATCCTTTAATTATAAGTTCTCCCTTTTTGAATCAACAAGTTCCTTAAGAGTGACTTCCTCATTTTCTCTTTCTAAATTTTTCTCTTTTATTTGGTCTTCAATTTCTTCTATTGTCAAAATTAGAGCTTCTTCTTCATACCTATTTTGACTATCCTTGTTATCCTTTTCTGAACCATCCTCTAGGACTTCAATTCTGAAGGTATCATATTCATCTTCACCACTATTAAACCCATTGTAATAACCTGCATCATGACCGAGTTGACCACAAATAAAATATTTTTCACCTTCTTGTGAATAATAAGCTACAAGGTGACTTGTCTTCCTACATCTGGTACAAAAATTTATTAATCTGGACTTTTCTCCACTACTTGATTCATCTTTTAAATCTATTTCCATTCTTCATCCTAAAATAACAACATTTAATTCATCTTACTTTTATTTCATGACCATGTGTGTTGTTTTCTTCTTGTATCTCATGGTTCTAATTTTACCTTTATTTGTCATTTGTGTTCTTGTAAGATCCTCCTTCACATTGTTATACCTTTTATGAAGTAACCAACTCTAATACCAATTAAAGAACACAAGCTTATACTAAGAGATTGGGTGAACAGTATAAGACCTCTTTTTAATTTTTTTCCCAAACAATATTATCCAATATAATCAATGGCAATGTCAATAGTAGTAACAAAATCAATACATAAATCATCACATACAATAGAGACATGAATTTAACATGGTTCATCCAATGTGGGCTACTCCACAAAGAAAATATTTTACTAATATTTTATCAATAAATATCTTGGGAATCCTTTCCCTATTACAATGCTTATGGACCTCTATCCAAAGTATACACCAATTCCTTGATAAAGTTTGTGGATATCTATCCACATGAGAAATCCTTTCTCCTCTACTCTAGCTGGTGATCTTCTAGAAGAAATATTACCTCCATTACACTGGCTTATGTATCTCTATCCACTAAAGTCTCCTATCCTCACTCAAAAGACCTGTCATCACTACCTTGACTAATGGATCTCTATCCACTACATACTGTCATCCTCTATACTCTATCACCTCCAAAGCTTAATATTTTATGTATCTAAAATTTGTACTAAACATAGTCCTTCGGTCTATCACAAATATGCTCAATCTCTATCTCTAGTCTGGCACAAACCTATCTTCAAATCTACACCAAACTCTATCCTTAAATTTACACTAAACATAGTCCTTCGATCTAGCATAAATCTGCTCAATCTCTATCTTTGGTCTGGAAAAAACCTGTCCTCAAATCTACATTAAACTCTATCCTCACATCTGCACTAAACATAGTCTTTCGGTATATAGCATAAATCTACTCAATCTATGTCTATTATCTGGCACAAACCTCTCCTCAAATCTACACCAAACTGTATCCTAAAATCTACACTAAACATAGTCCTTCGGTCTAGCACAAATTTACTCAATATTTATCTCTAGTTTAACACAAACCTACCTTCAAATATACACCAAACTATGTCCTCAAATTTGTACTAAACACAGTCCTTAGGTCTAGCAAAACTTTATCCTCAATATCTGTACTCAAGCCTTAACATAAAACTTATCTTAATCACAAATTAACCCTACTAGATCTTCCCCACACCTTAACTCAAGATTTGAACAAATTAATCAATAAACTCTGCTCACAAGTCTTCTCAAAGACTTGTCTCAAATATACCTTGTAAGCTTCCATAAAAGCTCACACTAATCTGTCTACAAGTCCTCTCTATAACTTGTCCAATCTGCTCAACAAATATTCACTAGGACTTACCTCAAATCTACTCAATAAGTCCTTACTAGAACTTGTCCAATATGCTCTCAATCTCTCTTTTTACCATAGAAACATATAGATAATTATTAGAGACTCAATATGTTTTACACTCATAAAAACTCAATCACTTTCTCAAATAAATTTAGAATATAGAAAAATTTGTTTCACATAACTTGAACTATCACCTCAACACATCCACTAAACTAAGCTCAATCACTTCCACTGAACCAATCACTTCAACAATAATGCTTATAAACCAATCATAACAATGATACTCATGATCTTGCAAACCCTAGTTCAAGTTCTTTACTCAACCACTTCAACAAAAATGCTTATCAATCAATCATAACAATGATCTTGCAAACCCTAGTTCAGGATATTTCAACACTCCACATAACAATGATACTCATAATTTTGAAAATACTAGTTCAATCTTCAATCAACAACAAGGGTTCTCAATCACACAACAATAATATATGCATTCGCTCACTCAAAATATCCTACAATTCTTATCAAACAAGGTTTATAGCATTTACTTCCATTTCAAAAAACTCATCAACTCAACAAACTCACAAAGGAAAACTTAACCAAATCCTTTTCACTCCAATATTATTTTCAAAAAATATCAACCAATCAATTATTTCAATTAAGTAAGAATATAACCATACCTTTTATTTGTTGAAGAATAGACTTCAAAACCTATCTCAATTGTAACCACTTTTCTTTGCAAGCACAAAGGTTAGATGACAAGAATTATCACCCTAAAACTTCTTCAAAAATATCTCTTCAATACAAAAATAATATCCAAATACACCTTATAATCTTCAACTTAAAAAATAATATTCAACACTCTTGAATCTCAAAAAATAAACATTCCATACTCTCTTATAACTCCTTAACACTTAAAAATTCAATCCATAAATCAAAGTTTTCCATTTCATTTTATCTTCCCTAAACAACTTATAATCAAATTAATTATGCAAAAAGATTAATCAACTTAAACCCTTGGAATCAAAAAATATTTTTCCTTTTTATTTTTCGCAAGCCAAATCAAACCTTAGAATGCGCATACCTCAATACTGCTACCCAAAAGGCCTTGGTAGGATTTGAACCACCGTTGGTTCTCGCCCAAGCACTTTTGCAGCACTCACACCCACCAATTGGGCTACGTGGCTCCACAAGAGCCAAATGGTACAAGTGTGCCTTTGAACTTCTCCCTCAAATGATGCAAACTCGAAAAGCAAACCTCCTTCAACCAAAATGGTGTGTGCGAGATTCAAACTTGCACCAGGTGCCTAGCATGTGTCTTACGTAGCCCTTGGCTGTCAACTTTGCTACGAGGGACTTCGAATATTTTTTGGAGGCTATTACCCTTTTTCCTTTCCTTTGCTCGAATACACATGTAAAAATTAACCTTCTCTTTTGAACGATCCAAACTATGAATCGCATGGATGATCTTCCATATGCCAACTTTGGCATTATTTATATGGAAACCTTAGCTTGTTGTCATGTGGGTGATTATTCGAATTTTATTTGAATTCAAATATTTAAAGTTAATTTAAATATTAAATAAATATTTAACTTAACCTTAGCATCCATTATTATTTAAATTAAAATTTTAATCAAAGATTAAAATATTTTAATTTAAATTAAATCCTCTTGTGGGTCTTTTCAACTTGATCCTTAATCCTTTTTAAACTTAGTTTTTGATCCAAAATAATAATATTAAAATATTATTATTTAAAAATTAATATTATAACTTATTGCTTTCAAGACCTTTTTACTTTTGGAGAAAACACTTAACGTCCTTCAAGATGACAAACATAGCACAACAATGCTTTTGACACCAATGATAACAAACACTTCTCAAAATGTCCAACAAATTTCTCTACTTGTTACATGTATATCATGTACACTCAATTCACCTTTCATAGACTTATACATATAATAGGAATTGTGTGCAAATCCTAAAATTTTATGTCATAGATTGAGAAATTTTCATTAAATTCCTATTTTAACTAATACTTTAAATCAAGTTTTAGTGCTTATGTTTTATTATCTAAGTTTTAATCTACTCTTGTAGTTAGTGTTTTCTAGTACTTTGATTAGTAATCCTACGTGGACAATGATGTTCTTATTGATTTTTATGGCTATGTGTTCTCTATGCCTCCTTTCATGGTTATTACACTTGTTTTTATTTCTTAGGACCTTGTTTATGTTATTGTGATTTCCATTGAGAATGTTGTTGAGTATGGTAGGCTATTTCTCTTGTCTAATTAATCTTTATATTCATACTTAGTTTATAAATATAAGGTCTATTTTTTGAAAAAAAAACACACATAATAAATGTAAATGTCACATACATATAATCTGATATTCACACAATGACACTGAGAAGGGGGGGGTGAATCGGTGTAACTATTTAAAACTTGAATCTGCAACTCTTAATGCTTAAAAATGCAAGCTTAAAAATAGATATAGCAAGTATAACAAAAGAGCATCACACAACACAAGATTTAACGAGGTTCACCGATTTGGCTACTCCTCAAATAATGACTCTTTGGACTACAATCCAAATCCAGCCTTTGCAAGGATTCAATCTTTACAAATAGTTTACCAGCACCCACTGGAAGGAGCACCAACCCCTGATTTATCTGCAACAACAGATAGGAGCACCAACCCCTTATACCAAGCACCAACTTGGATTTCTATTTTGAATAATAGATTGACATAAAAATGCCTTCTCTTTTACAAGACCCTCACTGGTCTATTGCTCATTCAAATCAATCTCATAGAAGCATAAGGAGAATTGTTAGAAACTCAATATCTTCTATTGCTTACTAAAACCTCTCTTTCAATTTTTCAAGAATAAAACCAGGTTTCAGTTCTTCTGCTGTTGTTCTTGCAGCACACTTTCTATGCTTCTTACAGCACTCTACCCAACCTCACTTTTAGTTTTTCAAGATAAAAACACGGTTGCAGTAACCTCACTTACTACGCCTTTTCGATTCTTTATACTTGGCTTACTCGAACGGCTCTTTCAAAAATGGCTCTATTTTTCCCTCCAATTTTTCATGCATTCTCGGCTACGTTCAATCTGTCACACCCTCTCTGACGTGCTCTGTCTTCTAGCCGCTTTCTTTTTGACTCATTCTGACAGTCTTCTCTGCTCATTCTGACAGCTTTTTCTGACAGCCTTTTCTGTGTATTTCGAAGCTCTGTCATTCTTATCTTCTATCCTTCACGCAACTACTCTCTCGGCACCTTTACCCTTTTCGATGGCACTCTTTTCAATTCTGAGTCAAACTTTTTCTTCTGCTCGCAACTGCCATTTCTGACACACGCAACCTCCGAGAGGATTTCTCGTTTATCGAGATTCTCGATATATCTGCACTTTTGATAGCCTTGCAGCATCACGGCCCTATAACAACCGTTCTTGTCTTTAATGCACTATTCTGTAACTGCCACCTGTAACTTTAGTTCTGACTCCAGTTAACTCTTACATAACTGGCTGCATGATTTTCTTCTGCACTTACCCCGACAACTGTCACTATGTAAGCTTCTCGGCTTTTACCTGCGCAACTAAGACATGTCACGATATCATGACATTTCTACCCATTTGACCTTTTCTAGACAGTTGACCATGAAAACAAGACATGTCACGATATCGCGACATTCTCTGCCTTCTTGTTCTCTTTTCGGCATGCAACCACGAAAACAGAACATGTCACGAAATCGTGACGCATTCGCTGCCTCTAGCTCTTTTCTGTCTCCTACCCACGAAAATGGGACATGTCACGAAATCATGACGCATTTGTCGCCATCTAGCTCTTTTCTGTCTTACCCGCGAAAATGGGACATGTCACGAAATCGTGACACTTTTCGCTACCATACACTTTTCCCCGCATGCCTCATGAAATCGGAACATGTCACGAAATCATGACGCTTTTCTGCCTTAGCGCTTTCTTTGCCTTTCGCCCATGAAAATGCAACATGTCACGAAATCGTGACATCTTTCGCATCCGTACAACTCTCTCTTCATGCACTAAGCAAATCAAGACATGCAGCGAAATCGCTACACCTTTTTCCCTTTGCACTTTCTTTTGGGGCCTCAACGAAAATCCAACATGTAGCGAAATCGTCTACAACTTTTTCGATCTTAGCACTTTCTCCCTACTTCGACCAGCAAAAAATCAACATGTAGCGAAATCGCTACAACTTTTTCGATCCTTAGCACTTTCTCTTTGCTTCGACCAACAAAATCAACATGTAGCGAAATCGCTACAACTTTTTCGACTTAGCACTTTCTCTTTGCTTCAACAAAAAAAACCAACATGTAGCGAAATCGCTACAACTTTTTGACTTAGCACTTTCTCTTTCATTCAACATGTAGCGAAATGGCTACACTTTTTCAACTTATTGCTTCTTCTCCGAACCTGTCGCGAAATCGTGACAGTTTTCATCCTTAGCGCTTCTTCACCGAACTTGTCACGAAATCATGACATTTTTCAACTTCCTCCTTTACTCCAAACATGTCACGAAATCGTGACGCTTTTTCAACTTTGCTTCTTTCCTTCCAGCATGTCGCGAAATCGTGACAGTTTCTCCAACTTTTTCTCTCTCCTTCGATATGTCACGAAATCATGACATTTTTGCTCGCACTTCTCTCTCCTCCGATATGTCACGAAATCATGACATTTTTGCTGCCTTCTCTCTCCTCCGTTATGTCATGAAATCATGACATTTTTGGCTACGTCTTCTCTCTCCTCCGTTATGTCACGAAATCACGACAGAAAACATGTCGCGATATCGCGACAGTTTTCTTACTTGTCTTTTTCTACAATTTTTTGAATCTGGGCCACTTCTTTCTTCTTGGAAATTCACTGTACATGTTCTGACTGACCTCTGAACTGCATCAACTGCATCAATCTATCTGTGTTGACAACAATGACAATACTTTTGCTGCACCTTGCTCAACAATCTCCCCCTTTGGAATTGTTGGCAACACATGTGCAATTTCAATTTCCTATAGTAATTCTTCTCCCCCTTTGCCAATAATACCAAAGGGCTACTGCAGACTCCCCCTGAGTCTATGCACAACATTCTCAGGCATAAATAATTTAATGCTCCCCCTGAGAATGTGTTCCCTATAGCTAATCAGTGCTTGGGTAGTGTGACCACTCCCAGCTTACTCCGAAGGTACTCAAAAACTTCCTTGGGCAATGGTTTTGTGAATATATCTGCTACTTGCTCTGTGGTTGGAACAAACTCCAATTTGACCTCTCCTTCTGCAACTTTATCTTTCAAAAAGTGATACCGGATTGCAATATGTTTGGTGCGGGAATGCATAACCGGATTCTTTGAGATGTTGATTGCACTAGTGTTATCACATTTAACTGAAATTGGCTCATTGAAGTGAATACCAAGATCTTTCAGTGTTTGTCTCATCCATAATATCTGTGTACAACATGTTGTTGCTGCAATGTATTCTGCCTCTGCTGTGGATAGAGAGACTGATTCTTGTTTCTTGTTGTGCCATGCTACCAGTTTATCTCCAAGATAAAATGCTCCTCCACTGGTACTCTTTCTGGTCATCAATACATCCCGCCCAATCTGCATCAGAATATGCAAAAAGAGTGAAGTCTTTTCCTTTTGGATACCATAGCCCATACTCCATAGTACCCTTGAGGTACCTAAAAATCCTTTTCACAGCTGTCACATGAGTCTCTTTGGGACTAGCCTGAAATCTTGCAACCATGCAAACCGCCTGTAAGATATCCGGTCTGGTGGTCATCAAATACAGCAGGCTCCCAATCATAGATCTGTACATTGTTTGATCAACATCTCGAGATTTGTCATCCTTGCTCAACTTACAACTCGTTGTCATGGGAGTGCTAACGGGCTTACTATCCTCCATAGTGAACTTTTTCAGCATTTCTTTCACATATTTAACTTGAGAAATAAAAATGCCCTTTTCAGTTTGATTAACTTGCAGTCCGAGGAAATATGAAAGCTCACCAATCATAGACATTTCAAATTCTTTCTGCATTTTATTTGCTATGTCTTTACATGACTCATCATTGCTACTGCCAAATATTATATCATCTACATAGACAACAAGGACAATGAGATTGCCATTCTCAGTTTTGATATATAAATTGCTATCCACCATACCTTTCTTGAATCCTTGCTTAGTGAGATAGCTGTCCAATCTTGCATACCAAGCTCTAGGTGCTTGTTTCAAGCCATACAATGCTTTCTTCAGCTTGCAAACAAAGTTAGGATTATCACAGAGTTGAAAACCATCAGGCTGTTCAATATAAACTTCTTCTTCAAGATTTCCATTTAGAAATGCTGATTTCACATCCATCTGATAAACTTTGAAATTCCTATGAACTGCTAAAGCCAGAAATAGTCTGATTGCTTCAAGTCTGGCCACTGGTGCAAAAGTTTCTTCAAAATCAATCCCTTCAACTTGAGCATATCCTTTACAGACCAATCTTGCTTTATTCCTTACAACCTGTCCGTCTTCATTCAATTTGTTTCGAAATATCCATTTAGTACCGATTATGTTTTTATTTTCAGGCCTTGGTACTAATTCCCAGAGTTTTGTTTTTCTCAATTTGATCTAGTTCTTCATTTATCGCCTCCATCCAGCTTTCATCTGTGCTTGCTTCAATAATATTTTTGGGCTCAATGCTGGATAACAGAGAGTAGTTGTTTACTACTCTTCTTCTTGTTTGAATGCCAACTGTGGGGTCCCCAATAATTTGCTCTCTGGGATGATTTTTCTGCCAGCTGCCTGTTTTGGATTTCCTGTTTTCTTCTATTTCTAAATCATCTGAATCTGATTTTTGTCTCTCTTCTTTTTCTTGATCTTCATCCTCTTCAATAAATTCTTCATAAGTCGGGTAGTTTTCTTTATGGCTGATTTCTTGTTCCCTACCTTCATCAACCTTAACATCCGCACTCTCCACAATTTTCTTTAGTCTTTTGTTGTAGCATGTGTAGGCTTTGCTTTTTGTTGAGTAACCAAGAAAGATACCTTCATCAGCTCTATCTTCGAACTTGCCAAGATTGTCTTCAGTCCGTTTAATGTAACACTTGTTGCCGAACACTTTGAAGTATTTTGTTGTAGCCTTTCTGCCAAACCACAGTTCATAAGGTGTTTTGCTTTCATGCGGCCTCAACATGCACCTATTTTGGATGTAAACTACAGTATGAACTGCCTCTTTCCAAAACCTGTCAGCAATTCTGCTCTCTGTCAACATGGTCCGTGCCATTTCCTGCATAGTTCTGTTCTTTCTTTCTACTACTCCATTCTACTGAGGTGTTCTTGCTGCCAAAAACTGTCTTCTAATCCCATGTTTTTCACAGTATTCTGCAAACTCCTCTGAAATAAACTCTCCTCCTCTATCTGATCTTAAGCATTTAATTCTTTTTCCTGATTGATTCTCAACAAGATTTTTGAAAGTTTTGAACATCTCAAAGGCTTCTGATTTAAGTTTCAAAAATAGTACCCATGTCATTCTGGAATAGTCATCTATACACAGCATAAAATATTTGTAGCCATTTATGCTTTTCGTTCTCATGGGTCCACATAAATCAGTGTGAATTAGTTCTAACGGCTTGCTCGTGAAGTACTCTTTTGCTTTGAAAGTGGCTCTGGTTTGCTTCCCTTTTTGGCATGAAGCACAAATGCTATTTGAAGGTTTGCCAATAGTGGGTATGTCTCTTACTGCCCTTTTTGAGCTGATTTTTACCAGATTGTCAAAGCTTATATGACCGAGTCTCTTGTGCCACAGCCAATTTTCTTCTTCCTGTCCTACCAAGCAAGCTCCTTCCAAGTCTCTGAGAGAGTATACAGATTTCCAGAAGTTCTCGATCCAAGTAGCTATCAACTTCCCATTTTTTGTCTTTCTTACTTCACAGCCCTGCTTCTTGAAAATTACTTCATGACCTCTGTCACAAATTTGACTTACACTCAGTAAGTTATGCTTCAGACCAACCACAAATAGGACTTCTTTAGAGTTGATTTTTTCGTCACTTAATTTGACTGATCCTTTACCCACTATCTTGGCTCCATCATTATTTCCAAATTTTACAGAACCACCTTCGTATGTCTGTAACTTATCAAACTTTTGTTTATCTCCTGTCATATGACTGGAGCATCCACTATCCAGAATCCATGGTGCAGATTTGTTCTGGGCTTTGAGAGTTGTTTGAACGATCAAGGATTCCTTATCTTTCTTAGGTTGCTCCTTTTCTTTCCACTCTGATTTGACAGCAGATTTGGTCACTTGTTTTACCTTCTCCCTTTCATTGGCTTGTGCCTGTTTTTCGAGAAATTTTTTGTTTTGTTTCAATCCAGTTGATTGATACTTTCTTCCCTGATATTTATTTCCTGCAAAAGAGCTACGACAATTTCTTGCAATATGTCCAAAGTTATGACAGTTATAACATTCTACAACATAATCTATCAAAGGTGAAAAAGCATTTCTACTAGTGAAATTCCTTTGTCCTACATTATATCTACAATTTGAAATTTTATGACCATAAGCATTGCATTTAAAACAATAACCAAAAAAGGAACGAGTGTACCTGGGTAATGGTTTTTGCCATGTTGTAGTAGGAGCCATGGGTCTTCTTCTTCTTTGATATGTGACTTTGGTGAATCCATCATTTGCAGTACTCCTTTCATGCTTGGCCTTATTGTTTTCTTTTGCATGATTCGGTTTTTCTTGATCAACCCTGATCTTATCTTTATTCTTTATTGGTTCTACAGTTATGGCCTTTGATTCCATTGATAATTCTTCTTCTACGAAGCCTAATCCAAATTTAATGCCTGTAGGCTTTTGGTTGTTTATAATCTCATCAAGTTTCATAGAACTTCCTTCAAGTTTGTGGTAGCAACTCAGCTTTTGACTCTTTTCTTCTAGCTGCATTCTTAAGCCAACAATCTCTTCTTCCAGTTTGTTGCACTCATCTATTTTCACGGTTAATTGAGCTTCAAGATCTTCAGACTTTTTCTTAAACTCTTCAGTCTGTATTTTCAAGCTGATAATTATTTCACTGGCATCCTCAAGTTTTCTTGAAACCTTTTTATACTTTTTCCTTTCTGTACTTAACTCTTTAAGTGCAGCAACCAACTCACCTTCCAGATCTACCTCAGCCTCATCCTCTAATTTTTCATCACACTCCTGGGTTTCCTCTGTTCTTTCTTCTTCAAAAGCCATGAACAAGGCTTCACCAGTTTCTTCTTCAGAATCCTCACCGGAGCTGTCTTCAGAAGAGGTGACATTCTTGGAAATGAAACTTTTCTTCTTGAAGTTCCTTTTTCTAAAATGTGGTTTCTTCTTCCAGTCACTTCTTTCTTGGTGTGTCCCTTCATCACTTTTGTTTTTCTCATTCATTGGGCATTTAGCTGCAAAGTGCCCGATGCCTCCACAGTTGAAACACTTAAACGGTAACTTACCTCTCGTACTTTCCTTTTCCCTTTATTAGTTTCCTAACAAAGTTTGCTTCAGTTTCATCTGAAGATTCTTCTTCCTCAGATTCTTGTTTAGCTTTTATATTTTTCTGTGCTTGAAAAGCAGCTTCTCTGTCTGAGGGCTTAGTTTGTCCTATTCTCATTTCATATGCTGTTAAAGAACCATGCATTTCATCCATGCTAAAAGTATTTAAATCTTTAGCTTCTTCTATAGCAGAAACTTTAGCATCAAATCTTTTATGGAGAGTTCTTAGTACCTTTTTCACAACAACTGCATCTTCTATTTCCTCATCGAGTCCTCTAATCGCATTAATGATTCCATTTACTCTCAACATATAGGCCTCTATGTTCTCATCATCATTCATCTTTAATGCTTCGAACTGGGCTCGATGTGTTTGTAGCTTGGCTTCCTTGATCTTGCCATCTCCTTCATGAATGCTCTGCAGTTTGTCCCATATGTCTTTTGCCGATTTACAGCTCATGATCCTTATCAATTCACTGTCTACTAACCCACACATAATAGCATTCTTAGCTTTAGAGTTGTTCTCAAACTTTTTCTTCTCAACAGCATCTGTTGGAGGAGCAGAGGGTATTGTGTATCCATTTTCAACAGATTCCCAAATGTCATATCCCAATGCACATAGATATGTCTGCATCCCGAGTCTCCAGAAAGAGTAATTTGTTCCATCGAACAAAGGAGCTTTGTTGGAAGAAAATCCTTCACCACCGGCCATTGTGTATCTTCCAAGATCACCTTAGCTGATTAAGCTTGTTCAGGTACCTTGCTCTGATACCAATTGATATTCTCACAATGACACTGAGAGGGGGGTGAATCAATGTAACTATTTAAAACTTGAATCTGCAACTCTTAATGCTTAAAAATGCAAGCTTAAAAATAGATATAGCAAGTATAACAAAAGAGCATCACACAACACAAGATTTAACGAGGTTCACCGATTTGGCTACTCCTCAAATAATGACTGTTTGGACTACAATCCAAATCCAGCCTTTGCAAGGATTCAATCTTTACAAATAGTTTACCAGCACCCACCGGAAGGAGCACCAACCCCTGATTTATCTGCAACAACAGATAGGAGCACCAACCCCTTATACCAAGCACCAACTTGGATTTCTATTTTGAATAATAGATTGACATAAAAATGCCTTCTCTTTTACAAGACCCTCACCGGTCTATTGCTCATTCAAATCAATCTCATAGAAGCATAAGGAGAATTGTTAGAAACTCAATATCTTCTATTGCTTACTAAAACCTCTCTTTCAATTTTTCAAGAATAAAACCAGGTTTCAGTTCTTCTACTGTTGTTCTTGCAACACACTTTCTATGCTTCTTACAGCACTCTACCCAACCTCACTTTTAGTTTTTCAAGATAAAAACACGGTTGCAGTAACCTCACTTACTGCGCCTTTTCGATTCTTTATACTTGGCTTACTCGAACGGCTCTTTCAAAATGGCTCTATTTTTCCCTCCAATTTTTCATGCATTCTCGGCTACGTTCAATCTGTCACACCCTCTCTGACGCGCTCTGTCTTCTAGCCGCTTTCTTTCTGACTCATTCTGACAGTCTTCTCTGCTCATTCTGACAGCTTTTTCTGTGCAACCTGACAGCCTTTTTCTATGTATTTCGATGCTCTGTCATTCTTATCTTCTATCCTTTACGTAACTGCCCTCTCGGCACCTTTACACTTTTCGATGGCACTCTTTTCAATTCTGAGTCAAACTTTTTCTTCTGCCCGCAACTGCCATTTCTGACACACGCAACCTCCGAGAGGATTTCTCGTTTATCGGGATTCTCGGTATATCTGCACTTTTGATAGCCTTGCAGCATCACGGCCCTATAACAACCATTCTTGTCTTTAATGCACTATTCTATAACTGCCACCTGTAACTTCAGTTCTAACTCTAGTTAACTCTTACATAACTGGTTGCATGATTTTCTTCTGCACTTACCCCGACAACTGTCACTGTGTAAGCTTCTCGGCTTTTACCTACGCAACTAAGACATGTCGCGATATCATGACATTTCTGCCCATTTGACCTTTTCTAGACAGTTGACCATGAAAACAAGACATGTCACGATATCGTGACATTCTCCGCCTTCTTGTTCTCTTTTCGGCATGCAACCGCGAAAATAGAACATGTCACGAAATCGTGACGCATTCGCTGCCTCTAGCTCTTTTCTGTCTCCTACCCACAAAAATGGGACATGTCACGAAATCGTGACACATTCGCTGCATCTAGCTCTTTTCTGTCTTATGCCCGCAAAAATGGGACATGTCACGAAATCGTGACGCATTCGCTGCCTCTAGCTCTTTTCTGCCTCTTGCCCGTGAAAATGGGACATGTCACGAAATTGTACACTTTTCTCGCATGCCTCAAAATCGAAACATGTCTGAAATCATGACGCTTTTCTGCCTTAGCATTGTTCTTTGCCTTTCGCCCATGAAAATGCAACATGTCACGAAATCGTGACATCTTTCGCATCCGTACAACTCTCTCTTCATGCACTAGCGAAATCAAGACATGTAGCGAAATCGCTACACCTTTTTCCCTTTGCAATTTCTTTTCTGCGGCCTCCAAATCCAACATGTAGCGAAATCGCTACACTTTTGACTTAGCACTTTTTCTTTGCTTCTGCCAGCGAAACTCCAACATGTAGCAAAATCGCTACAACTTTTCGACTTAGCACTTTCTCTTTGCTTCGACCAAAAAAAAATCCAACATGTAGCGAAATCGTTACAACTTTTTACTTAGCACTTTCTCTTTGCTTCGACCACGAAAATCCAACATGTAGCGAAATCGCTACAACTTTTCGACTTAGCACTTTCTCTTTGCTTCGACCAAAAAATCCAACATGTAGCGAAATCGCTACACTTTTTCAACTTATTGCTTCTTCTCCGAACCTGTCGCGAAATCGTGACACTTTTCATCCTTGGCGCTTCTTCACCGAACTTGTCGCGAAATCGTGACACTTTTCATTGCCTGCGCCTTTACTCCAAACATGTCGCGAAATCGCGACAATTTTTCAACTTTGCTTCTTTCCTTCCAACATGTCGCGAAATCGTGACAGTTTCTCCAGCTTTTTCTCTCTCCTCCGATATGTCGCGAAATCGTGACATTTTTGGCTGTGCCTTCTCTCTCCTCCGTTATGTCGTGAAATCGTGACATTTTTGGCTGCGCCTTCTCTCTCCTCCGTTATGTCGCGAAATCGTGACATTTTTGGCTGCGCCTTCTCTCTCCTCCGTTATGTCACGAAATCGCGACAGAAAACATGTCGCGATATCGCGACAGTTTTCTTACTTGTCTTTTTTTGCAATTTTTTGAATCTGGGCCACTTCTTTCTTCTTGGAAATTCACTGTACATGTTCTGACTGACCTCTGAACTGCATCAACTGCATCAATCTGTCTGTGTTGACAACAATGACAATACTTTTGCTGCACCTTGCTCAACATAATCATATAATTTAACTAGTGACAAGACTCTATCTACTATTAATATTTACAAATGTTTCTATTAAAAAATCATTAAATATTAATATCATACAAATAATCATTCAAAAATATGTTATATATTATGTAGTGCGTTAAAAAAAACTATATATAATACTCTATATAGATATGTTCTGAATCACAAGTACAGTACATACCAGGTTGAGTTCATTTTACGCTTATAGCAGTCTTCATCTGTAACACAAATCAAGTATAAATATTATTGGCATTGGAGGATTGTTTATATGAGTCATATCCCTTATATAGGCAGAGATGACATATATTGAAAGTTCATATCTATAAGAGGAAGCTATATGCCACTGTCTCTTCATGACATGTATTTTTGGCAGAGAAATATGCTTAACATGTGATATTTGTAATGCTTTGGACAAGACTGACTCAACCTTTGTACAACATCATTTATTTCGAAACCTTGGAATAATCATACAATGAACGGCAATGCCAATTCTCTTTTGCATCTCCAATAGTATGTTATGAGAGCATTATGATGAAATCATACTGTTTCTGGGCTGCATATTTTATGTTTTGGTCATGATCTCAATTAGAAATAAAGTTCATGCATGGCTCTGTTCAATTTACTCTTAAAAGCAATCCTCTTTGGCTTTACTACAAATCAAGAAAAAATATTCTTGGCATTGGAAGATGCTTCATCAGAATCCTGAACCTGATATAGACAGAAATGATAAATAGTAAAAATTATTTTTATTTAAAAGAAATGTATTGCATGAACAACTTGATGGCAAAGAATTCTATTTGAGTATCGACTAGTCCATAGATGGTTATAAAAGGACGCTGTGCTGGTCTGGCTCGTCCTGACATGCAACACTGGCAGAGAAATATGCCTAGCATCGGATATTTTCAATGCCTCTTTTTATAGTCCATTTACTTTGGCATAGAATAATTCAGCCTTTGTAGGCCAGTGTTTGAAGCCTTGAAACCAACATATAATGGACTGGTTGCTTCTCCATAACGCATTATCAGAGCCCATTTTGAAGGCATTTAAACTGTGCCAGTAAAGGAGAACAGGCGGTTTGGTGGATCAACGTTGAGATCTCTAAAGTATGATCATGTTGAAACTGAATATTTTTGGGGTGATTGGCTAGTCAATGTATGTTCTGATTTGGTTCTTACTAATGTTATTAGGTTTTATTAAATATGAATTTATTTAAATACAAATAAGTTACGTGACATTGTGATTCAGTCAGCTGGTTTAATTGTTTTCGGTTGGATGAGAGAAGAGTTCATTGGTTAAAAAAAATTATTCATAAACTTAAATAGAGTTGAAATTTATGTTTATATAAAATTGAAGATGTTAATTATGTATGATTAAGGGGAGATGAAAACCATGATTGGAGCGTTTAATCATACCATATGGTTTGAGGGATGCATGTTTGTGGGATAGGCCATTTCGTGGAAAGGGAAAGGGAAACAATGAGATCTATAAAGTGATGTTAAAGTGTGAATCTTTTCAGTCGAACTTGGATAGTTAGTGGCCAGTGGTGTTAGAGGATATTATCAAATATGAATTTATTTGTGAGAGGGGTCTATATGCTTTTATTATGGGACATTAAAAAAACGTTATTTATTTTTACATAAAAGAAGGGCCTATTTTGTTGAGTAGTATATTTGCTTTATTCTTTACTCATCAAATACAAAGTGTGTATTTGTCCTCATATTTGCTTGATTATTTTCTCATCAAATACAAAGTGTATTTGTCCTAAATTTTTAAGTTTAAAATTATTTTTGCAAGTTTTTTTTTGAGTAAATACTTCTTATATACATCCGTCCGAATCACATCACCCATAATGCAAATACCGGTAGACCACAACATGTGGATATTTTTTGCAAGTTTTATATTTAAGCAGAGAATTTTTTTAAGGTTATTTTGATTAAATTATTTATAATATAGAACATATTTTATATTAACATTTTAATTGATTGATAGAACATATTATGAAATCTGAATACTATTGAGTTTTTGAACTCATGCAAGAGTTATTTGAAAGTTATGATTGATCAAGAAATTACTCTTGCTTTTTACTTGTTAGTTTTATTATTAGGATTTTATTTTTGGATTGCAAGTTGACTGTAGGTTACTACAAGTTTCTACTATGGATGGTACTCCTATAAATTTAGTTATGTAACTAAAATTCTTGAGGGCACTTCATATCCATAGCATTGTAATTTTTTTAAAACTTAGAAATGAAAATTACAGATTTTTTTTAAACAAAAAAAATCAAATTTCTTCAAAAGTTAATTAGACCATATTATTGAATATTGATATTAGATGGTTATGTATTCATGATTCAATGATTGACTCTTCTTTGAACTCTTAGAAGTTTACAAAATCACATGGTTTTAGTATTATAGTTTTTTAATAAATTTAAACTATATCTTAAAGTATTTATTTTTTGGGCTTCCATTTGATATTCTATAAATAATGCAAAAAGGATACAACTATGATATCATTTACAAGATATTAAATTGTATCATCAATATTATATGCACATAAAAATTAACCCTAACTGAAACTTACGACCTAACATGAAAGTTTTTAATAGTTATATTTATATTATTTCTAGGTTATAGCTTAATTTAGTATGTTTTAGAAGTCTTGAATGTATTTGTAATCAATATACTAGATCAATCCAAAATAAAAGTTACAAAAAATAACTCTAATATTTTATCGTAAATGTCATTGTGTACTATATATTAAATTTAATAATTATTTTTTTCATATTTTTGTTTATATATTATACATATGTTAGCTTATGAATATTCTTTGGGAAATTCACTATGGATCGCAACATGTAAACTTAAAAAGGAGTAAAGCTTATTACCCTTCCAATTAGAAGTGAAAATAAGGAGTTCATTTTGTTCATTCTCTATCTATATATAGCTTAAAAAGAAAAGGAAAAGGAAAATATACAAATAAAACCATGTAGGGTTATTTGGCTACTCAATACTACTAACATATGTTTAAAACAATTTGAAATAGAAAACCATAAAATGTATAGAATATCACTCATATTTTTTAATCATATATTAAAAACTACTTGTATACAAGTAGTTTATCCTATTTAAAATTATTATTTTAAAGCTAGAATGAAGCATAGGATTTAGTTTATCTCATAATAGATTAAATTATTTTCTTTATCTTATCCATTTGGAATGAAGTAATTTTATTAAAGATAGTTTTAAACCATGTTTAAATGGAAAACCACAATTTTTATAGATTAAAATCTATAATGCTCATGAAATATATAAAAAATCCTTCTATATTAGGAATTTAATCAAATTTTTATAGTTCAAATAATAGGATTTAGATTATTTGTCTCATAATATATGTATATCTACTTTTTGAATTTGAAATTTAGGTGAAATATGCATCTCATAATAAATATCTCTACTCCATGGATGCTTGTGGGTGATTTCAACACTCTTCTATATCCATATGATAAGAGAGGGGAGCTCCCATCACAACCAAGTGCTTTGAAGATTTCACAAAATTTGTAGATAGAAATGAGTTAATGGATATGCAGCTAAAGGGATCAAAGTTTACATGGAGTAACAAGAGATATGGTAAATAATTAATCCAATTAAAGCTTCATACAATTTTGTTGTCTAGGGAAGCTATTCAATTGTTTGGAGATGCTAACTTGCAATCAATCCTTAAAATTGGTTCAGATCACAACCCCCTAGTCCTTAATCATTTTCAATAGATGGTTCCTTTCAAACCATATTTTAGGTTTGAATTGATGTGTCTTTAGCATACAGATATCAAAAACTGCATATATATTTGATGGAAAGTGAAATTTATAGGATCCCAATTATCTTAGCTATCCAGGAAACTCTAATCCATTAAACACAAGATAAAATTTTGGAATAAAGAAATATTTGAGGATATATTAAGGAGTAAGCAGTGAATCCCTAAAAAAATTAGCATCATTAAAAATAAATGTCAAAATAGGGGCATTGATCCTAATCTAATGCGGAAGAAAAGAACCTTCTTGCTGAGTATCATAACATTCTAGCTAGAGAAGATATATTCTAGAGAAAATAATCTTGTGCTTTGTGGTTGAAGGAAGGAGACTCTAATACAAAATATTTCCATGCATCAACGCTCAAGCACAAGGGCATTAACAGGATCAAAGAACTTTCAAGAAGTGATGGATAAAAAATAACTAACATCCAAGAAATAAGGTCTAAAGTCGTTCCCATTTTGAAAATATTTTGGGTCCCAGCCCACCATGTCCCATCCAATCTAGCAATGCCTTCCTGCAAAATATTCCTCACATTGTGTCTTAGGATCTAAATTCAGGCCTCCTCAAAAAATTCTCCAATGATAAAATTAAATAGGCCATGTTTTCCATGAACCCCGATAAAGCTCCAGGATACGATGGTTTTCCTCCTCATTTTTTCCAATATTTTTAGGATATTGTTGGTCAAGAGGTCATGAAAGTTGTGCAAGAATTATAGCAAACTAATATGTTACCAAAGGATGTCAATTCCACCTTCTTGGCCCTCATCCCAAAATCTCAAGTATAGACCTATTAGTCTCTATAATGTAATTTATAAGCTCATCACCAAGGTTATGGCTAATAGGCTTAAGGATTTTCTTTCATCCATAATTGACCACTGTGAGGGTAGCTCAGTTAAAGAAAAATTCATAACATATGGCATAATCAATATTCATGAACTTATGCATTCAATAGCTAAAAATAAAAAAACTAGCTTATTATTGAAGCTTGATATAAATAAAGCCTTCGATAGAATTTCCTAGGATTTCTTCTTTGCATTTTTAGCCAAATTTAGGTTTCACGAGGAATGTATATCTCTAATCAAAGAATACATCTCCTCTGCCTAGTTCTCTATTATTATCAATGTTTCACCTATCGGGTATTTCAAGGGTTTTGAAGGTGTTAGGCAAGGTGACCCTCTGTCCCCTTTCCTCTTCATCATCATGGATGAATCCCTTGGAAGATCTCTTAATTAAGCCTATTATTTGGGTCTTCTTTTAGGCATTAAACCCTCTTCTATTTCTAAGCTAGCCATTCTTTAGAAATTCATGGATAGATACAATTCTTGCCACTTTATCCTCAATTCCTGAAGCCAAAATAATAAAAACTATACTTAATTTCTATGAAGAGGCCGCAAGATAGAAAGTCAATTTTGAGAAAAGTAGAAGTTTCTTTATGAACACCCTAATTCATAGGTAAATCAAAATTGCAAGGATTATTGGTTGTACCATATCCAAATTTTCATCCATCTACCTTGGCCTCCCACTTTTCCATGGGAAATCTTCTGTAAACATGTGGAATATGGTCATTGAGCATGTTACCAAGAAACTAGTAGGATGGAAAAAATCAATGTTGATTCAAGCAGCCAAAGTCACCCTGTTTTAGACATGTTTGCAGAGTATACCTATGTTTTTCATGTTAATTTTCAAGGTTCCATATTCCATAGAGCAAGAAATTAAGAAAATTCAATGAAAATTCCTTTGGTCTAGAAATGAAAATAACTTGTTTCCACTGGTAGCATGGGACATAGTTTATTCCAAAAAAAACCATGGTGGATTAGGCTTCAGGAAATTCCACAAGATAAACCTAGCTCTTATGGCCAAACGAGCTTAGAGAATTATCAATGATGAGAAATCTACTTGGATAGACATAGTTAAAGGAAAGTACCTCCAGCATTCTCAATGGGTCCTACTTTTGGAATTCAATCATCCAAACTAGGGACATCATCAAAAAAGGTTTGATATGGCATCTTGGGTGTGGTAGAGTTATTTAATTTTGGGAAGATGCTTGGTTGAGGGATCAACCCCTTATCAATGAACCAAGCCTCGCTATTATAAAGACTATTAATGAATATATTTTTGGTAAGTAGAGTTGTCAATTATATTACCCAAATATTCAATTGGTTGTAGTAGAAACTCATTCCTACCAATAGTCCCTGTAATAAGATTAATGTAGTGGCTAAAACTATTCGGAACCTCTTAAGAATTTGTATTATCTCAAGCAATAAAATATCATATTATCCTATCTGGAAACTATTTGAGAAAAGGTATTTTCACTATAAAATATACATATTATTCCCGATACCTGCTTGTTACATCCTCGGTATTAGCTAAGTCTATTTGACTAAAATACTTGATATCTAAAATTTGCTTTTTCTCATGGCTTGCTTCCCAAAATATAATCCTAACCATGGAAAACCTAATTAATAGAGGTTTGCACATTCGTAATTGTTGTCCTCTATACAAATCAAACTAGGAATCAACCATCCACCTTTTTCTAGAATACCCCATCTTATTATTAATCTTGAATTTCCCATTTGAGCTTGTCAATATTGCTTGGGCCCATCTATCATTGCTTAATTTCGTATTCCATAAATGGACCAAGCCCTTTACCAATACCTTACTCAAATTTATTTGGACCTCTTACTTACACCACTACCTGTGGTAAATTTGGCTAGAGAGAAATAATAGGATTTTCAATGAGATTTCGAAAGACCCACACTTTGTATTTCAATTAAATTACCAACTTTGCTACTAAGAATTCCCAACACACCTCATCCACTAATGCTCCAAAACCTAGTCTTAAGTCTCATTTATTTGCCCACTTCAAAATAACTTACCTTCCAAATGGTACAACTAATTCTATTATTGATATGTCTAGTATTATTTGGAATCCTCCCCTTGTAGAGTGGATCAAGTTTAATTTTGATGGGGTGGCTAAAGGAAATCCTAGAGTAGTAGCGGGAGGCATAGTCAAATTCTAATTGCTCTTTGCTGATCTAAATACATTGGCCTTGAAATGAATAATATGGCTGAAGCAAGAGCCCTATATTAGGGGTTTCTTATACTGGATGGTTTTAATAATAATAATATCATTATTGAAGGAGACTCATTATTCATCATCAATTGCCTCAAATCCACCCAATCTCCTTCATGGAATCTTTACAACATTATTGGTGAGTGCAGAAGACTTATAAGAAAGTATTCCAATATCATTATCCAACATGTTTATAGATAAGGGAATAAGGCATCCGATTGGTTGGAAAACATAGGTATCAATGAAGAGACCCTCCATGTGTGGCAGATAAAATTTCCACAACACCCTCAAGACAACCAATGATGTTGATGATATTTGTTTTCTATAAACTAGGATATTTAATGAACAATCCTATGATGTTCTTTTTCCTATGTTGAACCAATGATCCAAATACATTAAAGCCTTGCCAAAAATAGCCACCTTGATGTCCACTTCAAGGTGCAGCGGGTTTTTAAAGCTGAGATTGAGGATCAAGGACATATGGAGAAAACCCATATCTACCACCTTAATGCTTCCAATATTTATTGCATCATTGCTTGTAATCATCAATGTCGAAGCTCTTCCATTGTCCGATTTCCAATCACCTAAGCTCACATGAAGTATCTCATTTCAAATATCTAAGGAAAATGTGGTTGTCTTGTGTGCATCATTCTCATCGTATGTGTGAGAATCATTAGCCACCACCCTTCATCCACCTGGGTCTTAAATTGTGGTGATTGAGTCAATGCTTTCTTTCTTGATATTTTTCCAAGCCTAACCATGATCTTGTTGGCAAAATTACAAAGTATAAGTGTCATCCTCACTTTCTCAGACCTATTCAGAATTCTCATTTCAAGTTTGGGAATCACTCGTATCTTGGGTTTGGTGGCTTTAGTGAGCGGATTGAGTTTATTTCTAAGAAATCCCATTTTGTTCTCATTCTCATCCTCTACAACCTCTACTTTATCCTTACTACCATTCTTCTTTCTACTAATTCTCCCTCTATCAATATGGACCTTATTGAACCTAAAATCCTCAATCTTTATCTTGATATAGAAATCATCCTCAAGAACCATGGTTTCATAGCCTTCCTAAAGAAATTTGAGGGTTTTTATTTGGAAATCACTCAAGACTTCATCAATTCTTGGGATAATGGCCAGGTTGTTCTTAGAGGACTAAAATTTTGGGTTAGAGTGAGCCTCCTTACTGAGATGATAGAGTTGCCTAATGATAGCTACAAGATTCATTAAGACAATCATTCTTTGGTAGAATAATTGAAGCACTTCAATGATAGAGGAAATAATTTTGTTAGGGGTAAAGGGGGGATCATTAGGAGTGAGCTTCTTGAGACTTGGAATAGGGTGCTAATTCTAGTAACTAAATATTTCACAGTAGATAGGGTGGATTCACCATTGAAAAGCTTTCATATTGCTTTTTTGAATCACCTAAGAGATGTAAAATATGTAAATGTGCCCAAATATTTTATGATATCATTAGAGATATCCATGGATGGGATTAGGAAAGGCATGATATCTTATGCTAAAAATCAAATATTTCACTTGATTATGTTCAAACATATGCTCTAGAAAGTGACCCTCAAATATTATTTCACTCCTATTGGCATCATGGACATTGAGGATGTGGAGAAGGGTGTGGAAAGGATACCTACTGGTAAGGTGGTGACTTGAGTCATCTGATGACTATCCCCTAGAACAATAACGTCAGATAAGAACTGCATAGGTAAGGAGACTTATGAAGATTTTTTTGCTATGATAGAGTCCTCAAAGAAAGACACTAATCAAGATCTAAAGGATGCTAAGCTAATGTTTAGGGCTCAATGGGATCCTTTTGTCATTCTTTTAGAGATGCTAGAAAATGTGTATTCATCTCACTATAAAACTAGCATGGTCCTTCAACATGTGATTCGGGTGGCCAAAGCTATCAACACCATCAATAACGAATCTTCAATGGCTTTCCAAACCAGTCCTGAAAGTGATAATGTGATGGAAATGGTGGAGTAATTCTCCCTTTTGGGTCTATATTTTTTGTTGATATTTGGTTGCTTGGGTTTGATCTACCTAAATTGTTCCTATTTGGTGGTGTTTGTTGTTTGTTCCTTTTATTTTGTCTAATTTAGCCTTTGAATAGTGGGTTTTTTCCCTTCTTTGTTTTGTAAAATGGTTCAAGGACCCTTTAAAACCCTTTCCACCAATAAAAAAAAATTATGAACATTGTCAATAATTAAATAAAAAAATTTTTATTCAAGGAAACATATTTGCCACCGTGGTAAGTAGATATTTTTTACTCAAGCTTCATATTCATTTTTTTTTTCTTTTATCTCAACTTGATTATATCTTAGGACTAATGTTGATTTTTTTTTTTGATAATATGGAAAAATAAAGAGTTTTGAAAGGATCCCCAAACCTTATAAAAAGTAAGCTAAATAAGAAAAAATAATAGAGTGAGACTAAAACTAGAAAACAAACTAATAATAAGAGAGGGTCAAGACCAAAGAGTGTTCCCAACACTTAAAACCACAGAGCAACCAAAAAACCTTCAGAAAAGACCTAAAAAATCTGAAGCCCACAAGAAAGCAGAAGGTATTCAATCCTCATAATTATTATTTTTAACCATATATTGATTCACCATCCAAGAGACTTATTTAGCATAAGTAGAAGCCAAATCAATCAATTTGGTTAGAGAACCAAGAAGATCATTAGTAACTTTGTGTGCATACTTACAAGTCTTCAAAGGATCTTGGTTCTTCCATGTAGATTTGTCCTTCTCAACTAAATAGGATAGAAGAAGAAAATAGGGCAAGGCATCCACACCCATTAGGCATGTACATAATTTTCCACCTCCCAAGAGTACAACTATGGAATCCGAGAAGGGGTACCCAAAATCCAGAGACACCTTGACTAAGATCCACCTCATACCAAGGCACCAAAAACCATCAAGACCAATTAGGCTAGAGAAGGAATCCATGACATACTCCAAAATACTGAGTAAAAAATAAGATTCACTATGTTTGACATCCTTGGGCAACAAAAACAACTTTCAAAAATAAGATAGAAGCAAGGTGGTATGGACAAGAGGTAACAACCAACTTAATATAAGAGTTTGAAAGAACCACCAAAAAAGGTAATTCAAAAAATTTCCACCAAGAGAACAAAAACTAGGCTTAAGCAACTTCAATACTCAGAGTAGACTCTCTTCTTGCCAATATAAGTAGATCATGAGGAAAGGAATTCCTCCAAATGGCCAAGTTTTCTTGATGAACACCAATATTAGAAATTTGATAGCCCTATTCCCTTCCTTGAAGATATGTCTACATTGAACACTTTCAAGGGAGTTAAGAATTCTTCTAGCTTCATCCATCATGTTGCTAATGTTCCAGCTAGTGGGATTGGTTCCTTTGAGGGTGTTAATTAAGTTTAAGGAATCCCCCTTGATGATGACCTTCTTCAAACCCATGGATTTAAGAATGGTTAGGCATTAGTGAAATGGCTATATTGGACACCAATATTCTCAGTATAACCCATGATGATTTCACCTTTACTATTTATAATGATCCAACCAGCTCATACCAACCCATGATTTTATTTAGAGACTCTATCAAAATTTAATTTATCCACACCATGGGTTGCAAGGCCTATTTAGTTTATAGTTTGCTTTGATCAACCCGATTAGCTCCATTATCCATTATAGGAAGGCTCAGCTTAAATGCTAGTCTTACTTCAATAGAGTTGTATTTCCTAGAAGGGAAAGAGAGGTAATAGGTATTTGTAGATGGAGAAAAGCATGCACGAGTATACGATTCTCAATATTGGATCCACATGGAAGCCTTGAGGTGACCATAGTGGCCATTATACCTCTACACTTGGGGTAGGGGAGGAACGTGTTCACTAGGAATTATTTTAGGACTCACTCCAAGTTTGGGAATGGAATATGTTTAATGTGTTCAATTTAAGACAATCGCATTGGTTTAACCCTTCTATAGCTAAGCTATGAAATTAAGGAGCAATGCAAGAAGAAATATGTAAGAAGACAAGAACTAAACCTAGAATTATTATTTATTTGAATTATCTCTAACCCTAAGATTATGAAATGAAAAAATTTTAAGCAAGGGTTCAAGAGGAAATGCACAAAAATGTTAAAGCCTATGTGCACACTCTATGCGTATGTTCTTTAAAATACATAGAAAACAATTAAATATTTTCCTTTTTTATCAGATCTAGGGTTTTAATAGAAACATATATAACACAATAAATAGCCTAAAATATTTAGTAGGACACTTATCTCATTCGATGATTGATCCAGGCTTTATATTTCATCAAGTAATATCCCATGATTCCTCTTCTTGCAAAATATATTAAAAAACACTTGAAAATATAATTAATGTTAGGGGGACTACTTAGGCCACTATATGATAATGCTTGGAGGTATAGAAATCAAGACTCCTAGGTCCTTTTAGCTAACCTTTTAATTACAAAAGTGAAAGTTGACCTTTGGAAGATGAACTAGAAAAATAGAATGTAGTAGAACAATATGATAACTAGAATACAAAATATGCTACCATGATCAGAACACAACATATAATGCAGGTCTAGGATTTGGATATGGTATATTACCCCCATTCATAGCCTATGCAAAATCATGCTATGTATGAAGAAGCTATGATTTCATAGAATGGTGAAATCGTACCCTAAATTTACCATGCGTGATTTCTTAATATAGAGAAAAACCCTAGAATAAAGCAAATGAAATTATGTAAACTAAAAATATAACTAATATGCAAGATGTAGATGAGTAAAAACAACCTGGTAGTAGTGAAAAAGTAGACCAAAGGATGGAGACCTCCAAGTAGCATATTCCTCCTTAGGTCTCAACACTTGTCCACCAAGAGCAACAACACACAATAAAATATAGAAAAATATTATTCCCAAATAGATATTCAATACACTATATCAATATTTGCACAATGACAACTTTCAGTCTTGGATGATCACTTATCAATTTGCGAGTTAGCTTTCTTGCCTTGAAATTGAAAAATTGCTTGGGAGAGTTGGATCACTTGGAATAATTCTAGATGAGGGAAAAGAAGACTTCAAACCCTCTATTTATAAGGAGTTTGAAATAAAAAAAATGGGTAGGTAAACCAAGAAAATATGACCCTATGAGGGATCAATTTAAAAAAATAAGGTTTCCTAAGAGAAAACCCTAAATCACACCCTACAAAGGCCTATCACGATTTTACACAAAGAGGAAAAAAAATAAGGAAAAATGGGAAAAGGGAGGTCCAAACTTGTTTAGGGCAAGTTGGAGGGTTTCCCTAACAATCTAGGGAAAATAACTCACTCAAGTGGATCAATTTTCTATGTCTATTTTTTACCCCCTCTTTGATGCATTTATGTATTCATAAATGTATCATAGAAATGTGTAGATGCCTAAGAATGAAGGGTGATAAGTAGAAAAGGAGTGGCTAGGTTATAAGAATGGTGTGGTGCAAAAATTGTGTCATTCCAAACACTTTATTATTTTACATGCAAATTGAGGCATTAGGGAAATTAATGCCTCTCACGCCAAGGTGCTCCATCAAGTTTTGGAAGGAATATTAAATTCCTAATGAAACTCAAAATGGTAGACTTAGAAAAAATAAGAATATAACCAAAAGAAAGGAAGGAGAGAGAAAAGTAGCAAAAACAAGCACAAAAGGGAAAAAGTTGAAAACCCTAATTCAATTTTGTCATGCAAAAGAGGAGAAAGAGAGCTATAGAGAAAACATGAACATGGTTCTTCCGATGCACTATTCAGCTGTGACGTGCGGTGAAGTATGCACCACAGTGGAGAAAGCACATGTAAGGACTAAAATTCACCTTTAGATTAGGATTAGGGTAGATTTTTTTGCGTTTTTCTATTTATTTTGATGTTTTCTCTATTATTGTTAGAATCACTACACACAACCCAGGGGCTATTTCATAGCTTGACTATGATTTCACCCTAGTTCATGGTAGTAGGAAAAATTGTGCCCCAAAAACATGGGGTGCAATTTCATGAAATCACACCCTACGAAAATGGGGTATGATTTCGTAGAAATAGGGAAAATATGAAATTGCATCTAGTACCAAACGAGTGTGATTTTGTTGAAAACAAGAGAAACAAGTAAACAAAGAAAAGTAAAGCATTTTTAATTTAATTTTAAATATTTAATGAACACAAGATACTGATTAAAATTTGTTTTCCATTTGTTGATGCAACATGATGTACTAGAGAGCCATGAGTTGAGACCATCCTCCCTAGAGGTGGAGCTACAGAAACTCGCTAAGGATAAGAGAGATACCCTAGGGATAATGAGGATAAACCACTTAGTAGAGATACCTTAGGTTGAGGTAGACTGAGTGCTACTAATAGTGCTAGCATAGAGATGGTATCCAGAGTTATCGACCTTCCAAATACCTATAGTAACACTAGAGGATGTGTGGTGCATCCTGTGCATCCCCATTAGGGGAGAGTAGTTTACAAAGCATGTGGATAGCCAACAACCTTATAAATTTTACCAAGATATTGGGCCCACTAGGTTTGAGAGAGCATCATATCGGTAGATGAGATGGTGGAATGCTATGGGATCGATCCATTGATGACCATTATTTGAGTAGTAGTGGTGATCTTGTTGATGTGTCATACTAGTAGGTGACATCTACCATGGGTGATGTAAGGTATATTAGTATACATACAAGATCAACATATAAAATTCACTTGAAGCCCATATTTGTTGGCCCATTTGTATAGGATAATATACAATATCATGTACAAACAACATACAAGGATAGTGTGCATGAATTTGCTACTGGTGTGGTGCTGGAAGCACATAGTGATTCATAGACCTTTTGCACTCTCGGACCATTGCCTATACTAGAGTGACCAACAAAATATAGGTGGGACAGATCACACGAGTGGTTCTAGATGACATATTTCAGGATCCTACCACTAGGAAGGTAGGTGATATATGAGTTGAGAGAGGTGAAGATCATCTGGTGATCCTATAATCTACACCTTGGATGGGTTGAGGATGTGGTGGATTTGTTTTTGGTAGAGAGGATAAAATAGCTCTCTACAAAGAAGGGGGGGCTGGAGCTATATAGATTCGATAGGATACAATGGTAGTTGGAGATATTGCAGAGGATCCTAGAATTAGGTAACTACTAGTATAGGAGGGTGTACTGGGACCCATATGGAGTTAGAGGAGATCCCAATGTGGCAATATGGGTAGAGAAGTATCTTAATTATCTACCCTATGTGGATCCTATGATGGACAATGTTGAAGTGGCCTTTGGATACCAGAGGTGGTATAGGGGTATCATATCCTTAAGGATATCTTCTCTAGTGTTGATATAGAGGTTTTAAGTGATGAGCTAGGACATGCAATGAAATTTTTTAGAGGTTTCTCAATGAGCCATGAAGTGAGAGCAACAGGGCAAGGTGGACCTACAATAGAGATAGTCCTGGGTCCAAGTGGATATAGTGATGGTTATCACTATCTTGACTAGGACCGGGAAAGTAGGGGTAATTGGAGATCCAAGACACTACCATATAGAGAGACAGTAGAGGCCTTAATATAAGTAGTAGTTAACCTGAGTGGGGCCACATATTAGGGAGATAAAATGAGGGATATAAATGGAGATGGACTTGATACCATAGGATAGGTCTAAGAGGACGAAGGGGCTAAGGAGCGACCTAGGAACTAAAGTGGATGGAGAGGGATGCAGTATAAGCTAAGTTTAAACATCCTTGGGGAGATATGAGCTTGCTATACAAGGATCATCAATGAGCTCAAGCAAAGGGGATTGTTGTGGTTAGTAGTATCCAAGTGAGCGATAAGATCTACCTACTCTAGGTGGAACTACAAAGAGAATGGGAGAGGTTGGGGGTGCCCATGTAGAGGGTGACCTTCTGCTAGATAATGTACTACCATGTGGTTCTAGAGGGGTAGTGAGTACCACCTCATTCATACCTATAGATATTGAGCTAGGATTGGTCTATATCATGAATAATTTTATGGTTCATGAACATACCCCCACCAGGACCACCTTCGATGGATAGGGATGAGGAGATAGGCTCCTAGATCTAGGGAAGCTATTGGATTACATGTAAATTTTATATTGTGGCATGCATCCTTAGTGATGGTCGAGTTTACTAGGGTTGGAATGTGGTACACTGATCAAGTGGACCTATTCATATCTCTTTTTATCTCAAGTAATACCATACAATATTTTTTAGTGTAATGTGTGTGCTTGTGTATTGTGATATTTTTGTTTTTATGATGATTTTATTATGCTTTTATGATGATGATGATGTATGCAATGAATCTAGCATGAAATTACTATGAATGCACTAACTAACCTAATGCAAATGAACGAGGTGGATGAAAAACAAATAAAATACATAAGAATGGAAGCACAAGGATACGAAAACAAAAAAGGAAAAGCTCCAAGCACGATGCAAAAATGAAACTAAACTTAACGCTAAACCCTACGAATTAAAAATGCATGAAATGGAGAAAAACATGAATTGAAGCCCAAATGAAATAACAGCCCTTCTATTTTATTGATGTATTTCACATTTTGGTTACAATCCACATCCTCCCTTTTTAGGGGCGAGGAGCGTCAAATTCATCTCTTGGTCACATCCATGGATAACCATCCTTCTTTCGCGTGCCCACATGTAAGATGGGTGGACCAAAACGTCACCGCCACTTGTGTCTACGAATGTTGATTCCTTGATGCTCCTCCGATGTTCCGATCCTACATTCAAAGGAACAAGAAATAGTTAGTAGCACCTACGGATGAAACAAAACATGCAATCCCCAAGCCTACGATAAGTGAATGAGAAAAATGAATTAAACTATAACTAAAATGAATCCAAATGCTCTAAAAATTTGACAGGGGCATCAAGACATCACCAGGAGGGCACTGCAAAAAGAACAATCAAGAAATTCCTCACCGATTTGAATTCGCTCCGGGGCGGGACGAATTTACCTGCAACAAAATGCCGAAAAGGTATTGTCCCAAATGTCCTGCCTAGAGAGCTCCAAAAGACCTGCAAACTTGGGGTTAGCTAATTGGGGGTATTTTGGGAAGACCCATATGGTCATATTTTCCCAATTTGGCCTCCATTAGCAGGAATTTGATGATGCTACCTGCAAGTTAGTAAAGACAAAAAGTGATAGAACATGATAAGATTTGCTCAAAACATTACGAAATCAAAATTGCAAACTACCTAAGTAGCATAAGATGAAATGCAAGATAAAAATTATAGAAATAACAATCTACCATAGATTCCTAATCGTTCCTAAAAGGGACGATTAGACTCACGGCAGTGCGGGGGCGCCCGGGCAGGCCGCCCACCGTTGGGACCTGATTTCGGTGCCAATCCACTTGGGATGGGTCCAAAATCTCTTGTAAGGTGTTGTCGACAAATTGGGGTGGTATTCTATGGCCAAATGTCAGGTTTTGGGCTCAATATTCGACCTTCCAATGATCACCCAATGACCTCTTCTCCAAAAGAGATCACGGATGTGAAAGGCACAAATCACACAAGGATGTATGGGGAAATAAAATGGCAGCACTTCGTTGCTCCAAATTGCTCTTACTCTCTATATTTTGGGGTGAGGAAACCCACCAATTTATAGACCTAGAGGTCTCTTGGGATGGGCATGCAGAGGCGCCACTTGGCAACCATGCCCTTCCAAGGGAGGGAAGATTCCTCCCTGAATAGGGACTCCATGACTGCCCTTGTAACAACCTCTAACGCTCAAAAATGCTCACCTATACTCCCATGCAATGAAGGAAGCGTTAAGTGGCGGATCCGAGCTGCCATTTGCCAAGATTTGACTTTTTGCCCATCAAACCTGCAATTCGCCCCACCCTGGAGTGAATTGTGAATTCATCCCTGGGTGGGGCGAATCCCAATTAGAATTCGTCCCTGGGTGGAATGGATATTGAGCAAAGTGCCTAAAGGTGCCAAAATGATTTTTGACCTTCCAAAACTACTATGAGAGTGGTTAGGACCACTGTTTAACCTCTAGGGGCTACCCTTGGGGTTGTGTGTGCCAATGTGATCAGTGTTTGTAGTCACATAATCGGATTGGTGTTGTTTTGGTGTCTATAGATGCCCCTTTTTGGGATGCATTGTGCAAGGCACAACGTCGAGCAAAAATAGATAACCAAAGCACTAATGATTAGGGTTTCTTAGTAACCTAACCAACTTTTGATGCCCCAAGTATGAAAAGGGCATGCATTCTTGAATCCTTGCTTCTGACGAGTGAAGGAACTCAGTTCAAGTGTTAAAATTTTTCGGTGAGGTGTTACTTGAGCTTGGACATTGATCAGTCATGAATAGGCAAAGGGCGCAACCTTTTGTCTGTGGGAACCTTGAGTTCATGATTCATGAATGCCAAGTGATTGATCAGCTTGTGATTATTGCTTGTTTACTGCCCCAAGCAGGAGCATGATTTGTCTTTGCCAATGATTATTCGAATGCATGCCATTTCCATGATTGGGTGTGTATTTGTTGATTGGTGACTAAGTGTGACTACCCCCTCAAGCGACGAATCGATGAGGGAATGACCTACATGAGAAAAGCGACGAGTCGCTTGACCCAAGATGACTTAGGTAAGGGTGCCTTTAGAGATTTATCTTTGAATGTGTGTGCAATTTTTTGACATTTAGACCTATTTTTGGTGGGTGTTAACCCTTTTGGGGATGCCTTTCTGGAGCTGAAATTGTCAAAAATCCGTCTTCCCGTGGAGCGGTCCGGCCATGGTGGCCTTCTTAGGGAGTAGGATGGTGATGATTTATAACCCCGACATCTATTTTGGATGCCAAGAAGGTCATGCATGAAGGCGCCTTCGTTCGGCAACTCTATTGCTATTTTTGGGTGGGTTTTGACCCTTTTGGTGACGCCGTTTGGGGATGAAATTCTCGAAGATCCGTCCTCCCGTGGAGTGGTCCGGCTATGGTAGCCTTATTAGGGAGTAGGATAGTGAGGATTTGTGACCCCGACATCTATTTTGCATGCCCGGAATGTCAAGTGCAAAAGCACTCTCATCGAGCAAGTTTTATTGCTATTTTTGGTGCATTTTTGTGCATTTTTGCTGTTTTGCGAAATGTTTGCTCTGTATTCATTCCTAGGTGGGGCGAATTCCTATTGAGCATTCATTCCAGGGTGGGACAAGTTCTAACTAGAGTGCTCGTCCCAGGGAGGAATGATTACGGGCTCAAAAATCCTATTTAAAGGCCAAAACTAGGGTTTGGGCTCATTTGCACTTGTTTTTTTCTGGCGATTTGGAGCTTTGAGGAGGAGGAGGTCAATTTTGTGAAGCGAAGCGCTGCTAAATTTTTCTGCCACCATGAGTGCACGAACCGGATCGAGCGGCGAGGCTAAAGCGAGACCAGTAAGTGAACTCCCTCTTTATTATTTTCTTGTATTATAGTTTTTTTTTTTTTTTTGGTTTGAATTTATCAATTTGAGAGTATAAAACCCTAGGTTGACAAATTAAATTTTGTTATTTCTGAGTTTTTTTTTGTTTGTGTTTGTATTAATTTATCAATTTCGAGAGTATAAAACCCTAGGTTGAAAAATTAAATTTTGTTTTACGTTTATGTTGTTTGTATCTGTACACTATTTTTCATGATTCTAATGTGCTTATTTTGTTGTCTGTTGCAGGTTGTGAAGAGCCGGTATCGCGTGCCAACTATTTTTGCTGAAGCATGAGAGGCACTAGCTGTGGCTGACTAGGAGTGGCTTGACACCCTGGGGCTCAAGCAAGTGACTCGGTTGGAGCCAGTGATTGGGGATCGGGCCTACCTGATGGCCCTGATCAACTTGTGGGATCCCCGGACTAATACTTTCCATCTCCCAACAGGGGAGATGATAGTCACTTTGGAGGATGTCTATCGGATTCTTAGGATTCCAATAGATGGACTGCCAATCAGGACGATGCCACGGGATCAACGGACAGTGGTGCTGACACGCTACTTTAGGCACGGGGAGGAGTTGGGGGTGGATGGTCCAGTGGAGAGGGCAGATATTGACTGCCATATGGGTGGGATTCTGGTTCGATGGTGGTTTGAGAGGGGGTGTTGGGAGTGAGGCACTCATTGCTTATGGGCCTCATTTCCAACATGCTACTACCTGACTCGTCAAGTGCGAGGTTCCCATGGAACCTGCTGGATGTGGTATATCGGCTAGTGGAGTGTTCAACGTAGGAGCCTTTGGTCATGAGATGGGGACAGACGTTGCTAGCGTAGCTCTATGGGGAGCTATATGAGGTCCGCTATCGGAGGTGAAAGGGGATCAGCTGTAGCTATCTACTATAGAGCTGGGGTTGGAAGCACATAGTGATGGAGAGACCAGGGGGGTTACCATGGACGACGCAGGTGGAGATGGTAGATAAGGATATAGGTTACGCGGCTCTGTGGTGACGGTCGAAGGAGTAGGGATAGAGTCAATGGTGGGTAGGTGTCATAGGGCACTATGTCGATGCCTTTTCTTGGCTTGCTTCGGGGGAGGTGTTATGGAATCCCTATCGGGACTGTCCAACCTAGTAAAATGTTGGAGAGTGGCTCCGATGGGTGCGTAGGGAGCGGTGGCTGATTGGGCGACATGGGACCAAGCAGGAGTTCTTCCTGTACAGTCGGGTGACACGACAGTTTGGGGTGCGCCAGGGGTTGCCTGGTGAACCTATGGTCTATCGGTGTCGAGGGGATGAGAGGACTCTAGATCGACCGGTCATCGCGCCATTGGGCAAGGATTTGGATGCGGTGATCGACATCCCAAAATTGGATGACATTAGGACTACTATAGAGTATGATCAGTGGTGGACTCTACGATGATGGTGGGGAGAGGGGCCACTGGGAGGTATGGAGGCAGCAGTAGTAGGCGAGGAGGGTGCCGAGGCACCAGGAGATGATTGGGGAGCTCCGCTCGAGGAGGTGGACATGGTGGAGGTGGATGACCTGGGCATGGATTTTGGGGCTCCAAACCAGCCGAAGATAGAGGATGTCCTAGATCAGTGGGAGCCCGAGCAGGCTGCTGTTCGAGAGATGCCCATGCCTCAGGGAGATTCAGAGGACATGAAGTCAGGGGTGCATGCTGAGAATGCGTGATTGGCGGAGCTGCTATGGAGGCGATATGAGGAGTTGGGGGAGGCTCTGCAAGAGAGGGATCTCTTACGGGCTCAGTTAGTAGAGAGGGAGAATGCATGGGTTGTGCACCACCGGTAGGAGGGGGATACCGATGCTGCATGAGAGAGGGATCTCCTATGGGTGCAGCTGGCACAGCACGATGATGTAGTCATGATGTACCATCGATGGGAGGTGGAGTGGTGTCATCACCAAATGGATTTGGATGGAGAGATCATCCACCTTGGGGGGCGGGTACTTGAGCCCTCGGGCGATGGGTCGTCATGCTAGATGAGGGGCAGTGATGCTGAGTAGTCAACATCATCTCATCATAGGTGACTAGATGAGGGAGGGGGTAGTAGGTGTGATGCGGGGGCTAGCAGCAGCCGCCCTGAGGGGTCCCATAGGACCCACACCACAGGGGGTAGTTCCAGTCGCACCGATCCTGCGTGATCATGGTGGCCGATGCCTTAGGCTTGGGGGTTTTGAGATTTTGGACTTGGTTGCGGGGTCACATGACCGGTTCTTTGTAGCCTACGGGAATTTTTGGTGATATATATATACAAACTTTATTTTGTTTATGTGCATGTGATGATTTGATTTTATGCATGATGATTGATGAATATGGATGTATGCATGTTAAGTTATAATGATGAATGCATATGTGTTGATGAGTGCAAATGTTTCTAATTTATATGATATGCAAATGGAATAGATGCATTGAATTTGTGATGTTTGGTAGTCGCACCATAGACTATGTAGAACTTTATGGATTTTTGTCCTAGGCGATGGCTGCGGTAAATAGATTTTTATGTATACATGTTTTTTTTGGTATTTTTTGATGGCGATGCAAGGATGAAAGATAGCAAGTTGGTTGAGAATGTAGTTAAGGTTTTCTGGGACTCAGATGTTTTAACTAACTAGCCACGACTGTACTTTATCTCACAAGACTTTTGACCAAGGTATGAATCGGACTTGTCTTTGGACCAAGTTATTTCACATCCCTGTGTGTGCAATTGAGTTCATTTATGTGGTGTTGGTCAGGATACCACCAGTGCCAAATAGGCTATCAACCAAACCTGTACTGAGGATCACCTGATTAGCTCCACTAACTCCTTTATTATATTTAGTCAGATTAATCTGTGGTGCTATCGTAGGATACCATAAGCTAGCTCATCCACATGCAAACATTGATCTACACACAAGTTAATGTGATAGATATATCATCATGCGGGAGGTTTACCACCAGTGATCGATAGGCTATCAACCAAACCGGTACTAAGGTTTGCCTCATGACCCGTCTGGATGCTGAGAGTTCCAGGGATTCAAGTTTGACTCCCTTCTTTTCTTCAATTGTATTGGGATACTTGCTCTTTTGTAGTGATAAAAATCACTATTTATTTTTGTATTATATTTTTCTTTTGGGCAAGGGATTAGGATATGGAGTGATGAGAATCACTATTTTATGTGCTTTTCTTGATGTATGCACTTTGGTTGTGATGTCAAAATTTGGATTTTTGACGTTTGCAAATTGTTGATGTTTTGCAACTTTTGAGAACTTGGGATTCTTGGGGAATTGGGTAGGGAGGATGCTTTTCCTTTTGCCAACTCTCAGCATTCTTGGGGTCATTCGCACAGGGGGATGAGCAAGATAACCGTTTCACTTATGGTGACCTGGATTGCTTTGTAGGGTTCATATTTCATTCACACAACTTGGGAACTTTGTTATATGTTTTAACTTGTGTCGAGATGCTACGTAATAAGGTGTGATCCAAGTAGAACTCTACCTATGTAAAATCTGTCTGACTTGGTACAGCATGTGGCTAGACAGCTAATGACGACTGAATGAAGAAAACTCTCGATACATTAGAAGACAACTGACTATAGTATGGGAGAATAACATGAATGGTGGTTATAGGTGATGAGCTATTGATAAAGCGAAAAAATGTAGAAGATGATGGTTTTGCCAAGTAATGAAAGTTTATGGCGCTTTGACCTTTATGACCACAAATATGCAATGTGTGGATGCAATGCGTAATGCAGCTATATGTTTTTGTGTTTTTGATGGTTTGATTTGTGTGAGTATGAAGATGATATGCAAAATAGAGCTCTTTATTTTTGTGACGATTTTGAGCATGTATGGAAATGAGATGCAAATTTTGTTATTTTTGATGATTTTATTGTTTTTGAATTTTCTTGTTTTTGACCAAGCGATTGCGGGAATCCTTGGAGCATTTTGGGGATTGACCAAGCGATTACGGAAATCCTTGGAGCATTTTGGGGATTGACCAAGTGATTACGAAAATCCTTGGAGCATTTTGGGGATTGACCAAGTGATTACGAAAATCCTTGGAGTTTTTTGGGGATTGACCAAGTGATTATGTAAATATTTGGAGATTTTTGGGGATTGACCAAGCGATTACAAAAATCCTTGGAGATTTTTGGGGATTGACCAAGCGATTACGGAAATCCTTGGAGCTTTTGGGTTGACCAAGTGATTATGGAAATCCTTGGAGCTTTTGGGTTGACCAAGCCATTATGGGAATCCTTGGAGCTTTTGGGTTGACCAAGCGATTATGGGAATCCTTGGAGCTTTTGGGTTGACCAAGCAATTATGGGAATCCTTGGAGCTTTTGGGTTGACCAAGCGATTATGGGAATCCTTGGAGCTTTTGGGTTGACCAAGAAATTATGGGAATCCTTGGAGCTTTTTGGGTTGGGCTATGGCTCTTCTAAACATGGAATGGTAGCAAATGACTGATGTTCAAGGGCTCTAGTTCCTTGATTCCATCAAGGGAGGCTAGCCGATATGTTCTAGGTCTTATTCTACTGTCAATGACATAAGGACCTAACCAGTTTGCCACAAATTTGTTCCTTAAATGGAATGGCAAACTAGAGTTATGTTGGTTTTCTTTCAAAACCAAGTCACCGACCTAAAATTCCCTCAAGTGAACTTTCATGTTGTATGCTTTCTTAAGTCACTCTTGATAGATATGTAAATGCTCAAGGGCATTAACGCATCGATCATCAAGCAACGTAAGTTGGTCTAACTGGGCCTACCATGTAGTATCATCATCGATGAACTCTTGCATTGATATGCGTAGGGAAGTAATTTCCAACTTGAGAGGCATGACAACCTCGAAGCCATGCACGAGAAAAAACAAAGTTGCCCCAGTGGGCGTTCAAATGCTAGTGCGATAGGCCCACAGGGCAAGTGGGATCTGAATGTGCCAATCCTTATGATTATATGTGACTGTATTTTTGAGTATGGTGACTAGCATTTTGTTTGATGCCTCTACTTGCCCATTTGCCTGTAGATAATAGGGTGTCAAAAAACTATGCTAAATTTTGTACTTTGTGGTCAAAGCACGCACATATTTGTTCTTGAATGACGTCCCATTATCCAATATTATCTTGGATGGAATACCAAAATGACATATGATGTTATGCAAAATGAACTCCACAATGCGGGTTCCTGTCGTAGAGGTAAGTGGAACTGCTTCCACCCACTTGGTGAAGTACTCTATGGCCATGATGATAAACATGTGATGACCTGACAACGTAGGGGAGATCTTTTCGATTAGATCTAGGCCCCACTATGAAAATGGCCAAGCCGATTGGATCGACTATAAGACATGGGAAGGTACATGCATCAAATTAGCATGATGTTGACACTTCATGCACTTCCTGACATATGCGTAACAATCTCGCTCTAAAGATGGCAAATAATAGCCCATGCGAAGAATGCGCTTTGCGATGACCATACCGTTGAAGTGACCACCACATGTACCATCGTGTGCTTGGGCGATCACCCAAGTGGACGCTTGCTGGTCCAAACTTCGAAGGAGGATCCCTTCATAGCTGCGACGGTACAAAATGTCTCCTAATAAGACATGATTTGCCAATTTTTGCTTGAATGCTCATTTTGTGGCATGCGTCAATCCAAGTGGGAGGTTACCTAACTTGAGGTAGTCCCTGATGGGTGAATACCAATCCTGCTGATCATAAGCCTCGATGGTATGAACATCCAATCCCTCTTAAATTCCATCCCTAGTGAAAGCTGAATAGGAAAGAACTTGTAAGAATAGCGTTGTGTTGCTATTAAGGGGAGTAGGGGAGAACAAGGTGTTAGATTTGTACCAGGAGGTAAAACATTAAATTAACTAAATAATTTAATATTAATAAAATTACAACAGAGCTATTATAATGACAATCGATCCTCTCATATTGCAAATCATAACAAATATATATGGAGAGGATAGGGAGGAAGTCGACGGAGAGGATAGGAGAGGAAATGAAGGGAAGTTGGAGGAATAAGGGGAAAGGGAGTTGGAGGGATAAGGAGGAAGAGGGAATAATGGAGGAAATGGAGGGATAAGGGAAAGAAGAGAGAAATTAATTAAAAACAAATATGCCGACAATATAACCTTGCCGACAACTAAACCTAAACCTTGTATTCACACTACTACATTCTTCCCCTTAAAGTTGAGAGGTCTGACAATACAGTCTCTCAGCTTTACAAATTGAGCTTTAGTCGGCACCTTGGTGAAGATGTCCGCAACATTCTCCAAAGTGGGGCAATAGTGAAGCTCAATAGTTTCAGTTTCCACCATATCTCTGATGAAGTGGTACTTCATATCAAAATGCTTGGATCTACTATGGTGGATAGGATTGTATGCCAACTGAATGGCACTAATGTTGTCACAGAATATCCTTGTTGGACCACTTTGCTGCTCTCCAAGTTCTTCTAATACCTTTCGTAGCCATAGAGCTTGAGTACTAGCATGAGTGACCGCTATATACTCAGCTTCTATTGAAGATAGTGCTACGACTGTCTGCTTCTTGGAACTCCAAGTTATTAGTCCTAATCCTAGACTAAAACAGTTCCCTGAGGTTGATTTTCTATCATCAATGTTACTACCCCAATCACTATCACTAAAGCCTACAAGCTTGATAGTGTTACATTTCTGGTAATGGATCCTTTATCCCATGTACCCTTTACATATCTAAGAATTCTCTTAGCTACCTACAAATGCAACTCAGAAGGGTTAGACATAAATCGAGAAAAAAGAGAAACAACATACTGTATATCAGGTCTGGTGTTGGCAAGAAACATCAAACTCCCAACCATGCTTCTGAAAGTGGTCACATCAACTTTTGATGCTCCATCATCTTTGCTTAATTGGATCCCATGTCCAACTAGAGTTGCAACTGGTTTGCAATGCTCCATAGCAAAATTCTTAAGCATGTCCCAAACATACTTATGTTGACAGATGAAGATCCTTGTATCTGACTGAGCATCAAGATCCTCCTCCACAACATTGGAAGAAAACATTTCTCTTACGTTTCCTCCAATCTTGTATCAAGTAATCAAAAGTTATAAAAAACTTGTGGTGGCACTCCTTCCACTCTTCATGTGGGATCTCCTTCATCTTTGTTGCTACTCTTTCTTGCAAGTAACCGAGTGCCCTCTTTTGATGAGCTACTCCCCCTTCATCAAAAGCTTCTTCAAAAAATGACATTCCCATAATGTCACATGTATTGGTTCTCAATAACCAATCTAGCACATTTCTTTCATTATTCTTTCTATGATCTTCAAACCATATTTCATCGCCTAATACTCCTCCTGAGTATGTAATATGCATTGGAATTTCATTCATCTTTGATGTTGTTCCTCCATAATGCAAATGCTTGAGTGCCATATTTTGTTGATTAGCTCTCCCTTCAACAAAAGTCTCTCCTCTTGTGGTTTTCAGCAACCACTCTCCACTCTCTTACATCTTGATCATGATGGTCTTTAAACCATACTTTCACATTTTGATCATCTTTTACATATTCATCACTAAACAATACTCCACATGAGTATTTACAATTAATCATCTCACATAGATGATTATACCATACAACTCTTTTAGATATTTCTACACAAAATATCACAACAAATATGGCCATCCAATGACCAATTACATATGCAACATAAAGTTTCTCCTCACACAAATGTTCTCTCAAAACAATGGCTTTACAATATTCCTTCTCCCAAGGAATTTTAAACACATCATTTGGATCCATGTGACCCAAGTTCTTCATTATTGTCTTCGCTCCAAGAAGACTTTTCATCAAGTTGTCTCAATGAGACAATCACCTTTAAATAATGCCTTTGGAAGATATTCTCCTTTCTTTTCATACCTGCTCACAAAAAACAAATCATTAATCATAAAAATATTACCTTCACTATGATTAGATTTGGTGCTTCCCATAAAGCTGCTTTGTGGCAATTCTCCTTCATTGTATGTTGCTTCAAGAGCAACCATCAACTCTTCACTAAGAGTTCTCCTCCTTTGTTCAAGCCATTTTGGTGTGTTGAAACACCATTCATCCAAGCAATCATTCATTGTTGCTTTATCAAAACAAATCTTTTTCTGCAATGTAGTCACTCCAAGTGAGTGATCTCCATCCACAATTATCTCTTAAAGACAATTCTCAATATCCTTTGATGATGCCTCCATTTCACCATGAAGTTTATCAATGACTATCTCCCTATTTTCTAGCTCCTCTTTGAGATAGTTTTCCTCATACAAAATAGTTTTCACTCCTGATGAGTGATCTTCAATCATGAGTGATGTTTCCTTGGCCATTACAACAAGAAAAACAGCAGTCACATTGTTATTTTTTGTTTCTATCTTATGTGCTTTCTCACTTTTCTTCTCCCAAATGAGATAATATTTTATGTTCTTGTCTTCACACAACATATTGTCATCTTTGAGATTCACAAAATCTCTCTTCACATAACCTTCTTGGACTGATGGACAAGAAGTATCTCTATTTGTCACTCCTGATGAGTGATCTTCACAATTGAGCATAAAACTTATAGTCTTCATCTCCTCTTCATCAACAATGTCATGGGAATCAACATCCCATACTTCTTGTGAATCAATCTCATCTTTATATTTATCATTTTCTTCCCCCTGTAGAGGAAAAATTTTATCATCTCCTTCAAGGAGATTTTTAGTTGCTCTTTCAAGAGAGCACACAACCATTCCAAGTGAATGGTCTTCAAGACAATGGTCTTTCTTGAACATTGCTTTTCCAACATCATGCCAAAAATATTGGTTGAGGTCATTTTCATCATTATTCTCATCCATGAGAATTTTAGGTGCATTCTCCATAATACACTCTTCATTTGTCTCTGCTTTATGTGAGTGGTCTTCAACTATGCAACACTCCATGATGAGGGTTTCTCCATCATTATCTGCTTTATGCTCCTCCATGAGAATTGTAGATGCTTTGTTCATGAAGCATTCTGCAACAAATAACTGATGTGGTGTCTTCTCCATAAGACACTCTTTTTCATATGTCTCCTCCATGAGACATTCTTCATCATACATCACCTCATCTAGGTGATCTGCAAGCAAGGAACACTCCAATGTGAGTGTTTCTCTTCCTTCAACTTCAAATTCTGCTTCCACTTTTGAATGATATTCACAACAAGATCTTTGAGCAATTGTATTGTCATTGATACATTCATCCTTTTTGCTATCAATGTGAATGATTTCAAAGCATTCCATTCCTGCAAACAATTCATTAGTACAATTTTTCTTTTCATATTTTTCTCCTCCTAAAAGAAATAATTGACTATTACAATTTTCAATAACTGTAGGTGCCTCCCCCATGAAGCACAAATTTGGAATAACAATACTTGGAGATTCAATCTCCCCCTCAATCTCAACAATGCATTTGTCAAGGGCTTCACAAACAACCTCTTCATCTGCATAACTCACAAAGCTTCTACAAGAAGCAAAACCTCTCTTGCCTCCTCTTCCTTTTGTAGCATAAATACCTCTTCTTCTCAAATTTTCCTCATAGACTTTATAAGCCTCTTCTTTCTGCAAAGAAACATCTTCAAAGAATAAGGGCTGATCTCTCTTTTTCTCATCCTCTTGTCCATGAAGGGATTTCATATCTTCGTCTTTCTTTTCTGCAATGTTACATTCCTCCATTCTTGAGAAATGGTCATCAATGGAATATCCTTCCATATTTTCAAGATGCCAAAACTTTTGGGTTGAATCTTCAAGCAAGCCATCATCCAGTTTGGAGTGGTCTTCACAATATGCATCATTCCCATAGAATGATATTTCCTCTATTGTTTCGTAAATGAGACTTTCCCTGTCAATGTCCATGTTTTCCAAACATGCCATTTTCTCAACTGATTTTGTTTCCTTACAAAAAACCTCATTCACACAATTTTTCTTTTCATCATCATATTCTCCCACTAAAAGAGAGAATTGACAATTTTCATCATATTCTCCATTTAAAACAGAGAATTGATATATACAAGGTTCCATGCCAACACAAGACATGTCTTCATATGAGTCTTTACAAGACTCTTCAAAATCTCCTTGAAAAGGTAATCTAATTCAGAAGCTTCTTCAAGGAAGCAAGGCTCCTCCTTGCTTAAACAATCTTCTTGATTGTCACTCATGAATTTATGGGTGTCTGCATCAAACCCATAAGCATCCTTCAACACTTGCAATGCCACTGTAGTTGATTTACAATTGGCTATGAGAGGAAAAACACTCTTTTCCATTCCTCTCCTCAAATCCATAAGGGCTAAGCAATTTTCATATTGCTTCCATTTCATATCTTTACTGTCATCTCCTTGTAGCTTGTTCCATGTGGGTTCCTGTTGGCATTTTTGCCACATTGATTCTCATTGATGAATGCATTGATGTATTGTTGGGGATCTGACCTTTGATTGATGCAGCTTGGGCAAAAAAAGGAGAAAAATTGAGCAAAAAATGGCTAAGTCTGAAAATTGCAGCGACGCGACGACATGTTGCGAGAATCGCGGTCCAACGCGATCCAACGCGAGCGAGGTTGGCGGAACCGTCGCGATATCGCGACGTGTTCGAAATCGCGGGTCGGCGGGCAGAAAAAGCACTAAGTCTGAAAACATGCAGCGATTCGCTGACATGTCAGCGAATCGCGACCCGGTGAGCGTCGAAGGCAAAAAGTGAAAACTTGCAGCGCGTCGCTGACTTGTCAGCGAATCGCGACAGAAAATGGCGATTGGTACGGCGATGGAAACATGTAGCGAAATCGCGACATGTTCCGATTTCGCGGGGCAGAGCGCAGGGAGGAGCCAACGGCGGAAACATGTAGCGAAATCGCTACATGTTCCATTTTCGCGGGTCAACGGTGGTCAAAGCGTACTGAATGATAAGACGTCGCGATTTCGCGACCCGTCGCGATTTCGCGACCCGTCGCATTTTCGCGACCTGCGCGGTTTCCCGCCAAGTGCAATATGAACGGCCGAAAGGGTTTTTTCGATTTTCGAGGATTTAATGATAACCCGAATTAAATATTTTGCGGATTTCCGATGCGGTTAAGGTCAAAGAGTGCCCAGGCCACCAAAATTAAAGGGTTTATTGGTTCGAAGTTGCCATTCGTGGATTAGTTCAACGGTTTTTCATGCACATATTCAAAGAATCGAATTTAATGAAGGGCCGCGAACATTAATGGTATTTAATTTTTATTTCCTTGAGGCCGCTATTAAGGGGTCGTGTTCCTGATTTTCAAGATATTATTGTAGATCACGAGGAAGTTGGTTTTACGTTTTTAATGCTGCAAAGAGGACGGACCTCTATAAAAACCAATGTAATTTTCATTTGCAAAGGTTGGAAAAACTTGCTGCTAGAAACTGGAATTGTATTTGCGGGAATACAAGGATCGACTTCTAATTTTTCAAGCGTCGCATGGATGAATTTGCTTTTCGTTTTCTACATTTCTAATAGCATTCGTACTCTTGCATTGCTATTACATTTAAATTCTGCATCTTGGATTTAAATACCTGCGGTCGAGTACAATTCTGGAATGTGGGTTTGGAGGGATTTGCGGCATGTGATTGTGCGAGGATGAAGCTGATTTCTTGTGTTACTTGCTGTTGTTGCGTTTGTAGTTTCCTGCTGTTGTTTTTTGATCTCATCACTTCGGCCTGTGGCCATATTTCCCATTTCTTTCTGCAACCTTTTAAATCTCTTTCCGGTAACCCTTATCTTAAACCCAATTTTAGAATAGTGAAGGGAACCGGCCCACTCCGGAGATTGGTGCGGGAGCCATTTCTTGCTTCCGACCTTTCAATGTTGGCCGGGTCTAGGGCGCAATTGTAAAAATCCTTTCTGTGGCGATTCGTGACCAACGGTTTTTGGCACGCCGGTGGGACAGGACTTTTCTGTCTCCAAGAATTCATAATCGGTGGGATACGCATAATTTTCCAAAGTGATAACCCCACCGGTGCCAACGGTTTTGGCACGCTTTTAACACCCGGAGGTCTCAAGATTTGATGAGCTTTCTTGGCCTCACAGCGGAGATTTGTAAGTTCATCTGGCGACTTTGCTGAGTTGAAGATACTGTTCGTGGACGCCTTTGTTTTTTTTAAAAAAAAAAAAAAAAAAAAAATTTCAAAGAATGTTCATCTGGCGACTCTGACTTAATGGTGATGGCCGTGATTCCGAGAACATTGCCACAAAGGCGAGGGTTTTTTCTAGATGGGATGATCCTGGCCCTCTGAATCTGCAAGTTCGACATGAAATTCCCGAAGGTGCCCTGAAGAACCTAGCAAAATATGATGGTACCGAAGGCATGGCTCAGGCACATGTTGAAGATATTGCTATTCTGTCCATGATCCATGTCATAGAACATGAAGATGTCATGATCCGACTTCTGGTTCAGTCTTTGGAAGGAAGGGCATTGCAATGGTTCAGACTGCTCAAACGTCAAAGCATCAGTTCATGGGATGATCTAGCAGGATCACTGATCAAAAGATTTGATGAAGATCCTTTCTATAGTTCTTTGGATATCTACCAATTTTTCATGTACATCAAGAGAGCACCTCAAGAGAGCATCACGGACTTCAATGTCCGATTCTTGATAAGTTGGAAGAGAATTCCAGAGAAGATTCGTCCATCACCCACCCAAGCCCACCTCTTTTATGTTCGAGCTTTTAACTCTGACATTGGTCTCTTTTCTCTGCAGTCAGGTGAACAACGCTTCCCACAAATCTTTGAGGAAGCAGTGCGAGCGAAACAGTTGTTGCTCTTATCAGGAAAGTTACCGTGGGGAGAAACTCCATTACCTTCTCCGGTGGTTACTGCTCCTGTTTACCCTGCACATTCATGCCAGATCCCTGAGATGCAGTCATGTGAAGTTCAAGGGACAGATCTCGTCCAAAGGCAAGGATTGGGACATGCAAGCACTTTTCCAGCAATGAAAAATATGGTTGCTTGCAGTTTTCATCAAGAGATGGGCCAAGTAGAAGAACAAGTTCAAATTCCAGAACCTGAGGAGATCCCAGAATCCGAGTTCTCACTTGAAGAGCCCTATGATCACATCAAGGAGTTAGAGGAGCCTGTACTCAGCCCACAGCCAGTAAAGTTTGCAAAGTGGTGGTGTTGGTTCCAGCCACTACATCCGGTACCTGAAGAAGTCCTCCATATGGGTACTAGTAAGAAGGATAATCTGCTGAATTGCATCCTATCAGCACCATGGAGAACTTCAGGGAAGGAGCCGGCCCAATTTCAAGGACCGACTTAAGTATGATCAGATCTGGTCGGGACATTGCAGATTTACCGGATAACATTCTGAGATTGGGTTTCTGGTGGCGACATGCCAATCATGTCGTGAATTATTGTATATAGTATTTTGAAAAAACACAAAAAAAATAGAAAAAGAAGAAGAAAAAAAAAAAAACTGGTATTGTTTTTATTTGTTCATCTCGGCTCTTGTTGCCTGCGAGCCGTAGATGCTTGTTTTTTTTCCTTTGTTTTTCTCCTCCCAACAGTTTGGTGGCTTTCTAGCACTTTCTTCTTTTCCCTTCCCCGTTTCCTCTCTTTCCTTTCTTCATCTTCTTCTTTTACTTCTTTTTCTTCTGCATTAAATCAAAATAAGCCACGGCTGTTGTTTCTTTTTCCATTTTCTGTTTTTCCCCGTTCCTTCTTATCCCTTTCCTCTAAGTTCAGTCTTTTATGCATTTATTTCATAGTCTAGTTCATTTCATTTCACAGCTTTTCTAGTTCCATTCCCACTCCATAACTTCGTTCATTTTCATTTCACACTTCAAAACTTCCACTTATGTTCCATCCATTCGTTCATTCCATCTATTGCCGCTGGTAGTGTATCAACATGATGTTGTTATGTCTATCTCATTCCTCACTTGCTCACTTCCACATCACTCCATTGCAGTCACCGCTTGCGCAATCGCAGGAGCTCACTCCACTATCGCATTCCATTTGTCGCATTTCATAACCAGTCATATGCAGGTTCTTTCAGTTTCAGCTTTTTCAACAGAAGATGATTGCAGCAGTCCCCTGACATGTTTTGCAGCAGCTTGTTTACAGTTCCAATATGACTCTGTGCCCAATGGACTAAGGCTTGGATTCTTGCATACGACGAGTTTGTATACCCCACGAGCCACCAAGAATGTTGGCATTTTTGCCACATTGATTCTCATTGATGAATGCATTGATGTATTGTTGGGGATCTGACCTTTGATTGATGCGGCTTGGGCGAAAAAAGGAGAAAAATTGAGCAAAAAATGGCTAAGTCTAAAAATTGCAGCGACGCGGCCGACATGTTGCAGAATCGCGGTCAACGCAGTCAACGCAGGCAGGTTGGCGGAACCGTCGCGATATCGCGACGTGTTCCGAAATCGCGGGTCGGCGGGCAGAAAAAGCACTAAGTCTGAAAACATGCAGCGATTCGCTGACATGTCAGCGAATCGCGACCCGGTGAGCGTCGAAGGCAAAAAGTGAAAACTTGCAGCGCGTCGCTGACTTGTCAGCGAATCGCGACAGAAAATGGCGATTGGTACGGCGATGGAAACATGTAGCGAAATCGCGACATGTTCCGATTTCGCGAGGCAGAGCGCAGGGAGGAGCCAACGGCGGAAACATGTAGCGAAATCGCTACATGTTCCATTTTCGCGGGTCAACGGTGGTCAAAGCGTACTGAATGATAAGACGTCGCGATTTCGCGACCCGTCGCGATTTCGCGACCCGTCGCATTTTCGCGACCTGCGCAGTTTTCCCGCCAAGTGCAATATGAACGGCCGAAAGGGTTTTTTTCGATTTTCGAGGATTTAATGATAACCCGAATTAAATATTTTGCGGATTTCCGATGCGGTTAAGGTCAAAGAGTGCCCAGGCCACCAAAATTAAAGGGTTTATTGGTTCGAAGTTGCCATTCGTGGATTAGTTCAACGGTTTTTCATGCACATATTCAAAGAATCGAATTTAATGAAGGGCCGCGAACATTAATGGTATTTAATTTTTATTTCCTTGAGGCCGCTATTAAGGGGTCGTGTTCATGATTTTCAAGATATTATTGTAGATCACGAGGAAGTTGGTTTTACGTTTTTAATGCTGCAAAGAGGACGGACCTCTATAAAAACCAATGTAATTTTCATTTGCAAAGGTTGGAAAAGTTCTCTGCTAGAAACTAGAATTGTATTTGCGGGAATACAAGGATCGACTTCTAATTTTTCAAGCGTCGCATGGATGAATTTGCTTTCTGTTTTCTACATTTCTAATAGCATTCGTACTCCTGCATTGCTATTACATTTAAATTCTGCATACTGGATTTAAATACTGCGGTCGGGGTACAATTCCTGGAATGTGGGTTTGGAGGGATTTGCGGCATGTGATTGTGCGAGGATGAAGCTGATTTCTTGTGTTACTTGCTGTTGTTGCGTTTGTAGTTTCCTGCTGTTGTTTTTTGATCTCATCACTTCGGCTTTGTGGCCATATTTCCCATTCCTTTACGCAACCTTTTAAATCTCTTTCCAGCAACCCTTATCTTAAACCCAGTTTAGAATAGTGAAGGGAACCGGCCCACTCTGGAGATTGGTCTGGGAGCCATTTCTTGCTTCCAGCCTTTCAATGTTGGCCGGGTCTAGGGCGCAATTGTAAAAATCCTTTCCTGTGGCAGATTCGTGACCAACAGTTCCTCATATCCTTCTTTGACTATGTCCCAAAACCCTTTTGCAATTAATAAAGTCTTCATCTTAATTACCCAGAATTGATAGTCTTTACCATCAAAAACTGGCACCTTCACATATTCAAACTTGGTGTCCATTTTGTAAATGTCCAATCATCAATATTCCATCACAATATTTAACCCTTCAACAGGGTTCCAAGGGGCAGCGCCCCTAGCGTGCCACCCCCGTCACGAGACGGGGAGTCCAAAATTTTCTAGAAGCACGAAACGGGTGCTCCAGAAGGCTTCCCGTCAATTTTCTTACCTCACTTTTGATGCAAAAAATATTCCTCTTTTAAAGCCTTTTTACAAAGATTGCCTCTAGGGCAATTGTGCCAATCATTTACAAAAATTGCATCTTAGGCAATGTTTCCTCTTTTTTTTAAATCAATTTTCCAAAATTTATTTTAATAAAGCCTAAAAAGAAAATTTAACAATTTTCTATAGATATTTTAAATTAGTTTTTTTTAAATAAAGGTTTATTTAAAAAAACTTAATTAAAAATATAAATAAAAATTATTAAATATTTTAAAAAACTTTAATTAAAATTAATAATGAAAAACTTAAAATAAAAAAACCTTTTTAATTTTGTGTCATTGCGAAATCCCCGACAGGATTCGACCTCAGGACCTCCGTGTCTTGCCTGCAGCCTCTAGCCGCTACACCACGTAGCACCGGTGAGAGGTAATTGAACTCCTGTCGTATTAAACTCCCCGTCATCCAAAGGTTTAAAAAAAAAATAAACAAAATTTGTTTTTTCTCCTCGATGGGAATCGACCCCGCGACCTCTCCTCCGCAAACCAAAGACTCAGCAGATTGCGCTACGCCCATCGGCTGGAGTAGAAAGGAACGAGCAGTTCCTTAAACTATAGGCGGGTGAATTAAAAAAAAAAAGAAGTTTTATCCCACATGCAGTGGGAAAAATGCTGAGAAGCCTTCAAATATGCGCGAAGGCAAATAAACTATCGATTGCCTTCGGGCAATCGCTCCTCACCACGATGCTTGCGCCTTGGCCAATCCGCGATCGCCACGTGTCACTTTCAGACGAATCCGCCACATGGACAAACAAGTTTTTGCCATCGCACACGCTCTGCTTACCACTTTGACCACCACATCAACGCCATGTCAGCACTTGCCACGTGTTGGTTGCCGCCACCTCAGCACCTCGATCTACATGTCCACGTCAGCTGTCGCTTCACCTGCCACGTGTCACCTCGAAATCCATGCAGCATCAAAGTCTATGCCTAGCTCTGCCACATCCTTGATCCAATCGCAATCTCCTTGGGATGCATGCCCATCACGCTCACCAGCTAGTTACCAGCTCCTCAAGATGCATGCCCAACATGCTTACCAACCTGTGTGTCCTCAAGAATCGTGCCCGTTCGGTCTCAGGAATCATGCCCATCAGCTTTGATACCAAATTTCAGATTTGGACCAGGAGGTAAAACATTAAATTAACTAAATAATTTAATATTAATAAAATTGCAGTAGAGCTATTACAATGACAATCGATCCTCTCATATTGCAAATCATAACAAATATATATGGAGGGGATAGGGAGGAATTCGATGGAGAGGATAGGAGAGGAAATGAAGGGAAGTTGGAGGAATAAGGGGAAAGGGAGTTGGAGGGATAAGGAGGAAGAGGGAATAATGGAGGAAATGGAGGGATAAGGGAAAGAAGAGAGAAATTAATTAAAAACAAATATGTCGACAATATAACCTTACCGACAACTAAACCTAAACCTTGTATTCACATTGCTACACAAGGACCCCCAGTTGGCATGTTTTAGATGATCGCAGATTCAAGAGAACCTATCCTAAGGTGGCTCAATCTGGATCATGTGGATTCCTAGCGTTAAATTAGAGCTTGCTCGCTCCATCGCTGATTGTTATAGTGTTTTGACTTGAATGGTGGTCATATCACTAGAAATGTCTTACGGGATTAGCGACCCCAAAGAGGCCATAGTGTCCGCAAAATGATTCAATGACCGAGGGAGTGCCTCGATGTCATACCATTCAAGATTTGCTAGGAATTTTTCCACAAGGGCTTTGTAGGCCTGCAAAACTAGGCATTTGCATTGGAATACCCCTTTGACTTGGTTGAAGATTAGCAGCAAATCACCAAAGATATTGAATTGTTTAATGTTCATGGTGATTTTTGTTTGAAGACCTATGAGCAAGGTTTCATACTCTGCATTGTTGTTGGTGCACGGGAAGTCTAATTTAAATGACAGAGGCATTAAAGCCCCTTGTGGTGTGAAGAATACAATTCCCGCACCACCACCTTGCTCACATTTAGAACCATCAAAAAATAGGGTTATGTCGGCTTGTGACTCAGGCTCATCAGAATATGGTGATTCTGAGACATGGAAGACCCCATCATCGGGTAGTTCTATGACTAGAGGCTGCTCGTCTTCCAGAGGAGCCTCTGCTAGTTGATAGGCTATGACCTATCCTTTGATGGATTTTTGTCCAATAAACTCTATGTCAAATTCTGTCAAGAAACATAAACCACTTTGTCGTGCAGCTACTATGATAAGTATGACTCATCATGTATCGCAATGGATTCTCCTTAGACACAACATACGTAGTGTTGCTCAACATGTAGTGGCATAGCTTTTTGGTAGCAAACACCACTGCCAAGTAGAGTTTCTCAATGTATGCATAGTTAAGTTCATAATTGACCAGGGTGCGGCTAAGATAGTAAGTAGCCTGCTCTTTGTGAAGTTCATTTTTCTAAGCTAGCATGGCGCCCAGTGCCACCTCAGTAGTTGAGATGTATAAGTAGAACGACACTTCTAGTCTTAGTGGTGCCAATACTGGCGACGAAGCCAATTATTGTTTAATTTCATCGAAGGCTAACTGGAACTCGTCATCCCAGTGAAATGCTACCCCCTTGTGCAACAACTTGTTCATTGGTCGGCACTTGTCAGATATCTACGCTATGAAGTGCTTGATCGACGTGACCTTTCCCTGTAGGATTCTGAGCTGCTTGATGGTAGGTGGGGGACGCATTTCAAGGATTACCTTGACTTTATTTGGGTCCACCTCGATGCCCCATTTTGAGACTATGAAACCCAAGAACTTTCTAGATGTGATGCCAAAATTGCACTTCTTGGGATTCAGTCTGACTCTATACTCCATGAGGCGATCGAGGATCTTGCTTAAGTCATCGGGATGATCTGGGCGCAAAAGAGATTTGGCCAACAAATCATCCATGTAATATTCCAAATTTTTATGCATGTAATCATGGAAGATGTATGTCATGGCACGTTGGTAGGTGGCGCCAGCATTTTTAAGGCCAAAAGGCATGACCTTATAACAAAATGTCCCCCATGGTGTTGTGAACTCCGTTTTTAGTTGGTCTTCAGGGCTGATACAAATTTGATTGTATCCCGAGAAATCATCCATGATGGAAAGCATTTCGTGACCCACTGTAGCGTCTACCAATGCATCGATGCTAAGCAAGGGGAAATCATCCTTAGGACTCGCTTTGTTTAGATCTCAAAAATTAGTGCATATGCAAATCCTCCCATCAGGCTTCTTGACGGGCACCATGTTGGACAACCATGGTGGATAATACACGTAGATGACAAATTATGCATCCAATAGCTTTTGCAATTCATCTTTGACCATTAAGGCCATTGTTGGGTGCATCTTGAGTAGTTTCTGCTTAACTGGCTTGACTGTCGGATCAAGAGTTAGATTATGCATGACTAGCTGCGAGTCTAGTCTCGACATGTCTTTGTATGACCATGCAAAAACCTCCTTCTTCTCTTTGAGAAGGGTAATGTAGTTAGATTGCTCTTTGGGGGATAAAATTACCCCCAACTTGATGATCTATGGATTCATTGGATCTGATCCGATGTCTACGTCAGTCATCTCCTCGACCGACATGTGGGATCCGTATTCCAATTGGTGTGGAGTTGAGATCAAATGGATATAATTTGCTGAGTTTAGATCATCATTAGAAACCTCGAGTCCATCTTCAGCATGGCAGATATCCTGAGTTGGCATAGGGGTAAAATGGAGCATTTCACCAAAATGCCAGTACTCGAATGGGGATGGAGGCGAATTGACACGATCCCAGTCTATGGCATCTATGTCTAGAGATAATTACTATGTTGGATCGATCGAATTGTGGATGGGGGTTGTTAAGTTAATGGAGATCATGTTGATGAAATGGTTTTGGTCTCCATTACCATGGGTATGGTTGCTCAGACATCCTAGATGATCTCTATGCTCGGTATCTGGCTCTAGAGGGATGGGCACGAATGGATCAGCCCTATGTGTGGATACAAAGACAAGGTTTTCCCTCAGCACTGATGCCACTATAGGGTCTTTGGGGGTAAGGTATGCTTTATATGCCTAGAGAAATGGATCCAACACTTGGTCCCACCATGCTAGGTCTACGTACCACTCATTCCCTAGCACTATGTTTAATTGTTCAAATATGTCATTAATCTTTAAGGGGTGCTGATGATGCATCTACCACATGTGATTAAGATATGCCATTTTTGTCTCGTCTTCATAATCACTATCAGAGATCCAAAAGCCCTCGTTGGCTCTGACCACTATTTGAGGCATTACATGCTCGTCCTGCTCAAGCAAATTAATCTGCCCCCATTGTGGTTGCTCCACTCTCCGTGGGGGGACCTGATTCTCTTGACGTGGCACTAGCTCGACTAGAGCCTCTAGAGGTAACATTGTCAAGAGGATCTCTTGATAGTCATTCATGAGGATCACTTGGGAGTGATCACTATCTGATTCAAAGGGGTCATATGATGTTGGTTCATATTCTAACTCATCCTTCGAAGATCCCTCTTGACACTGTCTATAACCTCCTTGAAAGTGAGTCCCCAAAATTTTGCCTCTCTCTAGCAAAGGGAAAGGGTTATTGAGGCTAACAAGGGTGGTTGTTGACCATGGGAGGTAATCCCCCAACTTATACATTGTGTTAGGGTTGGCATAAGGATCTGATGCCAATCCACCCTTGTTGCCTATCCCTAGGCCTTGCATGTCCTCTACCAAGATGTCTAAGGGCAGGGGGTGATTGAACCCTACTCCTGACTTGTCATAAGGCATTTGGTATCTTGTTTGGCAAAGGACACGCACTCCTTACTCATACCTACCTAACCCATATCCATGCCAATTGCATTGGCCGAGATATCTCAAAGTGAATTCTGGGTTAGACATATAGTTGACATCTTTTGCAAAGGGCTCTTCATCTTTGTCCTCTTGCATGCATGGCTTCGTACCATGATCAAGGCCCCCATACATGAAGTTGGTCTGGTTTGGTAGGCAGCCTAAAGGAACAATTGTACCTATGGGGAGGCGAGGTCTCCCCATGTCCTGCATGGACTCTAGTGCGGGCATTGCTACAACATTCTACACCAGATACTCCCCCAGACCCGTATTGGCCATCTCAATAGTGATTTGTTGGTGATTGAGGGGGAGGGAATGAAAGCTCTTCCTGAATCCACTCCATGTTGGGTGAATTAGGAGCTTCCACTTCCATTTGACTAGGCATCTCTTTAGTAGATATGGTTGATACTGTTGGCAGTGCCTCTTCCATAGGTTGCACCTCCTCCATGGGTCTCTTCCCTTTGTCCTTTTGTTTGGCCATGATAGGTGGCATCTTTAGTGAAGGACCTGACACTGAAGATATACCTGACTGGGGTCTTGGTGAATTTGTCATCGGGGATGCTTGCAGGATCAGACCCTGTCTTGATAGATTTAACTAAAAATCCAAATGCGTCGATGGAAGGGTTGATTGTGGCATCAACTGCACTGCATTGCAATATTTGAAGGGTTCTAAGTCCACTGGGACTACATGTACTTCCCCTTCAAATGTATACTTCAAACACTGATGAGCTATCGAAGGGACACACTTCATGTCCCTGATCCATGGCCGCCCCAGCAAGATGTTGTAAGCCATCTCACCCTTCAAAATATGGCACAATGTAGGTATCGTCCTTTGTCCTACTTGAATAGGTGGGATTATTGTGCCAACTATCGAGTAGATTGCATCGTTGAATGCTCACAATGTATATGTGGAGGCCGTGATATGAGATGCCGACAACTTCAGATGTTTCATTGCTACTGTAGTAATGATGTTACTGGATGAGCTAGTGTCTACCAACACCCTCTTATACAGGATCCCGTTGACCCATGCGATAATGTGCAGGGGTGGATCTACCATGTCATCAGACACTGATTTCACCTCATCTTCTCAAAAGGTGATAACTAGCTCCGTGCATTGTTTTACATGCCCCACAAAGTTGTTGAAGGAATTCACTTCTTGGGGCTGCAACTCGATGGCTTTCAATATCTCCATTAGAGCCTCCCGATGGGGTGAGGATTGTTGTATAAGCTCATATATGGAGATCCTAGCCGACATGGTCCTCAAACTCTGAGTGAGTTTGGTCCGAATCATGGCCGCAGTTCTAGGCAGAGGAAGTTGCGTAGGGTGTTGTTGAGGTTGTGATGTCGATGGAACCTCTCTTGTGGCTGCCTCGGGAGCAACTCCTGGGTATCTCTTGTTCCTCATCACTATGCTTATCATTCCTACATACCCTTGCATGGGGCAATTCTATTGCACCTCATTGACTTGAAGGGGTTTTTCTTACACCTCAAGGGCAGGCAAGGGGTATTTGAAGACTCCCATATGCTTGTTGTTTGGTGCTACGGGGTTTTCCATTGCCAACATTTTGTCTATTAGTTATAATAGTGATGGGAGGCAAAGGAGGGATGCCATCATCATGTGGCCTCTCCTCATGGAAATTATGCCGCCCTAGCGCTTCATTGCATGGTGGCCACTCATATCGAGCTTCTAAGGGAGCCCTTTTATCTATGTTGAGTGCCACGTGTAAGGACTCTTCCCGAAAGGGGCTATGATGAACGGACGTGTCTCTCAAAGGGGTGTCCCTATAATTCCATCTTGACATGGAATGATGCGGACTCTCTTGCGGTTCATGTTGCCAAGGCGGTATGACTAAGTCCTTAGGGCTATAGCGGAGGCGACTTGTGCCCCCTTGTACACTTTTTGTAGCTTCCGCCCTTGATTGGGCTTGGCTACGTGTGTACACCATGGTGGTGCTTTCCTACAAGCTATGTAGATTTTTATCTCTTTTTTATGATTTTTCTTTACTACACTAAACAAAAAAGATCATACACACACACAAGCAGTGATTATCTCGTTTAAATATTGAAGGTGTGTCCTAGACCTGGTTTAGTGTGTTTTTGGTTTTTTGTTTTTTTTTTTTTTGTTTTTTTGTTTTTTGAAGGTTTTTGTAAAGAACGTTTAAATGCAAAATGATGGCTCTTATGGCTCCCAAAAATTGTTGCCCCTTTGATATACCATTTCCAGGCCGATATACCAACCTCTCTATATACCCGCCCTTATGTGAGGGAAACTATAGGTACATGAGAGCAGATGGTACGTGGAACATAGGCGGTACGAAAGGGGAATCACCCTGTTTATGACACCTACCATAGAAGACTTATCCTTGTGCGTTGGGAATCACCCCAGATACACTCGGTCAGCTTTCATTAGGATTTATGTCTAGCAACAGTTGCGATCGGGGTAATGGATGCAAAATTCAAGCCAATGTGGTGATGAAATCCATCGTTGGTCTTGATAAAGGGCTGGGGTTTTACGACCAACGCCTTGGTTTTTGAGTCACCACGTGGTGTGTGGGGTTATTTTTATTTTGCAAAATGGAAACAAGCAAGCGGTAAAGGAAAACAAATTTCCCTAAGCAAGCAAGTACCTTAAAACAGGAAAACTAAAGACAAAAATAGACAAGAAAAGTTCAGAAACCTTACCTCTTCTCTGCCAAAATCTGTCGGTTCTGAGTTTCTACCCGAAAACCACACAGACAAAAATTCATCCCAAGGGGAATGAATTTCAGGACTGAATTCATCACATGGTGGGGCATATTCCCATTCGCCCATGGATAGGACGAATTCCAGCTCTGTATTCGCCTCAGGCTGGAACGAACAATAGTCCAGGGTCTAAAAACTAGGTACCTACAAGCAAAATGATCAATTTTCGATCAGATCCCTGATATTAAAAAAAAAAAAATAGAGGACTAGGTCCCACCATGATCGCCATTGGAAGCACGAGGATACAGAAACAAAAAAGGAAAAGCTCCAAGCACGATGCAAAAACTAAACTGAACTTAACGCTAAACCCTACGAATTAGAAATGCATGAAATGGAGAAAAACATGAATTGAAGCCCAAATGAAATAATAGCCCTTCTATTTTATTGATGTATTTCACATTTCGGTTACAATCCACATCCTCCCTTTTTAGGGGCGAGGAGCGTCAAATTCATCTCTTGGTCACATCCATGGATAACCATCCTTCTTTCGCGTGCCCACATGTAAGATGGGCAGACCAAAATGTCACCACCGCTTGTGTCTATGAATTTTGATTCCTTGCTGCTCCTCCGATGTTCTGATCCTACATTCAAAGGAACAATAAATAGTTAGTAGCACCTGTGGATGAAACAAAACATGCAATCCCCAAGCCTACGATCAGTGAATGAGAAAAATGAATTAAACTATAACTAAAATGAATCCAAATGATCTGAAAATTTGATAGGGGCATCAGGACATCACCAAGAGGCCACTGCAAAAATAATAGTCAAGAAATTCCTCATCGATTTGAATTCACTCCGAGGCGGGACGAATTTACCTGCAACAAAATGCCGAAAAGGTACTATCCCAAATGTCCTGCATAGAGAGCTCCAAAACACCTGTAAACTTGGGGTTAGCTAACTAGGGGTATTTTGGGAAGACCCAGATGGTCAGATTTTCCCAATTTGGCCTCCATTAGCAGGAATTTGATGATGCTACCTGCAAGTTAGTAAAGACAAAAAGTGATAGAACATGATAAGATTTGCTCAAAACTTTATGAAATTGAAATTGCAAACTACCTAAGCGGCATAATATTAAATGCAAGATAAAAATGACAGAAAGAACAATCTACCATAGATTCCTAATCATTCCTAAAAGGGACGATTAGACTCTGCAACGATGCGGGGCACCCGGGCAGGCCGCCCACCGTTGGGACCTGATTTCGGTGCCAATCCACTTGGGATGGGTCCAAAATCCCTTGTAAGGTGTTGTCAAAAAATTGGGGTGGTATTCTATGGCCAAATGTTGGGTTTTGGGCTCAATATTCGACCTTTCAATGATCACCCAATGACCTCTTCTCCAAAAGAGATCACGGATGTGAAAGGCACAAATCGCACAAGGATGTATGGGGAAATAAAACGACAGCACTTTGTTGCTCCAAATTTTTATTACTCTCCATATTTTAAGGTGAGGAAACTCACCAATTTATAGACCTGGAGGTCTCTTGAAATGGGCATAGAGAGGCACCACTTGGCAATCATGCCTTCCCAGGGGGAAGGAGATTCCTCCCTGAATAGGGACTTCATGACTGCCCTTGTAATAGCCTCTAATGCTCGAAAATGCTCACCCACACTCCCATGAAATGAAGGAAGCGTTAAGTGGCAGATCTGAGCTGCCATTTGTCAAGATTTGAATTTTTTCCCGTCAAACCTGCAATTCGCCCCACCTTGGAGCGAATTGTGAATTCATCCCTGGGTGCGGTGAATTCCAATTAAAATTCGTCCCTGGGTGGAACGGATATTGAGCAAAGTGCCTAAAGGTGCCAAAATGATTTATGACCTTCTAAAACTGCTGTGAGAGTGGTTAGGACCACTGTTTAACCTCTATGGGCTGCCATTGGGGCTATGTGTGCTAATGTGATCAGTGTTTGCAGTCACATAATTGGATTGGTGTTGTTTTGGTGTCTACAGATGCCCCTTTTTGGGATGCGTTATGCAAGGCACAACGCTGAGCAAAAATAGAAAACCAAAGCACTAATGGTTAGGGTTTCTTAGTAACCTAACCAAATTTTGATGCCCCAAGTATGAAAAGGGCATGCATTCTTGAACGAGTGAAGGAAATCAGTTCAAGTGTTAACCTTTTTTGGTGAGGTGTTACTTGAGCTTGGACATTGATCAGTCATGAATAGGTAAAGGGCACAACCTTTTGTCTATGGGAACCTTGAGTTCATGATTCATGAATTCCAAGTGATTGATCAGTTTGTGATTATTGCTTGTTTACTACCCCAAGCAGAAGCGTGATTTGTCTTTGCCAATGATTCTTTGAATGCATGCCATTTCCTTAATTGGGTGTGTATTTGTTGATTGGTGACTAAGTGTGACTACCCCCTCAAGCGACGAATCGATGAGAGAATGACCTACATGAGAAAAGTGATGAGTCGCTTGACCCAAGATGAATTAGGTAAGGGTGCCTTCAGAGATTTATCTTTGAATGTGTGTGCAATTTTTTGATAGTTAGACCTATTTTTGGTGGGTGTTAACCCTTTTGGGGACGCCTTTCTGGAGCTGAAATTGTCAAAATCCGTCTTCTCGTGGAGCGGTCCGGACATGGTGGCCTTCTTAGGGAGTAGGATGGTGATGATTTATAACCTTGACATATTTTTTGGATGCCAAGAAGGTCATGCATGAATGCGCCTTCGTTCGACAACTCTATTGCTATTTTTGGGTGGGTTTTGCCCCTTTTGGTGACGCCGTTTGGGGATGAAATTATCGAAGATCCGTATTCCCATGGAGTGGTTCCGCTATGGTAGCCTTCTTAGGGAGTAGGATAGTGAGGATTTATGACCTCGACATCTATTTTACATGTCCGGAATTTCAATTGCAAAAGCACTCTCATCGGGCATGTTTTATTGCTATTTTTGGTGTATTTTTGTGCATTTTTGCTGTTTTGTGAAATGTTTGTTCTGTATTCGTACCTGGGTGGGATGAATTCCTATTGAGAATTCGTTCTAGGGTGGGACGAGTGCTAACCAGAGTGCTCATCCCAATGAGGAATGATTATAGGCTCAAAAAGCCTATTTAAAGTCCAAAACTAGGGTTTGGACTCATTTGCACTTGTTTTTTCTGGCAATTTGGAGCTCTGAGGAGGAGGAGGTCAATTCTACGAAGTGAAGCACTACTGATTTTTTTTGCCACCATCATGAAGACATCGCAAAATCAGTGAACAGTGGTGCTAACATGCTGCTTCGAGCATAGGGAGGAGTTGGGGGTGGATGGTCCAGTGGAGAGGGCAGAGATTGACTACCAGATGGGCAGGATTCTGTTTCGATGGTGGTTTGAGATGGGGGTGTTGGGAGTGAGGCACACATTGCTTATGGTCATCATTTCTAACATGCTGCTACCTAACTCGTCAGGTGTGAGGTTCTCATGGAACCTGCTAGATGTGGTCTGTCGACTGGTGGAGTGTTCGACATAGGAGCCTTTGGTCATGAGATGGGGACAAACGCTATTGGCGTAGCTCTATGGGGAGCTATATGAGATCTGTTGTCAGAGGTGAAAGGGGATCAGATATAGCTATCTACTGTAGAGCTAGGATTGGTAGCACATAGCGATGGAGAGACTAGGGGGTTACCATGGATGATGCAGGCAGAGATGGCAGATAAGGATATAGGTTACGTGGATCTGTGGCGACGGTCGAAGGAGTAGGGACAGAGTCAGTGGTGGGTAGGTGTCATAGGGTACTATGTTGATGCCTTTTCTTGGCTTGCTCTAGGGGAGGTGTTTTGGAATCCCTACTAGGACTGTCCAGCCTGGCTAGAGGTTGGAGAGTGGCTTCGACAGGTATGCAAGGAGCGATGGCTAATTGGGCGTCATGGGACCGAGCATGAGTTCTTCCCTTACAGCTAGGTGACAAGAAATTTTGGGGTGTTCCAAGGGTTGCCTAGTGAACCTATGGTCTATCGACACCATGGGGACGAGAGGACTCTGGACCGACCAGTCATCGTGCCACTTGGTAAGGATTCGGATGTGGTGTTCGATGTCCCAAATGTGGATGATGTTGGGACTACTACAGAGTATGATTAGTGGTGGACTCTATGGTGATGGTGGGGAGAGGGACCACTGGGAGGTGCAGAGGTAGCAGCGATAGGGGATGATGGTGCAGAGGCACCAGGAGATGATTGGGGAGCTTTTCTAGAGGAGGTAGACATGGTGGAGGTGGATGACCTGGGCATGGATTTTGGAGCTCTAGACCAGCCGGAGATGCAGGACATCCTGGAGCAGTGGGAGCCAAAGCAGGCTGCTATTCTAGAGGCACCCACAACTTAGGGAGATTCAAAGGACATAGATTCAGGGGTGCACGCTAAGAATGCACGATTGGCATAGCTACTACGAAGGCGAGATGAGGAGCTGGGGGAGGCTCTATAAGAGAGATATCTCTTGCGGGCTCATTTAGTGGAGTGGGAGAATGCATGGGTTGCGCACCATCGGCAGGTGGTGAATACCGATGCTGCATGGGAGATAGATCTCCTACAGGTGTAGCTGGCACAATGCGACAATGTAGTCATGATGTACTATCAATGGGATATGGAGTGGTGTCGGCACCAGATGGATTTGGAGGGAGAGATCATCCACCTTGGGTAGAATTGTGTAGAACTTTATGGCTTTTTGTCCTAGGTGATGGCTGCGGTAAATAGCTTTTTATATATACATGTTTTTTTGGTATTTTTTGATGGCGATGCAAGGATGAAATATAGCAAGTTGATTGAGAATGTAGTTAAGGTTTTCTGGGACTCATATGTGTATCGCTCCAAATTTTTTGCATCCTTACCTTCAGGCTATAGGATCCGTGCCCGGAAGGAGGATGGGAAAAGGATGGCATGGTACCTCGGACTGAGAGGCCTTGCGAAGGTCCCGCCTCTCGGGGGAGGTGTATTATGGTGATTTTTCGACGGATGGTGGGTTCACCAGGAAACGTTTGAATGGCAGTTTCCACGCCTAGGTTGGGAATGTGTTTTATGTGTTCAATTTTATCTTTAAACATTCGAGTCCTAGGTTTGGCCAAATGAATCTAAGTTATACTATTATGAAAATGCAGACTAGATGAAATACAGCAGACAAATATGAACAAAAACAGAGAGAAAGAGCTAAATTACAGAACCATACCTGATCCGGATGTCCGATGGAGATTCTGATTCTTGAAGCAGTCAAGATCGCCTCTGATTTGACAGGATCGTCTGCTATCAGACAAGATCGTCTGAGATTTGACGAATTCATCAGACGAATTCATTAGAGACCTGCAATCAGAGAAGTAGACACAAAATGCAAAAAATGCAACTATTCTAACAGAGGGCAATGATGTAGAATAACAACAATAACATTAAAATGATGATAATAAGCAAAATACGAGTGCACTACAATGATTTGATGACAATTGGTGACTTAATTATGCATTTAAAGCTACATGGGTGAACTCCAAAATGCAGAATAGCAAAAAATAATAAATAAACTAGCTAATTGCAGAATAAAACAGCAGATGAAAAGAGGAAAATGCAAACTCTGGGCACTGATTGCCCCCAATGATGATTGCAGTCGAAATCGTCTCTGATTTGACAGGATCGTCTCCGATCTGAACAGGATCGTCTGCGACGATGTAAGCTTGCTTCGGCTGAAAAATGACAAGGTTCCTGCAAGAAAATTGGATGCAACAAATGTAGATGGTAATACAGATTATTCTAATGCGTGTGAAGGTCGATTTACAGGAAAATTCAGCCAGGGGAAGGTTAAGGGGAGGGCCTAAGTTTAAATAGGCTTAGGAGGGAGGTTAGGAGGTTGGAGATCATCCCAATTTGGGAGATCTCCAACGGGGAGGGTCTCTAACGACACAGACACGCTTCTGCCCGGATTAGAGACGCCGTTGGAACAGAGGCTAATTGAGAAAAATTAGTTTTGGGACAAGATCGTCTCGGACGTCCTAGTCCAGACGAAATCGTCCGATCTGAGGCGATATCGTCTGATCGGCGACGATATCGTCAAACGGTCAAAACAAACTCTAAAAATGGCATGGGAAAGGAGGAAACGGGTTGCACGACGGTTTGGGAGCGGTTTTGGGGGTTGAAATTTGAATTTGAATATTTACTTAGAGTAATTGTAATTATTAAGGTTTTATTGCGCCAATTTTAGGGTGCTACATTTTGCCCCCTCTTTAGCGAATTTTTTGAAGAAAATGCGTTAAAGATGAGTTCTTCTCGATCTACGAGAAAGCAAAAATTATTCCCATTTTTAGGCGACGATTCTAGGTCGAATCGTACGACAACTTACTATGGTGCCCCCTCCGTGTTTTTACCCAAATCGAACGTTTGAGGTAAAAACGCGGAAAAGCAAAATTTTTAAATGTTTTTAGTTGTTTTTGAATAAAATTAAGAAAAATAGGGTAAAACCCTAATTCATTGTTACTGTTCATTTTTTAGTTTTCTGGTTTCTGGAGCTCTACAGACAAAATGGTCGAGACAAGGGCACGGATCGACAGAGGTCCAGCGTGGGCTACGGGTAAGGGTCTAAACTTAGTTTAGAATGCTTTACTTTAGAATTTAATGCTTTTTAGACTAGATTTGCTTGATTTTTGAGCATCGCGGCCATTTTTGGGCCGTCGACGTCGTCGAGACGAAATCGTCTCGATTTCGCCGAAATCGTCTCGATATCGTCGATTTCGTCTGAGGGCGAAATCAGCGATAGGGGGACGATTTCATCAAAAAGGGGACGATTTCGGCTGGCAAAATCGGAGACGAATTTGCTCAAATTGAGGACGATATCGTCCAATTGTGGACGATATCATCATTTATGAAATTGAACTTATTTTAACTTGCATTTTTAATTAATGATTTAGTAATGATTTTTATTGTTGATTTTGTTTATGTTGCAGAGGGGATTACTAAAGAGCAGAGAATGGAAATATGGCGGGTTGAGGGATGACTTGGCCGCCCTGTCTCAGGCAGAGCGAGATCAGCTAGCACAGGTCGGCTTGCAGCATGTGGCAGAGATGCCATAGGTATCTACAGATATGGGGCTATTGATAGCCCTAGCAGAGAGGTGGTATCCAGGTTCTTCCTATTTTCGGTTACCGATAGGGGAGATGACTCCCACACTGGAGGATGTATGGAGGATATTGAGGATCCCCATACAAGGATGGTTGATCACTCCTACGGCCAACCAGGGTCATGCTATGATGCGGTTGTGTGGCGATCCGAGCTTCACCCTGGAGAAGGGCGGAGTGAACATCGAGTCATTGCGCTAGATGCCTGGGGCATCTAGCCTCACACGAGTTTTGGCGGAGTGGTAGGTGGACTTCTGCTGTACCATGGGTACTGGTAGATGTGGTCTGTGACATGAGAGACCACGGATACAGGTTTTCTTGGGGGAGCTTCATGCTCTGCCGATTGTACAGGATCCTGCATGGGGTCGTGTACAAGGGCGGCCGATGTCTGGTTATGACATCGCTACTACAGGTTTGGTGCTGGGAGCACATCATGGTGCGGAGGCCGGTAGGGCTTCCACTGATAGGGATTGATGGGGAGAGGCCCCGAGTTTTCTATTGGTGGCTCCGGAGAGGGGCACAATAGCGGATAGATCTACCAGTGTCCCGGAGACTACTAGATGACCTCGTCTTCGACCAGATCACCTGGAGGCCTTGGAGAGATCATCCAGGGTGGGCCGAGGATGGACAGGAGCTGGCTCGCATCAAGTGAGTCTACTGGCTGAGGATGGAGAGGGGAGAGGTGGAGCTCCATCGGTACGACCGAGTTTTGAGGTAGTTCGGTCTATAGTAGGGGATTCCATCTCTGAGAGACTACGAGTTTTCTTGGACTATCCGGGATAACACTACAGTTAGCGGGGCTCCAGATATGCAACGATTCTAGAGTCAAGACGTAGATGATGCCCCCATTCAGCCAATGGATGGGGACGATGTTGGGGTAGCCGACGGCTATGATGCCTGGTACATAGGCATCCGCCCTCCTCGGATGACGAGGGCTCAGGGCCCAATCCATGTAGTTGTGCATCGGATGGGGAGGCGATGCCAGGCGGCCATTGAGGCGGCACAGGGTCACGGCGGGAGAGAGCAGAGGAGACCACAGGCATAGCAGAGGCCACGGCAGTGGGAGAGGAGGGAGGAGAGACCCCCTTCTCCATAGAGAGAGAGGCCACCATCGCCCGATAAGGGCAAGGGTGTTGACACTGGGGAGAGCAGCGAGACAGCGACTCTTCGAGCGAAGACAGTCCATCTCCAGGCACAGGTGCAGACATTGTAGGATGAGGCTACATGCCACCGAGCTGAGGTTACATAGCTCAGAGATGAGATTGCATGCCTCAGAGCACGGGGTGGAGGAGCGAGCACGCAGGAGCTGGCATGGTCGATTGCTCAGACCACGTTCTACCAGGGCATCTACTTCCAGATGGTGCCAGAGGGTCAGAGGGTACAGCTGCCAGCCGGCATTGCTGACCCGATCAAGATTGGGTCATCGAGGACTTCATCTCGATCGACAACTAGGACTCGCAGTACCACACATACTGCGATGGGGCCACCTCGTCCACCTCAGGGTGGGGGAGGAGATGAGGCTGAGAGCTCGAGGGGTTCTCGAGGCTAGGCTACTGCACTGTATAGATTGATTGTATGATTTGAGAGGATTGAGTATGCCAAGATGTAGATTGTGGCATACCAATCTATTTTTGAGATGATGTACATATATTTGATATATATATAGATGAGATATTTTTTTGATCATATGACTTGTCTTATGCGTTTGTATGATGCTTTTAATGTTTTGGTGTGATTGATTTAATGATTCATGTAATTATGTCATTGGAAATATGTATGGTTTTTAATAAATGCTTTAAAATTTAAATGAAATAATCTGATAGAACAAATTGGTTGTTTGTGATGATGGTGATTTGATAAAAAATAAAAAGACTTTTAACAATAATTTCAAAGGACATTGTCGCTATTATAGACCATTTCATGGAGTCGCCGCTCACTCGGTCGTCAAGCTAATCCCAGTATAGAAATATTGTTAAAAGTAAAAGGGTGCTTAAGAGACTGTCTTAAGACTTTGGTTGTGAGGATGCAAATGATGATGATGATGATTTTGTTTTCAGACTTTTCATGAAAATATTATGCATGAAATATTTTAAAATGGCTTTTGCTAGGCATAAATTCCTAAGTGTGATAAAATGTTGAATAATTCCTTAGAAATTATACCATGGTTGCAAATTTGCAATTTGACATGATGACATGAAATAGAATAGGTGTTTGTTTGTTTTTAAAGCATAATTGTGTAACAGAATGATTTAAGTCATATGGTTTTTTATGATTTTTAAATAAATGGAGAATAAAATTGGTATAATGGTTTGCGCTAGGCATAGAATATTTAGGTATAGACTTATACCATCATCGCGAAATCCAAAAAGAGATAGTTTTATTGCATGGTTGATTTTTAATAAATAGAAAATATGAAGATGAGGACTTGCGCTAGGCATAAAATTCCAATTTTGGTTTTGGAACTATACCATCGTCGCGAAAGTCGACAATATATATATGTATATTTTTATTGTATGGTTTGAAAGAAATTTTGATTTTTTTGATTATGCATGTAGTTGTCTTTATACTAAACAATTAGTACTTTAAAGAAGAAAATGAATTTATTCCAAACATTTTGCAGAAATATTTCAAAGTATCTTAAAGACAAAGGTTAGATTTATAAGGAATCCCATGTGCATATGTGAGTTCATTTCCAATCTTGATTTATCATGATGATACACAAAATCTCTCAAATACAAAATGTGTGTGCAATTGCATTGTTCATTTACCAGTTTGAGCAAGATACCATGATACAAGTGATTTGAATGAACCAAATAAATGTTCATTAACCATGATTGAGATGCATATAACCATACCAGACTACTATGTAAGTCGGATTATCAAGAGCTAGCTAATCCATAAGCAGACATAGGTCTTGTACAAAAGAAGGTCGCTAATGTGACAGACATATCGCCATGCTAGGAGTTACCCAAGGCCAAGCAGGTTGGGCACAAACCACCTGTTATGGGGCTTACCTCACAGTTTTTGAATAATTGAGAATTCCAGGGATTCAAGCTCATCAACCCTTCTTTTCTTTTCAAAGGGTAGGGAGAGGGATTTTATTGCTTTTGCTTTTGCTGTATTTTGCTTTTCTTTTGTATTTTTGCTTGATAATGCTTGGAACATTGCTGTAATGATATAAAATAACATTTTTTTTTCTTGAACTTTGCTTTTTTTTTTTCTATGCTAGGGATACTTGCTCGGATTAGTTGTAGAGCAAGGGATTTTTATTCTGGGTAGGGGTGAGCTTGTCCTTTTGCCAATTCTCAAAGATTCTAGACCATGTGCATGATAGGATAGCAAGGGAAACTTTTCGCTCAAGAAACCACTTCTACTATGTAGCATAGCATGGACATTACAAATATAATCATTTTATTGTGAAAGGATGTGCTTGGTTTAAGTAAATAACAAGATCAATTCTCTTTGCTCAAACTTTATTTAATTGAATTTTGTGGACTTTGATATAAGAGAGATTAGTAATCATGCCAGATAAAATCAAGATACTTATTTTTGTGTTTGCAAAAGTGAGAGATTCCAAATAAATGCTAATTTATCCAAAATAATTTGAAATATATAACTGCAACATTTGTAAGAAGAAATATATACAAATACTTTTTTGAGAAGTTTGAGAATGTTGACTCTCTCTTTCTTCTTTATTTGGTTTTGGTTTCGAAAGAGTCAAGAGTATTGTTGTTTTTATTTTTATTATTTTTATTTGTTTTTGTTTTTGTGTAAACAATTTGATATATATATTTTTAAAATAAAACAACATGCAAAATATGTACAAATGATGAAATGATTAATTTTTGTTACGCATAGTAACGTTTAAGATGCAAAATGTTCATGGGTTCTTTAAGTTCTTTACCATCTAAGGTAGATAATTTATATGCTCCTGATTCAAATTTAGCAGTGATAATGTATGGTCCAAGCCAATTGGGCTCAAATTTACCTTTAAGGTCTTTAGTTGCATTAGTATTTTTTTGATTTTCTTTTAAAACAAGGTCGCCGATCTCAAAGGATCGAGGACGAACTTTTTTAGCATATGATCTTTTAAGCTTGTTTTGGTAGGCACGGAGATGCTCCAAAGCATTGATGCATTTTTCATCTAGGAGTTCCAGATGACTGAGTCTGCCAGCTCGATATTCATCTCCTACTTCGGTATCTTGAAGTAGTAGAGCCAAAGAAGGAACTTCTAATTCAAAGGGAAAAATGGCTTCAGCACCATAAACCAAAACAAAAGGTGAAGTTCCAATGGGAGTTCGAACACTAGTTCGATAGGCCCACAAGGCTGGATATAATTGAATGTGCCGATCACGGCCAGTTTTATTGACCAATATTTTGAGAATTTTGATTAAGGTTTTGTTAGATGCTTCTGCTTGACCATTACCCTGAGGATAATAGGGAGTGGACCAGCGATGTTGAATCTTATATTTTTGGCATAATTTCTTGACATCTTTATTTTTGAAACAAGTTCCATTATCAGAGATGAGATTTGCAAGAATTCCAAACCTACAAATGATTTGATTAAAAATAAATTTAGAAACTTGTGTGCCAATGCAAGAAGCTAAAGGCATAGCTTCAACCCACTTCGTGAAATACTCAATGGCGGTTATGATGAATTTGTGTCCATCAGATGACACAGGATTGATTTTGCCAATAATGTCTAAGCCCCATTTTGAAAAGGGCCAAGGAGATGAAATAGCCTGTAGCTCTTGTGCAGGGGCATGGACAAGGTCAGCATGTTTCTGGAACTTGTCGCAATGGCGCACATACTCATGTGCATCATTCTCCATGGTAGGCCAAAAATATCCTATCCTAAGGAGCTTTTTAGCAATGACACTACCACTGAAGTGTCCTCCACAAGATCCATCGTGGGCTTCACTCAAGGCTGATTTGGATTCTTCTAGATTCAAACATCTTAATAGGATACCTTCAAAAGATCTCCTATATAAAGTATTGCCAATGATTACAAATCGACTTGCACGTCGACGTAATAACCGATGCTGGTTTCTATTAGAATTGGCAGGGAAAGTCCCATTTTGAAGAAAATCAAATATATCTGTATACCAAGGTTCAGGAGTAGTTTCATTGATTAGAAACACATCCAAAGGTTCTAAGCATGACTTATTTGAAGTCGGTTCCTGGAGTCGATGAATAATGATAGTGGCATATTCGTCATCTAACTCCAAGGGCAGAAGAGATGCAGCTGCGGCCATAGCATCAACCGCACGGTTGCAAGTTCGAGGAATAGCTTCCAAGGTAACTTGATCAAATAGAGACATTAATTGTAAAACATAGGCTTTATATGGGCACATTTTATCATCTCTGGTCCGATAAACTTCATTAATTTGGTTTATGACAAGTTGAGAATCACCAAAAACTAACAGATGTTTAATTTTTAGCGCCAAGGCAGCTCGTAATCCGAGGATGAGAGCTTCATATTCAGCAGTGTTATTGGTGCAAGCAAATGTTAATTTGAAGGACAGAGGAATAAGATGTTTTTGTGGGGATATTAAAATAATACCCGCACCAGCCCCACTCATGCATCGGGCTCCATCAAAGTATAAGGACCATTGCTCAATATGGTCTCGCCTCTAATTGAAGGCATTCATCAGGAAACTCAATGATGAGGGGATGGGTAGACTCTAAGGGTGCAGCAACTAATTGATCTGCTATGATTTGACCCTTAATAGACTTCTGTCCTATGAATGTGAGGTCAAACTCGCTTAGAGCAAGAACCCACTTGGCTGTACGACCCGATAAATAAGGTCGACTCATGAGATACCTCAAGGGATCATATTTAGCAATGACATAAGTTTTTTGACTAAGCATATAATGGCATAATTTTTGCGTAGAAAAAACAACTGCTAGACATAGTTTTTCTAACGCTGTGTAGCGGGTTTCATAACTGATGAAGGTTCGGCTAATATAATAATTAGCACGTTCTCTCTTCGCATCATCAAGCTGAGCTAACATAGCTCCTAAGGCAGAATCTGAAGCTAAAATATACAGGAGAAATGGGCGATCAGAGTTTAGGTGGTGAAAGCACAGGTGGGGTAAGGAGGTATTGTTTGAGAAGTTCAAAAGCTTCTTTACATTCGTCGTCCCAATTAAAAGGGACATCCTTCTTAAGGAGCTTAAGAAAGGGACCGGTTTTGTCCGCCAACTTATCGATGAAGCGACGGATAGCTTGAAGTTTACCTTGTAAACTTCGTAATTCAGATATATTGGTAGGTGCGGGCATATCGGTGATAGCCGCAATCTTGAGAGGGTCAATTTCGATACCACGTAAAGAAACTATAACCCCTAATAGTTTACCGGACTTAACTCCGAATATGCATTTGGCTGGATTTAATCGAATAAGATATTCTCTTAAGCGATTAAAAACTTTTCTCAAATCATCTAAATGATTATCTTCATTAATAGAGCGAGCTATAATATCGTCTACATAATCATGTAGGATATCATGCATCATATCATGAAAAATATAAGTCATAGCTCGTTGATATGTTGCACCTGCATTCTTTAAGCCAAATGGCATCACTTTCCAACAAAAGGTACCCCAAGGGGTAATAAAGGTTGTTTTAGCCTGATCTTCAGGAGCTATCCTGATCTGATTATAGCCAAAAAATCCATCCATTAGGGACATCATTCCACTTCCGGCAGTAAAGTCAATGATTTGATCCATGTTTGGAAGAGGAAAATCATCCTTAGGGCATGCAACGTTAATATCTCTAAAGTCTGTGCAAACCCTAACTTTGGTAGCTTCTTTCTTGGTGACTGGAACTACATTTGAGATCCATTCAAGCATAATCAATAGCTTGTATAAAAACAACATTTAGGAGTTTTTCTAACTCCCCTTTGACTAGCAGGGCCACTTTGGGATGCATTTTTCTAAGTTTTTGTTTAACAGGTTTAGCATCCGGATGGACTACTAGATGATGCATGACTACGGAAGGGTCCAGACCTGGCATATCTTCGTATGTCCAAGCGAAGACATCTTCATATTCTTTAAGGAATGCAATGTATTGCTCTTGTTTTTCTTGACTTAATTCTGACCCAATATTGATTATGTGAGGATTATCCTCAGTTCCAATGTTAACTTTAATGACGTTTTCGACTTCCATGTGTAGATCTCTTTCAAAATTAGGTGGGGCGGGTGAGACGCCCAATTCTTGTAATTATTTTAAGGTTAAGTTGGATAATTCATCTTGAGGATTAGTGGCCTCAAGTCGGGCTATAGTTGGTATAGAACCATCAAAATAAAATCCATTGTGTAACATCTCTTCAACGGAGACATCGTGGAAGATATCTCCTTCCAACTCCTCATCGGAGTCAGCAATCAATTCAGGGTAAGCTATGGATAGCATGTTACATGTAAATGGCTGATTTTTTAGAGGCAAATCATCACGCCTATCTAAATAATCTTGATAACATATGAGTTGATCATCATCTTCAAAAGGAAAGGGTTGACCCTTACTAGGAAATAGGCCCACACCACATCGGGTAGGCCACGGTTCTACCTCGAAAGGTTCTTTCATGCCATTTTGGAAAGGTCCCAAGCCTTTCCCTTTATATCCCATTTTAAGCATTATGGGTTTAGCTTTAATATACTCATTAGTAAAATAACACCGAGCATATCCATCATGATGAGTTTTGATATTCCGAGGTATTCTTCCCCAGTCATATCCTTTATAAATAAAAGCACAACTCCCGACTTGGTAAGTACTTCCCATAGGTTGTGGGAGGCCCAAGGTACGAGGAGATGGTGGCAAGTTATTGAAAATAATTGAATCTTGCATGAAAGCATTTGTTTTTTTTGATATTAAGATTGTGGATAAATCGGTAAAAGTTCATCGAAAAGAGCGTAAGATGTAGAAGGATCATTCCCTATATCTTTAGATGTGGAAGGTATGATAGATGTTGATAATGTGGAAGTGTTAATGAATGGGTCTATAGGTTTTGAGATTATAGGGATGGAACATGAAGAATTGGTTGTAGATTTAAGATCTTTTTGAGGTTCTAGTGTGATTTGTTCAGAAGATGGTTGAGTTAAATGTATAGGTGTAGTTGATGGGGTAGATGATGTTATGTGTGTGTGTTTCACACGTTTAGATGAAAAATAAGAACTAGGATGTGTGGATGACAGAGCGGGGCAAAATTGCACTCCAACAGGTTCTGCCAAAGCACACATATCAAAGGGTCTAGGGTCACCATGGATAGTGACCAACTGGTTTTTAAATTCGAATTTAACACATTGGTGTAAAGTTGATGGGACAGCCCGCATTGCATTGATCCAAGGATGACCCAAAAGTATATTGTACGATGTTGGGCAATGTACAATAAACACGGTTGTATCTAGGGTTCTAGGACCAACTTGCAATGGGATGGTAATAACTCCACACGTTTCTTGTGTTTCGTCATTGAAAGCTTTTATGATCATGTCAGTTTTCTTCATTTCATCACTTCTAAAGCCAAATCGTTGGTAGAAGTCAAAAGTGCAAATGTTTAGAGATGAACCATTATCAATCAGGACTCTTTTAACAACTACATCTCCAATTAGAGCAGTAATATATAAGGGATTATCCTTATGTAAACTGTGTTGTGGGATATCTTTATCCCGAAAGTCAATACAATCGACTTCTCTAGTGATGATAGTATTGGCCATGGCTTCAAGTTGAATGTTTTGAGGTACCATCATTTGGCTTAATGTAAGCATCAACTCATCCCTATGGGTAGGAGAAGATCTTAATAAATCCAAAAGGGAAATTCTGGCCGTAGTATTGGATAATTGCTCATTAATATTGTAAGGGGGTTTAGGTTGAACATTAGGAGCATGATTCCCTTTATTGGGATTTTTCAAAACAAATGGAGCTGATCCATCATTCTGGTTTGGTTCTTGTTGAGAATTTTGAGCCCGTTGTCGGGTAACGACTCCGATGGTACCTACAATGTTATATTGAAGACGCTGAACTGGTCTCGGTTGAGCGTTTATGGCTTGTTCATTAGAGAGGAATTGATTAGAAGAGGGTCGAGTAGTAACTCTTCTAGGAAATGGTTCTTCTGGAACCATAGCATCTGTGATAGGTTGAATAGGATCTGATTCATTTTCAGAACTATTCGATTGGTTTGAAGTGATGTCTATTTCACTTTCAGTATCTGATTCTACATCACTAGGATCGGGAGTTTGAAAATTATGTAGGGGCCTGGTTGTGACCAGGGATAAGGTTGTGTCAAATATTTGAGGATCCTGAATAGGTAATTGTCCGCTAATAGTCCCTACATATCGGGTAGGAGGGGGAACATTATGATGTTCGATTTGATTGGCCACCTCTTTACCATGTCTTGGTAAAGGATGTTGAAATATGTCTAATGATTGATTAGCATTTTGATTTTGATTTTGGGGAATGGTCTTTTGAGGATTATTAGGAGTATTTTGTTTAGGTTGGAAAGCTTGCACTTCCATTTCATTATTATCAATCAAATCTTGTATTTTATGTTTCAACCTTTTACAAGCGTTGGTAGAGTGTCCAGGTCCTCTATGAAAATCACAGTGTAAGTCAGCTCTGTATCCGGGTATGGTTGGATCAGGTTCCCGGATAGCTGGTAATTGAATCAAACCTCTTTCGAGTAATTGAGGTAAAATAGTTGATAATGGTTGATTCAATCTAGTAAACTCTCGAGGAGGTTTATCAGGAGGTTTCAATATAAATTTTTCTGTTGTCTTCGTTGCATTGATATTAGCAACATTTCTGCTATCAGTGACTCCGTCACCTACGACTTGTTTGTTTTTATATTGATTTCTGGATGTTTTCTCATCATCCTTCTTCCTAAGTTGGCCTCTCCTAATGAGGGCATCTTCTACTCTTCGAGCTAAATCTATAGCTTGATCGAAGGTAGTTAAAGTAGCAGATTGATAACTCATAAGATATTTGTTCTTGCAAATTATTGATAAAAATGTCCAACATTTCTCTATAAGGTAGCACAAAGTGCAGTTTTCCTGTCAACTCCCTCCATCTAGCTAAGAAATCAGCAAAACATTCATCCTTGTCTTGTTTTAAGTTGTATAAATCTTTAATGGTGACATGCCTCTCGATGTAGGCACTAAATTGATGGACAAAATATTCAGTTGTTTCTTCAAAATTTCTCAAAGAATGAGTGGGCAATTGATAGTACCACTCTAATGCCATTCCACCTAAACTTTTCGGGAACATTTTTAGTAATAGCAAGTCATCATGTGATATATCATGACATGCTATCCTAAACATGCGAAGATGCTCTATGGGATCTTCAGTTCCTTTATATATAGGCAGGATGGGCATGGGAAAATGCTTAGGGTACGGTTGTGCTACAACTATGGGATCCAAAGGTTGACTACATATCTCTCGATAATTGTACGAGGGACGGTAGGGATCTATCTGGTCCATACGCGAAGCTAACTGTTTCACCATGGCTTCCAGATTACTAGTTTGCCCACCATATTGGTTCGGTAGGGCATTGATATGGGATTTGTGAGCATATGATGGAGGGACATGCATATTAGATGCTATATTGCTATTGTGTAAATTGTTGGTAGGAAAGGTGTTATGAAGGAATTTTGAAGTTGTATTATGTTGTATTCTGGATTGTTGAAAATTGGTGTTTGGCTTCATTTTAGATTTTTGTTTACTTGAAGCATATTGATCAATAGTTTGGCGAAGTAAAGCAGTGAAGGAAGTTTTCTTTTGTGTGGGAATGATTTTAGGCTCAATAACAAGTTCCTTAGGAGGTTGGGTAACCTCGTTGTTTTGGCATGTTTTGAATCATAGTGACCATATCTCTATTGGATGGTCCAGCCTTATCACTTTCTTGATCAATGAAAGACAAGGGATTAGTGTGCACATCAAACATATGTTCCATGGCTGCTTGAGTGTCACTAATTTGCCCTTTATCAATACGAACCGCCATATTAAGAGCGCCAATGTTATTATTGAAAAATTTCCAGAAATGATCTAGGTTATCAAAAGCAATAGTTCCATCTCGAGCTACTCTAGGGGATGAGGATCCATCCTCTTTAACATTTTCTTCTTGTTCATTGTCTTCACCTAGGTCATCTTCTCGTTGATCTAGAGTTTCTCCTTCCGGAATTGGATCCTCAGGAAGGTCATTTGGGTTTCTAGTTTTATCTTCTAACCAATCTTCTTCTTCTCCTTCAGTTTGTTTACCATTCCTAAGTTTAGGCATTGTGCTTAAACTTAGATTTCAGCAAAATATATATATATATATATATATATATATATATATATATATATATATATATATATATATATATGCAACAAGCTTAAGAGGTATATATTAATTATATACCTACTACAATATTTAAAATGAAATGTTTTGGTTTTTATGTTTTTTTTTTAGTTTTTCTTGTTTTTGTAATAATATTGTAAAGATAAGAAACAACACAATAAATGCAAGAAATAATGAAAGCAATGATCTAGTTTTCTATAAATAATTTATAAATGTCATTAATGGGCTCAAGTTCTTCAGGAGTCATGAAGTGTTCTTCTTCAAATTGAAAATTTTCTTTCAAGAATTTAATGAAAAGGGCTATAGTGATATTATCTGTCTCAGATTCTGGTTGATAGAAGTAAAGCTCGTGGCAATACTCTCGATATAACACAACTCGAGGAACTCTATTCCATATTTCTCTATCCGTAAGAACGACCTCTTGGTCTTCTATACGACCTAGGAACTGGTGTATAGTGGCTGCGTTCTCGAGGTATTCCTCGAAGGTGAACAATTTTGAAGACACAAGAGCTCTCCTATAAGCTAACCATCTATGGCAGGCTCTCTGAAGTTCATGATAAAAGACAAGTTGATGAGGATCCAAGATTCTATCTAGGACAAGCCTTTTGATTTGTCTAAGTTCGGTTGACCTAGATGAAATGACACCTAGTCTTCTATCAAGTTCGTCCCACAAAAGTTGATTTCTATCTATTTCAGGCACACTAAGCACAGAATTAACTTCTATGGCAGCCAATTGGTTTTCAACATTTATAATAACTGCTAATATTTTCCTAGGAGCTACCATCTAAACATGATATGCAACTTAGTAGTTTTCTAATGATTTTTAAATGCACCTATGTTTTTTTGTTTTTATTGTTTTCAAAAGGTTTTAGTTTCACGTCGGGTTCACCAAAATGTATCGCTCCAAATTTTTCGCATCCTTACCTTCAGGCTATAGGATCCGTGCCCGGAAGGAGGATGGGAAAAGGATGGCACGGTACCTCGGACTGAGAGGCCTTGCGAAGGTCCCGCCTCTCGGGGGAGGTGTATTATGGTGATTTTTCGATGGATGGTGGGTTCACCAGGAAACGTTTGAATGGCAGTTTCCACGCCTAGGTTGGGAATGTGTTTTATGTGTTCAATTTTATCTTTAAACATTCGAGTCCTAGGTTTGGCCAAATGAATCTAAGTTATACTATTATGAAAATGCAGACTAGATGAAATACAACAGACAAATATGAACAGAAACAGAGAGAAAGAGCTAAATTACAGAACCATACCTGATCCGGATGTCTGATGGAGATTCTGATTCTTGAAGCAGTCAAGATCGCCTCTGATTTGACAGGATCGTCTGCTATCAGACAAGATCGTCTGAGATTTGACGAATTCATCAGAGACCTGCAATCAGAGAAGTAGACACAAAATGCAAAAAATGCAACTATTCTAACAGAGGGCAATGATGTAGAATAACAACAATAACATTAAAATGATGATAATAAGCAAAATACGAGTGCACTACAATGATTTGATGACAATTGGTGACTTAATTATGCATTTAAAGCTACATGGGTGAACTCCAAAATGCAAAGTAATAGCAAAAAATAATAAATAAACTAGCTAATTGCAGAATAAAACAACAGATGAAAAGAGGAAAATGCAAACTCTGGGCACTGATTGCCCCCAATGATGATTGCAGTCGAAATCATCTCTGATTTGACAAGATCGTCTCCGATCTGAACAAGATCGTCTGCGACGATGTAAGCTTGCTCCGACTGAAAAATGACAAGGTTCCTGCAAGAAAATTGGATGCAACAAATGTAGATGGTAATACAGATTATTCTAATGCGTGTGAAGGTCGATTTATAGGAAAATTCAGCCAGGGGAAGGTTAAGGGGAGGGCCTAAGTTTAAATAGGCTTAGGAGGGAGGTTAGGAGGTTGGAGATCATCCCAATTTGGGAGATCTCCAACGGGGAGGGTCTCTAACGGCGCAGACACGCTTCTGCCCGGATTAGAGACGTCGTTGGAACAGAGGCTAATTGAGAAAAATTAGTTTTGGGACAAGATCGTCTGGACGTCCTAGTCCAGACGAAATCGTCCGATCTGAGGCGATATCGTCTGATCGACGACGATATCATCAAACGGTCAAAACAAACTCTAAAAATGGTGCGGGAAAGGAGGAAACGGGTTGCACGACGGTTTGGGAGCGGTTTTGGGGGTTGAAATTTGAATTTGAATATTTACTTAGAGTAATTGTAATTATTAAGGTTTTACTGCGCCAATTTTAGGGTGCTACAATATGTTTTAACTAACTAGCCACGATTGTACTTTATCTCACAAGACTTTTGACCAAGGTATGAATCGAACTTGTCTTTGACCAAGTTATTTCACATCCCTGTGTGTGCAATTGAGTTCATTTATGTGGTGTTGGTCAGGATACCGTCAGTCCCAGATAGGCTGTCAACCAAACTTGTACTGAGGATCACCTGATTAGCTCCACTAACTCTTTTGTTGTATTTAGTCAGATTAATCTGCGATGCTATCGTAGGATACCATAAGCTAGCTCATCCACATGCAAACATTGATCTACACACAAGTTAATGTGACAAATATATCGTCATGCGGGAGGTTTACCACCAGTGACCGATAGGCTATCAACCAAACCGATACTGAGGTTTGCCTCATGACCCGTATGGATGCTGAGAGTTCTAGGGATTCAAGTTCGACTCCCTTCTTTTCTTCAATTGTATTGGGATACTTGCTCTTTTGTAGTGATAAAAATCACTGTTTATTTTTGTATTATTTTCTTTTGAGCAAGGGATTTGGATATGGAGTGATGAGAATCACTATTTTATGTGCTTTTCTTGATGTATGCACTTTGGTTGTGATGTCAAAATTTGGATTTTTGACGTTTGCAAATTGTTGATGTTTTGCAACTTTTGAAAACTTGGGATTCTTGGGGAATTGGGTAGGGAGGATGCTTGTCCTTTTGCCAACTCTCAACATTCTTGGGTTCATTCACATAGGGGGATGAGCAAGATAACCATTTTGCTTATGGTGACCTGGATTGCTTTGTAGGGTTCATCTTTCATTCACACAACTTGGGAACTTTGTTATATGTTTTAACTTGTGTCGGGATGCTACGTAACAAGGTGTGATCCAAGTAGAACTCTACCTGTGTAAAATCTATTTGACTTGGTACAGTATGTGGCTAGACAACTAATGATGACTGAATGATGAAAACTGTCGATACATGAGAAAACAACTGACTATGATGTGGGAGAATAACGTGAATGGCGGTTATAGGCGATGAGCTATTGATAAAGTGGAAAAATGTATAAGATGATGGTTTTGCCAAGTAATGACAGTCTATGGTGCTTTGACCTTTATGACCACAAATATGCAATGTGTGGATGTGATGCATAATGTAGCTATATGTTTTTGTGTTTTTGATGGATTGATTTGTGTGAGTATGAAGATGATATGCAAAATAGAGCTCTTTATTTTTGTGATGATTTTGAGCATGTATGGAAATGAGATGCAAATTTTGTTATTTTCGATGATTTTATTGTTTTTGAATTTTCTTGTTTTTGACCAAACGATTACGGGAATCCTTGGAGCATTTTGGGGATTGACCAAGTGATTACGAAAATACTTGGAGCATTTTGGGGATTGACCAAGCGATTACGAAAATCCTTGGAGCATTTTAGGGATTGACCAAGTGATTACGAAAATCCTTGGAGCTTTTTGGGGATTGACCAAGCGATTGCGGAAATCTTTGGAGCTTTTTGGGGATTGACCAAGCGATTACGAAAATCCTTGGAGCTTTTTGGGGATTGACCAAGCGATTATGGAAATCCTTGGAGCTTTTGGGTTGACCAAGCGATTATGGAAATCCTTGGAGTTTTTGGGTTGACCAAGCGATTATGGGAATCCTTGGAGCTTTTGGGTTGACCAAGCGATTATGGGAATCCTTGGAGCTTTTGGGTTGACCAAGCGATTATGGGAATCCTTGGAGATTTTGGGTTGACCAAGTGATTATGGGAATCCTTGGAGCTTTTGGGTTGACCAAGTGATTATGGGAATCCTTGGAGCTTTTTGGGTTGGGCTATGGCTCTTCTGAACATGGAATGGCCGCAAATGACTGATGTTCAAGGGCTCTAGTTCCTTGATTCCGTCAAGAGAGGCTAGCCGGTATGTTCTAGGTCCTATTCTACTATCAATGACATAAGGACCTAACCAGTTTGCCACAAATTTGTCCCTTAAATGGGATGGCAGACTAGAGTTATGTTGGTTTTCTTTCAAGACCAAGTCATCGACCAGAAAGTCCCTCAAGTGAACTTTCATGTTGTATGCTTTCTTAAGTCGCTTCTGATAGATACATAAATGCTCGAGGGCATTAATGTGTCGTTCGTCAAGCAACGTAAGTTGGTCTAACCGGGCCTATTGTGTAGTATCATCATCAATGAACTCTTGCATTGATATGTGCAAGGAAGGAATTTCCAACTCGAGAGGCATGACAGCCTCGAAGCCATACATGACCAAAAATGGAGTTGCCCTAGTGGGCATCTGAATGCTAGTGTGATAGGCCCATAGGGCAAGTGAGATTTGAATGTGCCAATCCTTATGATTATCTGTGACTATCTTTTTTAGGATGGCGACTAGCATTTTGTTTGATGCCTCTGCTTGCCCATTTGCCTACGGATAATAGGGTGTCAAAAAATTATGCTAAATTTTGTACTTTGTGGTCAAAGCATGCACATCTTTGTTCTTGAATGACGTCCCATTATCCAAGATTATCTTGGATGGAATACCAAAACGACATATGATGTTATGCAAAATGAACTCCACAATGCGAGTTCCTGTTGTAGAGGTAAGTAGAACTGCTTCCACCCACTTGGTGAAGTACTCTATGGCCATGATGATAAATGTGTGATGACCTAGCGACGTAGGGGAGATCTTTTCTATTAGATCTAGGCCCCACTACAAAAATGGCCAAGCCAACTGGATCGACTGCAAGGCCTGGGAAGGTACATGCGTAAAATTAGCATGATGTTGACACTTCACGCACTTCCTGACATATGCGCAACAATCTCACTCTAAATATGGCCAATAATAGCCCATGCAAAGAATGCGCTTTGCGATGGCCATACCGCTGAAGTGACCACTGCATGTACCATCGTGCACTTGGGCGATCACCCAAATGGACTCTTGCTGGTCCAAACACTGAAGGAGGATCCCTTCATATCTATGACGGTACAAAATGTCTCCTAACAAGACATGCTTTGCCACTTTCTACTTGAATGCTCATTTTGTGGCATGTGTCAATCCAAGTGGGAGGTTACCTAACTTGAGGTAGCCCCTGATGGGTGAATACCAATCCTACTAATTAGAAGCCTCGATGGTATGAACATCCAATCCCTCTTGAAGTTCATCCCTAGCAAAAGCTGAGTGGGAAATAACTTGTAAGAATAGCATTTTGTTGCTATTAAGGGGAGTAGGGGAGAACAAGGACCCCCAATTGGCGTGTTTCAGATGATCGCAGATTCGAGAGAACCTATCCTGAGGTGGATCAATCTAGATCATGTGGATTCCTAGCGTTAAATCAGAGCTTGCTCGCTCCATCACTGATTGCGATAGTGTTTTGACTTGAATGGTGGTCATATCACCAGAAATGTCTTTCGAGATTAGCGACCCCAAAGAGGCCATAGTGTCCGCAAAATGATTTGATGACCGAGGGAGTGCCTCAATGTCGTACCATTCAAGATTTTCCAAGAATTTATCCACAAGGGCTTTGTAGGCCTACAGAACTGGGCATTTGCATTGGAATACCCCTTTGACTTGGTTGACGATTAGCAACGAATCACCAAAGATATTCAATCGTTTAATGTTCATGGTGAATGTTGTCTGAAGACCTATGAGCAAGGCTTCATACTCTGCATTATTGTTGGTGCATGGGAAGTCTAATTTAAATGATAGAGGCATTGGAGCCCCTTGCGATGTGAAGAATACAATTCCCACACCACCACCTTGCTCACATTTAGAACCATAAAAAAATAGGGTTATGTCAGCCTATGACTCAGGCTCATCAGAATCTGGTGATTCTGAGACATGGAAGACCCCATCATCAGGTAGTTCTATGACTAGAGGCTGCTCGTATTCCAGAGGAGCCTCTACTAGTTGATCGGCTATGACCTGTCCTTTGATGGATTTTTGTCCAATAAAATCTATGTCAAATTCTATCAACAACATAATCCACTTCACTGTGCGACTACTATGATAAGTATGACTCATCATGTATTGCAATGGATTCTCCTTAGACACAACATACGTAGTTTTTCTCAGCATGTAGTGGCATAGCTTTTTGGTATAAAACACCACTACCAAGCAGAGTTTCTCAAAATATGCATAGTTAAGTTCATAACTGACCAGGGTGTGGCTAAGATAGTAAGTAGCCTGTTCTTTGTGAAGTTCATTTTTCTAGGCTAGCATGGCACCCAGTGCCACCTCAATAGCTGAGATGTATAAGTAGAACGACACTTCTAGTCTCAGTGGTGCCAATACTGGTGGCGAAGCCAAGTATTGTTTAATGTCATCGAAGGCTGACTGGCACTCTTCATCGTAGTGAAATGCTACCCCCTTGTGCAATAACTTTTTCATTGGTCGAAACTTGTCAGATAGTTGTGCTATGAAGCGCTTGATCGACGTGACCTTTCCTTGTAGGCTTCTAAGCTGCTTGATGGTAGTTGGGGGAAGCATTTCAAGGATTGCCTTGACTTTTTTTGGGTCCACCTCGATGCCCCGTTTTGAGACTATGAAACCCAAGAGATTTCCAGATGTGACACCAAAAATGCACTTCTTGGGATTCAGTCTGACTCTATGTTCCATGAGGTGATCAAGGATCTTGCTTAAGTCATCGAGATGATCTAGGCACAAAAGAGATTTGGCCAACAAATCATCCATGTAATCTTCCAAAGTTTTATGCATGTAATCATGGAAGATGTATGTCATGGCATGTTGGTAGGTGGCACCAACATTTTTAAGGCCAAAAGGCATGACCTTATAACAAAATGTCCCCCAAGGCGTTGTGAATGCCATTTTTAGTTGGTCTTTAGGGTTGATACAAATTTGATTGTATCTCGAGAAACCATCCATGAGGGAAAGCATTTCATGACCCATTGTAGCATCTACCAATGTGTCGATGCTTGGCAAGGGGAAATCATCCTTAGGACTCGCTTTGTTTAGATCTCAAAAATTAGTGCATATGTGAATCCTCCCGTCAGGATTCTTGATGGGCACCATGTTGGATAATCCATGCAGATGAAAAATTGTGCATCCAACAAATTTTGCAATTCGTCTTTGACCATTAAGGCCACTGTTGGGTGCATCTTGCATAGTTTCTTCTTAACTGGCTTGATTGTCGGATCAAGCGTTAGATTATGCATGACTAGTTATGGGTCTAGTCTCGGCATGTCTTTGTATGACCATGCAAAAACCTCCTTCTTCTCTTTGAGAAGGGCAATGTAGTCGGATTGCTCTTCGAGGGATAAACTTATCCCCAGCTTGATGATCTATGGATTCATTGGATCTGATCCGATGTCTACGTTAGTCATCTCCTCGATCGACATGTGGGATCCGTCTTCCAACTGGTGTGGAGTCGAGATCAAATGGATATCATTTGTTGAGTTTAGATCATCATTAGGAACCTCAAGTCCCTCTTTAGCATGGAAGATATCTTGAGTTGGCCTAGGGGTAAAATGGAGCATTTCACCGAAAGGCCAGTACTCGAATGGGGATGGAGGGGAATTGATGCGATCCCAGTCTATGGCATCTATGTCTAGAGATAATGACTATGTTGGATCGACCAGATTGCGGATGGGGGTGGTTAAGTCAATGGAGATCATGTTGATGAAATGGTTTTGGTCTCCATTACCGTGGGTGTGGTTGCTCGGACATCCTGGATGCTCTCTATGCTCGGGATCTGGCTCTAGAGGGATGGGCATGAATGGATCGGCCCTATGTGCGGATAGGAAGATAGGGTCTACCCTCGACATTGATGCCACTATAGGGTCTCTGGGCGGAAGGTATGCTTCGTATGCCCATAGTAGCGGATCCAACACTTGGTCCCACCATGCTAGGTCTAAATACCACTCATGCCCTAGCACTATGTTTAATTGTTTGAATATGTCGTTAATCTCCAAGGGGTGTCGATGCTGCATCTATCGCATGTGATTAAGATATGCCATTTCTGTCTCATCTTCGTAATCACTATCGGAGATCCAAAAGCCCTCATTGGCTCTGACAACTATTTGAGGCATTACAGGCTCATCCTGCTCAAGCAAATTAATCTAGCCCCATTGTGGTTGTTCCACTCTCCATGGGGGGACCTGATTCTCTTGATGCGACACTAGCTCGATTGGAGCCTCTAGAGGGAACATTTTCAAGAGGCTATCTTGATAGTCATTCATGGGGATCACTTGGGAGTGATCAATATCTTATTTGAAGGGGTCATATGATGCTGGTTCATATTATGACTCATCCTTCAAATATCCCTCTTGACACTGTCTATAACCTCCTTGAAAGTGAGTCCCCAAACTTTCACCTCTCTCTAGCAAAGGGAAAGGGTTATTGAGGCTAACAAGGGTGGTTGTTGACCATGGGAGGTAATCCCCCAACTTATATTTTGTGTTAGGTTTGACATAAGGATCTGATGCCAATCCACCCTTGTTGCCTATCCCTAGGCCTTGCATGTCCTCTACCAAGATGTCTAAGGGCAGGGGGTGATTGAACCCTACTCCTGACTTGTCATAAGGCATTTGGTATCTTGGTTGGCAAAGGACACACACTCCTTGCTCATACCTACCTAACCCATATCCATGCCAATTGCATTGGCCGAGATATCTCAGAGCGAAGTCTAGGTTAGACAGATAGTTGATATCTTCTGTAAAGGGCTCTTCATCTTCATCCTCTTGCATGCATGGCTTCGTACCATGATCAAGGCCCCCGTACATGAAGTTGGTCTGGTTTGGCGGGCAGCCTAAAGGAACAATTATACCGATGGGGAGGTGAGGTCTCCCCATGTCCTACATGGACTCTAGTGTGGGCGTTGCTACAACATTCTACACCAGATACTCCCCCAGGCCCGTATTGGCCATTTCAATAGTGATTGTTGGTGATTGAGGGGGAGGGAACGAAAGCTCTTCCTGAATCCACTCCATTTTGGGTGAATTAGGAGCTTCCACTTCCATTTGACTAGGCATCTCTTCAGTAGAGATGGTTGATACTGCTGGCAACGCCTCTTCCAGAGGTTGTGCCTCCTCCATGGGTATCTTCCCTTTGTCCTTTTGTTTGGCCATGATAGGTGGCATCTTTAGTGAAGGACCTGACGCTGAAGATATACCTGACTAGGGTCTTGGTGGATTTATCACCAGGGATGCTTGCGGGATCGGACCATATCTAGATGGATTTAACTAAAAATCCAAATGCATCGATGGAAGGGTCGATTGCGATATCAGCTGCATCGCATTGCAATATTTGAAGGGTTCTAAGTCCGTTGGGACTACATGTACTTCCCCTTCAAATGTATACTTCAAACACTGATGAGCTATCGAAGGGACACACTTCATGTCCCTGATCCATGGCCGCCCCAGCAAGATGTTGTAAGCCATCTCACCCTCCAAAATATGGCACAATGTAGGTATCATATTTTGTCCTACTTGAATAGGTAGGACGATTGTGCCAACTGTCGAGTAGATTGCATCGTTGAATGCTCGCAGTGTATATGTGGAGGTCATGATATGAGATGCCGACAACTTTAGATGTTTCAATGCCGTTGTAGTAATGATGTTACTGGATGAGCCAGTGTCTACCAACACCCTCTTATACGGGATCCCGTTGACCCGCATGATAATGTGCAGGGGTGGATCTGCCATGTCATCAAACACTGATTTCACTTCATCTTCTTGGAAGGTGATAACTGGCTTCGTGCATCGTTTTACATGCCCCACAAAGTTGTTGAAGGAATTCACTTCTTGGGGCTGCAACTCGATGGCTTTCAATATCTCCATTAGAGCCTCCCGATGGGGCGTGGATTATTTAATAAGCTCGTATATGGAGAGCCTAGCCGACGTGGTCCTCAAAATCTGAGTGAGTTTGGTCTGAATCGTGGTTGCAGGTCTAGGCAAAGGAAGTTACGTAGGGTGTTTTTGAGGTTGTGACGTCGATGGAACCTCTCTTGTGGCTGCCTCGGGAGCAACTCTTGGGTATCTCTTGTTCCTCGTCACTATGCTTATCATTCCTACATACCCTTGCATGGGGAAATTCTGTTGCACCTCATTGACTTGAAGGGGTTTTGCCTACACCTCATGGGCAGGCAAGGGGTCTTTGAAGACTCCCATCTGCTGGTTGTTTGGCGCTACGGGGTTGTCCACTGCCAACGTCTTATTGTCAATTAAGTCTTGTATCAAACCCTTGAACTTCTAGCATGCATTGAGGTCATGTCCTCTCCACCTATGGAACCTACAATACAAGTCCTCACGGTATCCCTTAGGCTTTGGCGCATTGGGATCTATGGTTTGAATTTCTAGAAGGTTGATCAAGTTTGCCGCTGACAAGCGGTCAAATAGGGAGTCCCTAGACTCCGTATAAGGTGTGTACTATCGCCGAGGGTGATGTTGCTAATTTTGCTCCTAATTTTGGTTTTCTCTTTCATAATTATTAGGAGGCACTGCCTGATAGTTAGCCTTTTGAGGTTGTGTTTCTTGTGCAGGCTTAGGGACATTTATAGCAACTTGATTTACCATGGCGGGTTTTTGTTGCATAGTCCCTATTTTTGTGTTCTTGTTCCATTATTTCTTCTTAGGTTTGGCAATATTGCCATCCTGTATCTTGATCTCTTCGATAATTCTAGCTTGTGCCAAAGCTTCTTCTAAGGTGGCATATTGTTGCAGCTGCAATAGCACAGAGATCGATCTCAAACAACTTCTTGAGAACATTTGTGTCAGGTCGAACATAGGAGGGAGGTAGGGTAGCTTGGAAAGTAGAGTCCTCCATCGATTCCCGTAGGCCGCCATAGTCTCTTCCTCATACTACCTGAGGCTAGCTAGGTCACTTAGTGACACCTTCTTCTTAGTGTTGAAGGTGAAGCATTCAAGGAACGCATCCACTAACTGATCCAAGTTATTGATGCTGTGTTTTGGTAATTGCGTGAACCAATCCGAGGTAGGGCCTATGAATGTAGTTATAAAGGTTCTCAACAACAAAGCATCATTGTCCTGAATGCCAAAGCATTGGCTTAGGAACCTCGTCACATGCTCTTGGGCATCCTCCTCACCCTTGAAGATTGCCAACTGAGGTAGCTTAAAGTGTTCAGGGTAAGGGGGTGCAAGCACTGATGGATGCATAGGATGACTACGGAGTTGGCATAACATGGGCTTTTGGGACCTAGAAGCTTTGGTTTCCATAGACTCCAAATGCTCTAGAAGCACTTTATATGCATCGAAAGACTTAATATCTTCCTCTTTAGTTTGCTCCCATTGTGGGTTGTGGGAGACTTGAGGCCTATGGAGGGGTGGCTGGATAGCAGCCCCTCCGCCTTGATAGGGCGTTTCAGCCCGCTCCTCTTCTTGTTCATACTCCTCATAGGCTTCTTGAGGAGTCTCTGGGTGAGACCTATGACCATGGGTGGGTCCTCGTGGAGGGAGCCCGTCGTTGTTCCGGGGAGTGGCCTCCTGTTTAGGTCTAGGAGGTCTTGGAGGTAACACTTGGTAAGGTCATGGGGACCTATCTCGTACCAAGGGGTTGTGCCTCTCATATGGTTCCACCCTTTGGGTGTGAGGGGTTGGAAGCCTCTCAGGCACCATGTTATGGAGCATCTCATCTGCTTGGCACTGAATGTGCTCCTTGCTAAGGCGGTATAGACACTCTATTTGATGTTGATCTTGCTCAAGCTGCATAATATGTGCTTGGTGGGTGACATGTCTGGCGACTACCAGGTCGATCTATTCTGCCATCTTGAGCCTAGGAGGCCTAGATGCCTCTCCTACGCACTTACCCTGGTCTCGATGATCCGAGATCTCAATAGGTCGCTTCCCTCTATCGAGGTTGGTGGCATTTACCCGAGGCTCTGGCCTCAATGGGTGATCATGGTATCTAGCTAGTGCAGAAGTGCATGGCCCCTACATTGTATATTGCTCTTGAGGAATGTAATCATCTTCCTCGTGCTCCCTTTCATATGTGTGAAAGGGGTGGGCAGAGTTAGCTCACCCTGCTTGAAGGGCCTTGCGCTCTAGATTTTGTCTATTGGTTCTAACAGTGATGGGGGGCAAAGGAGGGATGCCATCATCATGTGGCCTCTCCTCATGGAAACTATGCCGCTCTAGCACTTCATCACATGGTGGCCACTCATATCGAGCTTCTAAGGGAGCCCTTTTATCTATGTTGAGTGCCACGTGTAAGGACTCTTCCTGAAAGGGGCTATGATGAATGGGCGTGTCTCTCAAAGGGGTGTCCCTATAATTCCATCTTGACATGGAATGATGTGGACTCTCTTGCGGGTCAGGCCACCAAGGCGGTATGACTAAGTCCTTAGGGCTATAGTGGAGGCGACTTGTGCCCCCTTGTACACTTTTTGTAGCTTTCGCCCTTGATTGGGCTTGGCTACGTGTGTACACCATGGTGGTGCTTTCCTACAAGCTATGTAGATTTTTATCTCTTTTTTATGATTTTTCTTTACTACACTAAATAGAAAAGATCATACACATACACAAGCAGTGATTATATCGTTTAAAGATTGAAGGTGTGTCCTAGACCTGGTTTAGTGTGTTTTTGGTTTTTGTTTTTGTTTTTGTTTTTGTTTTTTTTGTTTTTTTTGTTTTTTGAAGGTTTTTGTAAAGAACGTTTAAATGCAAAATGATGGCTCTTATGGCTCCCAAAAATGGTCGCCCCTTCGATATACCATTGCCAGGCCGATATACCAACCTCTCTATATACCCGCCCTTACGTGAGGGAAACTATAGGTACGTGAGAGCAAATGGTACATGGAACGTAGGCGGTACGAAAGGGGAATTGCCCTATTTATGAAACCTACCATAGAAGACTTATCCTCGTGCACTGGGAATCACCCCAGCTACACTCGGTCATCTTTCATTAGGATTTATGTCTAGCAATAGTTGCGATCGGGGTAATGGATGCAAAATTCAAGCCAAGGTGGTGATGAAATCCACCATTGGTCTTGATCAAGGGCTAGGGTTTTACGACCAGAGTGTTGGTTTTTGAGTCGCCACGTGGTGTGTGGGGTTATTTTTATTTTGCAAAATGGAAACAAGCAAGCGGTAAAGGAAAACTAATTTCCCTAAGCAAGCAAGTACTTTAAAACAGAAAAACTAAAGACAAAAATAGACAAGAAAAGTTCAAAATCCTTACCTCTTCTCTGCCCAAATCTGTCGGTTCTGAGTTTCTACCCGAAAACTACACAGACAAATTCATCCCAGGGGGAATGAATTATAGGATTGAATTCATCATAGGGTGGGGCAGATTCCCATTCGCCCCTGGATAGGATGAATTCCAGCTCTGTATTCGCCTCAGGCTGGAACGAACAACAGTCCAGCATCTAAAAACTCGGTACCTGCAAGCAAAATGACCAAGTTTCGATTAGATCCCTGATATTAAAAAAAAATAGAGGACTAGGTCCCACCGTGATCACCATTGGAAGCACGAGGATACGGAAACAAAAAAGGAAAAGCTCCAAGCACGATGCAAAAATAAAACTAAACTTAACGCTAAACCCTACGAATTAAAAATGCATGAAATGGAGAAAAACATGAATTGAAGCCCAAATGAAATAACAACCCTTCTATTTTATTGATGTATTTCACATTTCGGTTACAATCCACATCCTCCCTTTTTAGGGGCGAGGAGCGTCAAATTCATCTCTTGGTCACATCCATGGATAACCATCCTTCTTCCGCGTGCCCACATGTAATATGGGTGGACCAAAATGTCACCACCGCTTGTGTCTACGAATGTTGATTCCTTGCTGCTCCTCCAATGTTCTGATCCTACATTCAAAGGAACAAGAAATAGTTAGTAGCACCTGCGGATGAAACAAAACATGCAATCCCCAAGCCTATGATCAATGAATGAGAAAAATGAATTAAACTATAACTAAAATGAATCCAAATGCTCTAAAAATTTGACAAGGGCATCAAGACATCACCAGGAGGGCACTGCAAAAAGAACAGTCAAGAAATTCCTCACCGATTTGAATTTGCTCTGGGGCGGGACGAATTCACCTGCAACAAAATGCCGAAAAGGTATTGTCCCAAATGTCCTTCCTAGAGAGCTCCAAAAGACCTACAAACTTGGGGTTAGCTAATTGGGGGTATTTTGGGAAGACCCAGATGGTCAGATTTTCCCAATTTGGCCTCCATTAGTAGGAATTTGATGATGCTACCTACAAGTTAGTAAAGACAAAAAGTGATAGAACATGATAAGATTTGCTCAAAACATTACGAAATCAAAATTGCAAACTACCTAAGCAACATAAGATGAAATGCAAGATAAAAATGATAGAAAGAAAAATCTGCCATAGATTCCTAATCATTCCTAAAAGGGACGATTAGACTCACGACAGTACGGGGCGCTCGGGCAGGCCGCCCACCATTGGGACCTGATTTTGGCGCCAATCCACTTGGGATGGGTCCAAAATCCCTTGTAAGGTGTTGTCGAAAAATTGGGGTGGTATTCTATGGCCAAATGTCAGGTTTTGGGCTCAAGATTCGACCTTCCAATGATCACCCAATGACCTCTTCTCCAAAAGAGATCATGGATGTAAAAGGCACAAATCGCACAAGGATGTATGGGGAAATAAAATGGCAGCACTTCGTTGCTCCAAAATGCTCTTACTCTCCATATTTTGGGGTGAGGAAACTCACCAATTTATAGACCTGGAGGTCTCTTGAAATGGGCATGCAGAGGCACCACTTGGCAATCATGCCTTCCCAGGGGGAAGGAGATTCCTCCCTGAATAGGGACTTCATGACTGCCCTTGTAACAACCTCTAATGCTTGAAAATGCTCACCCACACTCCCATGCAATGAAGGAAGCGTTAAGTGGTGGATCTGAGCTGCCATTTGTCAAGATTTGACTTTTTTCCCATCAAACCTACAATTTGCCCCACCCTGGAGTGAATTTGGAATTCGTCCCGGGGTGGGGTGAATCCCAGTTTGAATTTGTCCCTGGGTGGAACGGATATTGAGCAAAGTTCCTGAAGGTGCCAAAATGATTTTTGACCTTCCAAAACTATTGTGAGAGTGGTTAGGACCACTGTTTAACCTCTGGGGGCTGCCCTTGGGGCTGTGTGTGCCAATGTGATTAGTGTTTGCAATCACATAATCGGATTGGTGTTGTTTTGGTGTCTACAGATGCCCCTTTTTGGGATGCATTGTGCAAGGCACAACGTCAAGCAAAAATAGATAACCAAAGCACTAATGATTAGGGTTTCTTAGTAACCTAACAAAATTTTGATGCCCCAAGCATGAAAAGGGCATGTATTCTTGAATCCTTGCTTCTAATGAGTGAAGGAACTCAGTTCAAGTGTTAACATTTTTTGGTGAGGTGTTACTTGAGCTTGGACATTAATCAGTCATGAATAGGCAAAGGGTGCAACCTTTTGTCTATAGGAACCTTGAGTTCATGATTCATGAATTCAAAGTGATTGATCAGTTTGTTATTATTGCTTGTTTACTACCCCAAGAAGGAGCGTGATTTGTCTTTGCCAATGATTCTTCGAATGCATGCCATTTCCTTAATTGGGTGTGTATTTGTTTATTGGTGACTAAGTGTGACTACCCCCTCAAGCGACGAATTGATGAGGGAATGACCTACATGAGAAAAGTGACGAGTCACTTGACCCAATATGACTTAGGTAAGGGTGCCTTCAGAGATTTACCTTTGAATGTGCGTGTAGTTTTCTGACATTTAGACCTATTTTTGGTGGGTGTTAACCCTTTTGGGGACGCCTTTTTGGAGCTGAAATTGTCAAAATCTGTCTTCCCATGGAGTGGTCCGGCCATGGTGGCCTTCTTAGGGAGTATTATGGTGATTATTTATAACCTCGATGTCTATTTTGGATGCCAAGAAGGTCATGCACGAAGGCACCTTCGTTCGGCAACTCTATTGCTATTTTTGGGTGGGTTTTGCCCCTTTTGGTGATGCCGTTTGGGGATGAAATTCTCGAAGATCCGTCTTCCCATGGAGTGGTACGGCTATGGTAGCCTTCTTAGGGAGTAGGATAGTGAGGATTTATGACCCCGACATCTATTTTGCATGCTCGAAATGTCAAGTGCAAAAGCACTCTCATCAAGCAAGTTTTATTGTTGTTTTTGGTGCATTTTTGTGCATTTTTGTTGTTTTGCAAAATGTTTGCTCTGTATTCGTCCTTGGGTGGGAAAAATTCTTGTTGAGCATTCATTATAGGGTGGAACGAGTGCTAACTAGATCAATCGTCCTAGGGAGGAATGATTACAGGCTCAAAAAACCTATTTAAAGGCCAAAACTAGGGTTTGGGCTCATTTGCACTTGTTTTTTCTGGCGATTTGGAGCTTTGAGGAGGAGGAGGTCAATTCTGTGAAGCGAAGTGCTGCCAAATTTTTTTGCCACCATGAGTGCATGAACCGGATCGAGTGGTAGGGCCGAAGTGAGACCAGTAAGTGAACTCCCTCTTTATTATTTTTTTGTATTATAGTTTTTTTTTTTGTTCGAATTTATCAATTTGAGAGTATAAAACCCTAGGTTGACAAATTAAATTTTGTTATTTTTGAGTTTTTTTTTTTGTGTTTGTGTTAATTTATCAATTTTGAGAGTATAAAACCCTAGGTTGGAAAATTAAATTTTGTTATTTCTGAGTTGCTGTTTGTATCGGTACACTATTTTTCATGATTCTAGTGTGCTTATTTTGTTGTCTGTTGCAGGTTGTGAAGAGCCGGTATCGCATGTCGACTGTTTTTGCTAAAGCATGGGAGGCACTAGCTATGGTTGACTGGGAGTGGCTTGACGTCCTGGGGCTCAAGCAGGTGACTCGGCTAGAGCCAGTGATTGGGGATCATGCCTACCTAACGGCCCTACTCAACTTGTGGGATCCCCGGACTAATACTTTCCATCTCCCAACAAGGGAGATGACAGTCACTTTGGAGGATGTCTATCAGATTCTGAGGATTACAATAGATGGACTGCCAATTAGGATGATGCCACAGGATCAGTAGATAGTGGTTCTGACATGCTGCTTCGGGCACGGGTAGGAGTTGGGGGTGGATGGTTTAGTGGAGAGGGGGAGATTGACTTCCAGATGGGCGAGATTTTGGTTTGATGGTGGTTTGAGGGGGGGGGTGTTGGGAGTGAGGCACACATTTATTATGGGCCTCATTTCCAACATGTTGCTACCTGACTTGTTAGGTGCGAGGTTCTCATGGAACCTGCTAGATGTGGTCTGTCGATTGGTGGAGTGTTTGATGCAGGAGAATTTGGTCATGAGATGGGGACAGACGCTACTGGCGTAGCTCTATGGGGAGCTATATGAGGTCCACTACCAGAGGTAAAAGGGGATCAATTATAGCTATCTGCTATAGAGCTGGGTTTGGTAGCACATAGCGGTGGAGAGACCATGGGGGTTACCATGGATGACATGGGCAGAGATGGCAGATAAGGATATAGGTTACGTAGCTCTGTGGTGACGGTCGAAGGAGTAGGGATAGATTCAGTGGTGGTCAGGTGTCATAGGGCACTATGTCAATGCCTTTGCTCAGCTTGCTCTGAGGGAGGTGTTCTAGCGTCCCTACTAGGACTGTCTAGCCTAGCCGAAGGCTGGAGAGTGGCTCCAGTGGGTACGTAGGGAGCGATGGCTAATTGGGTGACATGGGACCGAGCATGAGTTCTTCCATTAAAGCTGAGTGGCATGATAGTTTGGGGTGTACCAGGGGTTGCCTGGTGAACCTGTGGTCTATCGGCACTAGGGTACGAGAGGAGTCTGGACCAGCAAGTCATCATGCCACTTGGTGAGGATTCGGATGCGGTGATCAACATTCTGGACATGGATGACGTCGGGACTACTATAGAGTACGATCAGTGGTGGACTCTACGGTGATGGAGGGGAGAGGGACCACTGGGAGGCATGAAGGCAGTAGCGATAGGGGATGATGGTGCGGAGGCACCAGGAGATGATTGGGGAGCTCCGCTCGAGGAGGCGAACATGGTGGAGGTGGATGACTTGGGCATGGATTTTGGGGCTCCGGACCACCCAGAGATGCAGGACATCCCAAAGCAGTGGGAGCTAGAGCAGGTTGCTGTTCTAGAGGTGCACATGCCTTAGGGAGATTCAGAGGACACATAATCAGGTGTGCACACAGAGAATGCATGATTAGTGGAGCTGCTACGAAGGCGAGATGAGGAGCTAGGGGAAGGCTCTACAAGATAGGGATCTCTTGCAGGCTCAGTTAGTAGAGTGGGAGAATGCATGGGTTGTGCACAACCGATAGGAGGGGGATATCGATGCTGCATGGGAGAGAGATCTCCTACGGGTGCAGCTGGCACAACGTGATGATGTAGTCATGATGTACTGTCGATAGGAGGTGGAGTGGTGTCGGCACTAGATGGATTTGGAGGGAGATATCATCCACCTCGGGGGGTGGGTACCTGAGTCCTTTGGTGGTGGGTCATCACACCGAATGAGGGGTAGTGATACTGAGTAGTCAGCATCGTCTTATCATAGGTGACTGGATGAGGGAGGGGGTAGTAGGCATGATGCGAGGGCTAGCAATAGCCACCATGAGGGGTCCCATAGGACCCACACCATGGGGGGTAGTTCCCGTCACACCGATCCTGCATGATCATGGTGGTCGATGCCTTAGGCTTGGGGGTTTTGAGATTTTGGATTTGGTTGTGGGGTCACATGACCGGTTTTTTGTAGCCTATGGGCATTTTTGGTGATATATATATACAGAATTTATTTTGTTTATGTGCGTGTGATGATTTGATTTTATGCATGATGATTGATGAATATAGATGTATGCATGTTAAGTTATAATGATGAATGCATATGTGTTGATGATTGCAAATGTTTCTAATTTATATGATATGCAAATGGAATGGATGAATTTAATTTGTGATGTTTGGTAGTCGCACCATAGACTGTGTAGAACTTTATGGCTTTTTGTCCTAGGCGATGGTTGCGGTAAATAGCTTATTATGTATACATGTTATTTTGGTATTTTTTGATGGCGATGCAAGGATGAAAGATAGCAATTTGGTTGAAGATGTAGTTAAGGTTTTCTGGGACTCAGATTTTTTAACTAACTAGCCATGATTGTACTTTATCTCACAAGAATTTTGACCAAGGTATGAATCGGACTTGTCTTTGACCAAGTTATTTCACATCCTTGTGTGTGCAATTGAGTTCATTTATGTGGTGTTGGTCAGGATATCACCAGTGCCAGATAGGCTGTCAACCAAACTCGTATCGAGGATCACTTGATTAGCTCCACTAACTCCTTTGTTGTATTTAGTCAGATTAATCTACGGTGCTATCGTAGGATACCATAAGCTAGCTCATCCACATGCAAACATTGATCTGCACACAAGTTAATGTGATAGATATATCATCATGCGGGAGGTTTACCACCAGTGACCGATAGGCTATCAACCAAACCAGTACTAAGGTTTGCCTCATGACCTGTCTAGATGCTGAGAGTTCTAGGGATTCAAGTTTGACTCACTCTTGAAGAAATAGATTATCTTGATCTCATAATGAAACATTGATTTTGGGTTCCTCACTCACATTTATAATTTCAAGTTTCTCAGATATTTGGGATAAGGAATGTGGAGAGACAAGTAATTATACTAAAGAAAAAAATATTTAAGATCATATTGGGCTTTGTCAATCATCGAATAATATTTAAATGGTCGAGGATCACTTGGAATGGTGACAATTTGATCTTTATACTTAAACTTCAAACATTGATGAAAATTAGAAGAGACCTCCCTCATCATATGAATCCAAGGGAATCCAAGAAAAAGATTAAAATATGGAAGGAAATATACCACATAGTACAAGGTATCTAATATCTTGGGTCCAACAATAAGAAGGTGGGATATAACACCACAGGATTCTTGGGACTTGTTATTGAAAGCTTTTATGATAATGTTGGATTTAGTTAAGTCTTCCTATTTTAATCCAAAATTTTGGAAAATTTGATAAGTGCATAAATTAAGGGAAGAACCACTATCAATCAGAATGTGTTGGAAAATTTTATAAGTGCATAAAATTTGATAAGTGCATAAAAGTTTTCCTAATCAAACAATGTGATGTAAAGAGAAGAATCCCCTCGTATATCTGAGGAAGAGTTATCATAATTCAAGAATGAGATATGATATATCCTAAGACAACCTACAAAATTAACCATAGCACTGGGAGAAATGTTTGGAGGTATATATTATTGTCTTATAAGTTCTAGAAAATCTTACCTATTATTAGGAGAAGTTTGCAAGAGTTCTATGATAGCAATCTTGGTCGGGGTACTAGCTAACTGCTGGTGAAGGTCAAAAGAAACTTGAGGTTTGAGATCTTTTGCTCCAACACTCTTTTGGGTGAGGACTAGGAATGTAGAGTTAATATCCCTTGGCGTAAAATAAAAGTGTTGGACCTCAGTTTTAGCTTCAACCACCTCCATTCCTATAGTATGCAAACAAATTTATAAAAAAATATGGGAAAACCATTTGAAATTGGTGCTTTCTATACAATCATAGAGAAAAAAATAGTACTAACTTCCTTCTCTTCAAAAGGGATAATTATGCAGGAGTTCATCTCATCTAATATGAGCTTGGGGATGTTTGCCAACAATATACTTTCAACCTATAGATCTATTTTAGGGCTAGAACCCAAAATATCTTTAAAGTACATCACAAATTTATCCTTGATATTCTATTATAATCTCTTTAATTTTCTTAACACTATCATGTTTAAGAGCAGATATATGGAATAATTTTATGTTTTTGTGCCCATATTTCAACCATATTACTCTAGACCTCTGCCTCCAAAACACCTCTTCTTTTCCAAGTGTATTATGGAACTCTACCAACATAATTTGTTCCATTTCTCTAATTTCTTCTTGTACAGAACCTGACTTCAACAAGACCTCAATCACTTTATGTTGAATATTCAAATCCTCATTTTTTCTAGAAAATATGGCTGAAAATAGTTTTATCCCACATTTTCAAATTATGTTTTACAAAGTGAAGTTTTTTGACAATTTGGGCTAAGAGTGTACTGATAAATATTTTAGTCCACAAATCCTTAATGGTATCCTCCATATAACTATGATTAAGGCACATAGATTCATACCTAAAGGTTCTATTTATCCCTTTAGATCTCAAGGAGGACTTCCAACACAAGGGGGTTATGATCTGACCCAATCTTGGGAAGTGATTTGAGAGAAGTGTTCCCCAATAGTCCCAACCCATCCTTAAAAATAAAAAATCTATCTAGCCTTATTTGAATAGATTGACTACTAGGTCTCCTGTTACTCCATGTATATTTACTACCTCTCAGGTCTAGATCCATCAACTAAAATTGATTAACAAAGTTGGAAAAATCCTCCATACCTTTAGAGAACCCTTGAAAACCCCCTTTTTTATCTAAGGGATATAAAGGAGAGTTAAATCCCCCTACTAGCATTTCCCATAAGGATTCTTTTTCAAAAATAGAATTTGGAGTATAAATATTAGAGAATAATCATGTCTTTTTAGATTGCTTGCAAGAAAATAAGATATTGATTATTTTGTTAGAGGATGATATGAGAAATCCATCAACTCTTGAAGGATCCCAGAGATAGAGCAAACCTCCATTAGTTCCCTGAGCATGACTTGCAACAAAATTTACCTCCTTCTAGATAGAGTTCTTAACTCTAAAAACATTATTTCCATCTAGTTTAGTTTCTTGTAGTAACAAAATTTGAGGGGATAAATCCTTTCTCATGGAAGAGAGAAGTCTTTATTTTGAGTGGTCATTGAGGCCTCTCACATTCCAAAAGAGTATTCTCATTTGCAGTTCATAGGGTTAAATTTCTTTCCCCCTCCATTGGAAGGAGGTTGACTTCTGAGTACCAATGTACTCTCTTGATTCTCCTTTTGATTTTTCCCTTTAGGATTCAAGTCCACTCAGGATCTAACTTCACTTTCCATTTTCTCCTCCTAGATTTTGAAGGTATTTTATTTTCCTAAACTAGCCTTGGACAAGGATTTAGCTATGAGTCCATTAGAGATTTTAAATATTTTATCAGAATGACCCTTGGTCTCTAGCTTAAAAGTAAATTGACTTCCATCCACAATATCTACCTTTGTGGATCATTTTCTAAGTTCTTTATTTGAAGGTTTTCTCACTTTTATTTATAAGACAACATCCATATTCCCTCTATTATGATAGGTCAAAGGGATTTCCCTTTAGGTGGGGATCCTAGACATGTTTTAAATTCTAGAGTTTTAATCTGATTAACTTAGGAGTCTTCCACCACCAAATATAGAGTATCTTTCATAACTGTATATTACAAGAAATTTTGTGTATTCACTGGTGCTTCCATCAAGTCTTGTGAAGCCCAATTATTCAAATATAGGGGATACTCTCCCGTCAAAAAATATGAGTCTAAGGAAATACATTGAAATACATTACCCTTAAAAGTATTGGAAGAGAGAGGAGTCGAGGCGAGTGTCATGATAAATATCTGTAAAATAGGGACTACCAATACGTCTAGTTACTCAAATAGAGGGACTTATTGAACATGGACAACCTCAATTGAAGGTGGTCAAAGCTACTCGAGTCTAGAGAGTTTCCTTTCCCAATGGTCTAAGATCCCATTTTCTTCTTTTCTACCCAATATTGCTTTTTAGGTTGACGTCATTTACTATGTTGGGTCACCTTAATAGGTTGAGAAATATTATAAGGGCAACGGTTGGTCACATACCCCATTTTATTGCATAGAACATAAACAAAGGGTCTATTTTCAAATTCCAAAAGCTAGTCTCTATTTCCAAAATTTAAAATTAGCTTAACTATGTTTGAAATATTAGCTAATAATTCCATATTAACACACATTATAGCATATACCATTATGGTTTTATGCATCATGGCCACGTCTATCAAGGATAGCTTCTAAAATATTTGAACGATTTATCTCAAAATATCATCATTCTTGAACTAAAAAGGAAAACCTGGAAATCTATTCTAAAGAGGGGTCATGTTAATATTTTACAAATTTGGATCAAAATCCACTCCCCATTTCTTGAGGAAAAGACTCCATCAACCATAAAACCAAGGATTCCCTTTTAGGATACACAAAGAATATTCCAACTCATTGAGATGAATAACAAAAAATCCTTTAGGTATAGCAATAAGGTACATGAGATCCTTCGGTGAAAAATTAATAGAAACCCACTTCCTAATCAAGTCCATATTAGGGTGAGTTCCCACAAAATTTCCAACTAGGTTTAATTCTTCTTCATTCATGGTTAGGCACACAATATCTTGCAAAACACTTAGAGAGGTATCCTCTAGCTATAGATAAAAATGGCCCATCAAGGACTTAGCGTTATGAACTTTATATTAATTCACAACTAAACTTGCAAAGGATAAATCACCTAGGTTGAAATAAAATCTTTATAGGTCTTATGGGGTTTGCAACACTAGGTGGTTCCAAAGGGACCTCAAGGAGCTTGTTAGGGACCAATGAAGGACAAACTGCAACCACTTTTGGTTCCACCATGGTACCAGCACCACTCAAATCCTCATTCCTCACTACATCACCACAATTCTCCTTGCCATCTACCACCACCCTATCACTACCCACACTGTTCAAAACAACACATGTAACTTTCCCACTCAACCTCATCATATTTCCTACTCAAAACTTTATCCCAATTTAAAAATTCATTCAAATAATTATTTTTTACATCTCTTCAATGCTTACCTTTTATCCTACCTACCACTACTCCATTGTTATTCACCTTTGCTGCTCTAACACTGCTTCACTGTTGATCACCTTCACTACCCTAGCACTACTCCATGATTGATCACCTAACACTACTCCATTGTTGTTCAACAAATTGATATAGGATTGATGTTCATTTGTTGCTAGTAATTCCTTCTATATTGGAAAATTAATCAATTTTTAATAGTTCTCAAAAGCTAGGATGAATTATAGTATTTGGATTATTTATAATTTTGATAAAAGATGCATCTCATAATGCATATTTCTACATGTTGAATTGAATCATAGACAATGTAAATAATTAAATGAAATAGTCTTTTATTTATGAAAACCTATTTGCTACCATGGTAAATAGGTATTTTTTTTTATTAAAGCTTAATCTTTAAAATTTTGTTCTTTTCTCTTAACATGGTCATCTCTTAGGGTTGATTTTGATTTATCCCTAGTAATTATTAATTATTTTCATTTTTCTCTTGGAGATTGAGTAGCCAACTACTATTCAATTTTCCCATATCTTAACAAAATAGTGTATAGTACATCCATACAATACTTTGGATATACAATTTATTCATATAAAAACATTGAGGGACTATCAAAATAACTAAAAATTGAATAAATATACTTAATAAAATTGTAGAATTGATTGTAACTCTCAACATGACTCATTCATATAGATCTATTTTTCATACAAAATTGAAGAATACAATACATCTTGCTTAAATATTAGCTAAGTTAAAAATATAGCTTAAAATTGCATTAAATTTTTTAATAATGAATTGGAAAAAAACATTGATAAGAAAAGAAATCACAATATAATAACATGAACATGATGATTTACCTAGGTAAATCATCTAACAAATGAAAACACGTAAAAAAATGCTACAATGATCTATAGACTTGAAATGGAATGGATGTAATATGATCAACATGAAAAAATCCTCTCTTGAAGAGTGAGAACATAAACAACTCACATAACCTCAAATGATAAAAATTACCAATCACTATGAAAAATAATATTTTTTTCTTCTTAGGAGAAGACCTAGAGTTTTCATGATGGATGGAAATATTAGATTGAGGAAATGACGGGTGATATCATGAACATTCGAAAAAAACTCAAATTTAAACTTTAGATGAAAGTTAAACTCCAACGATATAATTTGGAGCAACATAGATCCTAGCGCATCCCTATGTGTGAACGATATTTTTGGCAAGTGGTTATGCGAGGGGTTCATCTGGGTTGAGTGCAAGCAACTGCAAAGGTTGGTTTTTAGGGCCTTCAGGACCTAGCGGCCAATATTTTTGTGGTTTATGCTCAATATTTTAGTAGGAAATGTTGTAGGGGATCCAATATGGGTTAGAAATTTGTCTTTCAACAGATCATACTATGAACTTGAGTGACAACGACTTCCAATTTGCTGCACAAAATAAAAGTGAAAACCATACCTTTCCACAACGTCTAGGGCAAGGATTAAAGAGATCACGAAACAAGTTTCAAGCAGTTGATGAAAAAATGACCCATATCTCAAGTGAATCTAGTGCTAAGGTGCACCCACAAAATAATTCTACTGTGAAAACCCCTATAAAGGGTAAGAATTTTGAAAACTCAGCCCCAAAAATGAATTTTAGGGATGTCGTCCATGGTGGACAGCCTCAACCCAATGCTAATATCAATCTTAGGGCTTCCCATAAACCTCTAATAATACCTAATATTGATCCCAGGAAAACATATTCAGGATGTCTTAAAGCAACTGATGGAACTCCTGTTGTTAAGCTTGATATGGGTAACATTCAGACTGACATTGAAGATATGGAAAAAAGGGGACTAATTTGTGGGTTCGTGGGTTTTCGTTCGAGTCTATCTGCTTTCAATTTCTGGGCTGCAAAAAGCTAGAATACTAAAGGTGAGTTACAAATATATATTTATCCAAATGGTTATTTTCTTGTTTTATTTGCTAATAATGAAGATAGAGAGAAAAATTTTCAAGGGGGTCCTTGATTTTTTGTAAGGGCAGGTATTTTCATGAAGCCCTGACATACTAAATTTAAAGCCGAAGAAGAGATGCCTTCTATAGCTCCCGTGTGGGTTAGACTCTTTGGCCTCCCTATTGACTTTTGGAATCCTACTATTTTTTCTTCAATTGGAAACTCTTTAGGAATTTTTATGATGACTATTGATTGTACTCAAAATTTTGAACATATTATTTATGCTTGAATTTGTTTTTTAATGGATTTTGACAAACCCCTACCTAAAAATATCACATTACAACTTGGGGAAGACACTTGGGAGCAAGTAGTGGACTATGAGAACATTACTTTTCATTGTAGAATTTACCATGAAAATGATCATTTGGCTAGTGCTTTCCCAAATAAAATTCTTGATCAAAAGAAAGAAGATATAAAATCAGTAGGTGTCCAAATGCTTGAGAAGATGAACACTCATAAAAACCATTTATGAAGGATCAATCAAAGTCATCTGCTAATATGTTTGAAATACTTTCCACAAATGATTTCCCAAGTGAGGAAGAGAAAATGATGGAAACAAAATCTTAGAAACACAATTTAAATATGAAGGGAAGAACTCAAAGACAAACCAACAAATCAAATATTTTCAATAGAAAAAAGGGAGAAAATTTACACAAGAAAAACAATATTTTAAATGTCAAAAATTCAAATAATACAGGTCCCAATATAGACTCCGTTGAATCCTATAGTAAAATTTTGGCTGTGTACGAGCATTATTAAATATTAGAAGCCATCTCAGATTCAATTGGAATAAATCAAGAAACAGGGAAAAAAATCTGAAGATGGATTCTAATAAAAAAGCAGGTCGCAAGACCAATCAATATCATATGGTAAAAGAAGGTGAAAATATTGTAGAGGAAGGTAATATTAATGCCCTTACCAACTTTTTTAGCCTTTGTATTAATGAATATCATCACTTGAAATATTAGAGGACTCAAAGGGAGTTTTTCAAAAAAAAAAGAAATTAGAAGAATGATTCAGATAAATCATCCACATCTTGTTTTCCTTCAAGAAACAAAGATGTCAATGGAGTATATGAACTCAATTTCCAGTAAAATTTGGCCAACTAGAAAAGTGGTTTTCCTCAGTTCCCAGGGGAATTCTGGTGGCATTGCTTGTCTTTAGGACCCAAAAGAGGTAGTTATTCACCATATGGTTGGCAGTTGGGGTCTGTTGGCTATAGCTATTCAAAGTAGATATTCCAACCAAATTATGCTCTGCATTACTATTTATGCTCCAACTACTTTGGAGGAAAAAATAAGATAGTGGAAGGATATAACTCATATTATCTCTCATTTTCTTGAAGCTTGGATCTTTATCGGAGGATATTTCAATACCATCCTCTCTCTACATGAGAAAAGGGGGGAAAATAGAAATTTGGACAAAAGAAATGACCTCATGAGCGAATATATTGCAAACCTCCATCTTGTGGACATCCAAGCAGATAGTGGCCTTATGACTTGGTCTAATAGAAGACAAGGCTTAGCTTGTATAATGGAGATATTATATAGGTTTTTGCTCTCTAAAAATTTCATGGTGGAAATGTGGAAAACCAATGTGAGTTTCTCTCCTTTTCGTTTTTAATTAATGTGGCTTAGAGACATTTCCTTTAGACCTCATGTGCAACAACGGTGGAAGGAAGGTAAACATAGGTATGGGACTAAGATGTTCTATTTTGCCAAAATAATGCGATACATTAAATCCAAAATCAAGACTTGGAACTGGAAAGAGTTTGGTGATGTTCATAAAAAAAACATGAATTTATTGCTCATATTGAAAATTTGAATATTATAGAGAAGATAAGTGCAGATGAAATTAAACTCACAACTTAGTTAGAGGAATGGGAAAAAAGAGAATAAATCTTATGAAAGAAAAAATCTAGAATTCAATGGCTTAAAGAAGGAGATCAAAACACAAATTTCTTCCACAAATCTCTTCTAGATCAAAGATCTCATAACTTTATTTCTTCCTTGAAATCAAATTCTGGATATGTTGTTTATACTTGGGATGGCATGAACTCTATTGTTGTTGATTACTTTTACAATATTTTTGTTGCTACTTCTCTTGACTCAGATTCTCAACAAAATTTTCTTCAAGTAATCCCTTTTCTTATAACTTTTGAGGGGAACTTTATTTTGACTGCTCATGTTACTATCAATGAGATTCAACAAGTAGTTTTTAAAATGCAAAAATGAAAAAACCTAGGTCTTGATGGTTTTACCAGTGAGTTCTACCAAGATTTCTGGGATATCCTTCATGTTTATTTATTAGAGGTGGTGGAAGAAGCCAGGAAAGCCAAATAAATTTTGAAGGTTATCAATAAAAATTATATTACTCTTGTTCCAAAAGATCAAGAGGTTTATCATATCTTAGCTTTTAGACATATTGCTTTATGTAATATTCTTCTCAAAATCATTACTAAAATCATGGCAGAAAGATTGAAGCCTCTTTTGCATAAGATTATTTCCCCAGAGCAAGGGGGTAGGAATATAACCAAAAAGAGGGAAAATAAAACCCTTGAGGGAGTTACCATTGCTCATGGAGCTAGACCTATCTCTCATATTCAATTTATGGATGACTCTACTCTTTTAGGTAAAGGTACAGTTAAGGAAGCTTCTAATATTAAGTAAATCATTAGCTATTTTTCTAAGGGTAGTGGGCAGTTGATCAATGAAGACAAATCTAAATTTATTTTCTTTCACTGCTCTTCTAGACAGGAATCCATGGTCTTGGATAAATTAATATATAAGAAGACCTCCCTTCCAATCACTTATTTAGGTATTCCCATAAATATTCAAAGGCAAAAAAATAAATATTGAAATTGGTTGTTGGACAAAGTCAAGAAGAAAATTGGAAAGTGGACCAATAGGTGGCTTTCTTCTGGGGGTAGAATCACCTTGGTAAAATCAGTCCTTCAAGCTATTCCTATTTATGCATCTTCCATGTTGAATATTACAAAGGTTATTCTTCGAGAACTGGATCAAATCAGTCATCGTTTCCTTTGGAGTGGTACTAAGGAGAAAAGAAAATAGGCCTTGGTGAAATGGAACACTTTATATCTTCCTAATAATAAATGGGGGTTAGGATTATGATATTCTATTAATAACAACAAAAATTTAGCTACTAAATTATATTGGAGGATGTTGCATAACCCCAATGCTCTTTGGGACAATAATCTCTGTGCTAAATATGCTGAGAAAAAAAGTCCTGAAGACCTTGTTCACTATCAAATTCCTACCAAATGTTCTCCCATTTTAGTAGTTGTTAAGACTGGTGAGGATTTTATAAAGAAAAAATTATTTTGGATCATTCATAATGGTCAACAGGCAAATTTTGGATAGATTCTTGGTATGGTCACAAGCCTTTGATAACTCAGTTTCCCGATTGGAGGCCTTGGATGGAGGACCTTCACTGAGCTAACTGGATAAATGTGGCTAATTACTGTCGATACCATACTGGTAATTCAAAGGTTGGTAGATATTGGATCCCTATTGAGTACTAGCCTATTCAAATCCCAGAAAGGCAAAGAAAAGATATCCAAGGTATCCTTCATATGAGATCCCTCTCTTGGTCCTATGAAAAAATATTGTTTTGGATGGAACAACACTACTAAGGGTGAGTATTTAGTTGCTCAAGTTTATTTGAGCTTATGCCATAATAATCCCAACCATTCTTTTGACATATTTTTTCAATTGTGGGCTCAAAAGCTTTGGCCTAAGGCGAGGTTCTTCAATTGGCTTTTATTGCATCGTAGGGTGCTTACTCATGAGCAACTTATGAAGCATGGTTTTCATTGCCCTTTTAGATGTGACATGTGTGAAGAGAATGTAGAAAATATCAACCATATTTTTATTGAGTGTACTTTAGCCTCTGAGCTATGGAGGAGAATGGCCACTTTACTTGGGTTACAGTGGTCCATTTTTTTTTACTTTTGAATAGCTTTGGAGGGATTGGCCTAATCAAGAGGGTGTTGATCATTTTATTAGGCAGTTAGTTTGGATGGGTTCTACCATTCTTTTTTGGAATATTTAGATTGAAAGGAACAACCAAATTTTTAATCAAAATAGGAAGGATATTCACTATATTTGGTAAAATACCATAGCCAACTTAGTTGAATCAGTCCATCAACTCCTTAATCACCGCCAAAAGTCCCACCAAATATGGGATGAAGTGATGCAAATATTGAAGATTAAATATTCTAAGGGCAATCAATTTAAATGGAATGTGAGTATTAGTAATATGGATAGAAAAAGAAATTGGCATCCTCCTCCTAAGGATTTTGGAAAATTCAATACTGATGGAACCTCTAGAGGGAACCCTGGAAAAGCCAGTGTGGAAGGAATTGGTAGACTTTCAGATGACTCCTTGGTTTTTATTTTTGTTGAGAATTTGGGTATTCTTTCCAATAATATTGCTGAGGGGTATGGTATCCTCAGAGGCCTTCAAGAGGCTACTAAGGTTTTATGGGAAAAGGTTTTAGTTGAGTCTGACTCTCAACTTATGATTAATCTTTTGAATACTCCTTCCAAGAATCATAAGGTTGATTGGAGAATAAAAAGAATTACTGATAAGATTAAATTAATCCATATGGGATTTTTTAAATTTGATTACAATCATGTGGTTAGAGATCAACATTTTTTTTTGATGCTTTAGCTAATTGGGCTTTGGACAAAGGGGATCTTACTTGTTATGGCCACCCTTTTAGATGGTGGGCTTCGCAAATTATGGAAGTTCTTCTTTCAATAATTTATTTGGATGGCTCCAATTCTAAAGGTACCTAGTTTCTTCATGCTTTTTTTTTGCTTCTCTTTGGTTCATTCAGGTGTTTTTAGCTCCCTAGCTCACTATTTTCTTTCTTTTGTTTCCTTTGTTGTTTCTTGCCTTAATAGTATTCTGGTCTAGATAGGTCATTGTTATGTTCAATTTTTTTTCTTTTTTTGTTTAGTTTTTTGAGGTGTGTGTGTTCTTTTGTTTTGTTTTGTTTTTTGTGTTTTTTGTGTTGTTTTTTGTTGTTCTTGTGTTTTTATTGTTTTGTGTTTTTTTATGTTTTTTATTATTGTTCTTGTGTTTTTGTCGTTCTTGTTCTTGTTTTTCTCTTTGTTTGTGTTAATTCGTGTTTTTTTGTGTGAGTGTTTTCTATATTTTTTGTTTTTGTTTATTGTATGTTGTTGGTTGTTTTTTATTTTTATTTTTATTTTATTTTTTTAATATTTTAGGTTTTGGTTGTGTTTATTTTTCATATTTTTTTAGGGTTATCTCTTTGTAGTGTTCTGTTGTTTTTGTCTTATTTGTGTTTTGTTATGTGGTTCTTGTGTTTTTCTATGTGGTTCGTGTTATGGTTTATTTTATATTATTGTGTGTGTGTTTGGTTGTGCTTTTGTTTTTGACACACTCAAGAAGCATGTTTTTTTATTTTATTTTATTATTTTTGTTGTTATTTATTTACTTATTTTTAAATTGGTTTTGTGTGTTTGTTTGCTTCTTGAGTATGTCAAAGGTGGTATTCTAGGTTTGAATCCTGGGTGTTTTGGGTGGAATGGATACCCATGCCTCTTTGGGTCTTACCCGAAAGTGGCATCCCTTTTGGGATGTTTTCCACAAATAAAAAATATATATCATGAACATTCTATAATTTGTGATAGCCATTACTTATCATAGGTAGAAAATCGAGTAATAAAAACTCATACTCACATCCATTCTATCCAATAATCATGTTTATAATGCTAAGGCTTTCACTGATCATATAGTGTTAGATGACATTTTTTTGGTGTCAAGGCAATTATTGCAATTATTTATGGAGGACTTGAGAAATATAGAGTTTGATGTGCATAAGGAGATATCACACTATGTGATGGATCAAACTCAGTCTAGAGTTGATGCTTTCAAAAAATAAGCTAGCGAGAATGGGTCTATTAGTGATATAGGAATTGATAGTAGTTGTGGTCTTAGTGGCACCAAAAATGGTGAGGTGGAGTCTGATAGTGTAAAACTATATTGGAAGCTTAAAACCCTACGATCAAAAAGCAAAAGACCTCATCCTTAGAATGTTCTAGAATGAAATATATCTTGGATGCTGATATTCCTAAAAATAAATAAGTTAAAACTAATGTGTAGAAGAACTCTTCCTTTGAGAATCAAGTTATGGCAGATAAGATGAAGGTATGTGATACTCTATCGTCCTCATTAATTAATATTGTTCCTTCTCCAAATTAATTTGATTTGCTTCAAGAGATTACTTATAGATATGAAGGTAATGACCTATTGGAAAAGGTAGATGATGGAAATATTTAGTTAGGAAATGAGGAAGGTGAACATGAAAAAAACAAAATAGTTTTGAAAAAGTGGGTAGATCAATTAAAAAAGAACCTAGGAAATTCCAAGCATTAAAAGAAGTGGGAACTGATGTGGGTATTGTAAAATCTCAAAGGAGACCTTCCAATAAAAAAGTTAGAGAAAAATATATAGAGATGAATATTACCAATGGAATCGAAATAGTAATAGCTTTAGATGGGGGAAGTAAAATGACACTCAAGGCAGCAGGAAAAATATTATAATGTAGGCCATGATGAGTCTAAGAACAGAGATTTGTCTATTCCCTATGGTGTTATGGGATTTTAGTCAAGTTTCTTATGGGTGTTTTTCTCTTTTGTGTTCTTGTTTGGTTTGGTTTCGGGAGACATTTTCACCCAATGGATTGTTGCACTTTAGAAAATTTTAGTTTTGTGTGTTGTCTTGATTATGATATCTCAATTTTGAGATTGTTAATAGATCAGTAGGTACTTTCTTGTAAAAGGTTTTTGGCCCCTTTCAAAATCTCTTCTTCCACCCTGATAAAAAAAAAATCACTATGAAAATATAGTAAATGAATAATATATTATATTCTAATAATGGGCATAGAAAAGTGGGTAGTGAATATTAAAATCCATACCTATGTTACTCTTCAACTCCTCCTTTGATGACTCGTTGTTTTATAATCTCTCTTTAAATAAATTAATGACCATTGTCAAATTTAATTGTATGATGATTATAATCATTTAATCATCTTGGTTATCAAACCATTTTAATTATATATTTTTCCATTAACAAGATTTTTATTTATTGTCCTAATATTATATTCTAAAATAACTTTGATAGTAATAATTTGATATTATGTTAATTTTTCATATATTTTGCATACTATTTTCTTAACATATATAATCATTTTGACCTTTTTTATCATCCCTAATTGCATTACTCCTTGATCGTAACTACTTCCTATAATTTAGAGTATTTTCCTTAAGGGTTTGAAGTAGATCTTTCTTTAAAGAATATTGTATTCTTTCATTTCAAGAATTTTTATAGAATTTTATGTAACATATTGTACAATCTATATTTGACTTTAAAATTAATTTTAAACCTAGTTTTTATTCACCACCATTTACATGTCCTTTTATTGAATTTTCTCTTTTCATTTTGTAAATATTTTTCATGTACATTTCATATAAGTTTTATTAGGGTTTTGTTTATTACTTCGAGGGTTTGAGATCATGACATATTATTGATTTGATTCTATAATAGGTAAACAAAAATGTTATCTCTTTTATGAATTAGTATCTATAATTGATATTTATATTCATTTAATATGTCTATAAGTTTATGGGTGAATAAGTGGATTCTACAAATTTTGTTCTAATAAAAAAATACCTTATTTATGTAATACTTTTTCACGTGTTTTTAAATAGAAATTTTTTTTAGATCCTTTTACAATTTACCAATATCCTCATATCCATATAGAATAATAAATTCTAATAGAAACTAAATTAATAAATAATCTACATGATACTTATAATTTTTTTTCTATGTTATGATGTCATGTGTGTCTAATAAAATGACCGACCATCTATTTTTTTCACATTATTTATTATGTCCTTCCATCTATGTAGGTTTTTTACCCTATGTTTACATACTTGATTGACATATATTTATCATAATATTAAATTCCCCAAGTAAAATTCCTTTGCCACATATATAATTATTTTGAAATATCTTCAACAAATATATATATGGATTTATAAATCTTAATATATATATTGGTGTGTTGTATGTTAAAACTATATATGTTTTGGTAGGGATCATATATGTTGTATTGAATAAATATATTGTGTTCATGGATAGCATACGTTTAGGTAGCATATTATTTTTTATCACAAATATTACTATTATAAGTAGCCTTGCTAGCTTTGTTTCTAGCATTCATGCTATTAATAATATTTCCATAACCTTTTATATTAGTGTAATGCTACTTTTCTTCGCTCAAGGGGAATATTTTATTTTTCTATTGTTTCACATGGGTTTATTCATGGTATTTAAAATAAATCCATAGATAAAATTATTCTACTTTCATATTTTATAAGCAATAGGTCTATGATTAATTAGATGGAAACATTGAGTGTTTATTTTGAAATCAATTTGTAATGAAGCCCTTATTTTTCCTTCTTTGCATTATCTAATATTATTTTTATAATTTAACATTAAATACAATGTCAAACTATCCCCTTGCCATGATCATCATGTAAATTTTTGTACAATTATTTTCTTATTTTTGGAATACATATATGAGTTTGACTACGTAGTGTGTAACAAAGCCATTTGATATTGAAGTATTACTTATCAATCCATGTGGATCATATTATTTTCTATTAATAGGATTATTAATACCTTTTATAACATTTATTTACAAATAGATTTAAGGTTATTGATAATAAAAACATATCTTTTGATTATTTTCCACATAATATTCTTTATAGAGTTTGATGATATATATGTTGAAGAATATTATATTATTTTCTACATGTTAATGTACAACCATAGTACTATTGTAAATATATAAATATTATAATATAGCTTGATTATATAGTTTAGCAATGTGATTTATATTTCCTTAATGTATGTGTCTATGTGTAGGATGTGCACAAGTGTCATGTAACAATGTGTGCAAGTGTGTAGAGTGTGAAAGTGTGCAAGTAAATAGAATTCCAAGAGTTATGTATACAAGTGGCAATATGTGATGGCAAGAGGTATGAGAGGTTTAAACTATGTGTGGAATAGGAAAGGATTATTCTTCTAGATATGTGAGGAGAAAAATAATGAAAAGTGTCCAAGATTCACCTTTCTAAGGTTATATTATGGAGACAAAGCTCCATGTATTGTATCAAAAGAAGAGTCAACGATTGTATGAAGCTTGTATCTAATTTGAGCAATATTATTGTAATTTTTATTCATGTTATTTAATGAATGATATTGGCCATTTATTTTATATTATTATTATTTTAATGGATATTATGTTCATTGATATTGGTCATTTCTATTAATTGATCTAATATTTAAGACTATTCAAGATCCTAATATCGAGACTTGTGATTAAATCTAGCTAAAACGCCAACAATGATATCAAAAATAATTTAATTAGATTTTATCAATGTCACCTTAAGTGGAAAAATCTACAATCAAGCTAGGTATCTTGGAAAATATTCTACAAAATTAACACTCAAGACAATCAAGAAGATTGGTAGAACTATATGATAGATTGATATTCAATCCAAGACAAAGCTTTGAGAATTGTGCTATTAGAACTACATTTATCCTCAATTTAAGTGGGAAGAATTTGAAGAAAATTTATAGGTTGAATGTTAGTAGAAAAAAAATATTGATAGAATTGAAGGGCTAGTAAACTATATTGATTGGTTACTACAAATCAAAAAATTGCAGATTGAAGATAAAGATTGAAAAGATTGATATTGTAGAAAGATTGAGACAATTTTTTTTTAATTTAATACCTATGAGATATAAAAAGCATAAATATAGCCAATTTTTAAATAACTCATGTAGGAACCTAAGAAATCTAATAACCATGTTGAAGAGAACTCAAGAAGAAACTTGAGAAATATATATAGCCAACATAAAAACATTTAGGTAATAACCTAAATATGAGAGGATAAGACCCATCCTAAGAAGAATTTGAGGCTAAGAACCATTCATTAAAGAATATAAGGTTGAGAACCATCCAAGAAGAATCTAAGAACAAGAAAGGAAAAAACATGTGTTGAATATCATGTTGAAAAGAATCTTGTTGAAATTTCCACCTAAGAAAGAAACCAATAAAAGATGTATATCTAAATAAGAAAAATTAAAGAATAAAAGGAAAGCAAATGATTTGATAAGTAGAGTTAATCCAAGCTAGAAATATGATGAGAAATATTTTAGTGCTAGTTATATTTAATATTATAAAACATAGATTATATCATGAGCCAAAAAAAATGTGGAGAGAAAAGGTCAAAGGAGTTTTCTAAGTTGGATAATCTTTGACAATATCCTTCCTAGAGCAAAAGGGATAGCAAGATATATTCCAAGATAATATACAGATATTATGTGCCATTGGAGGCACAAGATAAGAGGTTGTTAAAAAATAAGTGCCACTAGTGGATATAATCATCCAAAGATATAAGTGACACAAGAAGTGCATGATAAAAGTATTGAAATTATTCAAAAATATTAAGTGCCACTTAAGGTGAAGTCATAGTTGATTGCTAAAAATTCATCCAGAAGTAAAAATATTTTGATGATTGAAGAGACAATAAATTTCTATGAGATACATCAACCATCTATAGAAGTCTAGAATATATTGGAAATGCATTATAAAATTTTGAAGCAAAAAAGAATGCCTAGGCCCTGCATGTAACAGTCGTACCTTGGTCAAACTTGGCAACTTATGCTCATAGTCATCTGAAGTGCTTGACAAAAAATTTAGTTCAAAAGTAAAAATTAAGGTAAGGCTTCTAATTAAAATTATTACATGTAAAATATTCTTTTTGATCCACATAAGGGCATATTGAATTAAAGTGGATTGGAGAAAAAAAAAGTTATTTTGAAATTCGAATGTGGATGATTTATTAGACTTAGGGAAATTTGAATGAAATAGTTATTTGATATTGAAGTTTTTATTATTGATTAGGAAGTCATAATGAATTATAATCCAATTTTGTTTTTTGAATATTTTGAAGAAGTATTGACTTTGATAAATCAAATTCAAATTTGATATTATAAATTTTGAATATTGAAAAGTTGAGCTATATGAAACTTTGGAGAGATAATATTTTCTACTCTAAAAACAAAATTTGATTGATTTCAAAATTATTGGTTTTTTTAAAAAATATTGCAAATTATTTTTTTGAAAAAATGAAGAAGTTTGATTAGTTAATGCTTTGGAGAAATAAATATTTCTACTCCAAAGGAATTATATTGAATAATTTGAATATTAAATAACTTGAAAAAATTAAAATATTGGAGATAAAAATATTTCTACTTAAGGAAAAGAATTATTAAAAAAATTGATATAAAAATTGAATGTGTAATTATTTGAAAATTGTTCAACAAATGAATCTAGATAAAAATAGAAAGTATACACTAGAAATGTGTATTGATGATTTAAAATTCTTATAAAGATATGAATTATTTGAAAGTGTAATATGCATAAGCAAAAATATAAAGGAACAAATTCAAAATATGAATGTCAAGCATTGCAAAAATCAGAGTAGAAGGACAAAAACGTAGATAAGATATTGAAGACTAAAGTCTTCAATAACCAAATAAGGTAATATAGGGGGTGTTGGAGAATATTAAATTATTTGGCACATGCTAATGTACCCCCATGGCACCTTTAGTACTATAGTAAATATGTAAATATTAGAATATAGTGTGATTTTATAGTTTATGAGTGTGATTTATAGTTCCCTAATGTATGTGTCTATGTGTAAGATGTGCATGTGACATATAACAATGTGTGAAAGTGTGTAGAATGAGAAAGAGTGCAAGTCAGGGTTATGCATAGTGGTAAATATTCACAAATTGGGTGAATAATAAGATTTTTAAAATTGGAAATTGGAAAATTGGGTCGGCCTATTCACTTGAAATTTTTGGGACCAATTTTTTCTTCGAGTCAATTTGCCACAATATATATCCAAATGTAGGCATATTTGTACTCGTTGGAAATCTCTTTTTGAGCCATATATAATTATGGTGTTTTTATAAAGTTATAATGTGATATGAGGGTTTGATGAGGAAAAACTACTCTGCTAGGGTTTGATGAAGAAAAACTGCTCTGCAAGGATGGCAACAACTTTCGGAGGAGGTCTAAAAAATTGGAGGAATGTCGTGATGGCATCGGGTTTGGCACAAAGAGTGCATGCTCATGATATTTTTTCATCTGAAAATGACTCGAAGAAACAATATTTTATAGTACATGTTTGGAACCACTTGTTAAAGAACAATGGATGTTTGGAATGATGTGAAGCCAGGCTAGTTCTAGTGGTTCAACCAGACTCGGTGGCGAAAGATGTGGAGTATCTAACCAAACATGCCCTTATTGGCAAATTTTTGGGCATCCAAATTTCTCTCCCCTTTGTGGAGGCTTGGGTCAGGAAGACTTGGAATCCTGAAGGCGATGTGGAGGTGATGTTGAGTGCGAAAAACTATTTTATGGTGGTTTTCTCTTGTATTGCAGATCGTAACAAAGCATTTTAAGGGGGTTCTTATTTCTATAACCAAGTGGGACTCTTTATTAAACCCTGGCATGTGGATTTCAGCCCATCAGAGGAGCGGCCATCACGGGTTCTAGTATGGGTGCGACTTCCATGGCTCCCATTGGAATTATAGAGAACTAATATCTTGCATAAGATTGCCCTTCTGCTTGGGAAGCCGGTTGGACCGTCACAATAGACAATGGATAAAAATGTAATATTTGTTGCTCGTATTTGTGTTGAAATTGACTTAAATAATCCTATTCCATATTCTATTGAAATACAATTTGGATCAACTACATGGGTTCAAAAACTTGACTATGAAGCTCTTCCATTTTGTTTCCGAATTTGCCATGAATATGGCCACCTGCAAAGAAAATGCCCTAATTTTGTCTTGCCTATGGATTCAAATCCTAGGCCCTCTCAGTCTGGACAATGTTTGGTTAAAGTAAAAGCCCCTATAAAGGAAGGGAAACAGGATAAGGAAGGTTTTTTTCTGGTAAAAGCCCAAAATAGAGGATGAAGGGCAAACAAAGACCTTAAGGATAGACATCCAAATGCTCTACTCAACCGTTATGAAATATTAGATGATCTTGATCAGTGCATGGAGATACCTGAAATATCGCTACTTGATGTAAATATAACAAGGCCTAATCAAATGTCTCTTCTTGAGGGGGAACTTAAGGAATCAAATATAGGGGGTTTAAATGAAGAACAAAGGGCTTTGGATCTGAGTATAGGGGACATGGTTGGGTCTAGCCCTATAAGGGAAACTATTTTAGAAAGTGATACAAATTTAGTTATGCCCTCTCCTACTCAGAAACTGATGCAGTAATCCTTCGACTGCAAAACTCCTACGGTGTTGGGATTGCAACAGAAAATAATTAAAAAAAGTTTTTTGGATAAGAATATGGTGGGTCGGAAGAAGGACCAAGATAAAATTAAGTTAATGGGGTAGACTTTTGTGGAGTCAGGCTTGGTAAGAACATTTGACTCCCATTTTTATAACCCCCAAAAATGATTATCCTCTCATGGAATGTAAGGGGGTTGAATAGCATCCCCATATAAAAAGTTATTCGTGATTTGGTTCGTGTGCATTATCCGGATGTGGTGTTTATTCAGGAGACTAAATTGGCTATTGATAGTATGTTCAATATTACTCCCAAGTTGTGGATAAGGGGTCAATACCAGTGTATTGGTGCATGTGGATATGCTGGTGGCATCGCTTGTTTATGGGATCCGGTTAAGATATCCCCTCTTACTTGGATTTACAACAAATGGTCTATTTCAATGGTCGAGCATGATAATGAATCTGGTGAAATCATCCTACTTACAAATGTGTATGCTCCTATTGATTACAATGGTAAAGTGAATTTGTGGAAGCACATTTTCTTTGTGAGAAGTTTGGTTCCCCTATACCCATGGATTTTGGCTGGAGACTTCAACTCTATCACTTGTCTAGAGGAGAAATGTGGTGGGGTGGACCATCTCGAGCCTTTTTATTTTGTCTTTAGTTCTCATATCCAGGACCGTAAACTTGGTTGACATTAAGCTAGATAATGGGATCTTTACTTGGCATAATAGAAGGTGTGGGGAATCTTCCATCTTATAGAGAATGGATAGGTTTTTGATATCCAGTTATTGGAAGGGTAATAAAAGAGGTACTAGTTCTGTGATTCTGGAGGGTAGGGGATCTGATCAACTTATGTTGCTTTAGAGTTAGGGCTAAAAAATAATTCCTCCTTTAAGTTTCAACTTATGTGGATTCGTGATCCTAAGATTCATGATTTCATGCGAGGTTGGTGGACCACTGGAAAACATCCTCATGGCATTGCTATGTATTCCTTTATGAAGCGACTACAACTTATAAAACATAAATTGAAGAGATGGAATAGAATGAATTTTGGTAACATTTCCTTGGCTAAGCTGGCAGCTCTTAGGATGATGGAAGAAGCTTCAAGGAATATTAGAGATAAGGGATTCATGAAGGAGCTTCTTTTTGAGGAATCTGAGGCTACGAAAGACCTTGCTAAATGGGAATTAAGGGAAAAAAAATTTGGAAACAAAAAGCTCGAGTAGATTGGCTTTAGGAAGGGGATAGGAACACAACCTTATTTTATAACTTAGTTAAGGCTCACCGTAATGGTAACCTGATTACCTCTCTTGTGAATTCTTAGGGTGCCCTACTCTCTTCTTTCAAGGATATTTCAGAAGAGACTAAGAGGTATTTTTCCTCTCTCTTCAAGGAGGACTCCCTATGATATGATGAGAATGAAAAACTTATTCTAAACTGTATTCCAGTGATTGTTTCTAGATATATGAATGAGAACTTGATGGGTCCAATTTCCATTGAGGATTTGGAAAATGTTGTATTCAAGATGAAAAAAGGAAAAGCCCCAGGCCCAGATGGATTCCCGATTGAATTTTATCAAGATTTTTGGGATTTAATAAAATTTTATCTTTTGGAGGTGGTCCATGAGTCCCAAAAGAACAAATAGATGTTAATGGCCCTAAATGCTACCTTTGTGGTGCTTATACCCAAAAAAGAGGGAGCAAATTCCTTGGATATGTTCAAGCCTATTTCTATCTACAATGTTCTATATAAGATCATCAAAAAAGTTATTGTTGAGAGGCTGAAGATATGGTTGAGCAAAATCATATCTGAGGAGCAAGGAGGGTTTTTACTGGCCGAAAAATCTTGGAATGGGTTGTTATTGCTACAAAAGATATTCACTCAATGGAAAATTCGAAGGAGAAAACTATGTTTATTAAGTTGGACATGGCCAAAGCCTATGATCAGGTCAGATGGTCCTTTCTTCAGAAAGTTCTTGCTACTTTTGGATTTGAGGAGGAATGGATTAGATGGGTTATGAGTAGTGTTTATTCTTCCTCATTCTCTATTCTTGTTAATAATGAGCCATCAGAGTTGTTTGAGGCCTCAATGGGATTGAGGCAAGGAGATCATTTATCTCCTTATTTTTTTATCATTATGGCGAAAGGTTTGGGAATATTTCTCAAGTCTCAAGTCATGTAGGGTCTCATTCAGGGGTGGAAGTGGGATAGTAGTTTGCCACCTCTTTCCCACCTTCAATTTTTTGATGATACTGCTTTGTTGGGAGTTGCCACTATCAGGGAAAATGACAATATTAGATAGTATCTTGACATATATCTTGGTGCTTCTGGAAAATTGATTAATGAGGACAAGTCTTCTATTTTCTTCTTCAATACCCCTCATCTTATTCAAGCTAGGATTGCTCGCATTCTAATATTTCAAGTTGGGACTCCCCACTTCATTTATCTTGGTATTCCAATTTCATCTCACCCTCTATATAGATCTTCTTGGTAGTCTATTCTTGATAAGTTTATAAGGAAGGTGAATCACTGGACTTTAAAATGACTATCCACTACATGTAGAGTGTTGCTTTTAAAATCTGTTGCTCAATATTTACCCATTTATAGATGTTTTTTTACAAATAGCTCCCTCTCACTTCATCAAGGACATGGATGCTTTTTCAAGATAGTTTTTATGGTCTAGAAAACTTGATCAATATAAATGGAGTTTGGTTAGGTGGGATTCTATATGTAGGCTGATGCAAGATGGAGGCATTGGGTTGCGACAAACAACTCTTTTTGGGTAGGCTTTGGTTGCAAAAATTTATTGGAGATGGTGTACCTCTTAAGATCAAATTTGGGCTAAAATATTATCTTGTAAATACTTGAGAGGTATTTTTGAGGCTAAAATTCCTAGATTTAGCTTTGTTGGGGAACGTTCAGTTATCTGGGACACTCTGAAAAGAGGAGCTAATTTAATCAAGCAGGGTTTGTTCTGGATTTGCAATTTGGGAGGATTCTTGGGATGGCCACCCTCCTATCTTGAATCAATATCCTAGGTTACGTTCCCTAAGCATTTTTTTCTTGGAAGCAGGTTGGTCTTGTGTGGAGGACTTTAAAAAAATCTAGTCTTTTGGAAATATGAATATGTATAGGTGGAAAGATCCACAAGAATGGCCCCAGGGGGGACTGGCCAAGGATAGAGAGGTGCTTGCTCTTATTCTTATAGGGAGGCCTTGTTCTTCATTGAGGGGTAAAAATATTCTAGATTGGAACCTTGATCCTAAGGGAACCTACTTGGTAGCCTATGGTTATCAATTTCTTGATAAGCAAAAGTATGGGAGTCTTCCTGTCACTTGGTGAAAAAATGTGTGGAACAAATTTTCTTGGCCAAAATGTAAATTCTTTCTCTGGTTGGTAGCTCGTAATAAATGCCTCACTTGGGATAATGTGAGGAAGAGGGGATTTCAGGGTCCCTCTTTTTGTGTCCTTTGCAGTAAGAATGAGGATGACTCTTCTCATTTATTTTTTCAATGCTCCTTTGCCAAAGATATTTGGCACCGTTGGTGGAGTTCCTGGAACCATCCATGTTTTCATGTGCTATCCTTGGTGGAGTTTTGGAGTAGTATGGGAAGACCTTCGACCAAGGCCCCCTTCCTTTGGGGTGGATTGGAATTTGGGCCCTTCTTGCATCATTTGGAAAATTTGGCTCAAACAGAACCAACGCATATTTTAGGTCAATTACTTGGTTGTTCAATAGATATGTCAAAGGATCCTGTATATGGTTCAGGAAACCATACATAGAAAATGTGATGTGGATCCTCTTTTGGATTCTAGGGAGGATAAGGTACAACAAGCCCTTGGTATCTTTGGGGATGGTGTGAACTCTTCGATCCCTAGTAGGGTTCCTCAGCTCAACAAGAAAGTTAGGAGAGATGGTAGATGGAGCCCACCCCCTAGAGGAGTTTTAAAAATTAATACTGATGGATCATCCAGGGGTAATCCTGGACATGCTAGCATTGGCGATGTTGGGAGAGATTCTACTGGTGGTGCAATTTTTTCTTTTCCATTTATAAAGGTGTTCACTCTAACAATTTTATGGAAGCTCTTACAATTCTTGAGTCCTTGCAGAGGGGGTTTTCTCTTGGTTGGCATAGGATTATCTACGAGTCTGAATCTCAAATTGTGGTTAATATTTTAAATAGTAAAAGGATGGAGGAATTTAATTGGAATTTGGCCTCTATAGCCGTTAAAATTCTCAGAATGAGTGAAGAGTTCAAATTTATATCCTTTGTGCACATTCCAAGGGAATGGAATGTGGTTGTTGATTACCTAGCCAAAAGGGCTTCTGAGCTACTGGATCCTTGGAGTATCGATAATTGGGAGAGTCTCCCATATGGGGACTCTCAATGCTTGTGGGAGTTGATCCACAAGGATGTACAAAATTAATATGGTTTATTCTTGTTGTCTTTTCCAGGTGTCATTCTAGTCTAGTGGTTTTAGCCTGTTTGGTTGTTTATTTGAGTCCTGGTTGGAAGCTCAGTTGTAATCTGTAATCCAGACTTTTTATCAATACATTTTGACCCCCTTATTTAAAAAAAAAGTTATAATGTGATATAATAGGTCAAAAATTCCCCCAAATATGATCCTACTTTTTAGGGCTTCAAATGCCCCAAATTTTGATGTGAATATGATTGATTTTATTTTCTTAGGATTCACCTTGATTCACCATTTTTTACAAGTAGATTTTTAGTCCAACCCCTTATGCATAACCCTAATGTAAGTTTCATATTGTAGAGTGTGCAAGTGTCATAGATTAAAGTGTGCAATTAAATAGAATGCTAAGAGTCATGTATACAAGTGGTAAGATGTGAAGCCAAGAGGTATGAGAAATTTGTCTTATGTGTGGAATAGGAAATGATGCATCTCCCATATATGTGAGGAGAGAAATAGTCCAATATTTACCTTTCTAAGGTTATATTATGGAGATAAAGCTCAATGTATTATATCAAATGAAAAGTAAAGGATTATATGAAGTCGATATACAATTTGAGCAATGTTATTATAATTTTTCATCATTTTATTTCATGAATGATATTGGACATTTATTTTGTATTATTATTATTTTCATGAATGTTACATTCATTGGTATTGGTCATTTATACTAATTGCACTAATATTTGAAACTACTCAAGATCTTGGATATTGGGACTTGTGATTGAATTTGGCTAAAAATCCAATAATTTACAATATATTCTAACTCTTTCATCTTGTTCATTTTGCATGAAGTTTATCTCAATGAATGAAAATAAAAATATGGATAAGTTTGTTTGAAGTTTTCAAATAGACTCTTCTGTAATTTTTAAGGAACATGCTATATTTTCTATGCAAGAATATTCTATGCTATTTTATTGTATTTTTGATATCATCTATTTTTACATTTATATTATTTTTCAAGTTAGAAAATAGATAATATGAAACCATATTTTTCATGGAATTTGATTAAATCTACTTTTTCCAAGGAAAAAATATTTGTCATTCACTTCTAGTAAAAATTTTGTAAGGTTTTTATTTTTTTAAGGGTTTGAGGACATAATATAAGATTAAAAATCTGATGGATTAGTTTCTATATTGCATATTTATATTTAATGAATATCTACTTACAATCACCATTACCATATTATTGAATGAGAATAAAATTAGCAAGTGAATAAATTGTTAATATTTAGTTCCAAATCCAAATATTGTATCTATGCATGTTTTTTCATGTACTATTACATAGTCAACCCTAGATTTTTTGTTTTTGCATTCTTAAGTATGTTCCTCTATCTATATGAAATAAGAAGTTTCATTATAAATTAAACAAAATAAATCATCTATATAACAATAAATGCATTCACATTCATGTGATATCACTTATGTCAAATGAAACCCATGAAAATCCATATATTTAATATTGTATTTATAATATTATTCTATTCATGATGGACCTCTATCTCCATACTATTTTTAACTTGACAACTCTTTGTATTATCACTAAAATATATCCAACTAAATAACATGCACTATATATCTCTTGCCAAAAATTAATAACAAATACATTTTAGATAGATTGGGAATTTGATGTATTGGTTTGCTTGAAGATGAGAAAACTAGGAAGCTACTATATATTATTCTTTACTAATTTCAATACAAAATTATTATTTGTGAATATCAAGACATATATAAGTTTTTGTACTAGCCATAAATAATATAATCCACATCATCAAAATGGCCTTGAACATTCTCTTTACATTTATATTACCATGTTTTTGGTTAAAGGTACAACATAAAATTATCTAAACAAGAATACATATACTCCACCTTATTTATAAATAATTCACTGATAACCCATATATGGATACTTATAGTCCCTATTTTCTATTCTTCGTGTAATAACTAAAGGGTTTGACATGTCAAAATGTTTTATTTATTTCCCTTATGTATTCTAGACAAGGACTCCCCATTCAAAATACCCCTATTCATTTTTTAAAAGAGTATTTTATTTATTTCTTAATAATAAAATAAAGTAGGCTATTATGAATGGAAGTATAGTTATTCTACCATATATAATTGGATTTATAACAAAAATAATATAATTCATCTACAAAAGGTGCATTAAAAGTAGATAATATTGTTTGATTAGTATTTGAAGGGAAAATGACTCTAAATGAATGCCATTGTATACAATTTTAGCCAAAGCAACTAGATATAAAAAATAATATGTGATTGGTTTACTTTGATCTAAATCTTATTTATATGAATATTTAAAAGGAAAAATAATACTTCAAACTAGATGTTTGTATAGAATCTAAATACATTTAATATATATTTTATTTTATAAAAAATTAGAATAAATTCTACTTTTATAAAAAAATGGTTTAGTTAATTTATTCAGACTACTAAATTGCTTTTGGATCACTATATATAGTTTCTTACATAACATAGATTGCTAAATGATAACACTTATTTAGGTTATATTTTATTATAAGTACTTAACATATTCATATGGAGGAATCATCTTATATTTGAACCCAATTGCTTCAAAATTGTATATAATATTATCTCAAATTTAAATCTATAATACTTGAATCTTTATCTACTATTAGTTATGCACAAAGCATCAAACAAGCATAAAAATACATATTGTATTTATTTTAGTATTGTGCAAAGTTAGCTAATACAATATTTAGTTTATTTAAATTTTATTTGAAAATGGTAGTTCCATAATGTTTATATTATAAATAAAAATAGTTTAAAGTTGTGTTTAAAAACAAAAAGAAAAAAAAGAAAAATAAACATAATTTGATGTCCTAATTCTAAAAGTTCTATTACTTATAAGCAAAATAACCAAATAATATTGAAATTACAAGTATATCATGTCTCGATGCTTTTCACTTTAGTAGATGAGAATCATGAATTATTATAAGAAAAAATATATTTTTACAAACTTAGAAAGGGGATTAAAAAGGATATAAAATTATTTAACCTCTAATGAAAGAATAATATTTGTAAGGTAACCATTTTCTCACATTTATTCAAATTCCATTTAGAAACAACAAATATAAACAACAAAAATATGTCCCATTTAGAAATAACAAATATAAACAACAATAATATGTCAATGAGAATTAATTCAACTTATCATTTTATGAGTCACATCATAATTATATTATATTTTAAATTAGAAAAATATTTTCAATAGTTTTATGCTATATCTTTTAAAAATATATTATCCCTATGTGCATAATTTCTTTTTTTTAGTCATGAATATATATATATATATATATATATTTTTTGGTGGTGGCCACAAGGGGTAAACAGACTGTGACCACGAGGGAACCATTACATAACATATCCGCAACATGTGAGGCGAGAGATTTGAACCTGGGCCTCTCAGCAACTAGAGAGGTTTAACTACCCACTTGCTCTCCAACTCCTCTACATGGGCGGATTTTTAGTCATGAATATTTTATATTTAACCCTTGTATTTTATTCTTTAGAACCTAATCTTCAGCAAGTATTTTACATCATCATTATATTTGATTTTTTATATTATTATCTTAAACAATAATATTACAAAGTTATAATATATTATCTATTACACCGCTTGTAGTGTTACGTGTTCAGTATAATTTTTGTAGTGAAATCTTATACATATTCTAAATTTTTATACTATTGTTTTAAAAAAAAACCAAAAAGTAATCCTCTCAAAAGGAGTGACCCACAGAACAGAGGGTACTATATTATTCACATGTGTATGATCCCCTTATGCTAGTCAATTTTCATATCTACAATGATATTTTGCACTATTCATAATCATTATTTTTAATCGGAGCCTAATGAAAATATCACGTAAAATACCATATCTTATGGTTCTTATAAAGTAATGAATCATTATTCACAAAATGACACTATATTATTATATTGATATATACACAAATAGAAATTTCCTCCATGAATTTTTTCATCATCTTGATGGTATTCTTTATAATTTTCTTTTATTGAAAGATAGACATAAATAAATGTATAAATATATAGATGTTCATATGAAATAAAAAAACTATTGTCACCTTTTAAAGATATAGCATTTGACAACTTCAAAACTCTACCTATGAATGTCTCATGGTTATATCCTCTGTATCCTTATTTACATAATTATCCACAATTAAATAAAATTATGCATATGTTCATCCAATATAGTGGTAAATTTCAATAGTGTTCAATACCTTTATTATTTCAAACTTTTATCTAATACATGTATTAAATGGTTTCATCGAGGCTATATATAAGGACTTAATTCCTCCTCAACTCTACATGTTTAAGAAATGAGTAAGGCCTTCCTTGAAAACATCCACTAAAAGTCCAAATTTAAATTTTCATATTTCAAGATATATAATTAACTTGGACCAGGAAATATTTACTACTAATGTGTCTCACATAAACATATACCTAAGATTTAAATTTATTTTAGTTATGTGGATTTAATTTTTAAAAACATCCAAAGAAAATAAATCAGTCTTATTGTAAGTATGTATTGTATTAATAGTTTACCTTTTCATACTTTAAATAAATAAACAAATGAATGGTACACCACTCTTGAGTAGATTCTAAAATTTCATTATAAAAGAAAAAAGTTTTTTAGGGAACAATAGTTTTTTAGGGAACAATAAAATTTCATTATAAAATAAATCATCTTGATTATTTTGTACTTATTGAATTTTTTATTATATAGGAGAGTTGGGTGTAACAATTATTTTTTAGTAACTTATAAGGGCAGGATTCAAACTATAGGGACTACTTCCAATAAACCTATTCATCTAGTTCTTGTTGATCTATGTGATATGGGGACCACCGGTGGCTCGGGTTCCTACTGTCGTAACCCTACTATCGTCAGTCTACCTCGCACTCAAAGGATTCAGAGTAGATTACTACCTTTGTAAAGGGTTGGCTTCCCACAAGGTTTGAACCTAGGTCTCTTCTTTGTAAGTGTCCAACCACACCTACACTTACCAACCCACCCAACCTTTGAAAGTATTTTTATACTTATTATAACCAAATATAACTTCACATGGTTAAACATTTATATGTTAACAGTAGCAATGACAAATGTGTTTGTATATTACTATAATATCATAATATTCATGTTGGGAATTATTTATTTATAATTTTAATACAAATTTGACATATACAATTAAGGTTGTATGCAAATATTGATTAGGTAAAAATCACATAAGTAAGATAAACTCATATATTTTGAGGTATTTGAGTAACATTTTGTCTATTTAATTTTTTTATAAGTTTTTAAACTGAAAGCGTGTATTTGATTCATGTTGCATTGGAAAGAAAAAATACTTACATAAAAAAATTAAATATAAATAGAAGAGAATTTGGAGTATGTGGTGGAAAGAGAAGAGATTCATATAGTAATTTAAAATTTTTGTCTCATGGTAACATTTTAAAAGGTTTAAAATAATAAAACCATATAACTTATAATGTAACTCATAAACATAATAATAATTTTAATTTATCTTTTACGAAAGGTGAACTATAGAGGCTAACAACAACGTTAGTGTTAGGGTTGAGTAGTTTTAGGATTGATAGCGAAAAACAATGCAGTGAAGGTGAACAACAATGCTAGGACTGAGAAGTGTGAATAATAGTACTAGGGTTGAGCATCGTTAGGGATGAGTAGTGTGAACAATAGTGCAACAAAGGTGAAAAGTGAAGGTGAAAAACATTGCTAGGGCTAAGCAGTGTTAGGGTTGAGAAATACAAACAAAAATGAAACAGGGTTAAGGCTAAGATATCACATATCACAATGGACCCTAACAAAATGGGTAAATATGGTGGAGTAGAGTGGTCGGGTGTTTGAGAGCAGAAAAGGTGGTATAGTGTAGGTGGGGGGAGTATTGGCAATTTGAAAAAATGAAGAGAAATTTGGTGGTGTTCAGGATGGTGGCGGGCTTTATGGTAAGGAGGTACGAGTGGCCATCAAGAGGGTAATTTTGGAGAAAGCAAAAAAAGATAGGTTTGAAGGTTTGGGAGTGTTTTATGTTCCCAAGAGTGGGTCCCCAAGGCTCGACCACCTTTTTGACCCAAGTGAGTCCTCTTTTGCCATGGTTACCGCTTGAGTTTTTGTCCTCATTTTTCAAATATTTTTTTTGACCTTTCTTTAGATAGCAATACTTTGATTATTCTAGATGATTTGTGACTGCAACCATGGAGGAAGGTTCTTGAAATCTGGTTGGTAAGTTTCAATGTAGCAGACCAGACCTAGATGCTATTCAACATTGGAATCCCTGAGGCTCACATGATATTGTTACATTATCCAATGCTTTATTCATAATCAAGTTGAACTACAAGGAGGACTCTAAATGTGTATTAGTAGGGGGTCCATGGTTATTTGGTAGAAGAGGGCTCTTTTTGTGCAAATAGGGTCAAAATTTTAATCCCAAAACTCAAAAGGTGAATCTAACCCCTCTCTACATGAGACTCCTGTATTTACCCTTCCATATTTGGCATGAAGACATTTTGAGGGGCAGAGCCAAAGATATTAGGGAAATGGTTTTAATTGATTAGGCTACTAGAGCAAAAACCAAGATGATTTTTGCCAGGATGTACATTATGGCTAACCTGGAGGCTGGACTACTAGATCATATAGAACTTATTTCTAGTCAAGGTCCCTGGCATCAGCCAATCGTTTATGAAAATAGACCCAATAATTATTCTTCTTGTAAGAAATTTTGTCACCCTTCAAGGTCGTTCCTGCAAAAAGTTCCAAGAGGCAAAAACCTAAGGAAAAACTAGACCAAAAATCCAATTGATTTGAGTTAGGATCAAGTTGTCCCTGAGAAGAGAGCTCAAGAAGAACCCTCAGTGCCAGATGAACCCAAAATGGGTGAAAGCATTGTGGATCATATTCCTTCTGTGGAGGTTAATGAGATAGGTACAATGGTAGTCTAGGAAATGGAACAAGGCCCCAACAAAAATCTTGATTAGGTAAATATGGAAGACCTACTCATAGAAACTCTCATTCCTAATTTTTTTTGTAAAAATCCTATCAATGCCTCACTTCTCAAGAACCTATTTTAGAGGAAATTGGCTCCCTTCATAAGCCCACTAAAGTTGCAACCCCTGTACATGAGTCTCCAACCCTTATTGAGCTGAAATGTTCTTTGTGCTTTGGTGAGGGTTATTTAGGAGAATCCAAATCTAGATCCAAGACTAGAAGCACTTAAAAATACCAAATGGACATCGACGTAAAACAAAAAGTAGGCAAAAAATCTAATATAATGGTTAGAATCTAAGAGGTAAAATCAGATATTGTGGATGAAATTCAATCTCAGTTGAATTCTAAAAAGAGAAGGACAAAAAAGCCTAACATCCTAAGATGGAAACTTTTTGTTGGTCACCGCAATCTCTGAAGGGGAAAAATGCACTAAATATTATAAATAAACATACTTTCATTTAATATAAGAGGCTTAAATAGGTCTGAGAAGAAGAGATTTTTGATATCTTATAGGAAAGAGGTGTGCTTGGAAATTATTCTTATTTAGAAGATAAAGATAGATAGACATAACACACAGGTAACAAAAAATATAATTTGGAAGGAAGTTGATTTTGTGGAAAATTCTACAAATGGAGCTTCTAGGGGCCTCATTTTCTTATGGGACCCAACTAAGTTAGATGGGTCAGTTTTGTTGATATCTGATAGGGTGATTAATATCCTTTTTTGTTGTAAGGAGTCAGGATTCATATGGATTACATCTAATATTTATGTCCCTAACTTGGAGCCCGATAGGAGGATCCTTTGGGACTCTTTGAGCTCAATAAGGGAGGTGTTTAGAGGTGCATCTTGGATTTTAGTAAGGGAATTCAATACTCCTCTATACTCATCTGATAAAAAGGGTGATTTTAAAACATACACGAGGAGCATGGAAGAGTTTGCCTCCTTCGTAAATAAACAAAATATGATGGACGTGGATCTGAAAGGGTCCAAGTATACTTGGAGTAACAGGTGGCTAGGGAGTCAAAATATTCAAATCAAGTTGGATAGAGTGTTAATATCGAAGGAAGGTTTTCCCTTTTTTGGAGATGTTATCCTTTGTTCTTTACCCAAAATAGGCTCAAACCACAACCCTTTAATTTTGGAGAAGATTCAAAATCAGAGTTTCTTTCCTAGACCATTCAGATTTGAGGCTATGTGGTTGCAACATCCAGATATAGAATCAAGAATTAAGGAATGGTGGTCATGTGATTTCTCGGACCCAAAGTGACATCCAAGATGATATATGTTAAGGCCAACCTTGAAATGTTGAAAAAATACATTTTTGGTGATATTTTCAGGAGAAAAAAAAAATTCTAACCAACTTCAGGAATTAGAAAATGTTTTTGAGTTTTGAAAAGTGACTTAAAGAGATTGAATTGAATAAAAAGTTTTGTTATCAAGGTTTCAAAACTCCCTAGTTTTGCACAGAAATTCTAGATCCCTCTCTCTTCGGGAAGGTTTTGGCACAAAAATTCTAGATCCCTCTCACTTCGGGAAGGTGATAGGAGTACAAATTTTTTTCATACTTCCACCTTGAGGCATAGGAGTAACAATAGAATCAGAGTAATCCTAAAATCCAATGGGTCTATTTTATAGGATATTGAAGAAATCAAGGACGAGGTAGTTGCATACTTCAAAATATTCCTGTGCTTGAGGGAAGCTAGGGATATTCAAGCAGAGGATAGGCTCTTGCAAAATATTCCTATTTTGGTTTGAGAAAAAATAAATTTTGGGCTAGACGCTCCCTCAAGTGATGATGAAATCAGGATTGTGGTATTCTCCATGGGAGGGCTTAATGCCCCGGGCCCGAATGGTTTCCCTCCAATATTTTTTCAAAAAAATTGGCACATAGTGGGGAAAGACATTTGTGAAGCATTGAGGGAAATCTAGTCATTGAAGGTAATTCCATTAGACATCAACTCTACCTTCCTTGTACTCATTCCCAAGACAAAGGGAGCTAAGGAATTCAAATACTTTAGACTCATAAGTCTTTGTAATATGTTGTTCAAAATTCTTACAAAATCCTTAGCGAATAGATTGAAAGTCCTTATTCCAAAGATTATCGATCTTCCTCAAAGTGGTCTTATGGCATGTAGGCAAATACTCGATGGCATTATCATAGTGCATGAACTCATTCACTCAGTTGATAGGAGTGGTAGGTCGAGCACCTTCCTGAAACTTGACATGGACAAAGCATATGATAGGGTCTCATGGGGCTTCTTACTTCAAGTCCTATCCAAGTTTGGATTTAGTCCAAGCTAGATAAAATTGATTAAGGCCTACATTTACTCTACAATTTTTTTAGTAATTATTAACATATCATCGATGGGGTACTTTCATAGTTGCAAGCGCATCCAATAGGAGGACCCTTTATCCCCATATTTATTCATTTTGTTGGAAAAATCCTTGGGGAGAGCTCTCAAAGGTGATCAAAATTTAACAGGGATTAATCCAACAATCAATATAGACCCAATTTCTCACCATCAGTTTGTTGATGATACTTTGTTGTCTTTCTTGGCTTCAATCCCCCAAGCTAGAGTTGTGAAAGCCATCATCTCATATTTTGAGAAAGCAATAGGGAAGAAAGTGAATCCGAGGAAACACAATTTTTTTTTTTAACAATACCCAAGAAGGTAGAGAAAAATTGTTGATATTTTGGGTTGTTAGATAGATTCCCTTTATTCTATGTACATGGGATTGTCGATGTTTAAGGGTGGAGTTAAAGTTTATCTTTGGAATTCTATTGTGGAAAGAGTTCAAAGGAAAATCATTGGATGGAAGGGGGTACTCTTGAGCCAATATGGTAAAGCTATGTTAGTAAAATCCACTCTTTAGAGCATACCAATATATTTCCTTTCCCTCTTTAGGTGACAAAGGAAAAATATTCAAAAAATTGAGCAAATTCAATGTTCATTTCTCTGGTATGGATCACAAGATAAGAATAAATTCTCTCTGGTCACTTAGGACCAAGTTTGTAGCAAGAAAGAGCAAGGAGGTTTAGGGTTGAGAAGAATGAAAATTATGAATCAAGCACTTCTTGCCAAACAAGGATGGAGATTAGCGCAAAATGAAAATGTGAATTGACTTCAAATTTTAAAAGCCAAATATTTAAACAATGAGGATTTCATCCTATCTGATCCCAATCCATCATAGGGCTCTACATTTTGGAGAAGCATTGTCAAAAGTCATATGGATATCCTTTTGGGGTAACGTTGGCTTCTAGGAAAAAAACAAAATATTAATTTCTAGAATGATAAATGGGTGGTCGATAGGCCCCTTAACTGCTACCAAAATTTCATGCAAGTCGAGTCTATTTTTAAATAGGTCTTTGGATGAAAGGTAAGCTAATTTTACCTTTTGATAATAAGTAGGATAAGATAATATGGGGTACTAATAATGATGGTTATTTCTTTGTTAAATCAGCTTATGCCTTGTTAGATGATCATGACGAGACCTGGTTTCTTGTTCGAGATGGAAAGGCCTTACGCTAAAAGTTAATATTTTATTTTTGCTGGTGTTTCAAGATGCTTGACCCTATACAATCTTTAGAAAAGAGGTTTACTTGTCCCTAATAGATGTTTTTTGTGTGGTATGAAAAAAGAAACTCCTGAGCACCTCTTCTCCACGTGCACTTTTTTATGGGAGGTGCTAAGCATGTTGTTGAGCTATGTGGGTCTAGATTGGGTCTTCCCTAGAGAGTTGACCATTTTTTTAGATCAGTGGAATTCCCCTTTCCTCTCGTCTCACATTCGATCCTTTTGGTACTTTGATCTACCATATTTTTGGTGGCACATCTAAAAAGAATGAAATTCGAGGGCCTTCAAGAAAAATTCCCACACTATAGTCAATATTTTTGAGGGTTGTAGTTGCTACTATTGAGAATGTGGACCTCTTTTATTTGGACAAGGGCTCTCTCAGTAAGGAATTAGAGCTTGAAAATATTCTAGGATTTATATCTCCTCTACCAGTATCTCCTAGGATTCATCAGTTTTCTAGGGTAGATACAATTTGTGAACCTAAACTAAAATTTTATGGAGCATCTAAAGGAAATATTGTTAGTCTTACAATGACACTAAGAGGGGGGGTGAATCAGTGTAGCTCTTTAAACTTGAATTTATAGCTCTTAATACCGTAGCAATTAAAACTTATTACTAGATACAACAAGTATAACAAAAGAGCATCACACAACACAAGATTTAACAAGGTTCACCAATGTGGATACTCCTCAAAATTTTACTACTTGAACTACCATCCAAATCCAGCCTTTGCAAAGCACCAACTTTACAATCAATTTACCAGCACCCACTGGAAGGAGCACCAACCCCTGATTTATCTACACTAACAGAAAGGAGCACCAACCCCTGATTTACCAGCACCAACTGGAAGGAGCACCAACCCCTGATTTATCTGCACTAATAGAAAGGAGCACCAACCCTTAATTTATCTGTACCAATAGAAAGGAGCACCAACCCCTGATATACCAGCACCAACTGGAAAGAGCACCAACCCTTGATGCCAAGCTGTAACCTGGACTTCAATTCGAATCTATAAATTTGACAGTAAGATACCTTTGCTTTTATAAGACCCTGACTGGTCTTCTTCACCTTTGCGTTCTTTGCACACTCTACTTTCTTTGCGTAATCACAGTAGCACCTGGTTGAACTTCAAATTTTTTGCTCTTTGTGCACTTTGCTCTCTCTACGCAATCACTTCGCACACTCTGCTTCATTACAGTCAAACTTCACGATCATCTTCTCCCTTTTGCACACTCTGCTCTCTTTGCGAATTTTGCACTTAGCACGATTCGACACGACTTGCTCTCTATACACAATGATCGTATTTCACACACGTTCAACTCCCCTTCAATTCTCCAAAAAACCCTCCTTTTATAACAATATTTTCTATGATGAAAACCCTAATCTTAGTTGACTGTAAATCCTAATATTAGTCGGCTGTAAATCCTAATCTTAGTCGGCTTTCATAACAACTGTAAACCCTAATTTTAGTTAGCTGTCATCGGTCTTCTTCGTCTTCAACTCAAGAAGATGTTCGGTTTATCCATCACTTGATGATTTCATTTTGGACATACCTTGTAACCGCCATACTGACTTTTGATCACTCTTTGTATTTTAGCAGTATGAAATCACTCTGTAACTACCCCTATAAATGTCGTAGTGATGTAGGTCCACTGTCATACTTCTCATTTCATTCGGGTTCTCCTTATTGACTTGCGCATTTACGACCTATCATGAAATCATGACATTTCTACCTTTGTACCTTCTTTTTTTGCTGTTGCCGAGAAAATAAAACATGTCGCGATATCATGACACTTTCACCTCCATACGCTTTCTTTATTATTTTGTCACGATATCGTGACATTTCTGCCTCCACAGACTTCATCTTTTCTTTTGTCGTGATATCGCGACATTTTTGCCTCCATATACTTCGTCTTTGCTTTTGTCGTGATATTGCAACACTTGCTTCCATAGACTTCGACTTTGATTTTGTCGCAATACGTGACACTTCTACCTCCGTAGCCTTCAACTTAGCTTTTGTCATGAAATCGTGACACTTCTGCTTTCGTACTTAGCTTCTTTGCTTTTGTCACGAAATCATGACACTTCTGCCTTCAAAGTCTTCTTCTCTACTTTTGTTGTGAAATCATGACACTTCTACTTTCATACTTTACTTCTTTGCTTTTGTCACGAAATCGTGACACTTGTAATTCTAAAGTATTGCTTTCTGCTTTTGTCACGAAATCATGACGCTTCTGCTTCCGTACGCTTCCTATCTTTATTTTGTCGCGAAAATACAACATGTCGCGATATCGCGACACTTTTCAAACTTACTTTCTCTCTCCTATTTTAGTCGCGAAAATGCGACATGTCACAAAATCATGACACTTTTCCAACTTACTTTCTCTCTCCTATTTTAGTTGTGAAAATGCGACATGTTGCGAAATCGTGACACTTTTCCAACTTACTTTCTCTCTCCTATTTTAGTCACGAAAATGCGACATGTCACAAAATCGCGACACTTTTCCAACTTACTTTCTCTCTCCTGTTTTAGTCGCGAAAATGCGACATGTTGCGAAATCGTGACACTTTTCCAACTTACTTTCTCTCTCCTATTTTAGTCGCGAAAATGCGACATGTCATGAAATCGTGACACTTTTCTTACTTGTTCTCTTTCTTCAAACTTGTCATGAAATCGCAACACTTTTTTTGCTTTCTCTTTCTCTTCCAACATGTCGCAAAATTGTGACAATTTTTCCCCTTGCCTTTTTCTCTTCCAACATGTCGCGAAATCGGGACAGTTTTTCTTTCTTTTCCTCTCTCTTCCAACATGTCACGAAATCGCGACAATTTTTCCTACTTTTTCTCTCTTCTAACATGTCACGAAATCGTGACAATTTTTCCTGCTTTTTCTCTCTTCCAACATGTCGCGAAATCGTGATAGTTTTTCCTAATTTTTCTCTCTCTTCCAACATGTCGCGAAATCATGATAGTTTTTCTTGCTTGCTGTATATGTCGCGATATCGTGACACTTTTCTTACTTGTCTTTTTTTCTTTGATCTTTTGCATATGGGCTACTTCGGTCTTCTTGGAAAATCATTATACATACTCTGAATAACCTTTGAATTCCTGTCTTCTGCATCTGAATAGCTTTTGAACTTCCTGTCCACTGCATCAAAAGATCTATTTGACTGTGTTGACAACAATGACAATATTGTTGCTGCACCTTGCTCAAAAATCTCCTCCTTTGGAATTGTTGGCAACACATGTGCAATTTCCTGTAACTCTTCTCCCCCTTTGACAATAATACCAAAGGGCTACTGCAGACTCCCCCTGAGTCCATGCACAACATTCTCAGGCAAAATTTATTACACTTAGCAAAAATCATGAACATGAGCAAAAAGATAATCAAATACTTAAATGCTCCTCTTGAGAATGTGATCCCTATAGCTAGTCAATTCTTGGGAAGTGTGACCACTCCCAATTTATTGTGAAGGTACTCAAAAACTTCCTTGGGAAATGGTTTTGTGAATATATCTACTACTTGCTCTGTAGTTGGAACAAAATCCAACATAACCTCACCTTCTACAACTTTCTCCTTCAAAAAGTGATACCTGATAGCAATGTGTTTTGTGCATGAATGCATAACTAGATTCTTGGAGATGTTAATGGCACTGGTGTTATCACACTTAACTGATATTGGCTCACTGAAGCTAATACCAAGATCTTTCAAGGTTTGTTTCATCCACAATACCTACGTACAACATGTTGTCGCTGCAATATATTTTGCATCTACTGTCGATAAAGAAACTAACTCTTGTTTCTTACTGTGCCATGCGACCAATATGTCTCCAAGATAGAATGCACCTCCACTGGTACTCTTTCTGTCATCGACACAACCTGCCCAATCTGCATCTGAATACAAAATAAGGGTGAAGTCTTTACCTTTCGGATACCATAACCCATACTCCATAGTACCCTTGAGGTACCGAAGAATCCTCTTCACTACTGTCACATGAGTCTCCTTGGGATTATCCTGAAATCGTGCTACCATGCATACTGCCTACAAAATATCTAGTCTGGTAGCTGTAAGGTACAGTAAGCTCCCAATCATAGATCTATACATGGTTTGATCAACAAGAGGAGATTTTTCATCCTTGTTCAACTTGCAACCTGTCATCATGGGAGTGCTAACTGGCTTACAATCCTCCATTGTGAACTTTTTTAACATCTTTTTCACATATTTAACTTGAGAAATAAATATGCCCTTCTTATTTTGATTAACTTGCAACCCGAGGAAATACAAAAGTTCACCAATCATTAACATTTCAAGTTATTTCTGCATCTTATTTGCTAAATCTTTACATGACTCATATTTGCTGCTGCCAAATATGATATCATCTACGTATACAAAAAGAACAATAATATGCCCATTTTTTGTTTTGACATACAAATTACTATCCACCATACATTTCTTAAACCCTTTTTGAGTGAGATAGTTGTCTAGCCTTACATACCATGCTCGGGGTGCCTGTTTTAAGCCATATAATTCTCTCTTCAACTTGCAAACCAAGTTGGGATCATCACCAAGTTGGAAACCATCTGGTTGCTCAATATAAACCTCTTTTTCAAGTTTCTCATTCAAAAATGTTGATTTCACATCCATTTAATAAAATTTGAAATTCTTGTAGACTGCTAAAGCCAGAAACATTCTAATTACCTCTAGTCTAGCTACTGGTGCAAACGTTTCCTCAAAGTCAATGCCTTCAACTTGTGCATAACCCTTACATACCAATCTTGCTTTATTTCTGACTACCTGTCCGTATTCATTCAATTTGTTTCGAAAAATCCATTTAGTCCCGATTATATTTTTATTTGCAGGTCTAGGTACTAACTCCCAAGTTTCGTTTTTCTCGATCTGATCTAATTATTCATTTATTACCTTCATCCAACTTTCATGTTTACTTGCGTCAGCAACATTTTTGGGCTCAATTCTGGATAATAGAGAGTAGTTACTTACTACTCTTCTTCTTGTCTGAACACCAACTTTGGGGTCTCCAATTATTTGCTTTCTAGGATGATTTTTTTGCCACTACCTGTTTTGAATTTCTTATTTTCTTCCACTTCTGAATCACAACCTAAATCATTTGAGTCAATTTTTTGTATATTTTCCGTTTCGTTTTCCTCATCTCCTTCAATAACCTCTTCATAAATTGGGTAGTTCTTTTCATAGCTAATTACTCGTTCTCTACCTTCATCAAATTTAACATCAACACTGTCCATAATTTTCTTTAGCATCTTGTTGTAGCATTTGTAAGCTTTGCTTTTTGACGAATAACCAACAAAAATACCTTCATCCACTCTATCTTCAAACTTACCAAGATTATCTTCAGTTCTTTTGATGTAGCACTTGTTGCAAAAAACTTTGAGGTATTTTGTTGTTGCCCTTTTACCGAACCACAACTCATAAGGAGTTTTGCTTTCATGTGTTCTCAACATGTACCTATTTTGGATATACACTGCAGTATGGACTGCTTCTTTCCAAAATCTATCTGCTACTCTTCTTTTAGCCAACATAGTCCATGCCATTTCCTACACTATCCTGTTCTTTATTTCTACCACTCCATTCTGCTTAGGTGTCCTGGTTGCTGAAAACTATCTCCTAATACCGTATTTTTCATAGTACTCTGTAAAATAGAAGCACGAGGATACGAAAACAAAAAAGGAAAAGCTCCAAGCACGATGCAAAAATGGAATTAAACTTAACGCTAAACCCTACGAATTAGAAAAGCATGAAATGGAGAAAAACATGAATTGAAGCCCAAATGAAATAACAACCCTTCTATTTTATTGATGTATTTCACATTTCAGTTACAATCCACATCCTCCCTCTTTAGGGGCGAGGAGTTTCAAATTCATCTCTTGGTCACATCCATGGATAACCATCCTTCTTCCGTGTGCCCACATGTAAGATGGGTGGACCAAAACATCACCGTCGCTTGTGTCTACGAATTTTGATTCCTTGCTACTCCTCCAATGTTCCGATACTACATTCAAATGAAAAAGAAATAGTTAGTAGCACCTACGGATGAAACAAAACATGCAATCCCCAAGCCTACGATTAGTGAATGAGAAAAATGAATTAAACTATAACTAAAATGAATCCAAATGCTCTAAAAATTTGACAGGGGCATCAGGACTTCACCAGGAGGGCATTGCAAAAAGAATAGTCATGAAATTCCTCACTAATTTGAATTCTCTTCGGGGCGGGACGAATTTACCTACAACAAAATGCCAAAAAGGTATTGTCCCAAATGTTTTACCTAGAGAGCTCCAAAAGACCTGCAAACTTGGGGTTAGCTAATTGGGGGTATTTTGGGAAGACCCAGATGGTCATATTTTCCCAATTTGGCCTCCATTAGCGGTAATTTGATGATGCTACGTGTAAGTTAGTAAAGACAAAAAATGATAGAACATGATAAGATTTGCTCAAAAGATTACGAAATCGAAATTGCAAACTACCTAAGCAGCATAAGATGAAATGCAAGATAAAAATTATAGAAAGAACAATATACCATAGATTCCTAATCATTCCTAAAAGGGACGATTAGACTCGTGGCAGTGCAGGGCGCCCAGGTAGGCCGCCCACCGTTGGGACCTGATTTCGGCTCCAATGCACTTGGGATGGGTCCAAAATCCCTTGTAAGGTGTTGTCAAAAAATTGGTGTGGTATTCTATGGTTAAATGTCAGGTTTTGGGCTCAAGATTCGACCTTTCAATGATCACCCAATGACCTCTTATCCAAAAGAGATCACGGATGTGAAAGGCACAAATCGCACAAGGATGTATGGGAAAATAAAATGGCAGCACTTCGTTGCTCCAAATTGCTCTTCCTCTCCCTATTTTTGGGTGAGGAAACTCACCAATGTATAGACTTGGAGGTCTATTGAAATGGGCATGCAGAGGTGCCACTTGGAAATCATGCCTTCCTAGGGGGAAGGAGACTCCTCCCTGAATAGGGACTTCATTACTGCCCTTATAACAGCCTCTAATGCTCTAAAACGCTCACCCACACACCCATGCAATGAAGGAAGCATTAAGTGGTGGATCTGAGCTACCATTTGTCAAGATTTGACTTTTTTCCCATCAAACCTACAATCTGCCCCACCCTGGAGCAAATTATGAATTCGTCCCTGGGCGGGGCGAATCCCAATTAAAATTCATCCCTGGGTGGAATGGATATTAAGCAAAGTTCCTAAAGGTGCCAAAATGATTTTTGACCTTCAAAAACTATTGTGAGAGTGGTTAGGACCACTGTTTAATCTCTAGGGGCTACCCTTGGGGCTGTGTGTGCCAATGTGATCAGTTTTTGCAGTCACATAATCGGATTGGTGCTGTTTTGGTGTCTACATATGCCCCTTTTTGGGATGCGTTGTGCAAGGCATAGCGTTGAGAAAAAATAGATCACCAAAGCACTAATTATTAGGGTTTCTTAGTAACCTAACCAAATTTTGATGCCCCAAGTATGAAAAGGGTATGCATTCATGAATTCGGTGAGGTGTTACTTGAGCTTGGACATTGATCAGTCATGAATAGGCAAAGGGCGTAACCTTTTGTCTTTGGGAACCTTGAGTTCATGATTCACGAATGCCAAGTGATTGATCAGCTTGTGATTATTGCTTTTTTACTACCCCAAGTAGGAGCGTGATTTGTCTTTGCCAATGATTCTTCGAATGCATGCCATTTCCTTAATTGGGTGTGTATTTGTTGATTGGTGACTAAGTGTGACTACCCCCTCAAGCGACAAATCGATGAGGGAATGACCTACATGAGAAAAGTGACGAGTCGCTTGACCTAATATGACTTAGGTAAGGGTGCCTTCAGAGATTTATCTCTGAATGCGTGTGCAGTTTTTTGACATTTAGACCTATTTTTGGTGGGTGTTAACCCTTTTGGGGATGCCTTTCTGGAGCTGAAATTGTCAAAATTCGTCTTCCCATGGAGCGTTCTGGCCATGGTGGCCTTCTTATGGAGTAGGATGGTGATTATTTATAACCCCAATGTCTATTATGGATTCCAAGAAGGTCAGGAACGAAGGCACCTTCGTTCGGAAACTCTATTGTTATTTTTGGGTGGGTTTTGCCCCTTTTGGTGACGCCATTTGGGGATGAAATTCTCGAAGATCCGTCTTCCCGTGGAGCGGTCCAGCTATGGTAGCCTTCTTAGGGAGTAGGATAGTGAGGATTTATGACCTCGATATCTGTTTTGCATGCCTGGAATGTCAAGTGCAAAAGCACTCTCATCGGGCAAGTTTTATTGCTGTTTTTGGTTCATTTTTGTGCATTTTTGCTATTTTGTGAAATGTTTGCTCTGTATTCATCCCTGGGTGGGACAAATTCCTGTTAAGCATTCATTATAGGGTGGGACGAGAACTAACCAGAGTGATCGTCCTAGGGAGGAACGATTACAGGCTCAAAAAGCCTATTTAAAGGCCAAAACTAGGGTTTGGGCTCATTTGCACTTGTTTTTTCTCGCGATTTGGAGCTCTAAGGAGGAGGAGGTCAATTCTACGAAGTGAAGCACTACCGAATTTTTTTGCCACCATGAGTGCACGAATAAGATCGAGCAGCGGAGCCAAAGTGAGACCAGTAAATGAACTCCCTCTTTATTATTTTTTTGTATTATAGTTTTTTTTTTCGAATTTATCAATTTGAGAGTATAAAACCCTAGGTTGACAAATTAAATTTTGTTATTTCTGAATTGTTTTTTGTATCGGTACACTATTTTTCATGATTCTAATGTTCTTATTTTGTTGTCTATTGCAGGTTGTGAAGAGCCGGTATCACATGCCGACTATTTTTGTTGAAGCGTAGGAGGCGCTAGCTGTGGCTGACTGGGAGTAGCTTGATGCCCTGGGGCTCAAGCAGGTGACTTGGCTAGAGCTAGTGATTGGGGATCGGGCCTACATGATAGCCCTGATCAACTTATGGGATCCCTAGACTAATACTTTCCATCTCCCAATAGGGGAGATGACAGTCACTTTGGAGGATATCTATCAGATTCTGAGGATTCCAATAGACGGACTGTCGATCAGGACGACACCGTGGGATCAGCAGACAACGATGCTGACACGCTGCTTTGAGCATGGGGAGGAGTTGGGGGTGGATGGTCCAGTGGAGAGGTTAGATATTGACTTCCATATGGGTAGGATTATGGTTTTATGGTGATTTGAGAGAGGGGTGTTGGGAGTGAGGCACGCATTGCTTATGGGCCTCATTTCCAACATTATGCTACCTAACTCGTTAGGTGCAAGGTTCCCATGGAACCTACTGGATATGGTCTGTCGGCTAGTGGAGTGTTCAATTCAGGAGCCTTTGGTCATGATATCAAGATAGACGCTATTGGCATAGCTCTATGGGGAGTTATATGAGGTCCACTATCGAAGGTAGAAGGGGATCAGCTGTAGTTATCTACTGCAGAGCTGGGGTTGGCAGCACATAGCATTAGAGAGACCAGGGGGGTTACCATGGACCACACGGGCAGAGATGGAAGATAAGGATATAGGTTACGTGGCTCTATGGTGGTGATCGAAGGAGCAAGGACAGAGTCAATGGTGGGAACGTGCTGTAGGGCACTATGCCGATGCCTTTGCTCGACTTGCTCCAGGGGAGGTGTTTTGGCATCCCTACCAGGACTGTCCATCCTGGACAGAGGCTGGAAAGTAGCTTAAGCGGGTATGTAGGGAGCGATGGCTGATTGGGTGACATGGGACCGAGCATGAGTTATTCCCTTACAACAAAGTGACATGATAGTTTGGGGTGTTCCAGGGATTGCCTGGTGAACCTGTGGTCTATCAGTATCGGGGGGACGAGAGGACTCTAGACCAGCCAGTCATCATGCCATTTGGCGAGGATTCAAATGCAGTGATCGACGTCCCAGACGTGGATGATGTTGGGACTACTATAGAGTATGATCAGTGGTGGACTCTATGACGATGGTAGGGAGAGGTACCACTGGGAGGCATGGAGGCAGTAGTGGTAGGGGATGATGGTGTGGAGGCACTAGGAGATGATTGGGGAGCTCCGCTTGAGGGGGCAGACATGGTGGAGCTGGATGACCTAGGCATGGATTTTGGGGCTCCGAACTAGCCAGAGATGTAGGATGTCATGGAGCTGTGGGAGCCAGAGTAGGCTACTATTCTAGAGGCACCCATGTCTCATGGAGATTCAGAGGACATGGAGTCAGGGGTGCGCGTTGAGAATGTGTGATTGGCAGAGCTACTATGAAGGCAATATGAGGAGCTAGGGGAGGCTCTGCAAGAGAGGGATCTCTTGCGAGCTCAGTTAGCGAAGTGGGAGAATGCATGGGTTGCGCACCACCGATAGGAGGGGGATATTGATGCTACACAGGAGATAGATCTCCTACGAGTGTAGCTAGCACAATGCGATGATTTAGTCATGATGTACCATCGATGGGAGGTGGAGTGGTGTCGAAACCAGATGTATTTGGAGGGAGAGATCATCCACCTTAGGGGGTGGGTACCTGAGCCCTCGGGCGGTGGGTCATTGCATCGGATGAGGTGCAGTGATACTAAGTAGTCAGCATCATCTCGTTGTAAGTGACTGGATGAGGGAGGGGGTAGTAGGCGTGATGCGGGGGCTAGCAACAACCGCCCTGAGGGGTCCCATAGGACCCACACCATGGGGGGTAGTTCCCGTCGCACTGATCCTGCATGATCATGGTGGCCGACGCCTTAGGCTTGGAGGTTTTGAGATTTTGGACTTGGTTGCAGGGTCACATGACCGATTCTTTGTAGCCTATGGGAATTTTTGGTGATATTTATATACAAACTTTATTTTGTTTATGCGCATGTGATGATTTGATTTTATGCATGATGATTGATGAATATGGATGTATGCATGTTAAATTATAGTGATGAATGCATATGTGTTGATGAGTGCAAATGTTTCTAATTTATATGATATGTAAATGGAATGGATGAATTGAATTTGTGATGTTTGGTAGTCGCACCATAGACTGTGTAGAACTTTATGGATTTTTGTCCTAGGCGATGACTGTGGTAAATAGATTTTTATGTATGCATTTTTTTTGGTATTTTCTGATGGCGATGCAAGGATGAAAGATAGCAAGTTGGTTGAGAATGTAGTTAAGGTTTTTTGGGACTCAGATGTTTTAACTGACTAGCCACGACTGTACTTTATCTCACAAGACTTTTGACCAAGGTATGAATCGGACTTGTCTTTGACCAAGTTATTTCACATCCCTGTGTGTGCAATTGATCTCATTTATGTGGTGTTGGTCAGGATACCACCAGTGCCAGATAGGTTGTCAACCAAACCTGTACTGAGGATCACATAATTATCTCCACTAACTCCTTTGTTGTATTTAGTCAGATTAATCTCTGGTGCTATCGTAGGATACCATAAGCTAGCTCATCCACATGCAAACATTGATCTGTACACAAGTTAATGTGACAGATATATCATCATGCGGGAGGTTTACCACCAGTGACCGATAGGCTATCAACCAAACCAGTACTGAGGTTTACCTCATGACCCGTCTAGATGCTGAGAGTTCTAGGGATTCAAGTTTGACTCCCTTCTTTTCTTCAATTGTATTGGGATACTTGCTCTTTTGTAGTGATAAAAATCACTGTTTATTTTTGTGTTATATTTTTCTTTTGAGAAAGGTATTAGGATATGGAGTGATGAGAATCACTATTTTATGTGCTTTTCGTGATGTATGCACTTTGGTTGTGATGTCAATTTTTTTTTGGAGTTTTGACGTTTGCAAATTGTTGATGTTTTGCAACTTTTGAGAACTTGGGATTCTTGGGGAATTGGGTAGGGAGGATTCTTGTACTTTTTCCAACTCTCAGCATTCTTCGGGTCAGTCGCACAGGGGGATGAGCAAGATAACCGTTTCTCTTATGGTGACCTGGATTGCTTTGTAGGGTTCATATTTCGTTCACACAACTTGGGAACTGTGTTATATGTTTTAACTTGTGTCGGTATGCTACGTAACAAGGTGTGATCCAAGTAGAAATCTACTTATGTAAAATATGTCTGACTTGGTACAGTATGTGGCTAGACAGCTAATGACGACTGAATGACGAAAAATCTCGATACATGAGAAAACAACTGACTATGATGTGGGAGAATAATGTGAATGGTGGTTATAGACGATGACCTATTGATAAAGCAAAAAAATGTAGAAGATTATGGTTTTGCCAAGTAATGACAGTCTATGGCGCTTTGACCTTTATGACCACAAATGCAATGTGTGGATACGATGTGTAATGTAGCTATATGTTTTTGTATTTTTGATGGATTGATTTGTGTGAGTATGAAGATGATATGCAAAATAGAGCTCTTTATTTTTGTGACGATTTTGAGCATGTATGGAAATGAGATGCAAATTTTGTTATTTTTGATGATTTTATTGTTTTTGAATTTTCTTGTTTTTGACCAAGCGATTGCGGGAATCCTTGGAGCATTTTGGGGATTGACCAAGCGATTACGAAAATCCTTGGAGCATTTTGGGGATTGACCAAGTGATTACAAAAATCCTTGGAGATTTTTGAGGATTGACCAAGCGATTACAAAAATATTTGGAGCTTTTTGGGGATTGACCAAGCGATTACGAAAATCCTTGGAGCTTTTTGGGGATTGACCAAGCGATTACAAAAATCCTTGGAGCTTTTGGGTTGACCAAGCGATTATGGAAATCCTTGGAGCTTTTGGGTTGACCAAGCGATTATGGGAATCCTTGGAGCTTTTGGGTTGACCAAGCAATTATGGGAATCCTTGGAGCTTTTGGGGATTGACCAAGCGATTACAAAAATCCTTGGAGCTTTTTGGGGATTGACCAAGCGATTACGAAAATCCTTGGAGCTTTTGGGTTGACCTTGCGATTATGGGAATCCTTGGAGCTTTTGCGTTGACCAAGTGATTATGGGAATCCTTGGAGCTTTTGGGTTGACCTTGCGATTATGGGAATCCTTGGAGCTTTTGGGTTGACCAATGGATTATGGGAATCCTTGGAGCTTTTGGGTTGACCAAGCGATTATGGAAATCCTTGGAGCTTTTGGGTTGACCAAGCAATTATGGGAATCCTTGAAGCTTTTGGGTTGACCAAGCGATTATGGGAATCCTTGGAGCTTTTGGGTTGACCAAGCGATTATGGGAATCCTTGGAGATTTTTGGTTGACCAAGCGATTATGGGAATCCTTGGAGATTTTTGGGTTGGGCTATGGCTCTTCTAAACATGGAATGGCCACAAATGACTGATGTTCAAGGGCTCTAGTTCCATGATTCCGTCAAGAGAGGCTAGCCGGTATATTCTAGGTCCTATTCTATTGTCAATGACATAAGGACCTAAAACGTTTGTCATGAATTTGTCCCTTAAATGGGATGAAAGACTAGAGTTCTATTGATTTTATTTCAAGACCAAGTCACTGACCTGAAAGTCCCTCAAGTGAACTTTCATGTTGTATGCTTTCTTAAGTCGCACTTGATAGATACGTAAATTATCGAAGGCATTAACACATCATTTGTCAAGCAACGTAAGCTGGTCTAACCGGGACTACCATGCAGTATCATCATCGATGAACTCTTGCATTGATATGCATAGGGAAGGAATTTCCAACTCGAGAGGCATGAAAACCTCGGAGCCATACATGAGCAAAAATGGAGTTGCCCTAGTGGGCGTCCAAATGCTAGTGCGATAGGCCCACAGGGAAAGTGGGATGTGAATGTGCTAATCTTTATGATTATCTATGACTATATTTTTTAGGATAGCGACTAGCATTTTGTTTGATGCCTCTGCTTGCCCATTTGCCTATGGATAATAGGGTGTCAAAAAACTATGCTGAATTTTGTACTTTGTGGTCAAAGCATGCACATATTTGTTCTTGAATGGCGTCCTATTATCTGAGATTATCTTGGATGGAATACCAAAATTACATATGATGTTATGCAAAATGAACTCCACAATGCGGGTTCTTGTCATAGAGGTAAGCAGAACTGCTTCCACCCACTTGGTGAAGTACTCTATGACTGTGATGATAAACGTGTGACGACCTGAGGATGTAGGGGAGATCTTTCTGATTAGATCTAGGCCCCACTACAAAAATTTCCAAGCCAATTGGACCAGCTGCAAGGCCTGGGAAGGTACATGCATCAAATTAGCATGATGTTGACACTTCATGCACTTCCTGACATATGCGCAACAATATCACTCTAAAGATGGCCAATAATAACTCATGTGAAGAATGCGCTTTGCGATGGCCATATCGTTGAAGTGACCACCGCATGTACCATCATGCACTTGGGCGATCGCCCAAGTGGAATATTGCTGGTCCAAACACCAAAGGAGGATCCCTTCATAGCTGCGATGGTACAAAATGTCTCCTAACAAGACATGCTTTGCCACTTTCTGCTTGAATGCTTGTTTTGCAGCATGCATCAATCCAAGTGGGAGGTTACCTAACTTGAGGTAGTCCCTAATGGGTGAATACCAATCCTATTGATCAGAAGCCTCGATGGTATGAACAGCCTATCCCTCTTGAAGTTTATCCCTAGTGAAAGCTGAGCGGGAAAGAACTTGTAAGAATAGCGTTGTTGATGAGGAATCTTAGACCTAGGGGCTAATTATTTTTAGACCTAGGATATGTTCATTAGGACTTAGTATGCAAAATAATCAACGTGAGTTGTTTGTTTCCTCCGTTGAATGGTCTAGGTCTAGGTGTTTTTCTTTTCGACATTTTAGGGCTTTCATCTTTAGCCTTTCCTTGATTTTGTACGTAAATCCTTGGAGCAGTTGATGATTTACAGGATTACGGTTTTATTTTTGGACTTATTTAAAGTCCTATGTTTTCAATAATACGTAGCTTCATATTTTCCATATCAGTTGGTATCAGAGCGGGTTAATTTTGGAGGTTTTGGGTCATTTTTGACCTCCATAGTGAACTCCACCACCTGTCCAGTTGAAGCTCAAGGAAAATTGTAGAAAAGATTGCTACAAATTCCATTGTTGTTACCACAAATTGCTGACAATAAAATAACTACGCCAAAAATTGTCAACAAAATTTTGTCAATTTTTGGAGGGACAACATTTTGTTGTAAAAGTGCAAAATTATTTTTGGAGGTGACTGCAATCACGCATCGACGTATTTTATTTAAAACAAACTTTTATTTTGTTTTTTGATGTGCCCTTGAGTTCGTGACACACTTTTGTTGCGGACATTCCTTCAACGAACATTGGGCGATTTTTTGTGAACATCTTTTCGATGTCGCACATCTACATTTGGCACAGACCCACTGACCGTATAATTCTGTGACGCATAGCCTTGTTTTAGAGCTCCACGCTGTCAATGCTATCTCTGCAATGCATACCCCTATTTTGGAGCTCCATATTATCAAAAATAGGCACCTGCTGAACTCTTGATGGAACCTACTAAATAGTGTCAGCTCCTATCTCCTCCGCCATCCACTGCCACAGTCAGAACTCTGTCTTGGTAACACACAATGAAGAGTGGCCATTGGCAATCTGCTACTTCCCGACACCTTCGAATTGATTTCTTGATGATTGGCAATGAATTTCGGCAGATATAGTGCCCAACATAGTCAAATCTCTGCTGCTGCCTTCAACTCCATGGAAACCAGATTTTCCAGGCAGTACATAATTTCCATTGGCCCGCGTGCCCGTCACCCTGCACCTGTGTACTCTGGCAGATGCCAGAATTGTCAAAAGGTGCATAGACTTCTATTATTGGCCATTGTAAATGATAGTGCGCGGGCTCAGAACAGTCTACGTGTAGAGTGTGGTCGAAGGTTTTCGATCCACATTTGTTGGCTCCCAGTTCGAGGTTGTCGATAATGTCATCATCGTCCATGTAGCAGTCACGTGATTGGGCTTGGTACTCTATGGGTTAATCCCACATTGCTCGCACGCCCCTGCGTTTGCGTTTTATAATAGGCATCTCGCCTATTTTCTATCAACGGCATTGTCGTGTCTACCATGCAAGTTCTATTGGTTGATTGATTTCATCACCTGGTTTTCGGTGAAAGACGCAACATTTTCCATGTTTCATTTGATTGGTGCTGCCTGAATTTGTATAAGTCATTGACATTAGAAACATTGCATTCGATAAAATCAAACCACCTTTTTCATTTCACTTTATAAAAAAAAAAAAAACAAATATACAATTATTTTTTTCTTTACTATAAAGTCAATTTTGACTTTTTAAGACATTGTGCAAGCACATTTTTGCAACATTGTGAAAATATTTCTTTTACCCTTCCATTTGTAAATTTGCAAATTTTGCAAATTAAATTGGGCACATTTTCTTTTGCACCTTTGTGACTTTGTGACAATTTTTGCTGGCGATCACTCGGGGTCAAATGGCTTCTGAATTAGCCAACAAATTGGCTCAAGTAACCCAACTTGTCAGCGTTTTGGTTGATAAGGTTACTTCTAATGAAGTCCAACAACAATGTGAGGTTCCCATTTACACTGGTTCATGAGATCCAGAGGTCCTCAATAGTTGGATTTTGGACATGGACAGTTGGTTTGAGTATACCAAGATAGCAAAGGATCAGCAAGTTAACTTTGCTAAGTTGAAGCTTTCTGGCATTGCCAAGGTCCTTGTCACTGATCGCCAACGGACCCAAAATCCCATTGATACATTGGATAAATTGTAAAGAGTTTTGAAGAATAATTTTTATCCTTCAAACTATGCCACTGAGCTTGACATCAAGTGGCTTCGTCTTCGAAAAACCTCTAATATGAGTGTTCATGACTATATTTTTCAATTTAACAAGTTGCAAATTTTGAATTTTGTTCAGGATAATGAGGCACAACTTGTTAACAAATTCAAAAGTGGCTTGCAGGAACCCATTTACAGGAAGATGAAATACAAGTTGATTTTTAACATTGACATGGCTTTCAATCAAGCCCTTCTTGCTGAGGAGGAAATGAGGGAGCAATCGTGTGGGACTCGCTCTTCTACGTCGGGAGGAAATCAGAAGGCTTCTCCTCAACCTTCCAAGGGAGCTAAATCTTCTTCTTCTCGTTCTCCCTCTTCTTCATCTTTCCCTTCTTCTTCACAAAAATCTTCTTCTTCTAAATCACCTTTGATTTGTAATTATTGTAAAAAGCCAGGACATACTCAAAAGAGGTGTTTTAAGTTGCAAAATGTGAAGAAACAATCCCTAGTTGTAAAGCCTTCCAATGAGGACTCACAAGAAAATCCCATTGAGGCTACAAGGGAACGTAAGCCTTATAAGGAATTGGCAGGGTTAAACAAATTGACCCTTATGAATACTTCACAAGGTGATCACGAGAATTTGTTTGTGACTATGGTCCATCTCAGTGACACATTTATGGTTGATTGTATAATCGATAGTGGCTCACAAAAAAATCTAATTGCGAGGTCCGTTGTTGACAAACTGAAGTTACCGATGAATCCCCATCGTCATCCTTATCCTTTGGGATGGAAGGACAATGGGATTATATCTGACATCACACACATATGCACTATGAATTTTTCTTTCAGTCCTTTTGTGGACTCGGTTGTGTGTGATGTAAATCCAATGGATTGTTGTGGCTTGTTGCTTGGAAGACCCTATCAATACGATAGGAGGTCTATACATGATGGGTACAAAAACACATACACTTTGCATAAAGAAAATAAAACTTTCATAATCATAAGTACACAACAAACTCCACATAATTTGATGTTGAGTTGTAGAAAAGCATGCAAAGCTATAAATCAAGCAAAGGAATTAGCACTCATCTTCATCAAACCAATTCAAGAAGAAAAGCAAGCACCTAAGCACACTAATAACAATATTTCTTCAGTTCATTCAATACTTCAATCATTTTTTGATGTTTTTCAAGAACCCACAAGTCTTCCTCCTGAAATACAGATTAATCATAGTATTGAGATTGTTCCTGCATCTTCTCTTCCTATAGACAATCAATAGTGCAAATGGAAGAAATTAAGAAACAAATTCAAGCATTGTTGACTAAAGGGTTCATCAAACCTTTTCCCCTTGTGCTTCTCCTATCTTGCTTGTGTTGAAGAAGGATGGCACATGGAGATTATGCATTGATTTTAGGGCACTCAATAAGATTACAATCAAGAATCGTTATCCACTTCCTCGCATTGATGATCTCTTGGACCAATTGCAAGGTGCAAAATTCTTCTCCAAGATTGATCTCAAAAGTGGGTATCATCAGGTGAGAATTCAAGCATAAGACACTTGGAAAACAACATTTAAGACCAAATTGGGGCTCTTTGAATGGCTTGTCATGCCCTTTGGCCTTACAAATGCTCCAGCTACATTCATGCAGCTGATGAATGAAGTATTCAGAGATTATTTGGATCAATTTGTAATCATCTATTTGGATGACATTCTTATATATTATTCTACTTGGGAGAATAATTTGGAACACTTGGAAATAGTTCTTCAAACTCTTCGAAAGAACCAATTGTATGCAAATTTTCCTAAATGTTCCTTTGGGAAAACATTCATTGCCTATCTTGGATTTGTAATTAGTGAAAAAGGTGTGCAAGTAGATCCTTCCAAAGTTGAAGTTATCTTCTCTTGGCCAACTCCTACTTTAGTCACAGAGTTAAGAAGTTTTCTTGGACTTGCCAATTTCTATCGCAAGTTCATTGGAGGATATTCTTCTATTGCTATACCTTTACACTATTTGACAAAGATCAAAGTTCATTTTTAGTGGACAAAGGATCAACAAAAATCCTTTGACACATTAAAACACAAATTGAGTACTGCACCAGTTCTTGTTCTTCCTGATTTGTCTCAACCATTTGAGATAGAAACTGATGCTTCACAAGTTGCACTTGGAGCTGTGCTCATGCAGAATGGCCATCCAGTGGCTTACCATTCAAAAATATTTTTAGAGGCCAAGAAGAACTATTATACATATGATAAGGAGTTCTATGCTTTGGTTCAAGCAATCAAGTATTGGAGGCATTATCTCTTGGGAAAAGAAACAATTGTTCATACAGATCGCATGCCCCTTAAGTTTCTTCAATCTTAAACAAAAATTGAGGAAGCTAGGCACATGAAATGGGCATCGTACTTGCAACAATTCTATTTGGTAATCAAGTACAAGAAAGGACAAAACAATGTAGTGGCTAATTGTTTGAGTCATCCTCCTTCTACTCTTGTTTTGACAGTTGTCACTACATCCCATCTTGGCTTCCAAACTTGGCCTACACAGTATCCTATGGATCCAGATTTTGGCAAAGTTTTCCACAAACTTTCCAATCCTTCTTGTTCAAATTTGAGAGCTCTTCAGGACTTTCATATTCAGGATGGAATGTTGTACAAATTGGACAAACTTTGTGTTCCTCATGGGAACATGAAGTCTCTTCTGAAGGAGGCTCATTCCACACTCTATGGGGGACATTTTGGTAGGCAAAAAACTCTTCATCATCTTCAACGGTTTTTCTTTTGGCCACACATGCAAAGAGATGTTCTTCGTTTCTTGCGACAATGTGTAGTCTGTAATCACTCCAAATCAGCCAATAGGATATTGGGAATGAGCATGCCTTTGCCCATTCCTTCTCGTCCATGGGAAAGCATTTCCATGGATCTCTTGAGCGGTTTTCCAATGACAGTACGCAAGAATGATTATGTCTTTGTTGTGGTGGACAGATTCAAGCAAAATGGCCAAATTCATTCCTTGTCGCAAGACAAGTACTGCACAAGATCTTGCCCAACTCTTCTTTGAGGTGGTATGGCATTCTTTTGGTCTTCCTACCAACATTGTCTCTGATCGTGACTCACGCTTTGTGGGTCACTTTTGGTGATCACTTTGGAAGATTTTGGGAGTATCTCTTAACTTCTCTACTACTTATCATCCTCAATCTGATGGGCAGACAGAGGTAGTTAATCATACTCTCATGCAGATTTTGAGGATTTACCATCATTCCACTCTAGCCAAGTGGGACTTAAGCCTCACTCACATTGAGCACGCCTACAACAGGGTCGTCCACATTTCTACCAGGCACTCTCCATTTGAAGTGTGTTTTGGTTTTCAACCACTTGCTCCTTATGAGTTACCTTTGTCTTTGCCTTATTCAGCCACAATGCAAATTCAGAAGGAACAAGACAAGGCCAACTCTTTTATACAGCATTTGCAGAGTCTTCAAGCCAAAGTGGTTCAAATTCTTCAGAAGACTCAGAAAAAACAGAAACAATAGATGGACAAGCACCGCACACCTCATTCCTTTCAAGTTGGTGACAAAGTATGGTTTCATATTGACAAATGACGATTTGCAGATAAGGCACATAGCAAAATCAATCCTCTTCATTATGGGCCTTATACTATTCTTTAGCAAATCTTTGAGAATGCCTTTCGCTTGGATATTCCAACTCATATTGGCATTCACGATGTCATCAATGTTGATCTTCTCAAACCATACTATGATTTAACACTAGAAATAGTTCCAGCCATCATACATCCAGTTGATGTGGTTCCTTATGTTCAGCTTCCGCTTGACACCGATACAGTATTTGATACGAAGACTTGACAAACACGCCAAGGTGCTTCTACTTTATATCTTGTGGCCCGACGAGGCCAATTTCCACATCAGGCTCGCTGGATTTATGCTCACATTCTGTCCCAAGATTTTCCCTCTTTGTTAAAAGCATTGGAGTCCAATGCTTCTTTTTTTGGGATGAATGATGAGGAATCTTAGACCTAGGGGCTACTTATTTTTAGACCTAGGATATGTTCATTAGGAATTATTATGCAAAATAATCAACGTGGGTTGTTTGTTTCCTCCGTTGAATGGTCTAGGTCTAGGTGTTTTTCTTTTCAGCATTTTAGGGCTTTCATCTTTAGCCTTTCCTTGATTTTGTACGTAAATCCTTGGAGCAGTTGATGATTTCCAGGATTACGGTTTTATTTTTTGGACTTATTTAAAGTCCTATGTTTTCAATAATACGTAGCTTCATATTTTCCATATCAGTTGTGTTGCTATTAAGGGGAGTAGGGGAGAACAAGGACCCCCAGTTGGCATGTTTCAGACGATTGCAGATTCAAGAGAACCTATCCTAAGGTGGCTTAATCTGGATCATGTGGATTCCTGGCGTTAAATTAGAGCTTACTCGCTCCATCGCTGATTGTGATAGTGTTTTGACTTGAATGGTGGTCATATCACCAAAAATTTCTTGCGGGATTAGCGACCCCAAAGAGGCCATAGTGTCCACAAAATGATTTGATGACTTAGGGAGTGCCTCGATGTCGTACCATTCAAGCTTTGCTAGGAATTTTTCCACAAGGGCTTTGTAGGCCTGCAGAACTGGGCATTTACATTGGAATACCCCTTTGACTTGGTTGACAATTAGCAGTGATATCACCAAAGATGTTCAATCGCTTGATGTTCATGGTGATTGTTGTCTAAAGACCTATGAGCAAGGCTTCATATTCTACATTATTGTTGGTGCACGGGAAGTCTAATTTAAATGACAGGGGCATAGGAGCCCCTTGCGGTGTGAAGAATACTATTCTCGTGCCACCACCTTGCTCACATTTGGAACCATCAAAAAATAGGGTTATGTCAGCCTGTGACTCAGGCTAGTCAGAATTCGGTGATTTTGAGACATGGAAGACCCCATCATCGGGTAGTTCTATAGCCAGAGGCTAGTTGTATTTGAGAGGAGCCTCTGCTAGTTGATCGGCTATGACCTGACCTTTTATGGATTTATGTCCAATAAACTCTATGTCAAATTCCATCAACAACATGATCCATTTTGCCATGTGGCTACTATGATAAGTACGACTCATCATGTATCGCAATGGATTCTCCTTAGACACAACATGCGTAGTGTTGCTCAACATGTAGTGGCGTAGCTTTTTGGTAGCAAACACCACTGCCAAGCAGATTTTCTCAACGTATGCATAGTTAAGTTCATAACTAACTAAGGTGCGGCTAAGATAGTAAGTAGCCTATTCTTTGTGAAGTTCATTCTTCTGGGCTAGCATGGCACCCAATGCCACATCAGTAGTTGAGATGTATAAGTAGAACGACACTCCTGGTCTCAATGGTGCCAATACTGGCGATGAAGCTAAGTATTGTTTAATGTCGTCGAAGGCTGACTGGCACTCGTCATTCCAGTGAAATGCTACCCCTTTGTGCAATAATTTTTTCATTGGTCAGCACTTGTCAGATAGCTGCACTATGAAGTGCTTGATCGACGTGACCTTTCCCTGCAGGCTTCTGAACTGCTTCATGGTAGTTGGGGGACGCATTTCAATGATTGCCTTGACTTTGTTGGGGTCCACCTCAATGCCTCGCTTTGAGACTATGAAACCCAAGAGCTTTCCAGATGTGACGCCAAAAATGCACTTCTTGGGATTCAGTATGACTCTATGCTCCATGAGGTGATCAAGGATCTTGCTTAAATAACCGAGATGATCCGGGCGCAAAAGAGATTTGGCCAACAAATCATCCATGTAATCTTCCAAAGTCTTGTGCATGTAATCATGGAAGATGTATGTCATGGCATGTTGGTAGGTGGTGCTAGCATTTTTAAGGCCAAAAGGCATGACCTTATAACAAAACGTCCCCTAAGGCGTTGTGAACACCATTTTTAGTTGGTCCTCAGGATTGATACGAATCTGATTGTATCCTGAGAAACCATCCATGAGGGATAGCATTTCATGGCCCACTGTAGCGTCTACCAATGTGTCGATGCTAGGCAAGGGAAAATCATCCTTAGGACTCACTTTTTTTAGATCTTGAAAATTAGTGCATATGCGAATCCTCCCATCGGGATTATTGATGGGCACCATGTTGGAGAGCCATGGTGGATAATCCATGCAGATGACAAACTGTGCATCCAACAACTTTTACAATTTGTATTTGACCATTAAGGCCACTGTTGGGTGCATCTTGCATAGTTTCTACTTAACTGGCTTGACTGTTGAATCAAGCGTTAGATTATGCATAACTAGCTATGGGTCTAGTCTCGGCATGTCTTTGTATGACCATGCAAAAACCTCCTTCTTCTCTTTGATAAGGGCAACGTAGTTGGCTTGCTCTTCGGGGGATAAACTTACCCCTAGCTTGATGATCTATGGATTCATTGGATCTGAGCCGATGTCTACGTCAGTCGTCTCCTCCACTGACATGTGGGATCCGTCTTCCAACTGGTGTGGAGTTGGGATCAAATGAATATCATTTGCTAAGTTTAAATCTACGTTGGGAATCTCAGGTTCCTCTTCAGCATGGAAGATATCCTGAGTTGGCCTTGGGGTAAAATGAATCATCTCACCAAAATTCCAGTACTCTGATGGGGATGGAGGTGAATTGACGTGATCCCAATCTATGGCATCTATGTCTAGATGCAATGACCATGTTGGATCAACTAGATTGTGGATGGGGGAGGTTAAGTCAATGGAGATCATGTTGATGAGATGATTTTGATCTCCATTACCATGGATATGGTGACTTGAACATCCTAGATGACTCCTGCACTCCGGATATGGCTCTGGAGGAATGGGCATGAATGGATCGGCCCTATGTGTAGATACAAATATAGGGTCTACCCTTGGAACTGATGCCACTATAGGGTCTTTTGTTGGAAGGTATGCATCGTATGCCTAGAGTAGCGGATCCAACACTTGGTCCCATCATGCTGGGTCTACATACCACTCATGCCCTGGCACTATGTTTAATTGTTCGAATATATCATTAATATCCAAGTGGTGTCGATGCTGCATCTATCGCATGTGATTAAGATATGCCATTTCTATCTCATCTTCGTAATCACTATCAGAGATCCAAAAGCCCTTGTTGGCTCCGATAATTGTTTGAGACATTACAGGCTTGTCTTGCTCAAGAAAATTAATCTGGCCCCATTGTGGTTGTTCCACTCTCCATGGGGGGACCTAATGCTCTTGACGTGGCACTGGCTTGAATGGAGCCTCTAGAGGGAACATTGTCAAGAGGCTCTCTTGATAGTCATTCACGGGGATCACTTGGGAGTGATCACTATCTGATTCGAAGGGGTCATATGATGTTGGTTCATATTATGACTCATCCTTCGAAGATCCCTCTTGAAACTATCTATAACCTCCTTGAAAGTGAGTCCCTAAACTTTTGCCTCTCTCTAGCAAAGGGAAAGGGTTATTGAGGCTAATAAGGGTGGTTGTTGACCATGGGAGGTAATACCCCAACTTATACGTTGTGTTAGGGTTGGCATAAGGATATGATGCCAATCCACCCTTGTTGCCTATCCCTAGGCCTTGCATGTCCTCGACCAAGATGTCTAAGGGCAGGGGGTGATTGAACCCTACTCCTGACTTTTCATAAGGCATTTGGTATCTTGGTTGGCAAAGGACACGCACTCCTTGTTCATACCTACCTAACCCATATCCATGCCAATTGCATTGGCCGATATATCTCAGAGTGAAATCCAGGTTAGATAGATAGTTGACATCTTCTACAAAGGGCTCTTCATCTTCGTCCTCTTGCATGCATGGCTCAGTACCATGATCAAGGCCCCCATACACAAAGTTTGTCTGGTTTTGCGGGCAACCTAAAGGAACAATTGTACCAATGGGGAGGTGAGGTCTCCCCATGTCTTGCATGGACTCTAGTGTGGGCGTTGCTACAAAATTCTACACCAGATACTCCCCCAGGCCCGTATTGGCCATTTCAATAGTGATTGTTGGTGATTGAGGGGGAGGGAATGGAAGCTCTTCCTGAATCCACTCCATGTTGGGTGAATTAGGAGCTTCCACTTCCATTTGACTAGGCATCTCTTCAGTAGAGATGGTTGATACTACTGGCAGCGCCTCTTCCAGAGGTTGCACCTCCTCCATGGGTCTCTTCCCTTTGTCCTTTTGTTTGGCCATGATAGGTGGCATCTTTAGTGAAGGACCTGAAGCTGACTGGGGTCTTGGTGGATTTGTCATCAGGGATGCTTGTGAAATTGGACCTTGTCTAGATGGATTTAGCTAAAAATCCAAATGCGTCGATGGAAGGGTCGATTACGGCATCAACTGCACCGCATATCAATATTTGAAGGGTTCCAAGTCCGTCGGGACTACATGTACTTCCCCTTCAAATGTATACTTCAAACATTGATGAGCTATCGAAGGGACACACTTCATGTCCCTGATCCATGGCCACCCTAGCAAGATATTGTAGGCCATCTCACCCTCCAAAATATGGCACAATGTAGGTATCGTCTTTTGTCCTACTTGAATAGGTAGGACGATTGTGCCAACTGTCGAGCAAATTGCATCGTTGAATGCTCGTAGTGTATATGTGGAGGCTGTGATATGAGATGCTAGAAACTTTAGATGTTTCAATGCCACTGTAGTAATGATGTTACTGGATGAGCCAATGTCTACCAACACCCTCTTATACGGGTTCCTGTTGACCCACACGATAACATGCAGGGGTGGATCTGCCATGTCATCAGACACTAATTTCACCTCGTCTTCTCGAAAGGTGATAACTGGCTCCGTGCATCATTTTACATACCCCACAAAGTTGTTGAAGGAATTCGCTTCCTAGGGCTACAACTCGATGGCTTTCAATATCTCCATTAGAGCCTCCCGATGGGGCGGGGATTGTTGTATAAGCTCATATATGGAGAGCCTAGCCGACGTGGTCCTCAAACTTTGAGTGAGTTTGGTTTGAATCGTGGCCACGGGTCTAGGTAGAGGAAGTTGCGTAGGATGTTGTTGAGGTTGTGATGTCGATGGAACCTCTATTGTGGCTGCCTCAGGAGCAACTCCTGGGTATCTCTTGTTCCTCGTCACTATGCTTATCATTCCTACATACCCTTGCATGGGGCAATTCTATTACACCTAATTGACTTGAAGGGGTTTTTCCTGTGCCTCATGGGCAGGCAAGGGGTCTTTGAAGACTCCCATCTGCTGGTTTTTTGGCACTACGAGGTTGTCCACTGCCAACGTCTTGTTGTCAATTAAGTCTTGTATCAAACCCTTGAACTTCTAGCATGCATTGAGGTCATGTCCTCTCCGCCTATGGAACCTACAATACAAGTCCTCTTGGTATCCCTTAGGCTTCTGCGCATTGGGATCTATGGTTTGAATTTTTGTAAGGTTGATCAAGTTCACCATTGATAAGTGGTCAAATAGGGAGTCCCTAGACTCCGTATAAGGTGTGTACTATCACTAAGGATGACGCTGCTGATTTTGCTCCTACTTCTGGTTTTCTCTTTCATAATTATTAGGAGGCACTGCCTAATAGTTAGCCTTTTGAGGTTGTGTTTCTTATGCAAGCTTAGGGACATTTATAGCAACTTGATTTACCACAATGGGTTTTTGTTGCACAGTCCCTATTTTTTTGTTCTTGTTCCATTCTTTCTTCTTAGGTTTTGCAATCTCGCCATCCTGTATCTTGATCTCTTCGATAATTCTGGCTTGCGCCAGAGCTTCTTCTAAGGTGGCATATTTCTATAGCTGCAATAGCACAAATATCGATCTCAAACAACTTCTTGAGAACATTTGTGTAAGGTCAGACATAGGAGGGAGGTAGGGTAGCTTGGAAAGCAGAGTCCTCCACCGATTCCCATAGGCTGCCATGGTCACTTCCTCATACTGCCTGAGGCTAGCCAGGTCACTTAGTGACGCCTTCTTCTTGGTGTTGAAGGCGAAGCATTTGAGGAACGCATCCACTAACTGATCCAAGTTACTGATGTTGTGTTTTGGTAATTGCATGAACCAATCTGAGGCAGGGCCCACGAATGTAGTTATAAAGGTTCTCAACAACAAAGCATCATTGTCCTGAATGCAAAAGCATTGGCTTAGGAACCTCTTCACATGCTCTTGGGCATCCTCCTCACCCTTGAAGATTACCAACTGAGATAGCTTAAAGTGTTCAGGGTAAGGGGGTCCAGGCATTGACGGATGCACAGGATGACTACGAAGTTGGCATAACATGGGCTTTTGGGGCCCAGAAGCTTTGGTTTCCATGGACTCCAAATGCTCTAGAAGTGCCTTATATGCATCAGAAGACTTAATCTCTTCCTCTTTAGTTTTCTCCCATTGTGGGTTGTGGGAGACTTGAGGCCTATAGAGGGGTGGTCGGATAGTAGCCCCTCCACCTAGATAAGGCATTTCAGCTTGCTCCTCTTCTTGTTCATACTCCTCATAGGCTTCTCTAGGAGTCTCTAGGCGAGACCTATGACCATGGTTGGGTCCTTGTGGATGGAGTCCATCGTTGTTTCGAGGAGTGGCCTCCCATTCAGGTCTAGGAGGTCTTGGAGGTAGCACTTGGTAAGGTCGTGGGGACCTGTCTCATACCAAGGGGTTGCACCTCTCATATTGTTCCACCCTTTGGGTGTGATGGGTTGGAAGCCTCTTAGGCATCGTGTTATGGAGCAGCTCATCTACTTGGCGTTGAATGCGCTCCTTGCTAAGGCGGTATAGACGCTCTAGCTACTATTGATCTTGCTCAAGCTATGTAATCTCTGCTTGGTAGGAGGCATGTCTGGCGACTGCCAGGTCGATCTATTCTACCATCTTGAGCCTAGGAGGCCTAGATGCCTCTCCTACACACTTACCCCAGTCTCGATGATCTAAGATCTCAATAGGTCGATTCCCTCTATCGAGGTTGGTGGTATTTACCCAAGGCTCTAGCCTTAGTAGGTGATCATGGTATCTATCTAGTGTGGAAGCGCATGGCCCCTGCACTATATATTGCTCTTGAGGAATGTAATCATCTTCCTCAAACTCCCTTTCATATGTGTGAAAGGGGTGGGTAGAGTTAGCTTTCCCTACTTGAAGGGCCTTGCGCTCTGGATTTTGTCTATTGATTCTAATAGTGATGGGGGGCAAAGTAGGGATGCCATCATCATGTGGCCTCTCCTCATGGAAACTATGTCGCTCTAGGGCTTCATCGCACTGTGGCCACTCATATCGAGCTTCTAAGGGAGCCCTTTTATCTATGTTGAGTGCCACGTGTAAGGACTCTTCACGAAAGGGGATTTGATGAACGAGCATGTGTCTCAAAGGGGTGTCCCTATAATTCCATCTTGACATGGCATGATGTGGACTCTCTTATGGGTCAGGCCACCAAGGCGGTATGACTAAGTCCTTATGGCTATAGCAGAGGTGACTCGTGCCCCCTTGTACACTTTCCATAGCTTTCGCCCTTTATTGGGCTTGGCTACGTGTGTACACCATGGTGGCGCTTTCCTACAAGCTATGTAGATTTTTATCTCTTTTTTTATAATTTTTCTTTGCTACACTAAATAGAAAATATCATACACACACACAAGCAGTGATTATCTTGTTTAAATATTGAAAGTGTGTCCTAGACCTGGTTTAGTGTGTTTTTGGTTTTTGTTTTTGTTTTTTTTTTTTTTTTTTTTTGAAGGTTTTTGTAAAGAACATTTAAATGCAAAATGATGGCTCTTATAGCTCCCAAAAATGGTCACCCCTTCGATATACCATTTCCAGGATGATATACCAACCTCTCTATATACCCGCCCTTATGTGAGGGAAACTATAGGTATGTGAGAGCAGATGGTACGTGGAACATAGGCGGTACGAAAGGGGAATCACCCTGTTTATGACACCTACCATAGAAGACTTATCCTCATGTGCTGGGAATCACCCTAGCTACACTCGATCAGCTTTTGTCAGGATTTATGTCTAGCAATAGTTGCGATCGGGGTAATGGATGTAAAATTCAAGCCAAGGTGGTGATGAAATCCACCGTTGGTCTTGATCAAGGGCTGGGATTTTACGACCAGTGCCTTGGTTTTTGAGTTGCCACATGGTGGGTGGGGTTCTTTTTATTTTGCAAAATGGAAACAAGTAGGCGGTAAAGGAAAAATAATTTCCCTAAGCAAGCAAGGACCTTAAAACAGAAAAACCAAAGACAAAAATAGACAAGAAAAGTTCAGAATCCTTACCTCTTCTCTACCCAAATCTATCGGTTCTGAGTTTCTACCCGAAAACCACATAGACAAAAATTCGTCCTAGGGGGGAATGAATTACAGGACTAAATTCATCATAGGGTGGGGCAGATTCCCATTCACCCCTGGATAGGACGAATTCCAGCTCTGTATTCACCTCAGGCTGGAACGAACAGCAGTCCAGTGTCTAAAAACTTTGTACCTGCAAGAAAAATGACCAAGTTTTGATCAGATCCCTGATCTTAAAAAAATAGAGGACTAGGTCCCACTGTGATCACCACTGGAAGCATGATGATACGAAAACAAAAAGGAAAATCTCCAAGCACGATGCAAAAATGAAATTGAACTTAATGCTAAACCCTACGAATTAGAAATGCATGAGATGGAGAAAAACATGAATTAAAGCCCAAATGAAATAACAGCCCTTCTCTTTTATTGATGTATTTCAAATTTCAGTTACAATCCACATCCTCCCTCTTTAGGGGCGAGGAACGTCAAATTCATCTCTTGGTCACATCCATGGATAACCATCCTTCTTTCGCGTGCCCACATGTAAGGTGGGCAGACCAAAATGTCACCACCACTTGTGCATACAAATGTTTATTCCTTGATACTCCTCCAATGTTCCGATCCTACATTCAAATGAACAAGAAATAGTTAGTAGAACCTACAGATGAAACAAAACATGCAATCCCTAAGCCTACGATCAATGAATGAGAAAAATGAATTAAACTATAACTAAAATGAATCCAAATGCTTTGAAAATTTTACAAGGGCATCAAGAAATCACCAGGAGGGTACTGCAAAAAGAACAGTCAGGAAATTCCTCACCGATTTGAATTCACTCTAGGGCGGGACGAATTTACCTGCAATAAAATGCCGAAAAGGTACTGTCTCAAATGTCCTACCTAGAGAGCTCCAAAAGACCTAAAAACTTGGGGTTAGCTAATTGGGGGTATTTTGGGAAGACCCAGATGGTCAGAGTTTCCCAATTTGGCCTCCATTGGTAGGAATTTGATGATGCTACCTGCAAGTTAATAAAGACAAAAAGTGATAGAACATGATAAGATTTGCTCAAAACATTACGAAATCGAAATTGTAAACTACCTAAGTAGAATAAGATGAAATGCAAGATAAAAATGATAGAAAGAAACATCTGCCATAGATTCCTAATCGTTCCTAAAAGGGATGATTAGACTCGCGGCAGTGCAGGGGTACCCGGGTAGGCCGCCCACCATTGGGACCTGATTTCAGTGCCAATCCACTTGGGATGGGTCTAAAATCCCTTGTAAGGTGTTGTCAAAAAATTGGGGTGGTATTCTATGGCCAAATGTCAGGTTTTGGGCTCAAGATTCGACCTTTAAATGATCACCCAATGACCTCTTCTCCAAAAGAGATCACGGATGTGAAAGGCATAAATCGCACAAGGATGTATGGGGAAATAAAATGGTAGCACTTCGTTGCTCCAAATTTCTCTTCCTTTCCTCTTTTGGGGTGAGGAAACTCACCAATTTATAGACTTGGAGGTCTCTTGAAATGGGCATGCAGAGGCGCCACTTGGCAATCATGCCTTCCTAGGGGGAAGGATATTCCTCCCTAAATAGGGACTTCATGACTGCCCTTGTAACAACCTCTAATTCTCGAAAATGCTCACCCACACTCCCATGCAATGAAGTAAGCATTAAGCGATGGATCTGAGCTGCCATTTTTCAAGATTTGACTTTTTTCTTGTCAAACCTGTAATTCGCCCAACCCTGGAGCGAATTTAGAATTCGTCCTGGGGTGGGGCGAATCCCAGTTTGAATTCGTCCCTGGGTGAGATGGATATTGAGAAAAGTTCCTGAAGGTGCCAAATGATTTTTGACCTTCCAAAACTGCTGTGAGAGTGGTTAGGACCAATGTTTACCCTTTGGGGGTTGCCCTTGGGGCTGTGTGTGTCAATGCGATTAGTGTTTGTAGTCACATAATCGGATTGGTGTTGTTTTGGTGTATACAAAAACTACTCTATGTGATCTTAAACATTTGATCATCTTTCCTGTTTCATTCTCAACATGGTTTTTGAAAGTCTTGAACATTTCAAAAGCTTCTGATTTATGCTTCAAGAAAAATATCCATGTCATTCTAGAATAATCATCAATGCACAACATAAAATATTTGTCACCATTTATGCTTTGTGTTCTCATGGGTCCACATAAATCAATGTGTATTAGTTCCAAAGGTTTGCTTGTGTAGTACTCTTTTGTTTTGAATGTGACTCTAGTTTTCTTACCCTTTTTGCATGAAGCACAAATGTTGTTTGTAGGTTTGTTGATGGTGGGAATATCTCTCACTGCCATTTTTGAGTTGATTTTTACTAGATTATCAAAACTGATATGACCGAGTCTCTTGTGCCACAACCAATTTTCTTCTTCCTATCGAATAAAACAAGCTCCTTTTGAAGTCTCCGAGAGCATGTACAAGGTTGCCGGATGTCCTTGATCCAGTTGCTATCAATTTTCCACTCGTTTGTTTTTCTAACTTCACAACCCCGCTTCTTAAAATCTACTTCATGACCTTTATCACAAATCGGACTTACGCTCAACAAGTTATGTTTCAAACCATCGTCAAACAAGACTTCTTCTGACTTAATTTTTTTTTCACTAATTTTAACTGAACCTTTGCCAACTATCTTAGCTCCATCATTATTTCCAAAATTTACTGAACCACCTTCATATTTTTGTAACTTCTCAAATTTTTGTTTGTCACTTGTCATATGACTGGAGCATCCACTATCAAGTATCCATGGTACATATTTATTTTGTGCTTTAAATGTTGTTTGTACGATTAAGGATTATTTTTCTTCCTTAAGTCGTTATTTTTCTTTCCACTCTGTTTTGATAATAGTTTTGGGCCCTTGTTTTGCATTTCCATTATCAATAGCTTGTGCATGTTTTTTGAGAAGTTTTCTATTTTTTCTCATCCTATTTGGTTGAAATTTTCTTCCCTGAATCTGATTTGATCCAAATGTACTTCTACAGTTTTTTGCAATGTGCCCAAAATTATGACAGCTATAACATTCTATTGTATAATTCATCAAAGGAGAAAAAGCATTTCTACTGGTGAAATTCCTTGGTCTTACATTATATTTGCAATCTAAGATTTTATGTCCATAGCCATTGCATTTAAAATAGAAACCAGAAAAGGGATAATTGAACCTGGGTGATGGTCTTTGCCATGTTGACATAGGAGCCATAGGTCTTCTTCTTCTTTGATGTGTGACATTGGTGAATCCATCATTGTCAATTCTCATTTTGTGCCTGACATTATTACTTTCTTTTGCATGATACATTTTTCCTTGATCAACCTGTTTCTTATTTTCATTCTTTATGGATTCTACATTTTTGGCCTTTGATCCATTTGATGATTCTCCTTCGACAAAACCCAGACCAAATTTGATGCCTGCAGGACTTTGGTCATTTATAATCTTATCCAGCTTCATAGAAATTTCTTCACATTTGTGATAGCAACTAATTTTGTGATTCATATCTTCTATCTGCGTCCGTAAACCAACATTCTCTTCTTCTAGTTTGCAACAATAATCTATTTTCATGGTAATTTGTATTTCAAAATATTTAGATATTTTTTTGTATTCTTCTGTCTGTACTTTCAGACTAGTTATGATTTCATTTGCATCCTCAAGCTTTTTTGAAATTTTCTTATTCTTTTTCTTCTCTATTTTCCACTCTTCAAGTGCAGAGATCAACTCACCTTCTAAATCTACTTCAGCCTCAGGGTTTTCACCACATACATCAGAGTTCACTCCTTTTTTGATTTTACTTCTTCAAATGCCATGAAAAGAGCTTCACCACCTGCCATTGTGTTACTTCCAAGATCACCCTAGCCGGTTAAGCTTGTACAGGAACTTAGCTCTGATATCAATTGTTAGTCTTACAATGACACTAAGAGGGGGGTGAATCAGTGTAGCTCTTTAAAATTGAATTTATAGCTCTTAATACCATAGCAATTAAAACTTATTACTAGATATAGCAAGTATAACAAAAGAGCATCACACAACACAAGATTTAAAGAGGTTCACCAATGTGGCTACTCCTAAAAAATTTATTGCTTGGACTACCATCCAAATCCAGTATTTGCAAAGCACCAACTTTACAATCAATTTACCAACACCCACTGGAAGGAGCACCAACCCTTGATTTATCTGCACTAACAGAAAGGAGCACCAACCCCTGATTTACCAGCACCAACTGGAAGGAGCACCAACCCCTGATTTATCTCCACCAACAGAAAGGAGCACCAAACCCTGATTTATTTATACCAATAGAAAGGAGCACCAAACCCTGATATACCAGCACCAACTGGAAAGAGCACTAACCCCTGATGCCAAGCTACAACCTGGACTTCAATTTGAATCTATAAGTTTGACAGTAAGATACCTTTGCTTTTGCAAGACCCTGACTGGTCTTCTTCACCTTTGTGTTCTCTACGCACTCTACTTTCTCTGTGCAATCACAATAGCACCTGGTCAAACTTCAACCTTTTCACTCTTTGTGCACTCTGCTCTCTCTACGCAATCACTTTGCACACTCTGCTTCGTTACAGTTGAACTTCACGATCGTCTTCTCCATTTTGTGCACTCTAATCTCTTTGCAAATTTCATACTTAGCATGATTCAACACGACTTGCTTTCTACACACAACAACCATATTTCACACACGTTCAACTCCCATTCAATTCTCCAAACAACCCTCCTTTTATAAAAATATTTTTTTATGATGAAAAACCTAATCTTAGTCGACTGTAAATCCTAATCTTAGTCGGCTTTCATAACAATTGTAAACCCTAATTTTAGTCGACTGTCATCGGTCTTCATCGGCTTCAACTCAAGAAGATGTTCGGTTTATCCATCGCTTGATGATTTCATTCTGGATAGACCCTGTAATCGCCATATTGACTTTTGATCACTCTTCATATTTTAGCAGTATGAAATCACTCTATAACTACCCTTGTAAATGCCGTAGTGATGTCGGTCCACTATCATACTTCTCATTTCAGTCAGGTTCTCCTTCTTGACTTGCGCATTTATGACCTATCATGAAATCATGAAATTTCTGCCTCTGTAGCTTCTTTTGTTACTGTTGTCGCGAAAATACATGTCGCGATATTATGACACTTTCACCTCTGTACACTTTCTCTATTCTTTTGTCGTGATATCATGACATTTCTACCTTCGTAGACTTTGTCTTTTCTTTTGTCGTGATATCGTGACATTTTCACCTCTATATACTTCGTCTTTGCTTTTGTCGCGATATCACACAACTTCTGCTTCCATAGACTTCGACTTTGCTTTTGTCACGATATCACGACACTTCTGCCTCCATAGTCTTCAACTTAGCTTTTGTCATGAAATCGCGACACTTCTGCTTTCGTAATTAGCTTCTTTTCTTTTGTCACGAAATCGTGACACTTCTGCCTTCGAAGTCTTCTTCTCTGCTTTTATCATGAAATCGTGACACTTCTGCTTTTGTACTTCTTTGCTTTTGTCATGAAATCGTGAAACTTCTACTTACAAAGTCTTGCTTTCTGCTTTTGTCGCAAAATCGCAACAGTTCTGCTTCCCTACGCTTCCTCTCTTTCTTTTGTCATGAAAATGCAACATGTCGTGATATCGCGACACTTTTCAAACTTACTTTCTCTCTTCTATTTTAGTCGCGAAAATGTGACATGTCGTGAAATTGTGACACTTTTCCAATTTACTTTCTCTCTCCTATTTTAGTCACGAAAATGTGACATGTCACGAAATCGTGACACTTTTTCAACTTACTTTCTCTCTCCTATTTTAGTTGCGAAAATACAATATGTCACGAAATCGTGACACTTTTCCAACTTACTTTCTTTCTCCTATTTTAGTTGCAAAAATGCGACATGTCACAAAATCGTGACACTTTTCCAACTTAATTTCTCTCTCCTATTTTAGTCACGAAAATGCGACATGTCGCGAAATCGTGACACTTTTCTTACTTGTTCTCTTTCTTCGAACTTGTCATAAAATCGTGACACTTTTTCTGCTTTCTCTTTCTCTTCCAACATGTCATGAAATCGCGATAGTTTTTCCACTTGCCTTTTTCTCTTCCAACATGTCACGAAATCGCGATAGTTTTTCTTGCTTTTTCTCTCTCTTCCAACATGGTGCGAAATCGCGATAATTTTTCCTGCTTTTTCTCTCTCTTCCAACATGTCGCGAAATCGCGACAATTTTTCCTGTTTTTTCTCTCTCTTCCAACATGTCGCGAAATCGCAACAATTTTTCCTGCTTTTTCTCTCTTCCAACATGTCACGAAATTGTGATAGTTTTTCCTGCTTTTTCTCTCTCTTCCAACATGTCACGAAATCACGACAGTTTTTCCTGTTTTTTCTCTCTTCCAACATGTCACGAAATCGTGACAGTTTTTCTTGCCTATTGTATATGTCGTGATATCGCGACACTTTTCTTGTCTTTTTTTCTTTGATATTTTGCATATGGGCCACTTCGATCTTCTTGGAAAATCACTGTACATACTCTGAATAACCTTTGAACTCCTGTCTTCTACATCTGAATAGCTTTTGAACTTCCTGTCCACTGCATCAACAGATCTATCTGACTGTGTTGACAACAATGATAATACTGTTGCTGCACCTTCTTCAAAAAATATGGGCCTGACGGGAGTAGGGGGAGTTTTTAGGGGCTCCAATGGTTGAATTTTTCTAGCTTTTGCTCCTTGAAGCTAGACTAGCCACGTGACAAAATCTAGAGCACTTTTCCAAGGTGTTTTGCAACTAAGTTCTTTGGATTGGAGGAAGATTATTATCAAAGGAGATTACATTAATGTTATTAATATGGTCAAAGGGTATCATATTCTAACTTGGACTATTTCAAATTTGATAGAAGTTCACACAATTACTCAAACTATAGAAGCTGTCTAATTCAATCATGTGTTTAGGGAAGGTAACAGGTCTCCTGGCTAATTTGGGGTTATCACAGGACAACCTATCAATTTAGTTGGATAACTTCTCAGAAGGATTAACTCAATTAGACAAGGAAGAAATAAGAAGAGAATATGCCTTCCCTTAGTAAGTAGTTTTATTTTTGTTTTCCCCTATGAGTGTTGTTGGTGCCTTTTGCTTTCTTAGGTGGTGGTTGTAACTATGTTCCTTTTAATATCTTTGTTTTTAGTTTGAAGTTTGTTGTTTTCGGGATCCAAATTTCGATCTATTTTGTAAAAGTTTTGAGGTCCCTTTCAAAACCCCTTCATCCACCTAATAAAAAAATTTAATTTATCTTGTTTTAAATTAAAATAAATATGTGCAAAAATTTTGAACCTACCTTAAATTCAATATAATTTATTAAATATATAATTAAACTATATTGTATATTAATTATTATTTTCTAAAATTTAATTAATTTTAAAATAATAAATTAAAATAAAATTATCATATAATTATAAACCCATTTTAAATCATTAATTAACAATTTAAAAAAAAAACTACAATGATGATTTGAACTTTAGTTTTCTAATTAAAAACCAAATAAATGAAAATATTATCTATTAATGATATACTAACATAAAAAAAGTTGTATTGAGTTGATCATCTCAAATCTAGTTGAGTTTGATGTTCAACCTTGTTCAAAAATTAGAGTGCAAAAAATTAGTATTATTTAAATATTAATATATTTTAAATAATATCTAATATGAAACAAAAATTCTATAAAAAAATAAAAAAATATAAATATTTTAAATTTCTTATTTGAATGTTTTACCTACTAATTTTTCAAAAACTAGGTTAATATAATCCCACATAATTTATTTATTTATGTTTTTTGATTAGATAACAAACGAGGTTTTGAAAGGAATCTCACATTTTTTTTAGAAAGTAAAACATCCAAAGATTTAGAACAACTAAGAATCTTTGGAAAGCACTACAGACTTGAGAGTCAAACCACTTGAAAAGGGAAACAATACCATAAACATATATCTTTTCTTAAAATACTCCTCACCTCCTCGACAACTCGACAACACTAAGAGAACTGGGTTCAATCAACACCTTACACACTTTCTAGGTTGAACGTTATCCCATACTAAAATAATGACTAACAAGAAAGTCAGGCTCAACAATATCCACTCTACCACAACAGACACACCACAAAGTGACCTTACAAAATAATAAAAACAACACTTTGGGTCAACCTTGACAACTGATATCAATGAGGATTTGAATCATTTTCTAGGGGACTTGATTCTACAAAAATTGAGATGCTCAAGCAAGACAACAAAGATCCCCAGGAGCATTCCCAAATCCACCATAGAAACCAAAGAGAGATTGAATTATAGGCACCAAATTTCAATCAACCACCACGGATGTCCCAACACAAGGGGGTAGGTCCATCACACAAACAAGAAAGTCAAGCTAAAAATAAAAAGGCAAAAAACAAACTTGAAATATGGTTGAAGAGGTGCCACACAAACCAAAGTTCAAAAGATTCATGACACAAACCACAAGAGCTAAGGTACCATGGGTGTTAGATGATCGAAAACTGACCCATAAACAAGAAGAGCAAAGACCACGGGTGGTCAGCAAGCCAGATCTAACTGATACTCCAAAACACCCCTAGGAGGTCTAAAGCCAACTCCCATACCACACCAAAAACCACTCAACTCAGTAATTATCATCCCTAACCAATATCTGGAGGCAAGGAGGAAAATATGCAACCCAAATTGTTAGTTTCTATTGTTGGATGCCTAAATTAGCCATCAGGTATACCGTAGAATTGCCTTCACGGATTCATGGAGGATATGTTGAACTTGCATGTCCTCTCTAGAGCTAAGAATTATTTTATCTTTAGAGATCATAATGTCTATTGAACAGTTTGAAGAAGAGGAGGACCCAAACAAATTGATAGTGTTCAGGGAATCACTTTCAACTACAAGTTTTTGCAATCCCAATTAGGATAAGACATTGTAAAGCAGATCTCACTTTAGCAAACTACGATGTATGAAATACAATATTCTTAGCAAAAGCACAATGGAGGATCCTCTTATCATTTTTTATTACCCCACCAACACTTGACGGGCTCGGGTTTCCTTTCGAGGCCCGTCAAAGTTGAGCTTAACCCACCCAGGTGGGGACGGGGTCCACTTCACCAAGGAGGATCTCTCTTTGTTGAGGGGAATTCATTGATGCCTGCAAAACAGGAAAACCAAGCTTGAGCTCCAACCTAGCTTCACTTCCCCTTCGTGTCTCTAGATCTGAAAAGCCTGAAATGATATTCTTTACAGAACTGTCAACAATTCTTGAACAAATTGAATCTGGATCTCTCTTCTTATTTCTAAAGGCCCTCTTGTTTCCTTCCCACCAAATGCCCTAGAAGGCATGTGGGAGAAGAAATTTCCAAAGCCAAGTTAGTTTTGGGGATTTGAAGGGGGAGGGCCATTGAAAACATAAATCCGTAATAGACCAATGGAAAATCCACTGGACACCCAAGGAACAAGAAAGCAAACTCCACACTGTTCTAGAAAATTGACATTAAGTAAACAAATGAAAAATCGACGGTTTTCCATTTTTGTCGCGATATCATGACACATTTTCTGTCTCCAATGATGGCCTTCCTTTCTGTAGCGATATCGTGACCTTTTTTCTCTCCAACGGCAGTCTTCCATTTTTGTCACGATATCGCGACACTTTTTCTCTCTCCAATGGCGGCCTCCCATTCTGTCGCGATTTCGTGACCTTTTTTCTCTCCAACGACGATCTTCCATTTTTGTCACGATATCGCGACCTTTTTTCCCTCCAACGGCGGCCTTCCTTTTTTTCGCGATATCGCGACATTTTTTCTCTCCAACGACGGTCCTCCTTTTTTGTCGTGATATCGCGACATCTTTTCTCTCCAACGGTGGTCTTCCTTGTCACAATTTCGCGACACTTTTCCTCCTAGGCTGTGGATCTTCAGATTGTCACGATTTCGCTGCACTTTTTGTCCTCGGCTGCGGTCCTCCAGATTGTCGCGATTTCACGACACTTTTTCGTCTTGGCAGCGGTCTCCTAATTTGTCGCGATATCGCGACAATTTTCCTCTTCGGCAGTGGTCTTCATTCTTGTCGCGATTTCGCGACACTTTTTCTTCTCGGCAGCAGGCTTCCACTTTCGTCACGATTTCGCGACTCATTTTCCATTTCGGCTGCAGTCTTCATTCTTGTCGCGATTTCGCGACTCTTCTTCTCGTCCGGCTCCAACCTAGCAACTTGTCGCGATATCGCGACACCTTTCAACATGTCGCGATATCGCGACATCACCATTTTGGTCGCGATTTCGCGACACCTTCCCTAGTGCGAAGGTTTGCCAACTCTCTATTACTTTCTTCTTGGACCACCTCGGTCGTTATGGATTTCTTGTAATCTCTCTTGTACAAGGTTCAGGGACCTTTCAACACCCTTTCTACCAATCAAAAAAAAAAAAATCGTTTCTTCTGCAGACCCACAAAGATTGCATCTATTGACGAGGATCATTCCTCTCTAGGGTAAAATTTCTATAATCAGAAGAGAATGTTGACTTTGGGAGTTAAGTGTTTAAACCAAATCGAGGGAGCCAGAGAGGAAATTGAACATCAAGGAGATTAAACGCAGCCTTGAACCATTGCTCTCCTTTTTCTAACTACTTTTTCCAAATCAAACGATCCTCCACATCTCATGATATCAAAACCTGCAATCTTAATAAATTTTTAATAGCATTCCAAGTGCGCATCTCATCACTGCTATAATTAGAAGGGAGAATCAGCTTCCAAGAGCTTTAACCCTGCCAACTGTCTCTGAAACCAACCACCACGGACCACCCCAGACTTCTAATAAAACCTTTCACCAAAGAAAAGTGAGAATCCTGTATTAAAGGAAAGTAAAAAAAGCTACCACGGACCACCTACAGAATTATTTTACTTAAAAACATAATCGTGAAATTATCAACAGAAATTATCACATTTATTCAACGCTTCTTCTTCGTCACTAATTACAAAGTTCTTCCAACATTTCATCGTCAATTTTAATTCTTTCCTATGAAATGTGATGAAAATTTATGAGAGATATAAATACCAATAAAATAATACAAATTATTTTCAGAAGTCTGAAGAGTCGTCTTGCGAAAAATAAAAATTTCGGATACAGTACGAAATTTTCAAACCTAAATAAAGATTTATTCTATTTTGGGGGGCAATTTCAGGTTGACATATGATTCTATTTTAAGATGGAAAACCCATGTGCATGGTTATAAGAGGAAGCCGGGCTACGGCGGGCCAGTATGACAAGTAACTATGGCAGAGAAAGATGCCCGCCATCTGATGGATCCGTCCATGGAAGTCCCTTTCCATGGTTTGGAATCAAAATTCGTGGGTTAATATGTCTAAATATATGACAATTTTTTAAAATAAAATAAAAAAAGGGATTTATTTATTTTCATTTGTTTCTGTGTTTTAAAAAAAATATCGTTTTTTTTATTTATTTTTATTGATGGTTAAAAGGGGAATAAGATCCAAACCTTCAAAAAAGAAATAGGAAATTTATAAGCACAACTTAAAACATAAAAATTAACTAAACAAATTGAGTAATTAAAGACACTTTATTTAAAATAAGATAAAAGAACAAGTCATTTAGAGCTTACTACCACTATCTAACTTCACTTCACCCAACTTCACTTCACCTCCAAGGGTGCTATTCCAGCCATTTTACTAGACACTCCATATATTTTCATGTAGGCAAACAAGAACCACATCATTTAGAACTTACCACCACTACCCAACATCACTTTTTTATTTCCTTCAGCTCCATACTTCACCTCCAGCGATGCTACTTCAACCATTTTACTAGACACCACACTTATGTAGACTTCAACTTCCCTTTAATGTTCACTTTATGGTACTCTAACCTTGCCACCAAACCACAACTATGGGCCTAGGTGACTCTTAATTGCCTCCTCTAGCATTCTCTCTCTTTCCAAATGGTTATTTCTCAAACTTTTTTTGTGGCCAGCCTAATCTATAATCTATAATCTGATTGGGGAAGTTTTCAAGCAAGCATAAGTGCTTTTCCTAAAACACTCCCATATTTTTTTTGGATTGGTTAAAGATATTAGCATATATAATAGTTAGGTTTTGACAAGGTCCCAAAACTTGAATACAACAAGGCATTACAAGCCAAAAAATGTCTAAAAGCAACATAAAGGAAATAGAAACAAAACACAAAAAACAACAGAGGTAGTCCTAAGCCTACATAAAACACTCCCATATTAGCCATCAAGTCCATGAATCTATTTTCATCCTGTTGAGTGGTATTTTCACCCGATTGTGAAAACACACTCTCTGATAGGATTTGGGTTCTAAATCCTCTCTTGCAAAGAAATCAAACAAATACTTCCCAAGGTCTCCCTATATTAGCATTTTACATCCATGTATTAATAATCTCAAATAAAGATATTCAATTAAAATGCTTGGAACACCTTAGTGGTTGCAAGTAACTGAAAACAAGGGGCAATGTTAGTTTATTTTACTGTGAAGCTTTAATAATTGTTCGTTGAACCCGAATAAAGCAAATGTGATCTGGCCCTTATATGACCATGACGTAACTTCAGTGAATTTATAAAAAAATACTAACAGATCCGAAAATGAAATCTCTATATGCATATCTGAAATCTGCAGTATGACCTACACTCCGGTGAAACTATTTTTTGTATTTTGACATTTTTAACTTTTTATTTTAATGCCTGAGAATTAAAATAAAGTTGGAACTTCTGAAAAGTAAAGTGCAGAAAAATGAAAATAAAATGCAAAAAGAAAAAATGAAAAAGAAATTGCATTCAGTTTGAAGCTATCTTATCTCGACAAAACTGAAGATATGAGTTTCCATGCATGCAACCTAACCTATTGGACCTGCATGACATGCATAATCCCCATAGACTAAGTGCTAGTTCCTAGGGTACGAAATAAAGCTTAGATTTCAAATATTCGCCTAATGTAACCCACAAAGGTGGTATTTAACATTATCTACAAATCCGAAATCTAAAAGAAAGTGAAAGAATAAACATTAAATCCATAGCATGCACAGAAGATCTCCTTCTTTCTTGCCCACGAGATGCAAATTTTTGAATACTTCTGCATTAAAAGTATGTCATGTTACAATAGCAGAATTTCTGGTTTTTCCTAACCAGTCTGTGGAGGAGAAACAACATTAAGCAGACCTAGAATAGCCTATGACCTTCAACTCTGCAACCCTGCTTGCAGCAGTTTTCGACCTTTGTACCAATTTGTGCCTCTACTTTTATACTTTCTAGCAATGCTCTCTATTTCGCCCTGTGACGCTTCGCTTCATCTCCTAGATTGCTTCGTTTCATCTTCCCCGTCTTTTCATTGTTTTTGAATTTATGTTCAACATCGAGACGTTTGATCTTCTCTGTGAAATGTAACGCTTTTGTAGCCCTTACACCTTTATGCCACGTGTTCCGTGCTTTTTTCCATGTTTCGTAATGGCCCCCTGTAAATCGTGACCAAAAATAGCATGTCGCGATATCTCGACATTTTTATGTATGCAGCTTTGCCCCTCTACCTATATCACGAAAATGAGACATGTCGCGATATCGCGACATTTTTCTGTCAGCAGCCTTGTTTGTCATCATGCATCGCAAAAATGATACATGTCACGATATCGTGACATTTTTCTGCTTCGGACCGCATGGATGCAACTTGTCGCGAAATCGTGACATTTTTCTCCTTCGTTGTGTTTTGTTGCACTTAGCCGCAAAAACGCGACATGTCACGAAATTGTGACAGTTTTTTATTCTGTACCATCTTGCTGCTTTCTGTCATGAAACCGTGACACTTTTCTCTTTCGGGTTGTCTCACTGCTTTCTGTCGTGAAATCGTGATGCTTTTCTCTTTTTGGCTGTCTCGTTGCTTTCTGTTGTAAAATCATGATGCTTTTCTCTTTCGGGATATCTCGCTGCTTTCTGTTGTGAAATCACGATGCTTTTCTCTTTCGGATTGCTCTCGCTGTACTTGGCCACGAAAATGTGACATGTCACGAAATCATGACATATTTTCCTTTCGTACCATCTCACTGCTTGGAGCCACGAAAACATGACCTATCGCGATATCGCGATGTTTTTCCTCTACGTTCATTTTGGCTACTTTAGGTCACGAAAATGCGACATGTCACGATATCACAACAACTTCTGCATTGAATCTTCTCTTGCTGCCTTCGATCGTGATTTCATGACAAGTCACGATATCACGACATTTTCATTTTGTCTTTCTCTCTCCTTTATGAACCGCGATTTCATGACATGTCGCGATATCGCGACATTTTGAGTCTTTAATTTGGTTCTTTGTCTTGCACCGCGATTTCACAACACGTCGCGATATCGTGACATTTTCTCTTCACGATGCATTCTGCTGCTCTTAGCCACGAAAACGCGACATGTCACGAAATCATGACAACTTTCCATTTCTAGCCGCGACGGAGCAACATGTCGCGAAATCGCGACAACTTTTCATTTCTAGCCGCGACGGAGCAACATGTCGCGAAATCGTGACAACTTTTCATTTTCAACCGTGATGGAGCAACATGTCACGAAATCGCGACAACTTTTCATTTTCGGCCGTGACGGAGCAACATGTCACGATATCGCGACAACTTTTCATTTATGGTCGTGATAGAGCAACATGTCGCGATATCGCGACACTTTCTTTTTCTTGCTATATTTTGCTCTTCCTTTGATTTTTTAGCATCTGGGCCACTACGGTCTTCTTTGAAAGCATGCAAAAAATGTGGGTCCCCAATTTTGGGGTGTGTTGTGGATCAGCCACAACAAATGGCGACTTTTTTGTCAAATGCTCCTGAGCATTTTGGTGAGAACCCAACCTGAAATATACAAGCTTAGATACAAGCGTCAGCACATAAAGGATAAACTAATACCGATAGATCAGAAATACATGAAACATCAAAATCATTAAGTATCAGCTCGGTGTGTGCAATGTGTTTTCATTCCCTATCGCTTGAACTTGATCAACATTCCATTGTCAATTTCACTTATGATTTGTATGCAAGGCTATGAATGATTTGTGCAGGATTTGATGTATGATGAAGATGCTAGAGATATAACAACCTACTTTGCAAAGGCTCAAACCTTCTAATATCATGTACAAACAATTAAAACTGTCAAACCCTCTTAGGACCAAATATATGTATACTGAATTAATTTACTAGATCCCAAAGTTGGTTATGTGTCACTACCATCTTGAACCCATGTGCAGGTGTAAGTGAGATCAGAGCTTTGGGGAATTGGATTCCCAACCTAAGCGAGATGGGAATTTAATCCTATCCTTACTACTCTGATCTGGAGTTCATTACCTCATCTTGAACAAAATGATTTAACCTGTTATGGATGAAATTGTCAGGCTAGCCTATCCGTTTGAGCAATCAGTGGTCTTGCTTTTAGACAAGACATGTTGCCATGCATGAGCATACTTAACCCCATAATCCATGATTTGGCTTCATTCATTCTTTTCTTTTTTTTTTTATTTCTTGGACCTTTGGGATGACTACCCATCCTTGCTAGGGACATGTAGTACGATCCCTCCAATCCAATATTAAGATGAAAGATGGAAAATATTAATTTTATTTTTGTTTCTTGGACTTTTGGGATGACTACCCATCCTTTGCAGAGGACATGTAGTACGATCCTTCCCATCCAAGTTTTATGATAAAATGAAAGATGGAAGCTTTGGGGAATCGGATTCTCAACCTAGGTGAGATGAGAATTATGCCCTATCCTTACTACTCCATGAAGGTCAAATCAGAGCTTTGGGGAATTGGATCCTCAACCTAAGTGAGATGAGGATTTAATCCTATCCTTACTACTCTGATTTTAGGCTTTAAGCATTATGGGAGTGGTAAAAACCACTATTTTAAGGATTATGTTGCATGATAGGATAGACATGAAATATTCTTTTCACCTCACCTTTTCTTCCAAGTATGGTTTTGACCATTTTTCTCAAGATTCTCTTTAATATGCATAGAACGTGCTTGGTTCAAGATAGTTCGGGCATCAGTTCCCAACCTTAGGATCCTTTTCTTATTTATGTTATAGAATAACCCTAAGAGGATTTGACACCTTCTCAATGATTTGTACCTGAAATGAATATGCAACTAAGATGGCATGTATATGCAGGAAGTGAGATGTAATATGAATGCATTGCTTCTTTTGAAATGTGGATGGAGTATATCACTACCATTGCCATCAAAATATAAAACTGACAACTTCATGCATCACAAGTTTCAAACGATATTATTAAAATGTTTGTGTTACTTGTGGAGCTTTCTACAACACAATTCCAATGTTTCATATTCTCCTGATCTTAGGCATAAGTTGACATCTCAATTTATCTTTTTTTTTTTTTTTAGACAAACCAAAAATGTCAAATAAACACACAACTTAAATCATGATTAAACTAACAATCCAAAAAATGAAACTTGAAAAACACAAACCAAAACCAAAAACCAAAATCTATATACAAATGTACAATATAGTACAAGATGATGCCAAGCTTGGACTATTACTTTCCTGGATCCCAGACATGATTAGAACATTTCAACAAAAATATAACATGATATGCATGCCAAATGTTGTGGGAATCCAACAAAAACAAGACTAGACCAAACAATGCAACCAACTTCAACTTTTCTTTCTCACCCCACCAATTAGATTTAGTTCCATTAGTACTCTCATAGGTGAGATTCAAATTACTAAAATGATTAGACAATAAATGATATTCAATTTTATCTTGTCTATTCTTTAAAGTATAAACCTCATAATTCCATTCATGATTTAGAATTAGGCTCTTCCTTTTTCCAAATGTGAGATGTTGCAAGTAAGAGCCTATTTCTAAAAATTTCAAAGCCAAATCATTTTCTAAATTTGTAGGCCAATCAAATTTGTGCAACAATTTACAAGCATCTAGGATATTTACTAAATTAGGATCATTAAAATTTTTTACCCTAGATTCAATTAGTAATTGTTGATGAATTTGATTTAACAGTTCAAGTGCATCAACTTCTTTTTCATTCATTAAAACAATGTTATCAAAGGTGTGATTAGAAATCATACCTTGTTTTTCATTCACCTTTAATGACATTTCACCATAAACATCATTCAAATTCAAAATATGGTCATGCATTTCCCTAAATTTTGGTGCTCACAAGGTTAGTTCTACTTAACATTCAATATGTAATTCTCTCGGTCAAACTTGCAATCAACACAAAATTAGGCACCCAATTGAAAACATGGCCATCCTTTTCAACCTTCAAATATTTTTGGTCAAAGTGTATGTCCAATGACTCATCTTGATGATCCTTCATTTGAGTTGTTTCCAATTGATCCATCTCTTTGTCATTTAGTTCCCATTCTTTGTTCACTATCCATGGTATCTCTTCATGTGAGATAGAAGTTTCAACGTCTTGCATATCAAGTGAAATATGGGTTTCATCTATAGGGGTGTGAGAAAAGAATGCATCATCATATCTCCCCCAACCATTGTAAAAATCGTCATCCAGATCCATGGAATGAAATTCCATGATGTTTGTGGCATGATCTTTTGATTCATTCATAAATTCCTTTTCTTCTTTGTCCTTGGCAATAGAATCATTATAATATTTCAAAATTTGATGAGACTTGAAACCCTCTTCCAAAACATCCTCAAATTGTACAGGAGTCGTAATATCTTCCTTTGAGTAGGCGATTATGTCATCCTGCATATCAATTGGCACACAAGTTTCATTAGTAGTTTTGGAGTGAGTGTAGTCTTCCCACTTCTTCCAAGCATTGTAATAATCATCTTCCAAAATCAAGTGGTGATGTTCAACTACTTCTTCAACATCCTCCAATTCATCAATGTGTTTCTCATCAAATTTATCTTCACCTTCCTTAGATGGTTCCATTACTTCCAAAATTGGGTTATTGCTTGTATTCAAGTTGATAAGGCTATCATAGTCCACATTTGTAACCCATGATTCTAGTTTATCACAATTTGGAGGGTGAAGAATTCTTTTATCATTAGTTCCTAGCTTTTCATCGAGAGTTTCTTCCAAGAACAAGTGGTGAAATTCTATCACGTCTTCAAATTTATTTATTGGTTTTCTTCCAATTTCACTTTCAACCACTTCATTTAATTCTATGGTAGGTTTCGTCCTATCACATATTTCAAACATCGTTGAATTTAGAACCCCTTCATCCGAATAATCATGTATCTCTATGAATGAGATCATTTCTGCATAATCCTCACTAGCGGATGTTGGCTTAGCAATTTGCACCTCCTCGTGGACTACATCTAAGGTGGTTGTAAGATTTGGATGTTCAAATTCATCCCCTTGATCATTTACCTTAGGTATCATTGGAGTGGAGGGTGCTATATTAGATGGTTGGTGTAGGTTGGCATCAATATCTTTAGAAGGACAATCTCTCATGTGAACCTATTGTGCCTTTTCTTCTTCAAGACCTTGTCGTTCTACCTCTTCTAGGATCTCATAGATTTTCTCTAGAGACAAGCCACCCATTTTTTTCTCAATGAATGAAGCAAGTGTGGGGGGTATGGCTCCCAGGTATACTTCCATGGCTTCCTCTTCTAATGTGTTAAAATTTTCCCACATTTGGGAGTGCAACTCACGAAATCTTCCATTGAATTGACTCAAGGATTCATTAGGCTCCTTACATATGGAGGTAAACTAATTTTTCAACATTTCTAAGTCAACCTGATTATCAAAATGATAAAGATAGGCTGCTTCTAGTTGTATCCAAGAAGTCCTAACCTCCATGGGTAGTTGGCTATACCAAAAGAATGGTTTATCATCCAAAATGTATGCAAATAACTTACAAGCCACCTCCTCATAGAAAATCTGGAATTGACATAATGTATCCTTGTAGACATGTAGTTTTTGCAAGTATCCTAGTGGCACCTCTTGATTAAAACACCGTAAAAAATCCAATAACATTTTAGGAATATGATAGGGTATCACATGTATAGACAAACCCTTATAATGATCCTCCATTGTAGATACCATTCTTTCTCTTAGAGATGCTATTTCAGCTTTTAGGGATACAATTTGTTCCTCAAATGTTGCCATTAGTGAACTCATAATGTAACTTTAGAACCAAATCTATTAGTCGAAAAGGAAGGAATCCCGACACATCCACGTGAAATGACTAGAAAATATCCAACCTGCAACGTATGAAAAAAAATCGAGTTAGCATCAACCAAGAGATGTATTCATTAAAATCAAATGAAAGCAACTGTATGGACACAACACTTCGTTAGTCAATTTTTTTTTTTTTTAATTTTGAAAAACTTCATTATTCCTGTATGAACAATCAAAAAGCGTTAGAACAATACATGGCAATTCATGTCCTCCTTTTAACACTACAAGGTTGTATTGTTAAAAGAGGGCTAAAGATAATGATCAATAGGGCATGAAATATTCAAAATTTAAATCCCTATAGCATTTAAATCACACTGAAATAAATCGGTTCAAGCCCTCCTTCTAGCGCCAATCTGTTGAGTGGTGTTAGAGGAGGTCGAAGATGCTAATCAAATGGACTTGAAATATTTAGCAATGTAAAGCTCTTAAACAATTATAAACCTGTAGCATCTAAAATCACGATAAAATAAACCTTTTCATGCCCTCCTTCTAGTGCCAATCTGTTGAGTGGTATTTTCACCCGATTGTGAAAACACACTCTTCGATAGGATTTGGGTTCTAAATCCTCTCTTGCAAAGAAATCAAACAAATGACTTCTCCAAGGTCTCCGCTATATTAGCATTTTACATCTGTGTATTAATAATCTCAAATAAAGATATTCAATTAAAATGCTTGGAACACCTTAGTGGTTGCAAGTAACTAAAAACAAGGGGCAATGTTAGTTTATTTTACTATGAAGCTTTAATAATTGTTCGTTGAACCCGAATAAAGAAAATGTGATTTGGCCCTTATATGACCACGACGTAACTTCAGTGAATTTATAAAAATTACGAACAGATCCAAAAATGAAATCTCTATATGTATATCTGAAATCTGCAGTATGACCTACACTCTGGTGAAACTATTTTTTGTATTTTGACATTTTTAACTTTTTATTTTAATGCCTGAGAATTAAAATAAAGTTGGAACTTCTGAAAAGTAAAGTGCAGAAAAATGAAAATAAAATGCAAAAAGAAAAAATGAAAAAGAAATTGCATTCAGTTTGAAGCTATCTTGTCTCGACAAAACCGAAGATATGAGTTTCCATGCATGCAACCTAACCTATTGGACCTGCATGACATGCATAATCCCCATAGACTAAGTGCTAGTTCCTAGGGTACGAAATAAAGCTTAGATTTCAAATATTCGCCTAATGTAACCCACAAAGGTGGTATTTAACATTATCTACAAATCCGAAATCTAAAAGAAAGTGAAAGAATAAACATTAAATCCATAGCATGCACAGAATATCTCCTTCTTTCTTGCCAATGAGATGCAAATTTTTGAATACTTCTGCATTAAAAATATGTCATGTTACAATAGCAGAATGTCTAGTTTTTCCAAACCAGTCTGTGGAGGAGAAACAACATTAAGCAGGCCCAGAATAGCCTATCACCTTCAGCTCTGCAACCCTGCTTGCAGCGGTTTTTGACCTTTGTACCAATTTGTGCCTCTGCTTTTATACTTTTTGGCAATGCTCTCTGTTTTGCCCTGTGACGCTTTGTTTCATCTCCCAGATCGCTTCGTTTCACATTCTCTACCTTTTCGTTGTTTTTGACTTTATGTTCGACATCGAGACACTTGATCTTCTCTGTGAACTGTAACGCTTCTATAGCCCTTACACCTTTATGCCACGTGTTTTGCACTTTTTTGCATGTTTCATAATGGCCCCCTGTAAATCGTGACCAAAAATAGCATGTCGCGATATCACGACATTTTTATGTATGCAGCTTTGCCCCTCTACCTGTATCGTGAAAACAAGACATGTCGCGATATCACGACATTTTTTTGTCAGTAGCCTTGTTTGTCATCATGCATCGTGAAAATGATACATGTCACGATATCGTGACATTTTTCTGCTTCGGACCGCATGGATGCAACTTGTCACGAAATCGTGACGTTTTTCTCCTTCGTTGTGTTTTGTTGCACTTAGCCATGAAAACGCGACATGTCGCGAAATCATGACACTTTTTCATTCCATACCATCTTGCTTCTTTCTGTCGTGAAATCGTGACGCTTTTCTCTTTTGGGCTGTCTCGCTGCTTTCTATCGTGAAATTGCAACGCTTGTCTCTTTCTGGCTGTCTCGCTGCTTTTTGTCGTGAAATCGCGATGCTTTTCTCTTTCGGGCTGTCTCGCTGCTTTCTGTCGTGAAATCATGACGCTTTTCTCTTTCGGACTGCTCTCACTGTACTTGGCTACAAAAACGTGACATGTCGCAAAATCGTGACATATTTTCCTTCCATACCATCTCGCTGCTTGGAGCCGCGAAAACGTGACCTGTCGCGATATCGCGACATTTTTCCTCTACGTTCATTTTGGCTGCTTTAGGTCACGAAAACTTGACATGTCATGATATCGCGACAACTTTTGCATTGACTCTTCTCTTGTTGCCTTCGATCGCGATTTCATGACAAGTCACGATATCGCAACATTTTCATTTTGTCTTTCTCTCTCCTCTATGAACCGCGATTTCACGACATGTCACGATATCGCGACATTTTGAGTCTTTAATTTGGTTCTTTGTCTTGCACTACGATTTCACAACACGTCGCGATATCGTGACATTTTCTCTTCACGATGCATTCTGCTGCTCTTAGCCACGAAAACGTGACATGTCGCGAAATCGCGACAACTTTCCATTTCTAGCCGCGACGGAGCAACATGTCACGAAATCGCGACAACTTTTCATTTCTAGCCGCGACGGAGCAACATGTCGCGAAATCGCGACAACTTTTCATTTTCGGCCGCGACGGAGCAACATGTCGTGAAATCGCGACAACTTTTCATTTTCGGTCGCGACGGAGCAACATGTCGCGATATCGCAACAACTTTTCATTTTTGGTCGCGACGGAGCAACATGTCGCGATATCGCGACACTTTCTTTTTCTTGCTATATTTTGCTCTTCCTTTGATTTTTTAGCATCTGGGCCACTTGTTTCTTCTTTGAAAGCATGCAAAAAAGGTGGGTCTCCAATTTTGGGGTGTGTTGTGGATCAGCCACAAGACATCCTTACAAAGATGTTGAATCTAGCAATTCTTCTAAGTTCTAATTTTCATTCTACAAATTTCAATCATGTCTTCAATTTTTTTTTTGTGATTGATTAAAGGAAGAGATTTTGAAAGAACTTTTACAAAAAGAGAAGGTCCTCAAGAAGGATCCTACAAAGAAATCTTACAACAAGGAAAGACCCTTGGAGAGGAACCTACATAGCTATATCCCATACATGAACTTGAGATTGAACCAAAATAGGAGAAACTAGAACCCAAAAGAAAGACATGGCAATCACATGAGGGATTCCACATCAGGATTTGCCTCACATTAAGTTTTTCTTCATGGAGGTTAGTAGCTCACATTCCTAGGCCTCTATGTGAGATTTTGAGATTATGTTTTCTTTGAGGACTAGATCAAATCTTTGCCTCCTTTTTTATCACTATTAGTAGTTACACTTCTCAAGTTTAGAGTTCTCGAAATTAGATAAGTTTTGTTACCAATTTTATGCTTCTTGAAAAGTGGAGAAGGATCATCCGGCTTAGACTCAGAAATCCTCAAAGAGAGGGAAATATTTTTCCAAGTGGCAGGCCTCTTAAAGAATCATATCTTCAATTTCTTTAGAATCAATTTTAACAATTTTTTTAATCATTTCTTTTATTAATCCCATAATGAAAATTTATCTAATGAATTATTTTATTTAATGGTAAAACAAATCCTAATTTTTTTTTTTAAAGATATATATGAAAAAAAAGCCTCTTATTTATTTTTATTATTATAACATCTTTATTTTGAATATAAAACTAATCATATAAGATATAAATATATAATACAACATTCAATTTTATTACCTTGCAAGATATGAACCTAACTCCTATATAGAGATGAAGTAGACATCATTGAGATTATAGTATTTCAAATCTTATGATTTCGAACTATAATAATATTTCACCCTTTCTTATTAAATTTTTATGTAAATATTAGTGTTATATTTTGCATTGGATGATGCATATTATATATATATATATATATATATATATATATATATATATATATATATATATATATATATATTAAAGAATATAATATATTTTAACAATGGTAATTAATTTTTTTTCCTATTATAAATTTTTATTTTTTATCACTCTTTTATTTTGTATCCTATTAATTGGTTTAGGAACATAGAATCTTTAGTAATGGTTTTGCACATATCCCTCTTAAAAAGACTTATATTTTTCAAAATATTTTTTATTATTAAAACCTGTACATACTTGGGGTTAGGCGTACCCATATTTCATAAGGGTGAAAGTTGAGCTTATCAATAAAGGCCAAACACACACTCATCGCTCATATATTTTCTCATGCCATGACTTGAACCTTGGACATCTCGAAGGCTAAATCTAGTGTCCTCTTCCCTTCCTTCCCCCGCTCCCTCACCTAGAAATTTACATCCACCCCTTCACATACTTGTCCACACCATAACTTAAACCTTAAACATCCCAAAAGCATAACCATTGCGCTCCCCCTCCCCCTCCCCTCAACTGTACTATATAGCTTAATTATTCCTTGTTATTTAATGGAAAACGATCATTTATATTAAATATGACACTCTTATAAGAGAAACCAATTAAAATACTAAAAAATAATTTTAAATAATAATAATAAAAATATTTTCTAGGGATAATACTTTTGAGTTAAGTTTATTTATTTTTTTGATTGGTTGAAAGGGTGTTGAAAGGTCCCTGAACCTTGTACGAGTTAAGTTTATTATTTCAATATTAAATATAACATTTTTTATTACTCAATATTTTTTCCTCATAATTATTAAACTAAGTTTATTTGATTGTAGGTGTTAATATATTACTTATAAACATAATAAATAATAATGATGTAAGATTTATGTTAAAACCATATTTTAGGTATTAATATATTACTTATAAACATAATAAATAATAATATAAGATTTATGTTAAAACCATATTTTCTTTTGATGAACTATAATATTATCTTATAAATACCTTGAAATATAAAGAGGGATAAAAATTAAAAAGGACTTTAAAGGAAGTATTACACATTATTTTTTTTTTTTCAAATGTGTAATACCTCAAAACCTTGAAATCAATAGTTGGGTAAAGAAATTTAAATAAATTGCATTGTGGTATTTCTACGAATTTTTATTAGGACTAAACATTAATTTTTTATTTTTTTCAAACTTTTTTTATACCTCAAAGTCTCTTAAAAAATAATGAAATCAATAGTTGGACAAAAGAATTTAAATAAATTACATTGTGATATTTGTATGAATTTTTAGAAGTCTTAAAAATGAATTTATAAATAATTTATATTATATTTAATGGCAAAATAGGTTGTAATTGCCTTATACAAAATTAATTATTTAAAACTTGAATAATTTACCAGGCACCAATCATAAATGAAGTAGATATTTATTTTTTTCTATATTTTTATTATGAAATCACCTTTTATTATTCATAATATTACATTAAATTTGAATTTTATATTATAATATTTTTTTGCACACAAATATAGTTGAGAATAAATTTTATATTTACCTATTTAAATCTTAAAAATAAAATTTTACATAAATTCTAAACATAAATTATTGTATTCTTATCAACATGATGTCAATAAAGTTTACTAAAATCATTTCTAAACTAATATACGTATATATAAAAAAAAAAAAAGTAAAAAAATATAATTAATAAACTTTTTTTTAACAGTATTTAATATTTATTTTTATTTTTTTTGTTCGAGAAAAAAAGGTTGTACTTGGGTCCCCCACCATTAACAAATTACATCTCTCTTCTTTAGAGCTTGAGATTTTACAAATAGATACACTTCTCATCTCAATTGAGATGTTATAGTTAGAAACCTACATCATTTTACATAAAATGTCTAAATTCTTGATTTTCATTTTATGGATCTTTTCAAATCTTTGTATGAATACAATTACTCCAAAATTTAGCATATTTCTTGACATATTCCTATACCAGCATTTACAACGCTAAAACTTCACCTCTACTCTCTATGCCTTGCATATTAGTAGAGTAATATTTCCAAAACATCGCACTAACATTCGCTTTACCAAATTTGGATTACTAGTTTCCTTCCTGAAACACAAGTGCAACCAAAAGAATTATAATAAATAGTCTAAATGGACACAAATTATTGTTACAAAATAAAACAGATATTACCAATGGAAAACATTAAGGTAAATGTTAATCATTAATTGATTTAGGCAATCAACATTTTTTGTCAGCTTCAACTAAACTTTCTACTTCCTCTAACCATGGAAAGTAGATGTTAACTTCACGATCCTTAATCAAAACCCCTCTATTGGCTAGATCTGAATATTATTTTCGTTCCCTTAATATATGTGTAAACCTAATTTCTTCAAACTCTTTAGCAAGATCTTGAATTTCCACAATTATCTCTTGTATGTTCCATGGGGCCTTTGCTTTCCTCAAAATTGCATTTATTACATGAGAGAATCACCTTCCATTCAAAATACATTCTATTTAATTTTTTTACATATTTTTAACCCTTCTAAAGTTACCCAAGCTTCACCTTCATTATTTGTCTTAAATCCACAATTGAAATCATAATGAGACAAAATATACCCTCTATTATTTCTAATTATTCCTCCTCCTCATGCTAGTCCTAGGTTTCCTTTAGATGCTCCATAAAAATTTAATTTAACCCACTCCACATCTGCTGGTTTCCAATTCATGTTCTTTACCTTATATTTTCTTCTCTTGTACCCAATATCATAATTCTATTTAATGACTTGACTCCTTATATCAAGACTATGCTTCCAAATTAGGGATTGGAAGAGTTGATAGGGTTGGTTTAGACTCCTTTATGGATAAACATATCTTATTTTTTATTACCTTTAAACTGATTTCCTTTAAACATTATTCTATTCCTTTCAAGCCATATAATCTAAATTATTGTATCTTTTTGATATATCCCATATTGTCTATAAAACCTCATTTTTATAAGTGCTCTACCATTGGTTTAACCAACATTCAATTCTAATATTCATCACCATGCATTTACCAAACATATTAAGAATCCATTACCATAGATTCTAGACTATTGAGCAATGTCCCAAGAGATGGTCAATACTCTCCTCCTCCTTATTGCATAAAACATATTTAAAGGGGCCATGAAAACCCGTTTTCATAAGGTTATCCCTGGATACAATTCTTCTATGACCTACTAGCCAAACAAAATTTTTAACTTTAGGAATGCTTGGGCTATCCCAAATATCTATCTAAATTCTAGTGATATTATTATTATGTTGGTGTTGAGCATTATATCCACTTCTTGTTGTGTATTATCCTGAGCTATTCAACACAAATCAATTTATCCTTGGCACCTCTCGGAATAATTACAGTTGTTATGTTTCTTCTCAATTGCCTCCTAGCATCATTATCTTGTATACTTGGAAAAAAATCTTCTTTCCATTTGTATATTCCTTCTCGATCCTTGTAAAAAATGTTTGAAACCCTATCACTGTATTTGTCTTGAAGTAATCTAATCTAAGGATTCAAAACTAGATATAAATTGAGAGGTTTTTATCACACTAAGTATCCATCCAAATAGAATTTTTTTCTCCAGTTCCCACCACCCATATTAAACCTTTAATCATAAGATCAATAGATTTTTTGAAACCATTCCAAATAGCAGAACCATTTGGAAGAGATAATGCAGTAAATATTAATTTGCATCATTGGGATCAATATACTTAGAAGAATTCTTTCCCATTGTATTTGATTCTCTTTGTAAAATATCCAGATAAATTTTCCCCTAAGAGCTAAGTTTGCATCTGTAAGAGCTCTTAAACCAAGACCTCCCCTAGTTTTGTCATCACACAACCTGCTCCATTTCACCAAATAAAATTTTCTTTTATCATGTAAACATGACCATAAAAAGGATTGCATAATAAATACTAAACATTTTTCAACTGATTTTGGCATAGAATAGGCTCGTAGGACTGACTTAATTAGTTGCACTCTTCCTGCTAATGATAACCATCTACCTTTCCAAGGTGGAATTTTATTTTAAACTTTACTAATAATTGGATTCCATAAATATATCCTCATTCTCTCCTCAAATAAATGCGTCCCTTGATATGTTGTTGGTAAATTTGCCTCCTCCATTTGAAGTAACCTACATATTCTTTTTTTGATATTAGCAAGAGTGTTAAGAAAGTAAATTTTAGATTTAGTCCTATTAATTTTTTTCCTTGAAGCTCTTCCGTACTCTTTTAAAAAGTTATTCAAAGCTTTGACATCATTTATCCTTACCCTTCTAAAAAGGGTTGTATCATCTACAAATTGTTTATGGGTGATGTTATCGATGTTATTACTAACATTATGTCCACTTATAAAATCATATTTGTAAGCCTTATTTAAGTTCCTACTCAAAAATTCTACCATAATAATGAACAAATAAGGAGATAGAGGATCTCCTTATCTAAGGCCTCTCTTGGCTTTAAAATATTTTGTCACTAACCCATTGACCAATACTAAATAAGAAAATATAGAGACACAAGCTTTAATCCATCTAACCCATTTCTTCCCAAAACCAAACTTATCTAAAATTGCAAAAAAAAAATTAATTTAATCCTATCATAGGATTTAGTCATATCAAGTTTTGATATCATAACTTTTTGTTTTCTTGAAGCTGCTAAATGTATAACTTCATGAGCTACTATGATCCCATCCAAAAAATTTCTCCCTTTCACAAAATCTCCTTGATATTTTGAAATATTTTTGTCTAACAAAGGCCTTAATATATTCACCATAAATTTAGAAATAATATTATAAGGCATATTAAACAGTCTTATGGGTTTAGAATAATCAAACAATTCAGCACCCTTCTTTTTTGGAATTAGGGTAAGATAACTTGCATTTATTTTATAAGGAATGTATTGTTTTACCCTAGACTGTTCGACTACCACCAGTAAAGAATCCTTCACTATATAGCAATTATGTTGGTAAAAAGTTGTAGAGAGCCCATATAGGCCAAGGGATTTATCCTTATTAAAAGATAAAATAGCTAAATGAACTTCTTCTAGAGTAATAGGCTCCATCAGTTTCCTATTGTCTTCATTTGTTATAACTGAAGGAAAATCTTGAAGAAGTTTATCATTAAGAACTTCGGTCTCCTATGAACCTAGAATATTATGATAAAATGACTTAGCCTCTTTTATATTTTTTAATTTCACTCTAATATTCAATCCAAACCCTTCTATTGATTCAATTCTACCAATTCTAGAAGAAGATATTTGTACTATAACCATCCTATAAAAAAAACTTTGTATTTTTATCTCCTTCTATTAACAAAGTTTGTCTTGATTTTAATCTCTAGAATTTTTTTTCTTACTCAAAATATTATGATATTCACTAAACAACTTCCTTTCCTTTGAACTTGTATTATTTTCATCACTTTTTTGGAATTTTGAAAGTTTATATTTTAATTCTTCTTTCTTCTGAAAAATATTTCCAAAGGTGTTCTTGTTCTGATATTTTAATCTAAATGTCATAGCTTTAATTTGGTTTGGAAGAGCATACAACCCACCATTACCTAAAGAATTATATTTTTGAGCTATCATATCAACATATTGAGGATGGTCTTCCCACATCTACTCATATTTAAAATATGATCTTTTTTTAATTCACTAACCACCATTTTAACTCTCATTGGCCAGTGATCTGAAACAATCCCTATTAACGTATTAATTTTTGCACAAGTTCCTTCATCTAGCCAATTATCTGAGAGAATACATCTATCTAATTTTTCTGCTATTAGGTTCTAGCCTCTCTTGTTGTTGGTCCAAGTATAGTTTTATTCTTCAAAATCAACTTCCCATAGATTGTTTTTTTCTGAGAAATATTTCATACTTTGGCTCAATTTTCTAATTTCCCCAAATTTTTTATTCAGCTTGGTAATGACATTAAAATCTCCAATTATCATGAAATTGGTTTCTTGGTCTTTACTTCTCATAAAAGCCTCAATACCACTCCAAAATCCTAATCTACCTGACTGAGTTGTAGGACCATACACATTGATAAGGATGAAGCAAATATTAGGAAAGTAGCAAGTGACTAATGAGGCTATCCAATGCCTATTTTTATGAATGGTTACACAAGAGGTTCTATAAGGATTCCAACAAGTTAGAATTCCCCCTACTACTCCTTTAGAATCCATAGCATTCCATTCACATCTTGCCCAAACCACTTTCATACTTTTTTAAAATTCTTTTGTCATTTTAGTTTCTTGGATACAAAGAATATCAGGTTTATTACTTAAACATAGGTTCCTAATACACCTATGTTTTGAAGGGGCATTAGCACCCCTTATATTCCATAAAATGATAATCACGTCTCACTAGGGGATTTTGGCCCCTCTTGCATATTATAAATATCATTTTATTGTTTGGTAAAGAGAAGTTCATCCAAGTTAGTTTGTGTTGCTTTATCTATGTTAGCTCTTGCTTTCCTAGATATTGCTTGATAATTTGAGGGTTTTCCTCTTTTTGCATTGCCTATATAGGAGTAGGTCTTATTATTCTATTTCTCAATATTATTTCACCATTTTGTTTTTCAATATATTTATCCTCTTCTAGATCTATTATAGAAGATTTTGACTTATCTTGCTCATTTTTTGGTATTTCCTTATTAATGACAGAGGTATAAAATTCTAAAATTGTATTTTATTTGCCAATTATTTTCTCTTGAATAGTGCATGGTACTTCAAGAGAGTCTTAAAAATCTGATAAAACACATTCCTTGGGTTTATCAAGAATATTCTTACTTAAATTAGGATCATATTGAATAGGCAGTTCCTTGTTAATATGTTGAAATTGTTGTCTTGTGTCCTCTAAGTTTTGATCTACTTTTTCTTCATAGGCTAAAGCCTCAAAAAAATTGAATTTTCTTCCAATATCCTTTCTTATTGAAATAAGATTTTTTAGCTTCTTGATAGGCTTCTTATTGCCTAGCTAAATATTTAGGAAAAATTTTAGGATTAAGCATATTCACCTTAGTCCTAATCTTAGGATATAATACTAGTATAAACTACTGCACCTTCATATCCTCCATGCCCTCATAATCAAGTACATATTTTAATAATTGGATAAATTTCTAATAATAAGCTCTAACTTTCATCAATCCTTGTTGTAAATTAGTGAATTCCCAATATTTCCCCACTACATTACCTTCACTTATGTCATTAAAATTGGGATTCAGGACCTTCATTAGTGTTGAGTGGTATTTTCACCCAATTGTGAAAGTACACTCTCCCTTAGGATTTGGGTTCCAAATCCCCTCTTGCAAAGAAGTTAAACAAACGACTTCTCCAAGGTCTCCACTATATTAGCATTTGCATATGTGTATTAGTAATCTTAAATAAAGATATTCACTTTAAATGCTTGGAACACCTTAGTGATTGCAAGTAACTGTAAACAAGGGGCAATGTTGGTTTATTTTACCATGAAACTTGAGTGATTGTTCATTGAACCAAAATAGACCAAATGTGAGTTGGCCCTCATATGACCACGATGTAGTGCTCAAATTACCCCTCTTTCGTAAAATTAGAATTTTTATGAAGAGGGGGTAATTTTAGGCTAAAAAATGGAAATTTGTGAAATGCCATAAAAAATAACTTCTTCAATGAAATTGGAATTTTCATGAAGGGAATGTCATCATAGGCTCATGAATGAAACATGAAACTGAAAAAAAAAGAAATTCCAGCCCATAATGGAAAATTTCTATTTTCAGATTTTTTAAAATCCGTAATAAAAAAACAACTTCGATGAATTTTTAAAAATACTAAACAACTCCAAAAATGAAAATTTAAACTGCGTATTGGAATTCTCTAGTATAACCTACACAATGGTGAATTTATTTTTGGATTTTGACATTTTTTAAATGTTTATTTTAATGCCTGAAAATTAAAAAAAAGTTAAAATTTCTGGAAAATAAAATGCAGAAAATGAAAATGAAATGCAGAAAATGGAACACAAGATACATTCAGTTTGATGCTATCCTATTCCGACAAAACCGAAGATGCGAGGTTTTCATGCATGCAACCTAACCTATTGGACTTGCAAAACAAGCACAGTCATGATAAGCCAAGTGCTGGCTCCTAGGGTTTTAAATGAGATTTTCATATTTAAACATTCTCATGAAACAACCAAGAAAACTTGCATAAAATCCATTTACAAGCCTAAAATCTGAAAAGGGGAGAAATAAACATTTAATCTTGCATGCAGAAAATGACTCCTTTCTTGTACATAAGATGCAACTTTCTGAAACTTTATGTATTAAAAGTTTGTCATTTTACAATAACAATTTTTTTTGGTTTTCCCAAACTAGTCCATGGAATAAAATGACTTGAATAAGTCCAAAATGGCCCTCTTGCCTTCAAATCTGCAACTCTACTCGCAACAGTTTCCAACCCCTCAAAACATCCTTTCCTGGCGTATTTAAAATTTTCAGGAAGCTTTTTGTTTCATTTTCCAATGGTTGTTCGTTTCACCTTCCCTTGTGCATGCATGTGTTTTGGTTTCCAAAAAGGCTTTTCGTTTCTATTTTGTGACCCTTCGTTTCATTCCCATGGTTTGGCTTCCTCTGTTTGGTTTTCTTCACTTTTCATTTGATTTCAAAAAAAACATTTCCTTTTCTCCACATGGGCATGCATCCGCTTCCTTCCATGTGTAACGACCATCTTAAATGATTTCAAATCGTTAAATATTCCTTATGTAACGTTTTGTCTTATTCATTGGATTTTGTCTTTATGTGACAAATTACCTTATTCAATCTTTGATTTATTCCTTATAGGTCCACGTCATTATGCAGTCTTCAGTTTTACTATCCTGGTGTTCATCACTAATATCCGCCGCACTGTCCACTACTATGTTCCCTTGGAAAAAATCTGACATGTCACGAAATCGCGACACTCTTGTCTCTTTTCCTGCCTGCCTCTTTTGAGTCGCAAAAATGCAACATGTCGCAATATCGCGACACTTTTGTTTCTCTGCCTGCCTGCCATTTTTGAGTCGCGAAAATGCAACATGTCGTGATATCATGACACTTTTGTTTCTCTGCCTGCCTGCCCTTTTTGAGTCGCAAAAATGCAACATGTATCGCGACACTTTTGTTTCTTTGCCTACCTGCCCTTTTTGAGTCATGAAAATGCAACATGTCGTGATATCACAACACTTTTTTCTTTGCTTTGGACCGTGAAAATGCAACATGTCGTGATATAGCGACACTTTTTCCTTTGCTTTGGACTGCAAAAATGCAACATGTCGCGATATCGTGACACTTTTTCCTTTGCTTTGGACCGCGAAAATGCAACATGTCACGATATCGTGACACTTTTTCCTTTGCTTTTGACCGCAAAAATGCAACATGTCGCGATATTGCAACACTTTTGCTTCTCTTCTATTTTGGCCGCAAAAATGCAACATGTCGTGATATCGTGACACTTTTTCTTTCTTGTTCTTTCTCTTCTCTTTTGGCCATGAAAATTCTACATGTCGCGATATCACGAAACTTTTTCCTCCTTGATTTTTCTCTTCTATTTTGGCCGTGAAAATGCAACATGTCGCGATATCGCGACACTTTTTATTTCTTATTCTTTCTCTTCTCTTTTGGTCACAAAAATGCAACATGTCGTGATATCGCGACACTTTTTCTTTCTTGTTCTTTCTCTTCTATTTTGGCCATGAAAATGCAACATGTCACGATATTGTGACACTTTTTCCTCCTTGATTTTTCTCTTCTCTTTTGGCCGTGAAAATGCAACATGTCGTGATATCGTGACACTTTTTTCTCCTCGCTTTTTCTCTTTGCTTTGGACCACGAAAATGCAACATGTCGCGATACTTTTTTCTCCTTGTGGTGTTTTGCTTTTTCTTTGATCTTTAGCATATGGGCCACTTTGGTATTCTTGGAAAATATGCAAAAATATGGGTCCCCAATTTTGGGGTACGTTGTGGAGCAGCCACAACAAATGGCGACTCTGCTAGGAAATGCTCCTAAGAATTTTGGTGAGAACTCAACCTGAACACCTTCAAAACTCAAACACAAGCATCATCAAATATACCAAGAATGAAACTAGACGAGAAATACATGAAGTATTAGAATTATTAAGCATCATCTCAGTGTGTGCAATATGCTTCATTCCTTATCATTTGAAACTCATTCAACTTTCCATTATCATTTTCACTTATGATTCGAGAGTATGAGAAGTTATGGATGATTCCTGTAGGATTTAACGTATGGTGAAAATGCTAGAGATATAACAAGCTTTGCAAAGGCTCAAAATTTCTAGTACCATGTACAAACATATTAAAACTATCAAATCCTCATAGGATCAAATATGTGCATACTGAATTAACTTATTAGATCCTAAAGTTGGTTAGGTGTCACTACCATCTTGAACCCATGTGCAAGTGTAAGTTAAATCAGAGCTTTGGGGAATAGGATTCCCAACCTAAGCGAGATGGGAATTTAACCCTATCCTTACTACTCTGATATGGAGTTCATTACCTCATCTTGAAAAAAATGATTTAGCCTGTTATGGACGAAATTGTCAGGCTAGCCTGTCCGTTTAAGCATTCAGTGGTCTTGCTTTTAAACAAGACATGTTGCCATGCATGAGCATACTCCACTGCCACTCAAGCATCTATAGCCTCGATGGAGATCAACCCCATAATCTAGTATTTGTATTTACTTTTGATTTCTTGAACCTTGGGGATGACTACCCATCCTTGCAAGGGACATATAGTACGATCCTTCCAATCCAATATTTATGATGAAATGAAAGTAGAATGAAAAATATTTACTTTGGAATTTCAAGTTCTTGAGCAGTCAAAATAGACGCTTTGGGGAATCAGATTCTCAACCTAAGCGAGATGAGAATTAGATCCTATCCTTACTACTCCATGAAGGTCAAATCAGAGCTTTGGGGAATTGGATCCTCAACCTAAGTTTGATGAGGATTTAACCCTATCCTTACTACTCTGATTTTAGACTTTAAGCACTATGGGAGTGGTAAAAACCACTATTTTAAGGATTATGTTGTATGATAGGACAGACACGAAATACTCCTTTCACCTCACATTTTCTTCCAAGTATGGTTTTGATCATTTTACACAAGATTATCTTTAATATGTGTAGAACGTGCTTGGTTCAAGATAGCTCGGGCATCAGTTCCCAACCGTAGGATCCTTTTAATACATGTTATATAATAACACTAAGAGGATTCGACACCTTTTCAATGATTGTATTCGAAATGTAGATGCAACTGAGATGAAACGTATATGCAATGTGGAATGTAACATGAGATATGGATGAATGCATTGCTCTTTTTGAAATGCGGATGGAGTATATCACCTACTTTGTCATAATTTGTAAAACTGACAACTTCATGCATCACAAGTTCCAAACGACATTCTTTAATGTGTTTGCAATACTCGTGGAGCTTTCTGCAATACAATTCCAATGTTTCATATTCTCTTAGTCTTAGTCAACACTCATAAGGACATAAGTTGACATCTTGCTTTTCTCCCATTTTTTTTTTTTTTAAGACAAACCAAAAGTGTCCAAAGGACCAACACACAAAACTCAAAACCAAACCCAAAATACAATCCCAAAAAAGAAACTTGAAAACACAAACCAAAACCAAAAACCAAAGACTATATACAAATGTGCAACATGGTACTAGACGATGCACAGTTTGAACTATCATTTCCCTGGATCCCAAACATCATTTGAGTATTTCAAAAGACATATAATGTGATACACATGCCAAATGTGGAAGGAATAAAAAAAAAAACAATATTAGACCAAACAATGCAACCAACTTCAACTTTCCTCTCTCACCTCACCAATTAGATTTAGTTCCATTAGTATTCTTGTATGTGATATTCAAATTACCAAATTGATTAGACAATGGTTGATTTTCAATTCTTTCTTGTCTATTATTTAAGGTGTAAATTTCATAATTCCATTCATGATTTAGAACTAGGCTTTCTTTATTCAAAATGAAATTTTGTAAGCAAGAGCCTATTTCTAAAAATTTCAAAGCTAATTCATTTTCCATGTTCTTAGGCCAATCCATATTGTGCAACAATTTACAAGCATCTATGATATTTACTAAATGGGGATCATTAAAAGTTTTTATCCTAGGTTCAAGAATTAATTATTGATGAATTTGATTTGGCAATTTAAGTGCATCAAGCTCCTTTTCATTCGTTAAAGTAATGTTATCAAAGGTGTGGTTATAAATTAATCCTTGTTCTTCATTCACCTTCAATGGCATTTCATCATAAATATAATTTGAATTATACAAATCTTCACCTAAATATTGGATGTTTGGACACACAGGTTTAGATTTTATCTTTTTCACATTTTCATTTACCAAAATTTGATGAGAATTTGCAATTCTCTCTTTCACCTCATGGTCTTCATATTCTTCATTGATTACTTGTTCATCAAACATACCAAAATTGGGCACCCAATTGAAAACATGCCCATCCTTTTCAAACCTCAAATATTCTTGGTCAAAGTGTATGTCAAGTAACTCATATTCATGATCAATCACTTGCGTTACTTCTAATAGATCAATCACTTTGTCATTTAATTCCCATTTTTTGTTCACTATCCATGGTATCTCTTCATTTGAATCCTCAAAATAATCATGCAAACTTGTATCTGAATCTTCAATGAATTTATATTCAACATGATCGAATTTTGTAACCTCCTCAAATCTTGTGAATGTGAGATCTTCGTATGAAGTAGAAGTTTCAAAATCCTGCATATAAATTGGAATAGAGGCTTCATCAATTAGGGTGTGAGGAAATAACACATCTTCATATCTTCCCCAACCCTTGTAAAAATTATCTTCCAAATTTGTGGGATTAAACTCCATGGTATTTGTGACATGCTCTTTTGATTCATTTGTCAATTCCTTTTCTTCTTTGTCCTTGGTAATAGGATCATTATAATCTTCCAAAATTTGATGATATTTGAAACCCTCTTCCAAAACATCCTCAAATTGTATAGGAGTTGTAATATCTTCCTTTGAGTAGGCGATTATGTTGTCATGTATATCAATTGGTACACAAGTTTCATTAGAAGTTTTGGAGTGAGTGGAGTCTTCCCACTTCTTCCCAGCATCATAATAATCATCTTCCAAAGTCAAGTGGTGACGTTCAACTACTTATTCAACATATTCCAATTCATCAATGTGTTTCTCATCAAATTCACCTTCACCTTCTTTAGATGGTTCAATAACTTTCAAAAGTGGGTTATTTCTTGAATTCAAATTTGTAAGGCTATCATCGTCCAAATTAGTAACCCATGATTCGATTTTATCACAATTTTGAGGGTGAAATTTTTTTTGATCATTAGTTCCAAGCTTCTCATCGATAGTGTCTTCCAAGAACAAGTGGTGAAATTCTATCATATATTCAAATTCATTTATTGATTTTCTTCCAATTTCACTTTCAACCACTTCATTCAATTCTATGATAGTTTCTGTCCTATCACCTATCTCAAACCTTGTTGAATTAAAGACCCATTTATCCGAATAATCATGTATCTCTATGAATGAGATCATCTCTGCATAATCTTCACTGGTGGATGTTGACTTAGAAATTTGTACCTCCTCTTAGACTACATCTAAGGTGGTTGTAATATTTGGACCTTCAAATTCATCCCCTTGATCATTTACCTTAGGTATCATTGGAGTGGAGGATGCCATATTTACTGGTTGGTGTCGGTTGACATCACTAACTCCAAAAGAACAATGTCTCATGTGAACATGTTGTGCTTTTTCTTCTTCCAAAACTTGTTCTACCTTTTCAAATATCTCATAGATTGTCTCTAGAGACAGGTCATCCAAGTTTTCCTTAATGATTGTAGCAAGTGTGGGGGGGATGGCTCTCAAGTATACTTCAATAGCTTCCTCTTCCGATGTACCTAAACTTTTCCATATTTGAGAGTATAATTCACGAAACATCACACTGAATTGACTCATGGACTCATTAGGGTCTTTACATATAGAGGTGAATTGATTTTGCAACCTATCCAAGTCAGATTGATTACCAAAGTGATAAAGATAGGCTGCTTCTAATTGGCTCCAAGAAGTCTTAACCTCCATGGGTAGATGACAATACCACGAGAATGATCTATCACCCACAATGTATGGGAAGAACCTACAAGCAATAGGCTCACAAAATATTTGAAATTGACATAATGTGAACTTATAGATATGTAGATTTTGTAGGTATCCTGATGCCACCTCTTGATTAAAAAGTCGTAGAAACTCCAATAATATTTCATGAATTTGATAAGGTGTTCCAAAAGTAGAATGACATTCATAATACTTTCCTAATGAAGATACCATCATTTCTCTTAGGGACATCATTTCTTCTCTTAGGGATACAATTTGATCCTCAGATGTTGCCATTAGTGAAACTCAAAGAATAACTTCAAAACCAATTTTTTAGTCATGAATAAAAGAAGGAACCATGACAAAGCAATATTCTAAAAATGTAAATTAGTTTCTGATTCACCATATCGCATATGTGCAAGTGAAGAGCATACTCCTAGTGTTGTAGGTTTTATGATTCACAAGATCACATTACACGTAAGTGAAGAGCATAATACCAAAAATAAATATGTTTTAGACAAAATAATTCCTTACAAATAAGCATGAAATGACTCGTAAATATAAAAAATTTAATGTATGAATAATCATGTTAGCATCAACCAAGAGATGTATCCATTAAAATCCAATGAAAGTAATTGCATGGAGACAAGATCGTTATTCAAGACCAATTTTTTTCAAAATCAAATCAAAACACATTATTCCTATATGAACAATCAAAAGCGTTAGAACAATGCATAGCAATTCATGTCCTCCTTTTAACACTGCAAGGTTGTATTTTTTAAAAGAAGGCTAAATATAATAATCAATAGGGTATGAAACATTCAAAATTTAAATCCCTATAGCATTTAAATCACACTGAAATAAACCAAATCAGGCCCTCCTTCTAGAGTCAAAATGTTGAGTGGTATTTTCACCCAATTGTGAAAGTACACTCTCCCTTAGGATTTGGGTTCCAAATCCCCTCTTGCAAAGAATTTAAACAAACGACTTCTCCAAGGTCTCCGCTATATTAGCATTTGCATATGTGTATTAGTAATCTTAAATAAAGATATTCACTTTAAATGCTTGGAACACCTTAGTGATTGCAAGTAACTGTAAACAAGGGGCAATGTTGGTTTATTTTACCATGAAACTTTAGTGATTTTTCATTGAACAAAAATAGAGAAAATGTGAGTTGGCCCTCATATGACCACGATGTAGTGCTCAAATTACCCCTCTTTCGTAAAATTAGAATTTTTATGAAGAGAGGGTAATTTTAGGCTCAAAAAATGGAAATTTGTGAAATGCCAAATTACCCATCTGGCATACTCTGCAACTTTGTACAAATCTCTTCACATATTGTTGTAATTGTGGCCAATATCAATTCTCATTAACAAGAGCAATAGTCTTGTCCTGACCAAAGTGTCTAGTCAACCCTCCACTGTGATTCTCCTTGACCAGATTCTCCCGCATTGAACTCATTGGAATGCATAATTATTTTCCTTTGAATAACATTCCATATTGGATTAGAAAATACAACCACTTAGTCCTATCCAAAGTAACAGGTGCTAAACAAGCTTTCCACGCCTCTGCAAAATCAATATCTTCAGGGTACAAACTCTTAAGTTCATCAAACCCTACAACTTTGACCTTCATCTCTGTCAACAAACACTACCTTCTACTTAAAGCATCTACAACTTTATTTGAATTTCCACTCCTATGCTTAAGTACAAAGGTATAACTCTATAGAAACTCAACCCACTTCAAGTGCCTCTGATTTAGCTTCCCTTGGCTATTAATATATTGTAAGGCTTGATGATCAGTATATAGAACAAACTCTTTTGGCAACAAATAGTGCCTCCACTTCTTCAGAGCCTGAACTATAGCATAAAAATCTTGATAATAAATTGAATACTTATTTCTAGCATCATTGATTTTCTCACTAAAATAAACAATAGGTTTACCTTCTTGGCTCAATACAGCTCTTATGGCACTACCACTAGGATCACAATCTACCTGAAATACCTTATTAAAACTTGGAAGTGCCAAAACAGGTTACTCAATGACATTCTCCTTCAAAATATCAAATATCTTATCTGCTCTTGGTGTCCACTTAAACTCGTTCTTATCCCCTCTCATTGTCTTTGTTAGGGGTGCACAAATACTACTAAACTTTATAATAAAATTTATATTAAAACTAGCTAGACCATGAAATGATCTTATCCATGTAATGCTCCTTGGGGTAGGCCAATCAATGATAGCCCTCACCTTTTTTGGGTCTATTTTAAGACCTTCATCTGAGATGACAAATCCTAGATACACCAAATCCTTCTTCACAAAACTGCACATCTTCAAATTAATTAGCAATTGTGCCTCCCCCAGATTCTCAAAAACTCTTTTGATATGCATCAAGTGCTCTTCCAGGGTCTTGCTAAATATTAAAATATCATCCAAATAGACAATGACAAATTTTCCTAAAAGCTCCTTCAATACCTCATTCATAAGTCGTATGAATGTGCTGGGTGCATTGGTTAGCCCAAATGGAATGACCAACCACTCATACAAACCCTCTCTGGTATTGAAAGTTGTATTCCACTCCTTTTTCTCGGATACAAATATGATGGAACCCAATATTCATGTCAATATTAGTGAAGTACTGGGCTTCACTCAAACAGTCCATTATATGATCCATCCCCTACAGTGGAAATCAGTATTTTATGGTGATCTTGTTAATAGCTCGAGAATCTGTACACATCCTCCATTCCCCATCCTTTTTTGGTGCTAGTACTGTAGGTACTGCAAATGGACATAAGCTCTCCCAAATCAGTTTCCTCTTCAGTAAACCTTAGACTGACCTATTTAGCTCCTCACTTTATACAAGATTCATTCTATGGGTTGTCTTATTGGGAAAACTAGCTCCCGCTACCAAATCTATATGGTGACTAATCTTCCTCATTGGTGGCAAACCCTCAGGCACACTATCTGATATAATATTTGGGAATTATTCTAACAAATATAAGACTTCTACTACGATATCTTTGCATTCTTCTCCCCTAACTCTAGGAATTAACGCATAGCACATATGCTCATGCTTCAAACCATCTAAAAAATTTCTACCTTCAACTAAACATATTCGAGCACTGCTACATACCATTTCATCCACTTCCTTCAGGGTCTTCAACTTATGGCGCACTCCATCCTTTGTTAGGGAGGAAGTTTTGGTATGCCCATCATGCATTGCATGCCTATCAAACTGCCATGGTATTTCAAATAGAAAATGACAAGTATCCATAGGTATGATGTCACACAAGACCTCATCACGATAATTCCCAATATTAAATTTTACTAAACACTACACATTGACCAAAGCCCTATGGTCCTTCTGCAACCATGCAATCCGATATGGATACGGGTGTCTCTTCCTCTCTAATTGCAGTTTGGTAACCATTCATTCTACAACTATATTATATGTGCTACCATTATCTATGATAACATTACAGACCTTACCCGCACATTTACATCTTGTACAAAATAAGCTCTTCCTTTGATATGGATCTCTCTCCTCATTTAGCAAGGCTCTCCTTGTGATCAAAACCTCTCCTCTTTCTACTTCCTTAGAGTGCTCATATTTAGAACCTTCATCTACAACAATAGCTTGGAAATTACCTTAGGGCCTCTTATTCGTTCTCTCTTGGTGTTGTGGACACTCGTATGTCTGATGTCCTTATTTCCCATAGTTGAAATATGTTCCTCAAAATTCTCCTCTTCCATATCCTCACCAAGACCTTCCTATTCCTCTCTGGTAAACATTGTTTTGGTCACAAGGTTTGTAAGCATTATCCCCCTTTTGGTTTTGACTACTACTGGCTTCTCCATTATTATTTTGATCTTCATTTTCCCCTCTATTAGTTCTCCCACCAGTTCTTCAACTATGACCTCTTCCTCTTTGCTTGCTCTTAAACCTTATATTTAAATTTTATTCAACCCTTAAGAAAAAATGGTAAGCATCTTCTATGGTGGTCATCCTGACTAGACTTAACTCCTCTTGAATACTTGCTCTTAACCCATTAATATAATAGGCTACCTTCTCCTTATTGGCCTTAGAATGACATGTTTTGATTAAAATTTTATAAAAATCCTTTGTGTATTATTTGACAGACTTGCTCAACTGTCTCAAAACCTGCATCTTATTTAGTAGATCTAACTCGTAGTTAGCTGGAATGAACTGCCTCTTCAACTTCTCCACCATATGCTCCCACCTTGTTATCTTTTCTTTTCCTATTATGTTTCTGTCTAGTTGCACTCCCTTCCACCATATGCTAGCATGACCCTTCAACTTGGTCTTAGAAAACTTGACCCTCTCAAGATATTCAACCTCCTCATACTCAAAATATTCTTCCAAAACATTGATCCAGTGAATCAAATATTTTGGATCAAAATTTCTATAATACGTAGAAACCTCCATATTTGGTCTCTTTCCAATTTGAGATATGGCTCTGTATATATTTGCTTGTGCAGGATCTACTGCCTCTTCTTCTTCCTCGAACTAGTCCTCTCCTTCTTCAACTTCATATTCACTGCCATCTTCCCTCCTTAGCTCAAACCCTTTACATAGCTCCTCTTGTAGGGCCTAAAATTGCCTCTACAAAGCTATGAAATCTTCTTATGGCACCATATTTCTCCCACCACCATGGTTTCTTCATGGAGGCATTTTGCTCACTTCTCTCACAAACCCTAAGCATAGATCTTGTTGTAAATTGCCTCATGTTCGATGATCTATTTACACACTCAAGAACTCCCGCTCTGATACCACTTGGTGAAGATCAACAAACAAGAAACAAACCATGCACAAGTGTTTTTCCTTTTATCATGTCAAAAACAAGCATTTTCATTACTTTCTCCAAAGAAGAGGATACAAAATAAAAGAGCCCCTTTTACAATTTCGAAAATTTCCTCTAATACCCTGTTTTCCCCTTTTTTCCACCTAAAACCATCTATTTGAAATTTGAATTTTGGGGGCAACTTGCCAAGGTCATAACTTCGCGCTCGTTGACCCGATTGACTTTTAAAGCATGTTTTCGGAAAGGGCACAAGTCCTGAGAATCCTCAAATTTGACCTCTAAGACCTTCAAAAATCACCTACAAGTTTTACTAGTTTTTCTAGTAGGAAATTTTCACTAGTTTTTGATAGGGTAGGAAACATTAAAAATTACATATCTCCCAAACCGCTCAGGATATTGGGACGATTCTTTCAGCACTAGGTCCAAATTTCTATTCCCTACACAACTAAATACACTTAGCAAATATTTAAATCAAATACAAATTTTGGATGATGCAAGATCACTCTTACACCACTAGATGCTCCTGCATCACCACATTAGGATTTTCCTCACCTTAATTTTTTCTTTATGGAGTTTAGTAGCTCATATTCCTAGGCCTCTAATGTGAGATTTTGAGATTATGTTTTCTTTGAGGATTGGATCAAAACTTTACCTTCTTTTTTATCACTATTAGTAGTTGCATTTCTCAAGTTTAGAGTTCTGGAAATTATACAATGTTTATTATCAATTTTATGCTTCTTGAAAAGTGGAGAAGGATCATCCGGATTAGTCTCAAAGAACTCCTCAAAGAGAGGGAAATACTTTCCCATCTGGCATGCCTCTTGAAAAATTATATCTTAAATTTATTTAGAATCAATTTTAACAAAAAATTTAATCATTTTTTTGATTGATCAAACAATGATAATATTTTTTTAAATCATTTCTTTGATTGATCCCATAATAAAAATTTATAAATTATTTTATTTAATGGTAAAAAAAATCTTAAAAAAATATTTTTAAAGATATACATAACAAAAAAATATGCCTCTTATTTATTTTTATTATTATAGTATCTTTATTTTGAATATAAAACTAATCATATAAAATATAAATATATAATACAACATTCAAGTTTGTTACCTTACAAGATATGAACCTAGCCCCTATATCAAGCTGAAAAAGTAGACATCTTCAGATTATAATATTTCAAATCTTATGATTTTGAACTATAATAATATTTCACCTTTTTCTTATTAAATTTGTATGTAAATATTAGTTATATATTTCACATTGGATGACGCATATTATATATATATAAAAGAATAAAATATATTTTAACAATGATAATTGTTTTATTAATTTTTTTTTCTATTATAGATTTTTGTTTTTTATCACTCTTTTATTTTTTATCCTAGGTTTAGGAACATAAAATCTTTAGTAATGGTTTTGTGCATATCACTTTTAAGAAAGAAGTATATTTTTTAAAATCTTTTTTATTTTTAGAAACCCCTGCATACTTAGAGTTAGGCATACTTATCCCATCATGACCTTTCATGAGGGTGAGAGTTGAGCTTATCAATAAGGACCAAACACACACCCATCCCCTCACATATTTGCTCACACCATGACTTGAATCTTGGACATCCTGAAGACCAAAGCCAGTTGCACTGTCCTCCTCCTCTTCCTCCCTCCCTTAAAATTATACACCCACCCCTTCACATACTTACCCAAACCATGACTTAAACCTTAAACCTTGCGAAAGCATAATCAATGCTTTGCCCTCCCCTCCCCTAAAATGTACTATATAGCTTGTTTATTCCTAATGGAAAACAATCATTTATATTAAATATGACACTCTTATAACAGAAACCAGTTAAAATACGAAAGAATAATTTTAAATAATAATAATAAAAATATTTCCTAAGGATTATACTTTTGAGTCATATTTATTATTTCAATATTAAATATAAATTTTTTTTTCGTACTCTCAATCTTTTTCCTCGTAATTAGTAACGTAAATATAGGTGCTAATATATTACTTATAAACATAATAAAAATAATAATAATGTAAGATTTATGTTAAAAGGACTGATTAAACATTACTTTTTTATTTTTTTGAAATGTTTTAAAACTTCAAAACCTCTTTAAAAATAATGAAATCAATAGTTGGACAAAGGAATTTAAATAAATTGCACTGTGGTATTTGTATGAATTTTTAAAAGTCTTAAAAATAAATTTATAAATAATTTATATTATATTTAATGACAAAATAGGTTATAATTGTCTTATACAAAATTAATTATTTAAAATTTGAATATTTAACTAGGCACCAAGCATACATGAAGTAGATATTTATTTTTTCTAAATTTTTATTATGAAATCACCTTTTATTATTCAAAATATTACATTAAATTTGAATTTTATATTATAACTTTTTTTGCACACAAATATAGTTGAGAATAAATTTTATATTTACCTATTTAAATCTTAAAAATAAAATTTTTCATAAATTCTAAACATAAAGTATTGTATCCCTGTCAATATGATGTCAATAAAGTTTACTAATATCCTTTCTAAAAAATTAATAACCATATATAAAAATTATTTTAATAAGTAAAAAATATAATTAATAAACATAATTTTAACATTATTTAATCTTAATTTTTATTTATTTTTGCTTGACTTGGGTCCCCCACCCTTAACAAATTACATCTTTCTTCTTTAGATCTTGAGATTTTACAAATAGATACACTTCTCATCTCAATTGAGATGCTATAGTTAGAAACTTACATTATTTTACATAAAATGTCTGAATTATTGATTTTTATTTTCTGAATCTTTTCAAATATTTGTATGATTATGATTACTTCAAAATTTAGCATTTTTCTTGACATATTCCTATAGCAGCCTTCACAACGCCAAAACATAACCTATACTATCTATGCCTTACATATTAGTAGAGTAATATTTTCAAAACATCGCACTAACGTAGTTCGCTTTGCCAAATCTGGATTTCTAGTTTCCTTCCTGAAACACAATTGCAACCACAAAAATTATAATAAATGAACACAAATTATTGTTACAATATATAACAAATATTACCAATGGAAAACATTAAGGTAAATCTTAATCATTAATTGATTTAGGCAATCAATAATTTTTGTCAGCTTCAACTAAAATTTCTACTTCCTCTAACCATGGAAAAGAGATGTTAACTTCAAGATCCTCAATCAAAACCACTCTATTTGCTAGATTATCTGAACATTTTTTTACTTCCTTTAATATATGTGTAAACCTGATTTCTGCAAACTCTTTAGCAAGATCTTGAATTTCCACAATCATCTCTTGTATGTTCCATGGAGCCTTTGCTTTCCTCAAAATTGCATTTATTACATGAGAGTATCACCTTCCCTCCAAACTCTATTCTATTTCATTTTTTTGCATATTTTTAACCCTTCTAAAGTTGCCCAAGATTCAGCTTCATTATTTGCCTTAAATCCACAATTGAAAGCATAATGAGACAAAATATCTCCTGTATTATTTCTAATTATTCTTCCTCCTCCTAGTCCTAGGTTTCCTTTAGATGCTCCATAAAAATTTAATTTAACCAACTCCACATATGGTGGTTTCCACTTTATATCCTTTACCTTATATTTGCTTCTCTCGTACCCAACATCATAATTCTATTTAATGACTTGACTCCATCTATCAAGAATCTATGCTTCCAAATTAGGGATTGGAAGAGTTGATAGGGTTGGTTTAGAATCCTTTATGGCTAAACATATATTCTTTTTCATTACATTTAAACCAATTTCCTTTCCTTTAAATATTATTCTATTCCTTTCAAGCCATATAATCCAAAGTATTGTATCTTTTGATATGTCCCATATTGTCTATAAAGCCTCACTTTTATAAGTGCTCTACCATTGGTTTAACCAACCTTCAATTATTCTATTCATGACCATGCATTTACCAAACATATTAAGAATCTATTGCCATAGATTCTAGACTATTGAACAATGTCCTAAAAGGTGGTCAATACTCTCCCCCTCCTTATTACAGAAAACACATTTAGAGGGGCCATGAAAACTCCCTTTCATAAGGTTATCCCAGGATAAAATTCTTCTATGACCTACTAGCCAAACAAAAATTTTAACTTTAGGAATGCTTGGGCTATCCCAAATATCTCTCCAAATTCTAGTGATATTATTATGTTGGTGTTGAGCATTATATACACTTCTTGTTGTATATTCTCCTGAGCTACTCAACACAAATCAATTTATCCTTGGCATCTATCAAAATAATTATAGTTGTTATCTTTCTACTCAATTGCCTTTTAGCATCACTGTCATGTATACTTGGAAAAAATTATTCTTTCCATTTGTATATTTCTTCTCGGTCCTTGTACAAAATGTTTGAAACCCTATCACCGTATTTCTCTTGAAGTAATCTTATCTAAGGTTTCAAAACTGAATCTAAATTGTGTTGATTGAATTATAAATTTTCTTGTCCTGGTGAAGTTGTTGCCCTTTTCGATGCTCTCCTCTTTACTTTGATTTGGTGCTTGCATGGCAGTTTTGTGGCCAAGTTGTCTTGGCAGAGCTGGTTTCTTTTTGGAGTTCTTTAAATATTGTACCTCATGGTATTTGGGGCTCTTTCCCCTATCCTCTAAGCTCCCACATGATAGTGTTGTCCACTCTCTCTTGATGTTTATGTCATTGCTCCCCGTGATGAGTTTAATCATGTTACTTGTTGCATGGTTTTTTGCTTCCTATTATGAGGATGTTTGATTTCTCTTACTGGCTAGTTCTGGGACCATTTTGTTTTCCCACCTAGGTCTCCCAAGCCCTTATTTGGTGCTAGTTTGTTGAATTTGGGGGTGAGGCTTCTGTTTATTAACTTTGTTATGGCCTGGGTTGTCCTTTGCCAGAGTTTTCTTGTTGTTGGGAGTATTATTGTTCGGGTTTTCTCCCTCTTTTCTGTGTCTGAGTTTTTTTGGTTTGTTGTTAGTATGGGTAAAGTGAAGATCTACCCATCTAAGCTTAAATTGAGTAAACCCCATCTTGAGCCTACGTCTATATCCTTTTATGAGGAGGTTAAAACTATCCTAGTAGAAGGGGTCTTCTGGAATGCATTCAAAAGTTTCATGGTCATAGCCCGGTGCTTACTAACTGGATGGTTTCTTCTTGGAGCGATGGTTGGGTTAGTATTGGCTCCTGGTCATTTCAAGTCATGGTGAAGCTTATCACTAAAATTACAAACTTGGTGTTAGATGAAGCCTATCACAACCATGATAGACATTCTCTGTTGCAGGAGATTAGTTTATTTTTAGACAAGGAGGAATTCTTGTCGAGGATCTAGAATGGTTTTAGTGCTGCGACCCTGCCTCCTCCTTGGGATAGGGTTGCTAGGGTTATCATGGACTATTTTACCCTCGATCCTTCCTATGAAATAATTAGGAGCTTTCATGCTATGTTTTTAAATCATTTGAGACATAAAGCTTGCATGAATATTCCTTTGTTTATTTTTCATTCTATGAAGAAGTCCTTTATGAGTGTTCAAGGCATTCATGGTCAGGCCCCTATTCATCAAGGCCTTGCATTTTTGGTGTTTGAGCAGGCTACCTTTGAACATGGTTTAAATGTTGATAATTTTCTCAAGCCTTTTGTAGATATTCCTCATCCCTTGGCTGGTGGTACTAAGAAGGTGGTGGATTCTCCTAGCTCTCTTGGTGGTGGTTCCAGTTTGACCTCTAGGATGAATTCTGATGGTAGTGAAGATATCTATTCCTTTTTCTTTGGGAAGGGTTAGGAGAAAATTTCTAGGAAGATTCAAGTCTCTTCCAAAGGTGTTAGGGGAAAGTCCTCAGTTGTGGAAGCCCTTACTTATTCGATGGGTCCCACTATAAAATTTGATTTACCTCCTAAAGTGATATTGGAAGATTCTGTGAATTTAGATATAAAGGTTTCTCCTCCTACCACTGATTTTGGTTGACATAAATCTAAGAATTTGTGTTGCGAAGAGGGTGTGACTATCAATTCCCCCAGCCCCTTGTCCTCCCATATTTTTACGTTCTTCCTTGGGTGTGCATTTAGGAGAAATCTGTAGAGGAGGTCTATGCTCCAGAGGCCTCTCAAAATCTCAAACATTCTTTTTTCTCTGATTTAAAGTTAATTGATATTAATCAAATAAAAATATGGAGCTCTTTGAAATTAGTTTTGGATATGTCTAAATATTTTTGGTTTTTAGCTACTTTTTTTGCTCATGGTATGGAGAAGCTAGTGTAGAACTATCTTAGTTCTCCCTTCTTTGGTGCCTTGAGCACTTGTTAGCAATTTTTTTTTGTTTGCCTCATTTTTGTGTGGTCAGGTTTTTTTCTATTTATTGTTCTTTTGGACTTTTCTGTAGTGGTTTTGGGATCCCTATAAATCCCTCTCCATTTTAATATTACAAAAGAAAAATATCCATCCAAATATAATTTGTTTTCTCCTGTTTGCACCACCCTTCTTAGACCTTTAATCATAAGATCAATAACTTTTTTTAAACCATTCCAAAGAGAAAAACCATTTGGAAGAGAGAATGCAGTAAATATTAACATAGGTCATTGGGATCAACATACATACTTAGAATAATTCTTGCCCACTGTATTTGACTCTCTTTGTACAATCTCCAGATAGATTTTCCCTTAAGAGCTATGTTTGCATCTGTAAGAGCTCTTAAACCAAGATCTCCTTTAGTTTTTTAATCACACAACCTGTTCCATTACATCAAAGAAATTTTTCTTTTATCATGTTTTGCATAATAATGATTAAACGTTTTTCAATTGATTTTGGCATAGAATATAAAGACATATAATATGTTGAAATGTCTCATAGGACTGACTTAATTAGTTTCACTATTCCTACTAATGATAACCATCTACCTTTCCAAGATGGAAGTTTATTTTAAACTTTACTAATAACTCGATTCCATAAATCTATCCTCACTCTCCCCTCAAATAAAGGTATCCCTAGATAAGTTGTTGGAAAATTTACCTCCTCCATCTGAAGCAAACTATAAATTCTTGCTTTGATATTAGTAGGAGTGTTAAGAAAGTAAATTTTAGATTTAGTCCTATTAATTTTTTCCCTGAAGCCTTTTCGTACTCTTTTAAAAATTTATTCAAAGCTTTGGTGTCATTTATCCTTACTCTTCCAAAAAGGGTTGTATCATATACAAATTGTTTATGGGTGATGTTATCGATGTTATTACTAACCTTATGTCCACTAATTAAACCCATATTTTTAAGCCTTATTTAAGTTCCTACTCAAAACATCTACCATAATAATCAAAAAATAATAAGATAGAGGATCTCCTTATCTAAGGCCTCTCTTGGGTTTAAAATATTCTGTCACTAACCCATTGACCAACACTGAATAAGAAAATATAGAGACACAATATTTAATCCATCTAACCCATTTCTTCCCAAAACCAAACTTATCTAAAATTGCAAAAAGAAAATTTCATTTAATCCTATCATAGGCTTTATTCATATCAAGTTTAGATCATAACATTCTCTTTTCTTGAATTTGTTGAATGTTTAACTTCATGAGCTACTATGATCCCATCCAAAATTTTTCTCCCTTTCACAAAAATCTCCTTGATCTTTTGAAATATTTTTGTCTAACAAAGGCCTTAATCTACTCACCATCACTTTGGAAATAATTTATCAGCTTTAAATTTGTTCAATAAATTATTTAATCAGATCCCTATAATTCTAAGGATATTTTCTACTCTTATACTACATGTAACAACCCAAGACTACTCACCTGGTTTTACCACAAAATCAAGCCAACAATTTCTTAGGGTAATTTTTTTTCTAAGTTTATTATTTTCAACCTAGACAGTGTTTTCATGTTCATAGCAATTATGTTTCACCCATTGAATCTTTAACATCAATATGTAATTAGTATAGGTATATCAAATCACTTTTGGGTTTTAATACTGCTACAGAAAACCACCCAAGTGGATGATATTGACCAAATCCTATAAAAGGTGCCATTATGGATTCGACTTGTCTCATTTATCATCCACTTGATCTGGCATGAGGGTCAAACCATGGATGGGATTATCATTTAGGGCTCATAATAGCTAAATGGTGGACACATACTCTCCTCATACCTTAACATACTGAACCTTTGACTAATTGATCGACTTTTTCTAGTAATTGTATGTAAGGGGGATAGAGTGCATATACCTAGTATAGCCATCAAATTTTGACACACTTCAAAATTTCCTTTTCCTAATAAAACATGTTAATCATCCTAACAATGTGAAATTTACCCTCAAATATACCTACCTCAATATTTGTGCAAAAAATTAAAAAAAAATCTTTATTTTTCCCCATATTCGATAAATTCAAACGATTTCGATGAAATCAAACTTGTCCAACAATTTTGGCTAACCTGAAAACATCCCAATACCACATGCATCTAATTTAGGCACTTATTTGGAATTTTAAACCTAATCTGGATGAATCCATATTCTCAAAAAAATTAGGTGATCCAAATTTATCCAAATAAAACAAAAATCCAAAATGCTTTAACAACCTGGCCTATTCTCCCACACCTCCATAATTCCTCGATATGCATCAAACATTTAAACCTCTAGACCCCACCTAAATAGACTAACGGTGATAATTTATAGGAATTATTGATTGAATAAAGATATCTAGGAGTTTGGTTGCAGGTTGCAGAGAATATTTCAGCCTTTTGATCACCATTCTAGAAGCCCACCGACATGGTGACACATACTGTATACTCATATAATAGACCCACTCCAAATGTTAATACAATAGAAACTACAAATAATTTACGTTAAAAGCACCTCAAAGAGCTCCACTATGAAACTTCAAAAGACTAAATCAACCTTTGAAAATGGTCTTACCGCAATTATTAGAAATAGGTTTGATAAAATTACCAGAAATATGACAACCTTATCCCTCTCAACCATGGTATAGACTAGACCAACATTATGATTTTCATCAAGTTGATGGACATCCAACAAATACTTGTAAAAGATTAAACATTTGGTGCAAGATATAATTGATTATGGAAAGTTGAAAGTGGAAATCCCTCCACCAAATAAAAACTCTCTAGTAGCAAATATACAAAAAATAATAGGTGTAAAACCTCAATCAATATCTAGAAATATTTCAAAATCCCTTACCAGACTATGGTAAAGAAGTTATAAATCAGCTAGACTACAAGAATGTTCCTCATCCAACATGTTATATGGTAATTATTAGTGGTCACTTACCATCACAAACTTCATAAAATCCCTTTGTGCCTACTCAATATCTTGTTATAATTGAGCCAATTCATGGAAGAACAATACAATTTCATCCTTGAACCATATAGAAAGTGAAATTGAATCTAAAGTAGATATTAGTTCCTTGTATTCTAATAGTTCATAATATGAATCAAGACCAATTCTACCCATCACAGATTCATTAACTCTGAATAAAACCATTTACAATAATTATAACAACCCATCCTTCTTCACAAAAAATTATTTCCATAGAACAAACATCAAATGCTAGATCACAACGTTTTCAAGATGATCCTCTCATTTCCCATAAATCAAAAAACATTGTGGATATAATTGGAGCCACCACTAGACAACAAACTCAAACACAAAATTCCCAGCCTCAATTGACTATAACTCAACCAAATGATGTCGATCAACCACCTTTTGTTTTGAAAATACCTAATAAGGGAAATAATGTTATTCAATTTCAACAAAAAGATCCCTTTAATAACTAGCTAATACAATAGTCAAGATTTCTCTCTTAGATCTTCTTAGAACTTCATCAGTTCATAGAGAAGAATTAATGAACACCTTGAGTCAAGTGATGGTACCTCAGGACATAGAACCAACTACTGTAGTGAATGTTGCAGCCTTTCAAGGAGTTGACTACATTGAATTTCATGATAAATATATACCTCCGCATAGTATGCATAGGGATAATCCCTTATACATAATAATATTAATCAAATATATAGATATTAAGAGAGTGTTAATTGAAAATGGTTCATCCTTAGATATCTGCATCTATAACTTTTTCAAAAGGTTTGGGTTCAAAAATGAAGATTTAAAAAGAACTAAAATGATTATAAAAGCTTTTGATGATGAAACCCAAGAGGATTATGGTGTGCTATATATCCCATTACAAGTTAGCCCTAGAATAGTATACACATATATCATTGTTGCATCATGTCCTGCATCATACAACATCCTTCTAGGATACCCTTAGATTAATGTAACGAGGGAAGTTCCCTCTACACTACATCAATGTGTCAAATTTGAATTTAAAAACCAGATTTTCACCATACATGGAGATACTAGACCTTTTGACATGTCTGCAATGGCATAACCCATTGATGTTCCATTTTTTCCTACTTTATCATCATAAATACCTTTTCCCTCTAAATATTCTTCCCCAAAAATTGAACCTTTACCTTCTTCTGACACAACTACACCATACAAAACTGATAAAACTTCTACCTCATATCCCCTCACATATGAAACTTTATTATACCTATCTATCATACTAGCACCTATAGAAAAGGTAATTTTTTTTGTACAAGACTACATTATTTTATCCCAATTACTGCCATCCTCGCATACGGTAGGTTTACCTCGCAATCAAGGAAACATATATAATGTTGGAAGTTGCACTTCTATTTTTGTAGGGTATTCTCCCGATAAAATTAATATAATGAGATTTTTCGTTTGATGAGATCAATTTTGCTCAATGTTATTTTTCCAATAGATATATAAAATCAAAATAAAATATGTGTGATATGGGTTATAGAGGTAAATACTTGGGTCATTTTGAAAATGGTGCACACAAGTCATTTGAGGTTGAGGAATGGCCTACTCAATGTGGTATAGGCTATATACCTACAAAATATCATCCTTTCTATTTTTATGATGATGATCATCTAATAACTTATGATGAATATTTAGAAAATCAAAAATATTTAATGAACAATAATAAGAGAAGGAAAACTCATTTTCCTACAATATGATTTCAATAATCCATCCAGAAATGATTGCCACTTCGAATGAATGTATAGAAGGAGATGTATTTTTCAACACCTCCCTTGAATAATTCATGAGGAATGGTTTCTTCTTCAATGGTTCGATCCCATGTATAGCCCATGTTCACACAGTAACCCCACAAGAATAATTAGCTAAATTATCCCTAGAACTTCAATAAATTGGTGTTTCACACGCCCCTCCTAACTTCAAAAGGGACTTAAATATTTTGGTAGAAGATATCTTGAAAATAAATATTAGAATAGAAATTAATCCTCACATGGTTAAAATTGGAGCTACCTTAAGTAAATAAGAACAAATAAAATACACAAAATGTCTCGTGGAATACCCTGATATCTTTGCATGGATGTATGTAGATTTGTCTGGCTTAGATTCTTATATCATCATGCACCACTTAGTGGTATGTCCTAATGCTAAATCAATAAAACAAAAACATAGGAAAATGCATCTTAAAGTAGCCTTGCTTATTAAATACAAGTTGCAAAAGTTATTAGAAGTTGATTTTATTCAGACCATAGATTATTCTGACTGGATATCCAATATCGTACCAGTAACCAAAAAAGAGTCTACTATAATTAGAGTATGTACTGATTTTAGGGACATCAATACTGCATGTCCCAAATATGGTTTTCCCCTTCTCAATATGGATCAAATCATTGATTTCACAGCAATAAGTGGGATTTTATCCCTTATGGATGGATTTTATAGATATAATAAAATTCGTATAGCATAAGAAAATCAACCAAAAATTATTTTCAATACACCTTGGGGGACTTTCTTTTGGAAAGAAATACCCTTCGGTTTAAAGAATGTAGGAGCAACTTATCAATGGGCTATGAATTATGTGTTTCATGATATGATGTATGACATATTACATGACTATGTAGATGACATCATATTTTGATCCATTAAGGAAGAGGATCATATTCCCGAATTGCAACAAGTATTTAATAGACTCCATGAATATAAAGTCTGCTTAAATCTATACAAATGTATTTTTGGAGTAAAATCAGGTAAATTATTAAGATTTATTGTGTCTATGTGAGGAATAGATATATATCCTATCAAAATTAAGGCAATCATTGATATGATTCCACCAAAAATATTTATAGAACTCCAAAGCTTACAAGGTAAGCTCCAATATATCTGTAATTTCATTAACAAATTGGAAGATAAATGTCAACCCTTTCTTAAGTTACTTAATAAAGATACCTTTTTTAAATGGGATGAATAATGTCAAGAGGCCTTTGAAACTCTTAAAGCATATTTTCTTACACTGCTAGTACTTATTCCTCCTAGGCCTGAGCATTCTTTTTATTTTATACATTTCTACCTTAGAAATTGCATTAGGAGCAATTCTGGCACAACATGATGAGGATAAGAAAAAAATATTTTTTTAATATATAAGTAGAACTTTAATAAGCTATGAAACTTATTAAACACCTTTAGAAAATCTTTGTTAGTTTTTGTGTTCTCTACGTAAAAAATGTGCTACTATATGCTTAGCGAAAAAACTTATGTTATCACAAAATTTGATCCACTGTGATACTTGATGAGTGGACCCTATCTATCAAGATGAGCAAAAAAATGGGTTCTCATTTTAAGTGTGTTTGAATTAACTTCAAGTGGATAAAAATCCATTAAAGGGTAAGTCTTCGCATATCAACTCATCGATTGATAATAGAATTTCCTGATGAATACTTTAATCTAGAAGGTGATTCTTCATAATCATGGTCATTGTTTTTTATGCAACCTGTTGTATGAGTGGCATAGGTGCGGGTATGTTTTAAAAACCAATTTTACTACACAAATAACATAATGTAATATGAAGCTTTAATTATTGGATTATGAGTATCTTTAACCTTAGATATGAAAGTCTTATTAGTTTTTAGAGACTTCCAACTCATGGTGAATAAAATTAATGACATTTATCAAACCTGATATGAGAAAATCTATACTTATAAAGAGTATGTTTTAAAATATATCTCTTTATTCAAGAAAGTTACCATCAAATCCATCCTACGTACTAATAATTGTTCTGCAGATTCTATGGCAGAAGTTGCTTCCCTTATCCCTTTGGAGTTGAATTATGACCATGCTACTATAATTATTTTCCAACTCTAGGAACCTGCATCACTAGAATCATTTCTAGAACCCTTAGATATATTCACTATTGAAGAAGCATCTTCAGAACCATGGTATGGGAATATTTTAAATTTCCTCCAATATTGGTTGTACCTTGATGGACAAGATAGAAATAAATGACGATCATTGCATAAGTGGGTTGTTTGCTTTGTAATTATTGTAAGTACCTTGCACAGAATATCCTTTGAAGGTATACTCTTAATATACCTCAAGGTCAATGAGTCTAAAAAATAATTAAATGAGGTCCATAATGGATCTTGTGGAGGCCATTTTAGTGGAGGTACCATAGCCAAAAAGCTCCTACGAATGGGATACTTTTGGCCTTACACGGAAAAATATACAAATGACTATGTGTGTATATGTGAAAAATATCAAAAGCATGCAAATATCGTACATGCTCCTTCCCAAGAGCTTCAAGCTATCTCTTCCCCTTGGCCTTTTTCAAAATGGGACCTCGACAATATAGGGAAGATCAACCCAATGTTATTATATGGTCATAAATCCATCATTACAACTAAATATTTTACAAAATGGGTAGAAGCCATGACATTGGATTCTTGCACAGGAACCCAAGTCTCAAAATTTATCTTTAATCAAATCATCTATATATTTGGGATTCCAACTACACTTATTTCAGATAATGGAACATGTTCGAAAAATAAAGATATACAAAATATTTGTGCTAAATACAAAATCCAACATAGATGGTCCACTCCTTATTATGCACAAGGAAATGGCCAAGCTGAAGCATCAAATAAAACTCTAATAAATATCTTACAAATATTGGTTAATAAACTAGGATGATATTGGCATACTCAATTATATCCTGCTTTATGGGCTCATCGAACTAGTGTTTGAACCCCTACCGGTGCTTCACCTTTTGTCTTTATATGGCACTAAAGTCGTATTTTATTTTGAGCTTGAAGTCCTTTCTTTAGGTCTTTTACTTAAAGACACCAAATCAGGACATGATAAATGTCTTAGAGCACCTTCCATCATATCAATATAAACTTAGAATATCATACTCTAATAAAATTCATACTCGATATTTTGAGGTTGGTGATCTAGTTCTTAAAGAAAATAAAAAAAATACAAATGCTCGAACTGATTTAAAAGGAAAATTTCACCTAAATTGGATAGGTCCATTTATCATCACTGCAAAATTTGGATTAGGTGCATATCGTTTGGATACCTTAGATGGAAAATACCTTAAGGAACCCATGAATATAATGCACCTAAAAAGATACTATGCATAAAGTTTAAAAGTCTCACCATTGTACATAATTGTTAATATTGTACATACATTTCTTGCATTTAATTCAATCATTACATATAAATCATCTTTCATCAAGTTTCATTTATCTATGCATTTATCAAAATAAAATTGTGATTCAATTACATATGCCATATGGTCACATCCAGTTATTATTCTACTAAAATATTAAACCGATGTTGTCAAAATTCATAAGTCAATTTTGGTTTACTTTGAAAGAAATCAAAAAATTATCTTGAACCACTCACCAAAATACATATTTTAATAAAATATTAATTCTTGGTATTGATTATAAATCTCTTTTGAACCAAAATAACCATTTCTTCACTAAATTTTTTTTGATGTTTTGAGAATTGATATTTCCACTTTTGAACCAAAATACACTTACACATCTACAAATGATTCTATACAAGGAAAAATGACACTACATAGTAGTCCTAGCTTCTTAAGAGAAAGGTTTCCCTTGCTATCCTATTATGTGCATGGTCTAGAGTGCTGAGAATTTGCAAAAGGACAAGCTCCTCCCTACCCAAATAAAATCCCTTGCTTTTTTTCTAATCTGAACAAGTATCCCTTGAACAAAAAAAAAAAAAGTAAAAGCAAAAATACCTTTTACTACAAAGCAATAAAAATCCATTGTTCAAAGACAAAAATGAGCAAGAATCTCTTCTCAAAGAAATTAAAAGAAAATAAGGGGGTAATGAGCTTCAATCCCTAGAATTCCTCAGTTATTTGAAAACCATGGGATGATCCCTATTACAACAATGGGCTGAATGAATCTCGCCTAGCAATAGGGTAGTATTACACATGGTGACACGTCTATCACATTAGCAACCTTCTTTTGAACAAACTAATGTCATATTATGTATCAACTAGATTTTGGTAGCTTATATTACATAGTACTTTAGTCTAATTGAATGCATGCAATCATGCTAAATGAACTCCTCATTTAACAAAAACATTGGTTCTTAAAGTTGGCTTGCATCACTACCTTACTCAAAATTGGTAAATGAAAATCATAATCACACACATTTGATTCTTGACAGATTTTGTATCATAATTTAGGTCAATATGGAAAATGAATACACAAATCACACACTAGTTCTTGATAAATTTGACTCCATCCTAGAAATGACCAAAATTATGCTTGAATTTTGATTAGAAAATTTTATTATTTTATCATGGATTTGTATGACTGCTAGCATATGCAATTGGTCCTAAAAATAGTTAGTCTTACATTTTCATACCTATCACTTAGTATTAACACTTACATTTTACTATATTGCATGGTTGCTTATCATTCACAAAAACTTGCATTTGATCATACATAATTGCTTTCTCATATAACTACATATTGACTTTGTGATGATGGCATGAGATAACCCTAATAGTTTTTTTCTATTTACCTTTATCTTAGCAATCTTATGCCTAGCACATGTCCTTTACCCAATTTTTTTTCATTCTTAGTTGTCTTCATCTTACTTCATTTTAATATTAACTTAGAATTAATCTTAAAAATCATAAAAAACTTTCATAAAACTTATTAGTTTTAAAACCAACAAAATTTCAAAATTATTTTGTTAACCACAACCCTTTTATGTTAACAATATGGTAAAATCTCATACAAGATCTTCTTAACGATCAACACGAGGGGCAACCTCCATAGATAGTCATACACAAGAATACAATCCTTGATATATATTGATAACTGATCAAAAATCAATAGGGTTCATTCTCAAAATACCTTTCTTCTACAAAAAAATCCAATCATAATACAGTACAAAATATCAATTTAATTAAATCACAATTTACTTTTTCTATATCCTGATTAAGGATAATAAAAAGTACATTAAAAATAAAAATATGATTAAACACATGATTATGTAGATCATCCAAAAACAAATCATATATTGAATTACGCATACACATCAAAATCAAAATATCAAAAAATAGAACCACAATAGTCATATATATATATATATATATGTATATATATCTCTCATCAAAAATACATAGTATAAAAAAGTCGACTAGCATGCCACAATCATAAAAATAGCATATTTAGTCACTAGGGGGTATACCCACAAAATCCAACCTTGTATATCATCCCCTAGAAACCCTATAACTCTGGGTATCACCACCTAGAGGTGTTCTAAGCTCCTAAAATGGAGTAGCCCCAGACACTACCCTAGATCCTAACCTAGAATGACTTGGAGGAGCACACTCTAGGGGTAAATGAGCCCTTTGACCCTCCAAAATTAGATGATAATATAAAAATTGATAAAATATGGCCTCATTTGATGCTACGACTAGCTCCACCACTACTATCTTGCTCCTTGAGGACTGGCCTAAAGTCATTCTTCTTGACTAATTGGAATGTGACTATGTCTGGTATGACAACACATAGCCCTACATTCGGGATAGCTGAGCCTAAGACTAACTCATGAGAGTCTATACCTGTGAGGATTATCCCTCTAATTATTGGATATAGCTCACCTGAATGGTGATCTGACTCCTCAAAATATCATTCTCTACACTAAAAGTAGCTACCTCTATCATGTTGCTTGACTCTCCTACCTCTATAGCAATGCCATTTTTGAGTGAATCTTGTCTTGGAGCAGTGTGTGTCACTCACTATGGAGATGGTATAGTCTACTCTGGTGGAGGTATATCCTATCAAGATCCTCTTACCTGCTATCATTTTCCAATATCTCCCCTAATCTGGAGAGCCCTATTTCTATGAGAATATCTTTGTGGCTATCACCCTCCTCTCATTTGAGGTCCCTCTCTCCTTAGTGGTCTCTATCCCTCCTGCTATGTAGTCGATTATTGTATTGATACCTCTTGAAATTCTTGGTGTACCTAAATAGCTATGCTTCTCTCCTGAGTGATCCTCGTAGGATAGGTGCTAGCATACTAGGTAAAATATCCATCCTCAACCCCTGCATCATCTCCCTCTAGAAGGGTGACCACTACATCATCGTCATTTACCTCTAAAAATTTATTGAGATCTTACACCCCACTAGTGGTCATCAAATATTGCACTACTCATGAATAGGTAAAATCACAAACCTCAAGAATCACCTAAACCAAGCCAAATTTATGGAGATTATGATCTACTCGATGGAGCTCTATCTCTCCTCTCTCCATACGAAGCCATCACACTCACCTCACATGAGATAGCTTTACTCTATTATCCTCACACCCATGGTGCCCTCACCAAGACCTCTAATAAATCTATGGTGTGGTCACCTTATCAATCACCTATTTGTACTCCTCTAGGCCACTCTTCCTCCTTCCCTGACTAGCTATAGGACCCCAACTAAATACCACATGTTATCCATCCTCTACATCCTGATGAGGAAACCTTGTTGGTCTTCTCATGGCAATGTGCTCCCAACACCATATCTATATAAAGCTCGTAAGTACCAATATTGTGCCATTATTATGCACGATCCTAAACAAGGTCTTGTATAAGAGATACAAAATGTAGGGTACCTATAAAAACCACATGTTGGTATCCTGCATATCCACTACAATCTCTGCCAACTCCCATGGCAAATGTCGGCCACTTTGATGAGACACAAGTATCCCTACAAGTATCTCTGATAACACTACTATCAGCTAAGATACCCTATCTGCTGCTACCAGTCCCTCTATGCCAACTCTACTTTGCTCAATCAAAAATTATGGATCTCCCATCAATTGCTACATGGACTGACCCTAAGCTAATGACTGATACACAAACTGCTCCCTAATTGGTACTCTAAGGAACCTCTACACATCCTCTAGAGTAGCGGCCATATCCTTTGTAGGTAGTCAAAACATCGATGATCCCATATACCATAGCTCTGCTAAAGTTGTAAACAAGCTATAATCTACCTCTATATGTGGCATCTCAGCCACATGGTTCAGTCACAATACTGTTAGATTATCTCTCTCACCTGCATCAAGAGCTTGGATACGATCCTAAAAACTTGTATGTTGCCACTCATGACCCTTAATTGATCCTCCCTATAAAGTCAAAAATAAAAGCAAATTTGTTATAAAACTATAAAAATATCAAAATAATCAAGTATACATTGTAAACTTAGTCCTAATTGATAAATTCAAACTTAAAAAGTAAATTCTTACTTAAAGTACAAATTTTGACATTTCAAAAATAAAATCAAACATCCAAATTTGCATATTCGAACCTATTACAAAAAAAACAGACGTACAAATTCATCAAAAAATGTCTAAATTCATGAATTCAAACACCTTTTATGATGAATTTGCACATCCGAATTTGTCGTAACAATCTAAATTTGTCAGTGTGGTTGCACGATGGTAGGCCACATATATCAAAATAATCAAGTATACATTGTAAACTTATTCCTAATTCATAAATTCAAACTTGAAAAGTAAATTCGTACTTAAAGGACAAATTTGGACATTTCAAAAATAAAATTGAACATCCAAATATGCATATTCAGACCTATTACGAATAAAAACGGATGTACAAATTCATCAAAAAATGTCTAAATTCATGAATTCAAACACATTTTCTGATGAATTTGCACATCCGAATTTGTCATAACGATATAAATTTGTCATTGGGTTGCAGATGGCAGGCCGCATCTAAAAATTAAAAAAATAAATAAAATCAACTAAAAAATTACAAACAAGAAGTAATAAAATCACTTACCTGCATACTCTTTCTAGTTCTGTCACTCTTGGCTTGAACTTTGTCTGTCTGATGCATAGTACTTGCCCTTTCTTTGCTTTTATTTAGAGCACAATTTTGGAGAAAAGTGAGGGTAAAAATGAATTAGGGTTTTACCATAATTTTTATTTTATATTATCTTTTTACCCCTTTTTTCACTTCAAATTTTGAGTTTTGTAATAAATTTCAATTTTTTTACAAAACTTGAAGGGGGTATCCTAGACAATAAACACAAAAAGGAATAACTAAATAAAATTCAACTTTTTCAGCATAACACCTATTCTTGCTACATCTTTATTTAACACATTTATTGTTCATAAATGTGCCAAAGAGGGGGTAAAATGTAGCTACCAAATTTTGACACACTTCAAAATTCCCTTTTCCTAATAAAACATGTTAATAATCCTAACAACATGAAATTTACCCTCAAATATCCTTGCCTTGATATTTGTGTAAAAAAATTGAAAATGTTGTAATTTCCCTCCTCTCTGACAAATTCAGATGGTTCTAATGAAATCGGACTTGTCCAACAATTTTTGCTGACTCAAAATCATCCAAATTAGACGTGAATCTAATTTAGGCACTCAGGATTTTGAACCTAATTTGGGTGAATCTAGATTCCTGACAAATTTAGGTGATCTGAATTTATCCAAATCAAGCAAAAACCCAAAATTATTTAACAACCTGGCCTATTATTGCACACCTCCCTGATTTCTTGACCTGCATCAAGCATTTAAACCTCCAGACCCCCCTAAATAGAGTAATGGTGATAATTTGTAGGAAAATTTGATTCAAGAAGGATATTTAGGAGCTTTGTTGGAGCTTGAAGAGAATATTTTAGCCTTTTGATCACTTTTCTAGAAGCCCACAGACATGAAGACACATATTGTATACTTAGATCTAGTTTATACTTAGTTACAATTTAATTTCTTCCATTATTTGAACAAATTTGGGTCACCTAAATTTATCATAACCATATGATTTTAACCACTATTTTTGTAGAAATAACTATTATATTATTTCAGGTCACCCGAAATCATACATTAGCATACAAAATCATATATAGCATATGAATTCATACATAGCGTCTGAAATAATACCAGTTTCAAATTGAGGGTAAAATTCTTATAGTTGCATTATCAATTTGATTCTTATACTACCCTACATATCACTACTGTTATTGTACTGCATTTGACTGGATTTGGATGGTAGTCCAAGCAGTCCTTTTTGAGGAGTAGCCACATCGGTGAACCTCGTTAAAATGCCGTGTTATGTGTGATGCTCTTAGTACTTTTATTATTTCTATTTTAATCTGCTGCTGTTTATTTAAAAGTCTAAATTGCTTTTAAGTTTTAAAAGAACACACTGATTCACCCCCCCTCTCAGTGTCATTGTGATTATAACAATTGGTATCAGAGCAAAAAAATAGAACAATTTAGGAAATGGCACGCACCATGCTGGCAAAAAGCAAAATAGCAGATAGATTCTGGAAAGAAGTAGTTCACACAGCAGTATACATTCAAAATAGGTATATGTTAAGGACTCATGAATGCAAAACTCCGTATGAACTGTGGTTTGGTAGGAAAGAAATAGCAAAAAATCTCAAAGTATTTGGCTGCAAGTGCTACATCAGAAAAACAGATGACAATCTTGGAAAGTTTGAAGATAGAGCAGATGAAGGTGTGTTTGTTGGTTATTCTCCACACAACAAAGCTTACAAATGCTACAACAAGAGACTCAAGAAAATTGTGGATAGTGCAGACATTAAATTCGATGAAGGGAGGAAACAAATAGTTAATTTTCAAGAAAACTATCCAATCTACGAAGAAGTCATTGAAGGAGATGAAGTACATGACACAAAAAATACAGATACGGCTGATGTAGATAACTTATCGGATGGCTCAGAGGTACAAGAAAAAAAAAAATTTAGAATGGGCAATTGGCAAAAAAATCATCCTAGAAACCAAATAATTGGAGATCCCACAGCTGGCATTCAGACAAGAAAGAAAGTAATAAGTAATTACTCTCTTTTATCAAGCATTGAGCCCAAAAACATAGATGAAGCAAGCAAAGATGAAGGCAATAAATGAAAATTTAGATCAGATTGAAAAGAACAGAACTTGGGAGTTAGTACCTAGACCTGCAAACAAGAATGTAATTGGCACTAAATGGATATTTCGCAACAAGTTAAATGAAAACGGTCAGGTCATTAGAAATAAAGCAAGAATGGTTTGCAAAGGCTATGCACAGGTCGAAGGGACTGACTTTGAAGAGACTTTCACACCAGTAGCTAGATTAGAAGCTATTAGGATGTTTTTGGCACTAGCAGTTTACAAGAACTTCAGATTTTATCAGATGGATGTTAAATCTGCATTTTTAAATGGGAAACTTGAATAAGAAGTCTATATTGAACAACCAGATGGCTTTCAAATCAGTGAAGATCCTAACCTTGTCTGCAGATTAAAGAAGGCACTGTATGGATTAAAACAAGCACCATGAGCATGGTATTCTAGGCTAGATAATTATCTCTCTCAATAGGGATTCAAGAAAGGTTTAGTGGAAAGCAATCTGTATGTGAAAACATAAGATGGGCATCTCATTGTTCTTGTTGTCTATGTGGATGACATCATATTTGGTAGCAACAAAGATGAATCTTGTAAAGACCTAGCAAACAAGATGCAGAATGAATTTGAAATGTCAATGATTGGTGAACTGTCTTATTTTTTGGGACTACAGGTTAATCAGAATGAGAAAGGTATATTCATTTCCCAAATCAAATATGTGAAAGAGATGTTAAAGAAGTTCACTATGGAGGATAGTAAGCCAGTCGGTACTCCCATGACAACAGGCTGTAAGTTAAGTAAAGAAGACAAATCTCCACCTGTAGATCAAACCATGTATAGATCAATGATAGGAAGCTTACTATATTTAACTGCAACTAGACTTGATATTTTGCAGGCAGTGTGCATGGTAGCTAGATTTCGAGCCGGTCCCAAAGAGACTCATGTAACAGTAGTTAAAAGGATTTTTCAGTATCTCAAAGGCACCATGGAGTATGCATTGTGGTATCCAAGAGGCAAAGATTTCACTCTTATATCATATTCAGATGTAGATTGGGCTGGATGTGTTGATGACAGGAAGAGTACCAGTGGAGGAGCATTCTATTTGGGGGACAGATTGGTTGCATGGCACAGTAAGAAGCAAGAGTCAATGTCTTTATCTACAGTCGAGGCAGAGTATATTGTAGCAGTAACATGTTGCACACAAGTTTTATGGATGAAACAGACCTTGAAAGATCTTGGTATTAATTTTAGTGAACCAATATCAGTAAAGTGTGACAACACCAGTGCAATCAACATTTCTAAGAATCCAGTAATGCACTCACGGACAAAGCATATTGCTATAAGGTATCATTTCTTGAAAGACAAAGTTGCAGAAGGAGAAGTCAGATTGGACTATGTCCCAACTACAGAATAGGTAGCAGACATTTTTACAAAACCTTTGCCCAAGGAAGTATTTGAGTCTCTTCGAAGAAAATTAGGAGTAGTCACACTTCCTAAGAAGTGACTAGCTACAGGGATCACCTTCTCAGGGGGAGCACTTGAGTGTTTGAGGATGGACTCAGGGGGAGTCAAATTATGCTTGAGAAGTGTGAGGATGGACTCAGGGGGAGTCAAACTATGCCTGAGAAGATTGAGGATGGACACAGGGAGAGTCTGCAGTAGCCCTTTGGTATTATTGACAAAGGGGGAGAAGAGTTACAAAAATGTATACGAGTGTTGCCAACAATTCCAAAGGGGGAGATTGTTGAGCAAGAAGGATTGTCATTGTTGTCAACACGGGCGATCGGATCCAAGGATGCGATGGATAACAGACTTGAAATGGATTTTTCTTAAAACCCAAGTTGGCTCTTCGTTTTGTTGAAAAAGATGCCCCGGTGTTGAAGATATTTAATTTTAAATATTTAGTTTAAATTTTTATTTTATTAAAAATTTAAATTAGAATATTAAATTAAATTAAAAAGGGCCGACGTGTTACTATTTCACGGCAATAAGCTACAGGAAGGTAACGAAGGTGGAGAAGAGTTTGAGGCCAACAAAGTTAAATCTAGGCCGACGGATTTTAGGGTTTGGCAGTTGACAAATTCTAGGGTTTCTCAGTCAACGTTCTTCTAGGGTTTGCCTCTAAAATTTCTTCTATAAAAGTAAGGGTTCTTCGAGTTTAAAAGGTGCAGCGTGATGTGATATATGTGTATGAAGTTCGGGTGCAGTAGTGTGAGTGGTGCGAAGAGAAGATAAGAACGCGGTATGCAGAAGTCGTGTTCCGAGTGTGAAATGACAGTGTGCTGGCTATAGAAGTGATATTTCTGTGAAGTTGCAGCAGAGAACGCGAAGAGATATAGAGTGGTTGAAAAAGTGCGAATCATTTTTCACAGTAGCAGTCGAATGCCGACAAGCAGTAGATCACAGAAAAATAGCAGATCGTGATAATTGAGGTGAAATTTTACATTCTGCAATTTTTATTATTATCTTCAATTTGTAGCTTGAAAAAAGGGTTGGTGCCTCTTTCCAGTTGGTGCTGGAAAAATTGGAGTTGGTGCTCCATTCTATTGTAGCAGATAAAACTTAGGGGTTGGTGCCTCTTACCAGTTGGTCGTTGGTGAATGATTATGTAAAGTTGGAGCTTTGCATTTGACTGGATTTGGATGGTAGTCCAAGCAGTCCTTTTTGAGGAGTAGCCACATCGGTGAACCTCGTTAAAATGCCGTGTTATGTGTGATGCTCTTAGTACTTTTATTATTTCTATTTTAATCTACTGCTGTTTATTTAAAAGTCTAAATTGCTTTTAAGTTTTTAAAGAACACACTGATTCACCCCCCCTCTCAGTGTCATTGTGATTATAACACTTCCTGCATCTAATATTTCATGTTTTACATTATATTAATTGATCCTTTACTTTTTTTATAGTTTTTTTAAATAACCAAAGGGATTTGACTATTACAGATCATTATCTATTGTGACCTATGCAGACCCCCCATCTCTAATTCCAAATTTTAGTGTTGCATTATAAAATTATAGGTTTTAGATAAATTTGGCTGACCTGAATTATTCTAAAAAATTCTAAAGTACAAATTCATCCTGTAGATGTCCGATTTCATCCTATCAACCTGAATTAATTTGAATGTAAGCATTCGGAGTAGGTAAGAACCTAAAATTATTTTCTTGTATTTCAGATTTATATTTCTTTATTTTATAGGCATCTACTTTTTATCAAAAAAAAAATAGAAAAGACCAACAACATTTATTTTACTACATTTTTCCATATTAGTCAAAAAAAAAGCCACAAAAGAAAAAGAAAAACATGTTAACATAGATCTTCATCTCTTTCTTCTTATAAAACCATTGCATCTTAGTCAAACTTTACAAGACTTTCTAGCTAGATCCGTATACTTTGTTCTCATTTGAAATTGAAGTGCATATAGCTAGGTAGAAATTGTATTTTAGTCAAACCCTAGGTGTATGCACTTAAAAATTTTATACATCAAACATCCACTTTACCTAGGTGTAAAAACTACCATAGAAAGTGTTTCCTGGTGAACCCCACCCCATTCATCGATAAACAACAAGGAGAGCACAACTCAAGCACTTCTCGATCGAGGTGCAGATCCATAATTTTCCCTCCCCCTTTCAGGCATGAATCCATTAGCCTGGAATAAATGGGTATAAAAATTTTGAGTCTACACATAGCGTATAGTTATTTATCCATTATCTTTGGAACTGGATAGATCCATGTCAATGGCATGATATTGGTCTTAATCTCATTATCCGTTATGACTCACTATAGTTATCCTATACCAATCATCATGGAAGAACAAGCTTATTTGTCATACTTGTTCCCTATAGCCAAATCGTACAAGGATTTATCACTTGTACTCTTAGGAAACAACCTAGAGGTGGCATCCCATACTGCTCCTAATTACTCTTTCTGAATAGGTCACATATTTTGACCTATTTGATAAGTGTCATCAAATCTTAATCATTTAATCATTATGTGTCGATCCAGGGCGGTGTCCAAGGCTATATACAAAAGCAAGGGTTAACAAACCTATTATTAGTTCATTTATATCATGGATTTATTCATGGAATAGTTAGATATTGGGGTGTTTGGGGTCTCCTTTATTACTCCTAAAAACTAAAACCAAACTCCTACTTATCCTTGTAGAATTTAAATTCACACTGTTGCAGTGAAAATCAAACTAAACTATTGCAAAGATAAAAATAACAGAATTTAATTGACAGGAAATTACTAAATTGAAATTGCAGCATTGACATTCAAACTAGTAAATAATGAAACTTTCTAAAATTGTAGAAAACAATGTCACTTTCTGAAATGGAACTAACATTCAAAAACTGATAAATAAAGTTGCACAATTTGTAACAAATTAGGCTTACAAGAAATTATGGAAATATTGCAAATTCTACAATATATTATAAACAAAAAGTACTATGTTAAATTATACCCTAGATGAGTTACCTACCATGCATTCAAATGCCACATTATCCTAATCACTAACCATACAAAAACTGTCATATCTCTGCTAACCTGCTGCAGCAAAAAATAACAGATTTTTGTCAGGTAAAAACCCTCCTCTGTACCTGGAAGTGGCTCTTGCTTCCTAAACCAAAAGAGGGAAAATAAAATTGCTCTTAACTATTAAGTCTTCACACTCAACTCAGAAGCAAACGTGAATGTCAAATATTGCACCTTTATTTCATTCTTAGCAGCATGACAGCAGTGCAGGGGAAGATCTACAAGCTACTGTGCTGCTGCAATACACATTTACAACACTTAAAATAGTTCTAACTCTTATCACTTATTTCCTATATTTTTCTATATGCTCAACCAAATAGGAGAATTTTATTTATACAAGTAGGGTACAACATTAATAAGGTTTTGTGTTGCCATGTAGGAATGTTACAACTGTTACAAGACTATTTTCCAAAATGCAGGGATTAGGTCAATTATCTCTTATCCATTCCATCTGTTGGGCTTCATCCATTGAAGGATATGTGTTGAAAAATTGAGAGATATCCCTAAAATATCTGCAACTACTATTTACCATCCTCTATTGCAATTAAATTTTCTTTTGACCCAAACTATTGCTTCTGTGCTTATTTCAGAGTTTGCTCCAAAATATCAGGTAGTAGAACAAAGTTTATATAATTCATGCTCCAAAAGTGCATGAGAACAGTTTTGATGGCAAAAATAGTCTCCATAAGTGCCTAGAATACTGACTCCATATTTTGCATGAGCTAGAGTGGAAAAATTCCAAGCCATGTTGTATATGTACAACTGGCTGGAATTTGTATGGAAAAGTTCCTATTTTTTGCACAATCAAATTGTTGACAAAGTTTTGGTGCCTTTTGGTTATTTAAAATAGTTTAAATGATGGGGAAATATTATTAAAAAAGCACAAAACCAAGTATATAGAAGCACATTATTATTACAACATTAACTTAATGCAAAATATACTAAATAATATAGCTAAAACATACTATAAAATATAGAAAAATAGTCAAAAAAGGATATATGCACTTTAACATTTACAACATGTAAACATCAATATATAATGCATTCTATCACTATAATTATCATCAAAACACAACATAAGGTGTTCAAAAGTGTTTATAAGTTATCAAAACTAGTCCATTGATGAGGCATTTGTAGGCCTCATCATTTTCCCCTCAACCTATTTTAATGCATGTCCTCATGCATTCTGTGCATCCACAATAGCACAAAGATCTACATCCAGATTTCGTTCTTCATAACTCAGCTTTGGTATCGGAACCTTATAATATACTCTGATTGCTTGTATTTTCTTAAGTCATTCTAGAACTGTTCATCTGATTAGGGATCACTATCAAAGAAATAAGGAACTAGAGTTATCACATTTGGCAGCCTATACCTCAAACCTACCCAGTGATCCTACAACTTGTGGATAACCTGTACTATACCTTCTGCTCTCCTTCTAGACCATAATAAATTGTTAGGTGAGATAGGTTCCCTCTTCTGAAGTGATGTTGATAATTCTCCCCAGCTGCTTTTACAATATGAGAGCATTACCAAAATGTTAATTACAGAAGACCTAAAAATTCTTGATACAATAAGTAAGATTGCTCTTATATACTTCTCTGATTTTTTGTTCTCTCATCATAGTAAAATGTTGATTGATGGACTCCCTGTAATTAGTATGGGTTCTTATGATTAGTAACTCAATTTTTAACTCCATTTCCTTGCTTACATTTTTCTCCTCCTCCCAATAAATATGATTTTGTACTAAAGATATAAAGGCTCTCAGCTGAATATCTCTTGTAAAGATGTGTGGCAAGAAGGTTTCATTTTTAGGTACGAAGAAGTTATGCAAAAATAGTTCACAAAGTAGATTCATATGTTTCTCTAGACTATGCAAATATGTTTCCATAAATTCTTCAGTAGTGTCCAGTTTATATGGAAGTTTGGAAATAATTCTCACTAATTGCCAGCGGAGATATTTTTCCTTTAATATAATTTTAAACAAAAAACCCCTTACTGGTCTACCTTGGTCTGAGAGACCACGAACAGGGGGTTCTACACCATCAAAGTCACCTAGGAGTCGCACCCAACCCTACCCGCACCAACATTATTAATTGAATTTTGTATACCCAATTCAACTTTTTGGTAGGGTGGATATTTGAACCTGGGACCTCTCTTGGAGGATTTCAATCTCCTATCCAACTCACCTACAACACCTGGGTATTTTTCCTTTAATATTAGAGTATAAAACCTTGTAGACCTTCTGTAATGAACTAAGTACTCTTAAATTTGGCACATATCTTGTATTTATTCCTGTAACTTAGTTATATTTGTAGTTTGGGCTTCTAGCTTCTGCTTCAAAGGTTTTAAGGCTGAAATTTGTGCCTCCATCTGTTGACACTGCAACATCCAATGTGCTATGTCCTCATTATATTTTGTCATTGTAACTATTTGTGGGGGTCTTATAACTGATTGTACTTTTGGAGGCAAGTCCACTTGTATACCAACTTCTAATGTGTTAACAGTGAATAGATCTCCTTGCACTGCAATTTTTGTTGTTTCAACTTGAGGTGATTCAGCTGTAATCAATTCAATAGATAGTTGAGGAGATTGTATATTTACTTGTTCTTGCACTTCCTCCTATTCATTGGCCTTCTCAACTGCTTGTATTGTTTGTGCCTCCTGCTGTAAATTTTAAAAATGTTTTGCAGAGGCTTCTGAATCTATCATGCTCACATTTGGCTAGAAAATTTGGGTTACTGTTTCTTCTATTTCCACTCCTATGATGGGTGATTCTTCTTTAGGTAAGGCCAATTATCTATGATCTTCTGCAAATTCTAACATAATTCTGGCCAATTCATCCTCAGAACCAATTTTTGTAGACTGTTGCTCTAGAGTGGACAATTGAGCACTTATTTTATTCACCTCTTCCTGCAAATTAGCAATAATCTTATCTTTCTCTATGTAAGAGGCTTCATGTTGTTAAATCCAACCCATTTGTGTCTTAATGACACTCTTAGAATCATGTAACTAGGTTTTTATATTAGACTCTTCCTTTTTTCTTATTGATTCTTTACCAAAATTAGAATCTTTAGAGTCTGAATAGTCAACAAGTGAGACTGTAGGTATTTATGTATTTGTGACTATTGTCTCTACCTCTAATTCTTCTATGTCCATATATACTTCATCTGATCCCCCTTATGTAAATTGTTCTACAAAAACTTTCTGCCCCTGCTCTGTATTTAACTGCTGAAATAGTGGTGTAGCTTCTTCATCCAATATTTATTTTGTTACTTTTTTTTTTAAGTGTGGAAGACCTTCGTAACCCCATAGGAGATTTTTTAACATTTTTAGGTAACTTCGAAACAAATTTTGATGATTCTGGAGCAGAACCAGATTTAGGTGTTTCTTTCCTATTTTCTCTTCTTTACTTGAACTACCAGACTGCTCGAAAGGTTGTGTTCAACAAATAGTTACATTCTCAGAAAATGTAACTTTCCTTACTTTTCCCATGGGACCAAACTTAGACCATTTTTCCCTTTATTTCCTAGACCTAGAGGATGGAGGTACTTGTGGGGAGGAGGGGATTCCCTTGTTAGAGGATTCAGTTTGAATTTCAGGTTCAAATATTGTAATTTCTATTTCATATTTAGATTCACCTTTTGTCTCTCCTTCAGATTCAGGGCTTTCACCCTCTAATTCATTCCAGGAAGAAAAGAACCGTTCAAAACTCCTATGGTTTCCTCTGAAGTGATGCTTAAATATGAGCTTGATGAGCTCATGGTGTTTGGGAGTGCCCCTTCCTTGTTGGTATTTTCTAGCCATATTGCTCAATTCTTGATGAAGATATAAGGGCAAATTTATCTTGACCTTCGGGTTTGAATGACCATGTCGTAGATGATTCAGAATTCTGATATGATGTCCATAAAGAACAGGAAATTGTCCATCATAGGTTAAAAACCTAATAATCCATACAACTACTTCATTTTAGGGAGGTGGTAGACTAGACTGTTTAACCCCTTTACAAACATTTTTGCTCATTAAAAATTCAATTGGCCTATCCCCTTCTTCTCTAAATTGATTGACAATTTCTACCAGGGCATTCTTTCTAGTTTTTACAATTTGGACCCCTTGCAAAGGCATTTTAGTAATAGAACTAAGAATTTTTGGAGTTACCTGGATGGTCATGCCGCTAATATGGACTTGGTTGTTTCTGAATGTTCGAGCGAATTCGGCTGCCAACCCTTCAGAGTGTCCATTAATTTTTTGCAAAAATGGCATAAACCCTTCCACCGTGAAGATACACAGTGATTCAGGATCTCCCTGTAGGCAATCTACATTTTCTGGCTCAATCCAATTCTTCTTACCCCCCATTTTTATTTTTCTATGTTCTATCTCCTCTTAGTGTCGAAACAACAACGTTGTGCCTAAGTCTGGATCAAATTATTTGTAGTTGCAAGGCAAAAATGGCTTCTGGGCTACAAAATTAAAATTTTACAGCACTAGAAAAATGCTTCGAAACATGTTGAAGCGTTTGAAAATTTAAATTTCTCCTTTATGTATCACATGGCAGATTTCTATTTCTTTGAGGGAACGTGATCCTGCTGCATTTGGTTTAATTATTACGATGCATTGATGTGGTAGTTATCTGTTGGCCGTATCATGTACCACGTATAGAGCTTTCCTTTTTTTTTTTGAAGTCCTTGTGAAGTGTGCCAAAGATTTTTGCTTATAAAAAAATGTACGATGATTCCCAACACCTTTTTTCCCATCGTTGTGTTGGAAACCTGCATCTTAAAATTTGTGTCATAATTTTTCCTTACTTCAAACAATAGGAATTATAATGCCACATGTCATTTCATTTTTATCTTTATTCATTCCGAAGTTTTTTCTTCAAGGTTTGAACAATTTTTATTTCGAAGCACACCCCTTTTTATGCTGAATCCGCTTTTGTTAAAACAACAGTTTTTCATTCCAGAACTTTCATCATTCCGAAGCTAAACATAAATCTTATTCCAGAGCATTATCATGCTGAAGAATTTGAAGGTAAAAAAATTCCTACTATTTTCACAACTTCCATTGACTAGATGGATAACTTTTTTGTTTTTAAATAACCTTATGTATGCCTCATATACTAACTACGGATATTATGCACTACATACTTGATATCAACAATGTTCTAAAATGAGAAAGGCACATACCTGATATAACCATTTATCTACAATCGTACAATGGTTGTTTTTGCTGATTCTCTATTGGCTGCTCTACTGACTAAGACAAGTGCAATATGAAAACATGTGAAATAGAGGTGAGAATGAATGTAATGGTAAATAGTGAAACAATGGTGAGGATGAATGGAATGGTGAATAGTGAAACAATGGTGAGAATGAATGGAATGGTGAATAGTGAAACAATGGTGAATAGTGAAACAATGATGAGAATGAATGGAATGGTGGCAGGTATGTGAGGCAAACATGCCAAAAAAATTGGATTTCATGTATCCTAATTTAGATGCGCCTCAAAGAGGTTTTCACATTCTGAATAATTATTATTTTTTTTATATATTTTGGTTCATGTCACTTGATTGAGTCCATATTGGAAGAAGTGGTTTCTTCCAATATAGATACATCCAAGTTTCCTACTTGCTTGAAAAACTCCTCCTTGGTTAACGGACTATGATATATCCAAAGACGATTACCGTTAACCACCATCTTACTTCTTGAATCATCTATTGGTGAAAGACGTACAACTCCATTTGCAAACACTTCCTCAATATAATATGGTCCAAGCCACCTAGTCTGCAATTTTCTAGGATAGTCTTCATAACGTGAGTCAAACAACAAAGCCCAGTCGCCTTGCTGAAACTTCCTTTGCTAAATGTGACTATCATGCCACAATTTCTATTGTGCTTGGATCAACTCAGTCTGGTGTAATGCATCCCTTCATAGCTCATCCAATGAATTGAGCTGTAGAATCTGATTTTTCTATTCCTATGACAAATCAATACCAACTTCTAAAGCAGTTCGAAGAGTTAGTAATTCAAACTCAATAGGCAAAAGAGGCTTTTTGCCATAAACCAATTCATAGGGAATAAATCCAATAGTGGATTTCCAAGTGGTGTTATAAGCCCAAATTTCTTCAGGTAACTTCTCCACCCAATTCCTCCTATGGGCTGCTATAGTTTTGGTTAAGATCCTCTCTAATTCCCTATTTGTCACTTCAAATTTTCCATTGGCTTGTGGATGGTAAGGTGAGGATTTTTTATGTTTGATTTCATATAGCTTTGTAAAGGCTTCAACAAATTTTGAGGTAAACTGAGGTCCCTAATCAGTGGTGATATAATGTGGGGATCCAAATTGTAGAAATATTTGTGAATATAGGAAATCAACAACTTTCTCTTCTTGGGCATGCTTAAAAGCACGAGCTTCTACCCACTTGGTTACATAATTAGTACATACCAAGATATGCACTTTCCATTGGGAATATGGATCAATGGGTCCTAAAAAATCTAGCCCCCACCTTTCAAATGGTTTTATACCTAATTGAGGTTGTAAAGGCATTTCACTAGTAATAGTAGGCTTACCCATCCTTTGGCATCCATCACAAATTTTGACATACCTTTTGACATCTTTGTGCAAGGATGGCCAGTAGTAACCAGTACCCAAAATCTTTTGAATGGTACTTTTCACTGAATAATGCCCTCCTAATGGTTCATCATGACATGCTTGCAGGATGTCATATACCTCATCCTTGCGAACACACCTGTGCAAAACATGGTTAGTACTGCATTTAAACAATAAACCTCCTATCCATTTAAAATAACTTTGCTTGCTCAACTGTTTCTTTTGTTTAGGAGTAAAGTGAAGAGGAATCTTCCTTGTAGCTAAATAATTAGCTATATCTACAAACCATGGAGATTGTAAAAAAACAAAAAATAATTTCTCATCAAGAAATGCATCCTCATCCAATTCCTCTGTATCTACATTTGACAATATTGACAAGAAATTTGCCGCTACATTAGACTTACCTGGTTTATTGACTATAGTAATATCAAATTCCTGTAATAGTATCAACCAATGAATAATTCATGCATTAACCAAGGGTTTATTCATCAAATAATTTATAGCAGCATGGTATGTATGGATGAATATGGGATATCCTGTTATATAGTGTCAAAATTTGTTAATAGCATACACCACAACTAAAAGTTCCTTCTCGGTTGTGGTATAATTATTTTTAGCTCCAGTAAAATTTTTACTAATGTAGTAAATGGCATAGTGTTTTCCATCTTAAATCTACCCTAATGTAGCTCCAATAGCAGTATTGGAAGCATCAGTTTGAATATGGAAGGGTAACTCCCAATTAGGACCTCTCAATACAGGTGGATTTGTTAACTTTTCCTTTAAAAATTCAAAGGACTGTTGACACCTAGCAGACCAAACAAATTCAGAATCCTTTTTTAACAATGTGAACATTGGATTAGCAATGGTACTGAAATTAGCAATAAATCTATGATAAAAGCCAATATGTCCGAACAAACTACGGACATTAGTTTGAGTTTTTGGAGGAGGAAGGTTCTTGATGATCTCTACCTTTTTAGTATCAAATTTAATTCCACAAGCAAAAATATGATGTCCAAGAACAATTCATTCTTCTATCATTAAGAAATATTTATCAGGGTTCAAAGACAAATGATATGTTTCACAATGTATTAAAACTTTTTCAATTTGTTCTAAAGGATATTCAAATGTATCTCCAAACATTGTGAAGTCATCCATATAAATCTCTACACTTTCAATTGTTACATCAGAAAAGATAGCCAAAAAAGCTCTCTAAAATGTTGTTGGTGCATTGCACTTGCTCATTAGTCAGCCAACTATTAATGTTTAAATTTTTTTTTGGTTGTATCTCAATATGCTTAATCCCTGGATAAACTGATTTGACAGCCTCATATTTACTGATTAAAGCATTTAAGGGACAATGATGTGGTTTTTAAGTATGAAATACTCTTGATTATGGTGTAAATATGATACCTGATGGGATCATTTGCATAGGACAGATGAAAGCAGTCAAAAGATGATAATGACATCCATGTGGCAATGTGAAAGAGCTTTCTTTTAGTGGAATAGATGACAGATGTTCAACAGTTTGTTCTTCATATTTCCATAACAAATGATGGACAAGAATTTGATCATCCCTAAGGCCTTCTTCTTGCAATGTTTTCACTAAAATTATTTCATGTTCAAAGATTTCTCTTTCTAGTGAATTAAGTTCTTCAATATGTTCTTTTACTACAATAGTGGCCAAGGTGACAATAGTTTCATGTTCTTCATAAGACTCAGGATACCATATCTGTCTAGAAAATTTAGCTGAAGGTGAGGCTGGTGGATTCAAGGAAATATTTTTTAGGTCTACACCATTTTAAATGGTCATCTCACCTGACTTGCAGTCTATAAATGCAGCTGTAGTGGCAAGCCAATGTCATCCTAGAATAATAGGATAGTCATTAGTTGATTTTCTAGGTTGCAACACTAAGAAATCTACAAGGTATTCCTAAGAAGACACTTCAATGGCAACATCCTCTAGAATTCCTTCTGGTTTAGCCACTGACCTATTTGCCATTTCCAAACTATGGTAGTAGGACTAAGATTATTGAGCTGCAATTTATGCATGGTTTTCTTAGTCATCATGTTGATTGTAGCTCCTAAATCGATAAGTAAATTTAGAATTTTAACTAACCCAATAGTAATTATAACTACTAGACTCCATGGATCACCATATTTAGGGGGTACTAGTTTTCCAGAAAGCAGGTCAGCCAACTTACCTTCTACTTTCACAGTATTAGGAAAGGCTTTCTTCTTCCTGCCAGGTTTCCTAATACACAACTCCTAAATGGTTTTCCTAATAAAAGGTACATCATTTATTGCCTACAACAAAGGGAGTGAGATAGATATTTTCCTCAATTATATGATTAATTCTGATTCAGAAGCAGTGATAGTGTGGTCAAAACTTTTAGGATACGATAGTTCTGTCGAGGCAGGTTCAATTTTTCCTTGTAAAATTTCTATTTTTTCTTCTTTTTGCTCTGTTTGTGGTTTTTTTGGACTTGAAATTTCTTGCTTTCCATCAATTTCTTCAATAGTGGGTGGTTCAGGGTTAGGTAAAACCTTCCCTAAATATAACTGGATGTTACTACAGTCAAGGACATGGACTGCAATAGTCTCTTTAGACTCAACTTCATAAACACGGGTTGCTTATCTGTTGTTATTGGGGTTAGCCATAGGCTAAGCTAGAAGTGGAGGTTGCTTAACTGGTTGTGTTTGTTGTAGTTGAACTCTTCCCTAAAAAGTTTGATTAGGGTTTGTAAGCAAGTGTTGATTTGGTGATTGATACCTCTGTTTCCCTTGATAGGATGGGTATTGTGGCCCCCATATTTACCCTGACTTATTTGGTACCCAAGATGGATTAACTGAATGCCATGGATGATTCCAACTATAATGTGACCAATATTGAGGGGCTGCCCAAGATTGATTTCAAGGTTGGGGAGGAGGTTTGGTATACGCCCATGGCATATTCCAAGGATTATGTCCTCAATTTGAAGAAAAGTGAGGGGTATTTTGGATTTGTATGAAGTTGCCTCCTATCCTTTGACCAATAGCATGAAGTTATTCAAATTGGGTTTCTAAAACACTCCGAATATGGGGCAAAAGGTGAAATTTATCAGTTTTATGATCCTTTGAGCAAATACCACAAATTGCTAAAATTGAGATCTTGTCCAAAGGACAATCTTGCAGAGCACACTTATTTATGAACCTAGGAAAATAGATAGATTGGGGTGGTGAAGAATTGGCTCTTGTATTCCTTTCTCCTAAAGTAGTGTTTAGTTGAACAAGTATATCAGTTTTCATATTAGCCATTTCCTCCATCAAATCTTTTATATCAGTATTACCAGGATTCCTTTTCCTTCTTCTTTGCCTAGTGCAGGAATAATTTTTGCACAACTCTACAATATCATTAATATAAAGTTGGTTTATAGCTCCTTTTATCATTGAGTCTAATACTTCTCTAGAACCATCCTTCAAACCTCTCAAAAATATAGTTTTTAATAATTTAGTTTCCACATGACCACATATCTTCTGGATAAAGGTAAATCTATCAAGATAATCCTCAAAGTTTTCATCCTCTTCTTGTCTTATCCAAAACAACTCATCCTTCCTATTTCTCACTCTACAATACTCTTGATACTTATCCAAAAATGTAGTTTCCATTTGATCCCAAGTACGGATTGAATTTTATTCAAGGCTCATAAACCACCGTAAGGCTACATATTTAAGTGTAGAGAGAAATAAATTCAATTTCTGGTTATCATTTACATAGTCATAAGTTTGACACAAAACCTTGAATTCAAACAAAAATTGATCAGGATATTTAGAAACAACTCCTCTAAGTATTGATAATACTCAGGGTGAAATTGTTTTCATAGGAGCATTCTGAGTAGGATTTAGACGAATAGGGTATTCAAAAGTTCTAACAAGAGGATTTTCAGCATCATGACCAACAATATCCCTATCATGTTCTCCTTGTTCTGCCATAGGTGCTTCATAAACTTTAATTTGTTCAACTAGTTTAGATGGATCAACCCTATGGGTATATCTAGAAGCAAGTGCCTCTAAGAGCTCTTCTTGCAAATATCTTGCAATTTTAGTTGATGAAGAAGATGATTCTCTTTTAAGTCTTTTAGGAAGTTCATACACAAGTAGATCTTCACCTGATCGTGAATAATGCCTTGGTGGAAAATATCCAGTTCTAATAAATATTCCTCTTTCGTCTCTTGGCCTATGCATTCATGTCTATTTACTAAATGAACTAAACCTCAAGTTCCCAAAAAAAAATTCCTAAAATAGGATAATTTCTGGACTGCTAGACCTCTCCTAACAACACCTAAATGTTCCCCAGCAATGATGCCAAAAATTATGAGTGTCATAAAATCTTCATCATTTAATCATTATGTGTCAATCCAAGGCAGTTTCCAAGGCTATATACGAAAGCAGGGGTTAATAGACTCATTTTTAGTCCATTTAGATCATGGATTTATTCATGAAATAGTTAGATATTGGGGTGTTTGGGGTCTCCTTTTTTACTCCTAAAAACTAAAACCAAACTCCTACTTATCCTTGCAAAATTGAAATTCACACTGTTGTAGAAAAAATCAAACTAAACTATTGCAAAGCTGAAAATAGAAAAATTTAATTGACAGGAAATTACTAAATTGAAATTGTAGCATTGACATTCAAACTGATAAATAATGAAACTTTCTAAAATTTCAAAAAATAATGTCCCTTTCTAAAATGGAACTAACATTCAAAAACTGATAAATAAAGTTGCATAATTTGTAACATATTAGGCTGACAAGAAATTATGGAAATATTGCAAATTCTGAAACAAATTAGAAATAGAAAGTACTGTGTTAAATTCTACCCTAGATGAGTTACCTACCATGCATTCAAATACTACATTATCCTAATAACTAACCATACAAAAACTGTCAGATCTCTGCTGACCTATTGTAGCCAGAAATAGCAAAATTTTGTCAGGTAAAAACCCTCCTCTCGACCTGGAAGTGGCCCTTGATTCCTAAACCAAAATAGGGCAAATAAACTTTCTCTAAACTATTAAGTCTTCACACTCAACCCAGAAGCAAATATGAATGTCAAATATTGCACTTTTATTTCATTCTTATCAACATGACAACAATGTAGGGGAAGATCTACAGGCTATTGTGCTACTGCAATACATAATTACAACACTTAAAATAGTTCTAACTCTTATCACTTATTTCCTATATTCTTCTATATGCTCAACCAAATAGGAGCATTTTATTTATACAAGTAAGGTACAACATTGATAAGGTTTTGTGCTGCCATGTAGGAATGTTACAACTGTTATAGGACTATTTCCAAAAATGTAGGGATTAGGTCTATTATCTCTTATCCATTCCATATGTTGGGCTTCATCCGTTGAGTTACAGGTGTTGGAAAATATAAGGATGTCCCTAAAATAGCTACAACCACCGTTTACCACCCTCTATTGCAATGAAAGGTGCTTTTGACCCAAACTATTGTTTCTGCATTTATTCTGGAGCTGCTCCATAATATCAAGCAATAGAACAAAGTTTATATTAATTCATGCTCCATAAGTGCATGAGAACAATTGTGACAGTGTAAACAGTCTCCATAAGTTCCCAAAAGACTGATTCCATCTTTTGCATGAGTTGGAGTGGACAAATTCCAAGCCATGTTGTCTATGTACAGTTGGCTAGAATTTGTATGGAAAAGTTCATGTTTTCTGCACAGTCAAACTGTTGACAAAGTTTTGGCGCATTTTGGTTATTTAAAATAGTTTAAACGATTGGTAAATCTTATGAAATAAGCACAAAACCAAATAGATAGTAGCACCTTAATATTACAACATTAAATTAATGTAAACTATACTAAATAATACAGCTAAAACAGACTATAAAATTTAGAAAAACAGTCAAAACAGGATATATGCACTTTAACATTTACAATATGTAAACATCAATACATAATGCATTCTATAAGTTATCAAAACTAGTCCATGGATGTGGCATTTGCAAGCTTCATCACTATTCCATCAGAAAAATAGTTGCTCTTGAGTCATATTGCATGCTTACTCATATCTCAACAACATTGGGTGTTTTAAAGCCATTCATTTTCATTGGCATTAATTATTTTTCATCCTTCTCAATAAAATAATATTTGGCTTTTGGTTATTTCTCATAGCTTTAATAGTTTCCTTAATGTTGTGTAGGTTAAACAAAATCAACTCCCAATACTAGAGTTTCCATTCATCATGTCACTAAACCTACCCTTTACTATTGAAAAATAAGCTATAACATTAAAATAGATAGGAACGACAATTTTAAGCATATGATAATAATAAAGATTCTTTTATTTCAATACCACCCTCAAGCCAACCATTTAACACGGGCCAATTCAAAGCACATCCTTTGCAATCATTAATTTATCTACTAGTTTGAGAGGTTAAAATATATTTTTGCATAATACTCAGGTTTAGGAATCTTATCAAATAATTTATATAATGATTCATAAATCTAAGTTAATACTCCACCCGAGCTTCTATGGTTTATAACAAGCTTTTGAAAATTTTCAAGCCTAATCCCAAGTTCAATTAAAGCTCCTACTTTGATTACTCTATGGTATCCTAGGTTTATTTATGATTTAAAAAAAAATGCTCTACATTAACCCATTAGATAAACATATGACCTATCTGAAGATAAAGGAAATACTAGTTTATGTTGAGTTTGTAAGAAATCCCTCTTTGCACACTATTTATTTCCTATATTATTGGTCTAAGGAAACAATCCAACCTTTAAACTTGGTAATATAATACTATTCTTTACTATAAATAAATATAGGAGAAGAATCATATAGTCAATATGTAGTCACATAATATACCATAGGTAGTTAAAACTTGTAAATCATCTCTCAGAAATAACACCTCTACCATACATGTTAGGTAAAGGTTCCCTCTAATGGTTTTCTATTCGAAGGTTTTTGTTAAAGCAGTTATATTTCTTGGCTACTGCCTACACGGCCTCACAGACAAAACAAATTTAATAAAAGCTTAACTTGACAACATGATTCTTACCATTCCAAACAAGCATTTGGAAGATTCACATTACTTTATTTAGCATGCTTCCAAGTATAATTTTTCATGGTATTGGGTAAATCAATAGTTATATGTTGTTCAAATCTTGATTCACCACTACAACTAGCTTATATATACATATACTTCATTCATTACTAAAACTCTATATTTCACTTCTACTCCTAGTTTCACGTTTTCAGTAATATATTAGAACAAGGTAACTTAGGCATGGTATCTTCAATTTAAAATTATTGAAACTCTAAAGGAGTAATGGTAACACACACGAATTAATAACCAATAATGACCAATACTCAAAGATGCATTTCATTTAATTAATTCCACACTTTTATGTTTGTTCAGGAAACAAGGAAAATGAGAACAACAACATTATCTTAACTGGAAATTACAAAAAAAAATATAATATTACACTTTTTTTTTTGTTCATTTCTACCCAACCACAGTACAATATATAAAAAATGAGTGCAGGTCAAATCACAATTTGCTATCGAAAGGTGCTAATAGAGTCTAATACATATCACTCTTCATATTAATGTAAGTCTTTAGGTTTATATACAGGTGGACTATTCTCAGTATTCCAACATCTTATTCCACCAATTAAGTAACATATTCAAAGTTTTGGATAGCATACAAATAAATATCAACATAAAGGATATACATATAGTTTTTCCTTGTTTGTAAAATACATCTTTAAATTTCAACTACAACTACAGGTTAGACGTCGTCCATATTTAAGATTTTTTAATGATAGAGCATGACTTTGTGTTGAACTGGGTTCATCTCTTGCAGTAGTCTAGATATTTCTCAAGTAATTTCACCTTCAACACCCCCAACAAAGACAACTCTATAGGTTCCCGCATCGTCTCATTTCTAGAATATTTGGGTTAGTCTGTATATGAGTAAATAGCTTTCGTCTCCTTGTTCACCATCTGGCGAAAAGTAATATGTTGCAGGGGATCAAATATATCTCCGGAAAGATATGCTTATATATGTTTAATAGCAAGCCCATCCAATTTATGCAATGCAGACATACAACCATAATAAAGCATATACTAAAAAAAAATAGCACCAAAGTAATGAAACCTCCATTTACTTATTTACCTTTCAACTTATTACACATGTAGACACTATCAAGGTTTCCCAGCTCATGCTCGAAGTTTATACGATTCACTAGGTCTTTTCAAATATATATAAGTTGAAATAACAATGAAATATAACAACAAACAAAACAAAAAAAACTTTTACATTTACACAAAAATACAAGGGCTATAGCTAACCTGAACCATACCAGTTTCCTTTAAGCAACCAATTACAAACAATTGAAATAATCTATTTCATACTAGTTTCCTAAAAGCAACCAGTTATAGACAATTGAAATAATCTATTTCAATAAATGTGTATATATTTCAAGATGCAAAGCAACCTATTCCTTTTCAATTGAAATATCGCAAAACACATTCCATACAAAGGTAAAACTAGAAAATATATTCCAACATGTGAAATCGCTCCTATGTAAGTATTCCTCTTCACTCCCTTTTTCCTAGTGCCGATATTCGTACCTCCAATATCGTAAAAACAAGATTCTATTTTTTTTAAACATGCAATGTTGAATATTACCTCTCCATATAACTTCTAAAATTTCCCCCCAAAAATCGGTGAAACACAACTGAACCATTTTTAATGCGTGATTCTTAGCTCAAAATGAGATGAAGCCACTACACTATGCACACTTCCAAACATTATGATCACAACCACCATAATACAGTTTATCTATTTTTTTCAATTCATCTTAATTAATTTTATTTTTAATAACAATAATAATGGTGTACACATATCCAAAAGCCACAATTCACATAAAATCATTTTCGTTGAACTTCAAAGTTTATTTTTCACCTATTATTACTATATCCATTTGTTTTATTTCCATACAATAAAAAATTAAACATATGCACAACTTAGTAAATAGTGGCTCCCATGTTCCTGACATTTTTATTACCACAAAAAACCATACCACAAAAAACCATATGCTTGTCTTCTTTCATGTTAATCAATGAATACACACATTCAAAATAAAACACTCACACAATGTAAAACACCCATGATGCATCTATATGATATGCAATTTAGGTGATCTTCGATGTACTCACGAGTCAAATCATCACTTCCTATTTTACCTTTTCCCTGTAAACCTTCTTCTAACCATTGAAGGAATACACATGGTCCTCCATTCACAGTATCTATCAACAATACCTCATTCTAACTGAAAATTTAAGTTTTAAAACATCAATTGTATTGCAATCAAAGGTCTTACAAGGAGGGTCATTACAACATCTTTTGATGTTCATCTACAATTTGTATACATTTATCTCCTTCAACTAAGTTACTACTAGAAATCTACAATCTAATTTTTTTTCTCATATTAATATAGTCCTTGACCTTTGGACCTTTACATCCTAGATATGTTTGAGCTAACTCTTGCAATTAAGTCAAATATATGAGGAAAATGCTTCAACCAAGCATTAGAACTAAAATTTACATAATTTCCCTCATTGACTAACCTTATAATATGTTTCTTTATAAATTATAAACTATGTGATATGAAGTTCCATGTTGACGAACCTTTGGGTAGGGTTCTTTTCTAGGAGAACCTATATATTTTTTTGAAGTAATATTTTTTCCATTCTTTCCTTGGTCTCTAAATAATCCACACCTAAAATTTGACCCTAATGCCATACTCACAAGTCTATAATATTATAATCCTTCTCCTCGAATATTCTTTATAATGTAAACCACATCCCACTTGCAAAGAGGAAACCTAAATTCATCCTCACAACCATTCCAAACAAGGTCTGTTTGAACTTTATCAAATTTTTATTCTATTCCTACTAGCAATCTTGAAAGTGACATTATATAAATGGAGATGGATTTCCTTGTAATAATTATGATTTATAGCCTTCTGACCATGTTTAAGAACATAACTTTCCATCCTACAAAAAAATATTTCATTCATTCCAAATAGGAGATGCAAACCTTATTTGTATCTTCCTTGTGAGACAAAGGAATACCCATGTAGGTTGATGACTTCTTTTTAATTTTAAAACCTAAACTATTCATAAAATTTGTTATAAATCTAGGGAAATTTTAATGGAAAAAATATTGGATTTTATAGTATTAACCAATTATCTAGTGGACTTTTCATAGCATGGTCATATTAATTTAAACTACATATCCTGATTCAGTAAGGGATGACCCAAAAAAAAAGTATCATTGAAAAATTAGACATGAGATTCAAAGATACCACATGTTGAAACTTGAATACCATTGATTTTTCCTCCTATTTTTGTCTTTGGGAAAGCTCTCCCTAATACCTTTGCAAGAATAATTAATAGATAAGGAGATAGTGGATCACCATAATAGAGTCTAAAATATGACTTGAAGTAACAAACAGGAGAACCATTGATCAAAATAGAATATTTGGTAGTCTTATAACAACATTTAATCCATTTAGACCAACTATAATAAAAACCAATATTTCTTATAATATCTTGTATAAAACTCTAATAAATCCTATCATATACTTTATTCATATATAATTTTTAAGCAAACCTATTTTTCATGGAATTAAGAGGGTTTATGACCTCTTGCACAATGATTATACCATCAAAAATCTATATACCACAAATAAAACCACCTTGCTCTTTTGAGATAACACAATCTTGAATGTCTTTGAACCTATATTTGTCACAATTTTTGAAATGATTTTATAAATTATTTGACACAAGCATATTGGAAAAAATAATGATAATATGTTCTTATCTTTCTTGGGAATAAACATAATAAAAGTAGCATTTATATCACTTATTATAGGCTTATATTTTAAAGCCTCTTCAACCACAACTAACATATAACTCTTCAAGAAATCATAATTTTTTTAAAGAAAATTGCAAGGAGTCCATTAGGGCCATATGTCTTGATAGGATGGAAAGAGAAAACTATTTTAGGTACCTCCTCCATATATATCTTCTTCATCAAATTTTCATTTTGTTTTTGTGTGATAATTGATGGAATAGTTTGCAAAATCTTATTATGCCTCCTTATCTTATCTATTATTTGAAATTAATTACTTCCTTATTTATATATTCTTTGTACTCAAAATTTTTTCCATCTAGAGCTAAAATATTTTTGATGTGATGAAAATAAAAATTCATTTTTCCTCCAGTATGATTTTTTTTTTAATTTCTATCTCCTTTCTTAAGCCATTTATCCCTAGATTTTTGGAACCAATAGACTCCCCCTTTTTCAATGAATCATGATAATTAGAAAGTAGTTATTTTTAATCCATTCTATTAGTTTCTAATATCTCTTATATTTTTAGTTTTTTTAACTTGGATTCAATTTGTTTCTTTTATTTAAAAATATTACGAAAAGGTTTGGAATTCTAAACATTCATTTGATTCTCTAAATATTTCAATCTTCTAAGCAAACTTGTACATATTGGATCCTTTTAATTTTGATTAATCCCACCATAACATAACAATATAAAATATTTTAGGGTCTTGGAGTCACGTAGACTAGAAGTAAAATAGCTTTGGATGACCATTATTGGGTAAATCACAAGTTAAAAGAATGGGTTTGTGATTTGATCCTACTTGTTATAAAATATCTAAAGAGATTGTATACTATGTTTATAACCATTTATTAGATAAAAATAATTGACTTGCTACATGAGTATGCCTAATATATCTATTATCACATGTATATTGCAAACTAAGGATTAGCAGCCCAAAGTTCATATGAGTTGAGAAATAAAGAAAACTATTGCATTGATTTAGGTCATTTTGGAATACCCCCCTTTATTTGCAAAGGAGAGAGAAGAATATTTAAATCAACCCCAAGAATCCATAGATCACAATTAATCATCGAATTAAAAAACAATTATGCTAAGTTCCTTCCAATGTCTCTCATGAGGAGTAACTATAGTTGGAGCATATATATTGACAACCTCAACTTCGATGTTTTCCTCTTTCTTGCAAAATAATCTAGTGAACTAATTACTTTTTGCTTATAATAATTGCTCATCCCATTTACTTTCATCCAATATTGTTACAATACCACCTAAATATTCTACATAATAAACTATTAGATAATTACTCATCTTCCAAATGTTTTTAAAAGCATCCTTACATTCCTTAGTACTTAATTTTATTTTTTGTATTACAATGATATGCATTGTTTTAAATATGTACATTAGATGTTGTGTATAAATATCATGGCCATTATCTTTTGAGAAAAATTATGAACAAAATTTTCTTTGAATGTTATAATATTTACATTATAGACACATAAGTGACTTCAAATAGCTAAATTGAATAGATATTAATATCACGTTACCTTGATAATGACATGTGAAACATGTTTTCATATGCATATCAAATGTTATGTACAAATGCTATGTACAGGTTTTTCATGTCTCTTTATATTGTGGGCACTATCTTTTGTAAAAAATTATGAATAGAATTTTCTTTTTTTTATAATATTTATATTACTGATATAGGATATATTAACAATCATGTCTTATATAAAAACAAGTTTTAAAGGAATGATTATTTTTAACAAATAAATCTATGAAAATCATGTAATTTTTACTTGCAATTTGGTTTGAATTTTCTAATATATAATGAAATATATAGTATAGTAAAGACACTTTTTGAAATGATTGATAGGATGTAAAAAATAGTGCGTGAAAGTAATAAACAACACCATATAAATTTCAATGCTATATGAGTTTGAAAACAATATTTATGCACAACTTGTTAACATGTTTGTTACATAGTTTAGAATTTGATTGGAACAATGGTTCAATTTTTGATGTACTAAAATTAAAAAATATTCCTTGATGTTTAAACTAAGTACATATGCTAGTGGTGACAAGTGTAATTCATTAATTTTTTTATTTAAAATATAATGAAATGATTACAGTTTTTTTTCTTCTCAACTAACTATATGGGATTGAAAATGGGCCCATCCATATTATGTGGTGACCATATTTTGATCCTACAATAATTTGTTGAAGGATTTGCCTGGTTTATATCATGTATTATGATTAAATATTAAGGTTCACCCATGGCATTGGAACCTTTTTCTATAATATAAAGCTCTTAGATTCCACTTATGATTATTCCTACTTTAGCCCTTTGTTGATGATGGCAAAGAGATCATAGGGGAAGTAGTATATGGTGATGATGGTAAATAGTGCATAGGGTATGCTTAAATATTGCTAGGGTTTCACTTGAATTTTTCTATAGTAGTAGATGACGATGAAGAGCACACAAGGATAGCAAAAGATAGTGGTAATAATGACAAATAGTATACAGGGTATGCTTTAGTTTTGTCGGAATTTTACTATAGTAGTAGATGGTAGTGAAGAGTGCACAAGGGCAACAATAGGTGGTAATGATGGTGACAAGGAGCACTTAATATTTGAGTGAGATCTAAGTAAAGTAGGATCTGATTGGGATCTTAGCAAAGGAGCACAATCAATGGAGTAGATATGAGCAAGATCTAAGTAGAGGAGAAAGACCTCAGTAGGATTTGAGTAGATATGAGTATGATCTAAGTGGGATGTATTCAAATATTATTGATGGTAGACAGTAAATATTATTAGGGTAATATAATTAGAATGGAAAACTCTACAAAATTAGATGGAAAATATTATGATAATGATCACTGAATGTTATTTGGTCTAGGGAAAACTTCCTGGGTGAATATTTTTGAAAGAAAAAAGTCTAAGTTCTCTAGGAAGTTTAAGATTTTAGCATTTCTAGATAATGATAACTATAGAAAAAAAAATATAACCACTTGTCCTCCACCCATACTTTCTTGCCATCTCCACCATCAAAATCTAGCCACTTTCCCTTGTTCCTAGATTTCCCACCATTTTTATCTATTATTTATATATATTTATTATATATATATTTAAATAATAATATTTTATATATTATATTTTATATATATTTAATAAATATATATTTATATAAATAAATCAATCCCATCCATATAATTTCATTTAATCCTATATGCCCATCCACATTAATCCATGTCACACCCTAAATTTAATATTTACCCTTAGATGTGATATAATCTCAGCCACACGATTAGTGTCATTGAAACCCTAACACGCTCTAGGTTGGATTATAAATAGGTTCCATTTTGATGGCTCAACCCTTGATTTTTTTAGTTCCCTAATTTTCTGAGTGTTTGAAGCATATCAGAGGTCTTATACACCATCTATACTTTAGGCCCATTCCATGTCCCCTCACTCGCCTTTGCCCTCACTGCACCCTTCATTATCATCAGGTCTAATTTTGAAGACCTGATTTGACATCCTGAGTGCTCTACTGCTCTCTATGTGTATTCTACTACTCTCTATCACAATATCGAGTGTACAACCACTCTCCATTATCATACTATTGCTCGCTACCACAAACCTAAGCACCCTACCACTCTCTACGAGTGCCCTATTGCTCTTCCTGAGAGCCCTGCCACATTTCAAAGTCCTCTTTTGAAGATAAGTGAGATCTTCAGGTTTGTCTAGTGTACACCTTCACCATCAACCTACAACCAATCCAAGACAACTAGCAAGGAGTAAGGTAAGTCATTATTTATTATCATTTCATTTCTTGAATTTTCATTTCTTTTCACTTCATTAGCAACAAATTAGTTCGGGTTTATTATTTCTTATAGAGGGCCTCACACTATGGAGCTCTCATAGGTATTACTAACTTATTTTTGTATCACTATGTGTAGATATTAAGGTGCTACATAAAAATTTAATATTTGATTAAGTTGGAGTGGCTAGGCATCAGATACACAAATGCCCACTCACCCCTATTGGGAGCAGAACACAACTGAAGACACCACAATTTATTGTAGCGAGGGTTTTGAAGAATGCTAAAAATATTTGTAATAATTGTATCAAAAGGGATTCTTTCATCCACTATTGTAACAATGAATTTTTTAGGCTCCTCCCCATGTTTAATATAAATCTCACTTGTTTTGCAATATCTAGTTTATTTGAATTCTATTTTTAACATTACTTGGTGTTGTGTTTTTAGCTCTAGCAATTGATTGATCAATTATTTGATCATTTAATTATGCTTTAAGAGATCATGATGATGAATCTATCTACTATTTTAGAAACCATTGGAGGGTTATCATCAATAAATTTATATTCGCCCTACCAATGGATGAGCTAATTAAGCTATTCAGCAAGAGTTGTTTAAAATCTATATCTTGGATGCTCCAAATATGAACTTATCAATCATTTGAATAATATTTAGCTTAGGCTAGTGTCATTGAGAATATCAAAATCCAATAAGGTATACTAAATCCTAAAAATAAAGAATGGCAAAACAAGGGCCGATACAAAAGCAACTATTCAAGCCAACAAAAATCAACATAGGCTACCCCAACAACCCAATCCAATCAAGTTAATCAAGTTGTCATGATCCAACTGGTAATGTCTCAACAACAACCTGTACAAAAAAAACCAAAAAAAAATTCATATCATGCGGTCCCCTCAACAACACAAGCCCCAACAATTCAGAACATAGTGCTAGCTATGGAAAATTGTCCCCAACGATAATTTATCTGACAAAATTACCAATACAATCCATTAGCTGAGTCATATGCCTCCCTTTATATAAGGTATTATGGATTGCATACTAGTATACGTCGAGCCATTTAAATATTGCAATTTCATCTCAAATCCTTATGAGTCCATGCTCCCATCCACTCACCTTTTTATTTTACCATCATCCAATCCATCCACCACTTCACAAATATCTTCATAAAATGATCCCATTCCTGAAGATCTCCCTATCACCAACCCGCACCAAGCTTCTGCACCCCCATCATCTTCATCAATTATTACATGCACATGTGGTCACAATCAGTCCACATCATCAACGTCATTGCCATCCACTTCATCATCGGCATCCATTCTACAACCTTCCCAAGCCAATCTGTTGCCATCACCTAATGTTTCACAAGTCAAATTGATGAATTGTGAGATACCTCCATATTCACCATTCCCTGAGCCATCACCTGAGTATAATAATTCCATATCATCCCAATTCAATGTCCACCTCACCAATATTGGTATTAGTGAATAGGTGGTTAACGACATCACCATAACACCCCTCACCATCCCTAGTGCTAAGGATTTTGGTCACCCATGTGATCCACCTTTAGAAATAGAAGTAGTCTTTAACATGGGTTCATCTCCAAATAGCATAAATTTTGTATATGGGGAATTGAATCTTCATCAAGTCTAGCTCCCATAGAGGAACCCAAAGAACCAAAACTTGCCAACATTTCAAACATGATAGGATTTCCATCTCGATATTTCCACATAGTCAATTGGCAAGGCTATGGCCTAGGATTGCATGAAGAAGGAGTGCATCAACCTATCAATGTCCCATATTAAGAGGTGCACGATCATTCAGGTCTAGGCTACCACCTACTCCCTACCACCTCTTCTTAATTGAGGGCATTAACCTCAATTAAGGATAAGAAGCCCTCCATCCCGATAATTTTGACAATGATATCTATGAAGAATTCAAACTTATGTCAATAATTTTAGATGATTTTGAAGAAGAATCGAAGCCCATCATTCTCTATTTCGAACAAGATGAGTTTTATCTCAACATGTTCCCCATCCACAACCCCATATTTCACTTGCTTCTTCGACAAGAGTGAGTTGCCCCTACTGGTGAGCCACCACCTCCATTCTATTAACACATTCCATAGTCCAACTTGTAACATATGTACATAACACAAAAATAGTGGTTTTCACCACTACAAAAAAAATAAAAAATCAATCAAAAATAATCAAAAACATGTTATTTCTTTACATTGCATATGTATATATTATTTAGTAAAATGTATTTTGTGTTGCTTGTTGTTGCTCAAGTTAACTAAACCCCTAACACCAATTCCTAATCTCCTTATATTCCATCCAACCTTATCCACCTGTAGACACCAAAACAGCACCAATCCGATTATGTGACTGCAAACACTGATCACTTTGACACACACAGCCCCCAGGGCAGCCCTCAGAGGTTAAAAAATGGTGCTAACCACTTTTATAGCAATTTTGTAAGGTTAAAAGGCAATTTGGCACATTCGGGCACTTTGCTCGGTATTCATCTCACCCGAGGACCGAATTCTAAGCGGGATTCGTCTCACCCAGGGATGAATTCTAAATTCGTCTTTTGTCAGGATGAATTCCAGGTTTAACGGGCAAAAATAAGAATGCCACCAAGTGGCAGCCAAGGATAGTCAATTATTGCCTCCTACTGTGCATGCGCGTGTAGGTAGGTAGGTTGGCAGTTAGAGGACTATCACAAAGGCAGTCATGGAGGCCCAAGTCAGGGAGGAGTCTCATCCCTCTTGGGAAGGCATGGCCGCCACATGGCATCCTTGCATGCCCCTCCAAAGAGACCCCTTGGGTCTATAAAATTGTGGACTTTCCCACCCAAAAAAGGATAGGTTGGAGGCATTTTCAAGCAACGAAGTGCTGCCAAATTGAACACCCTATTGCACCCTTTTTCGATTCACCCTTTTACATCCATTAATCTCTTTCGCAAGGGAGGTTATTGGGTGGCTTTTGGAAGCATGGATCCGAACCCAAACCCAAAATTTGACCACATTGAATCCACCAATTTGCCAACACCCCATCCTAAGAGATTTTGGGCCCATACCTAGTGGATTGGCATCGAAATCAAGTTCTAACGAGGGCGGCCCACTTGGGCACCCCAAACTTTTTTGTTAGTTTCATTTTTGTCTATTTTGTTATTACTTGTTTATCCTACATTACACTCTATGCTGTTTAGATAGCTCACAATATGGATTTTAGAAGACATTTATCAAATATTATCATGCTTTGTCGATTTTTTTGCCCTCACTAACTTACAGGTAGCGACGTCGAATTCCCGTGGATAGAGGCCAAATTGGGAGAATCTGACCATCTGGGTTGTCCCACACTTTTTTTTTAGTTTCATTTTTGTCTATTCTGTTATTACTTGTTTATCCTACATTACACTCTATGCTGTTTAGATAGCTCACAATCTGGATTTTAGAAGACATTTATCAAATATTATCATGCTTTGTCGATTTTGTGGCCCTCACTAACTTGTAGGTAGCGACATCGGATTCTAGTGGATAGAGGCCAAATTGGGAGAATATGACCATCTGGGTCATCCCAAAATGGCCCCAATTACTTAACCCCTCTATTTACAGGTGTTTTGGAGGTCCCGAAGTTCGACATTTAGATGACATCACTTCAAATTTTCATCACAGGCGAATTCGTCCCACCCGGGGATGAATTACAACAGAATTCATCCTACCCAGGGATGAATTCTAGTTGAAAGCAGATTGGCTGACTGTTTCAATGGCAGCAACCCTCTGGTAATGTCTTCTGACCTCTGTAAGATTTGCAAGTCACTTAGGATCATTTCATGCATCATTTTAGTCAGTATTAGGCATACATCTTTTATTAATTTCAAGGAACAAACTTTTCCTATTTGCAGCAGGTGCTACTAACTTTTTTTTTTTGTTTCTTTGAATGCAGGAGGAGCAGCAAATATCGAAGACCCATCAACACCAGTGGAAGCAACGCTTTGGCCCGCCCATTTTGCATGTGGGCACGCGAAAAAAAGATCACTATTCACTTTTGTAATGAAAACATGCTAACTCTCCTAGCCCCTAAAAATGGAGGAGATGTATTGTAACCGAGTTGGAATCACATTAATAAAAAGGGTTGTGCTCTTGCTTTCTCCTTTTATGTTTGGTTTTGATTCGATTATATCCACTTTATTTCGTGCATCAAGCTAGTTAGTTTACATTGCAGCAATTAGTGTTTCTTTTTATTTTTGGAATCTCGTGCTTTCAGTGGCGATCACGGTGGGACTCTGTCCCCTGGTTTTTTAGATCAAGTAACTGATCCATTTTTGTGTTTGGTTCTTGACAGGTACCATTTTTCAAAAATAGACTGTTATTCATCTTTGACTGCGATGAATACTTTACTATAATTTGTCTGACCCTGAGATGAATTCAAATTCATCTCAGACAGGGACGAATTCTGTTCTGTAATTCATCTCACAGAGGGACGAATTTACGTCTGTAAATTTTTAGAGCCGAAGATCGAAACGACAAGTCTAGGCAGGAAAGAGATAAGGTTCCAAAACTGTCCCTGTCATTTTTTGATTTTTTGTTTCTATTTTTCTGTCAACTTTTGCTTGCTTAGGGAAAGTTGGTTGCTTGCATGTTTCAATTTTAATTAAAATAAACCACACACACATCACGTGGTATCTTTAAACCAAGGAGCTGGTCGTAAGACCCCAACCCTTGATCAAGACCAATGGTGGGTTCATCACCACCTTGGCTTGATTTTGCATCCATTTCCTCGATTGTCATTGTTGTTAGGCGTAAATCTTGACGAAAGATGACCGAGTGTTGCTGGGGTGATTCACATGCGCATGAGGATAAGTCTTCTATGGTAGTTGTCATTAATAGGACAATCCCCCTTCTATACCGCCTATGTTCCATGTACCATCTGCTCTCACGTACCTATAGTTTCCCTCTCGTAAGGGCGGGTATATAGAGAGGTTGGTATATCGGCCGAGCAATGGTATATTGAAGGGGCGACCATTTATGGGAGTCATATGAGCCAACATTCTGCATTTAAATGTTCTTCAAAACTTTCAAAAACAAAACAAAAACATCAAAATGCACTAAACCAGTTTAGGACACACCATTAATATTTAAAAGAGATAATCACCGTTTGTGTATGTGTGTGTTCATTTTTGCTTAGTGTAACAAAAAAAATCAGAAAAATCATAAACAAAAGATAAAAATCTATGCATTTTGTCACTCGCTCCAAAAAGCTCCAAGAATTCCCGCAATCGCTTGGTCATCCCCAAAAGGCCCCAAAGGTGTCCATGAACCCTTTGGTCAACCCAAGAGCACCCCAAAGGTGCCCATAAGTGATGCAGGAGCATCCAACAAAATATGGGAAATCTTATATTTTTCCCTAAATTTTAGTGCATCTTCTCAGGGCCATAACTTCTCAACCGTAGCTACGATTGACTTGAAATTTTATAGGGAGTTAGTTGGGAAAACTGGTTTTCGGGGCCAAATTCCATCATCTAGTGCTCCGAAATTAGGTTTTAAATTTGATAACCTAATTTTTTACGCTTTTTGAGCCATTCGGAGGTCAATATCTCCTAATGTATTTAGATTTAGGACTTGAAACTTAATTTTTGTCTTATCTATGGTAAGAGGGATGTGCACCCCAATTTTGGGCCCCACCTGACTCATTTTTAATTTTAGGGTTTTTAGAGAGACATCATCATGGTGCTCACCCGTAGCCAAGCCCAATCACGGGTGGATGCTATGGGGAATATCCAAGGAGGCACAAGTCACCTCCGGTATAGCCCCAAGGATTTGGTCATACCACCTTGGCGGCCTGACACACAAGGCAAACCCCTCCATGCCCTGACGGAATGGGACTATAGGGGCACCTCTTCGAGGGGCACTCCTGTTCAGCATAGCACTCAACACACACCCTTCCATGAGGGTTACATTCATAGGAGAGCTCCCTTAGATGCTCGCTATGAGTGGTCATCGTGTGATGAAGTTCTAGGTCAACATAGGGTTCGATGGGAGGAACCACATGATTACACTATCCCTCCTTCACCCCCTCTAGTTGTCAAGACTAAGAGGACAAATCCAGAGCACAAGGCTCCTCAGGCATGGCAAACCAAATCCGTCTGTCCCATTTTCACTTACAAAAGAGAGCACAAGGAAAACCCTTACCTTCCTTAAGAGAAATATACATCGTGGGAGCAATACGCATCCACACCTGCTATCTATCAGGACCACTCACTTAGGCCAAAGCCCCGAGGGAATGATGCTACCCCCAACAGAGGGAGGCGGCCTATAGAGATCTTGGATCACTACAACCGAGATAGATATGTAGGAGAGGCATCTAACCCTTCTAGACATGAGACGGCAAGACCAACTATCTTAGAATCTGTCGAGCATTTCGCACATCGGATGCAACTCACGCAACTTGAGCTAGAACGACAACAGTTAGAGCAATGGTATCTTCTAAATAAAGAGCACCTCCATCGCCAGAAGGATGAGTTGTTCCAAAACACTATGCAGGAGAGGACTCCAACCCCTCACACGCATAAGACAAGACATTATGAGAGGCACAACCCCCAGGTGTGAGACAAGTCTCCTCAACCTCATCAAGCATCGCCCCCGATGCCTCCTAGACATGAGCGGGAGGCCACTCCTATAACCAATGATGGGTGCCTTCCTCAAGAACCCACTCAGGTTTATGGGCCACCCTTAGAAAGTCATCAAGAAGCCTCTGAGGAATCAGAGTGAGAAGAAGAGCAGGATGAAAAGCCCTACCAAGGCATGGGGGGTGCTATCTGGCCACCCCTCCATAGGCCCTAAGTTCCTCAACAAGAATCAACCAAAGAGGAGTAGCTCAAATCTCCCAATACATGCAAAGCGCTAGAGCACTTAGACTCGATAGAGACCAAGATTTTGGAGCTCCCAAGGCCCAACTTACATGAGGCTCCTTTCGAAGAGGATCAACCTTTAACCGTAGGGCTACCTGATGATGCAGTCCTCCATGTCTCAGAATCTCCAGATTCTGATGAGCTATACTCACTGGCCGAAGGTGAGGATAAAATAGAGATAGCCCACAACAATCACATGCCCATAGCAATCACATCCCATAAAAATTGAGGAAGCACTTCAATAGCTAAACATAATACTAGGGCATGAGTGGCACGTTAACCCACCACAATGGGACCAAGCATTACATCTGCCACTTTGGGCACACAAAGATCAACTTTCACCCAGAGACCTCATAGCAACATCAGCACCGAGGGTGGACCCTATCCTCCCATCCATGCATAGGGCCGATCCATTCGTGCCAATCCCTACAAAGCTAGATCCAGAGCACAAAGACCATCAAGCTGGGGGTACCTCTATCCCCTAAAGAGCCATAGTCCAAACCAAAAAGCTCCAAGGATTATTGCAATCATTTGGTCACCCCAAAAGCTCCAAGGATTATCGCAATTGCTTGGTCAAAACCCCAAAAGCTCCAAGGATTATTGCAATCACTTGGTCACCCCAAAATCTCCAAGGATTATCGCAATCACTTAGTTACCCCAAAGGCTCCAAGGATTATCGCAATCGCTTGGTCATCCCAAAAATCTCCAAGGATTCCCGCAATCACTTGGTCAAACCCAAAAGCTCCAAGGATTCCCGCAATCGCTTGGTCAAACCCAAAAGCTCCAAGGATTCCTAAAATCGCTTGGTCAATCCCAAAATGCTCTAAGGATTCCTAAAATCGCTTGGTCAATCCCAAAATGCTCCAAGGATTCCTAAAATCACTTGGTCAATCCCAAAATGCTCCAAGGATTCCTAAAATCGCTTGGTCAATCCCAAAATGCTCCAAGGATTCCTAAAATCGCTTGGTCAACCCTAAAATGCTCCAAGGATTCCCATAATCGCTTGGTCAAAAATAAGAAATTCAAAATCCAAAAATCATCAAAAACAACAAAAATTTGCATGCTCAAATTCATCAATAAAGAGCTTTTCTCGCATCTCATCTTCATATTCACAAAAATAAAGCCATCAAAAATACAAAAATATGTAGTTGCATTAAGCATCGCACCCATACATTGCATATTTGTTGTCGTAAAGGTCAAACGCACCATAGACTGTAATTATTCTGATAAGTCCATCTTGTTCCACATTGGTCCATCTTATAAAACAAACAAACAAATGCCATTTGCTACTTTTTACCACACTAAGAGTCAGTGGTCTTATAATGTATCAAGAGTTTTCGTAATTCAGTCATCATTTTGCTCTTTAGCCACGTAATGTACCGAGTCAGACAGATTTTACGAAGGTAGAGTTACACTTGGAATACGCCTTGTTACGTAGCATCCTAACACAAATTAAAACACATAAAAATTCCCAAGTTGTGTGAACAAAATATGAAACCTGCATAGTAATCTAGGTCACCATAAGTGAAACGGTTATCTTGCTCATCCCATTGTGTGAATGGTTCCAGAATGCTGAGAATTGACAAAAGGACGAGCTCTTCCCTATTCACTCACCTTAAAATACAATGGTTTTTACCACTACCAAATCCCAATCATAGTTGGTTCCCAAAGTTGTAAGGATTCATACTACACATCCTTGCCAAGGATGGGTAGTTGTCCCTAAGACCTAAAAGGATCAATGCCATTCATAAACAAAATTCCAACAAATCATCATCCTAACACTTTCCATTCACCTTTGGTCTCCAAGTCGTAAGGATTCGTACTATCCGCCCCTAACCAGGATGGGTAGTCGTCCCCAAGACCTAAAAGATCAATGCCCCTACTTCATAATCTCCATCATCTCCTTGGTCCCCAACGTCGTAAGGATTCGTACTATCCGCCCCTAACCAGGATGGGTAGTCATCCCCAAGGCCAACAGGATCAAGGTCATTCACAAGCTCAAACTCACACTGCTCAAAATATAAAATCAAGTAACAGTGGTTATCACCACTATTCAAAATCCTTACTCAAAAATAAAAACAAATAGAAAAATAAAGAGTGATTTGCATCACTATATAGAAGAGCAAGTCTCCTAGATCATTTAGCCAATAAATAACCTGAACTTGAATCTTTGAAATTCTCAGCATTCGAAAACCATCTAGGTGATCCTCATTACAGGTTTGGTTGATAGCCTATCTGGCAATGGTGGTATCCTACCCGCATGACGATATGTCTGTCACATTCACTTTGTGTATATGTAGACCAATTTTTGCATAAGGATGAGCTAGCTTATGGTATCCTGGATAACACCGTAGATTAATCTAACTAAATACAACAAAGGAGTTAGTGGAGCTAGTTAGGTGATCCTCAGTACAGGTTCGGTTGAAAGCCCATCTGGCACTGGCGGTATCCTGACGAATACCACATAAATGAAATCAAGTGCACACACAGGGATGTGAAATAGCTTGGTCAAAAACGAGTTCGATTCATACCTTAGTCAAAAGTCTTGTAAGAAAAAGTACAGTCGTGGCTAGTGAGTTAAAACCGTCTGAGTCTCAGAAAAACTTAGCTACATTTCTAAACCAACTGCGCTACTTTTCATCTTTGCAAAAACCATCAAAAAATACAAAAAAAAGAGAACAACCACATGTATACATACAAAGTCATGCATAATAGCAATCGCCTAAAAACAAAATAACAGAGTTCTAAAAAGTCTATGGTGCCATAGCCAAACATCACAAATCCCATTCATCCATTTCATTTTTGTATATCACATACAAATAAAAAACATTTGCATTCATCATAGCATATGCATCCATCAAAATAAATAAACATGCATACATCCATATTCATCAACCATAATGCATAAGATCAAATCATCACATGTGCATAACCATAATAAAGCCGGTATATATATATATATATATATATATATATATATATCATCAAAAAAATGCTCGCAGGCTACAAAACTGGTCCTCAGACCCCGCAATCATATAACCAAAACCACCCAGCCTAAGGCGTCGACCACCATTATCACGTAGGATCAATGCGATAGGAACTACCCCCCGTGGTGTGGGTCCTATGGTACCCCTCAGGATGGCTACTGCTAGCCCCCACATCACGCCTACTACCACCTCCCTCATCCAATTGCCTGCGACAAGATGATGATGACTGCTCAGTAGCACTATCCCTCATCCGGCATGAAGATCCACCTCCTGACGGCTCAGGTAGTTGCCCACCGAGGCGGATGACCTCCCTCTCCAAATCTAGCCAGTGTTAGCACCACTCTGCCTCTCGTCGATGGTAGTAAGCTACTGCATCGTCACGCTGCACCAAAATCCTATCCCGCTCTGCTAGCTGAGCCCGCAGGAGATCCCTCTCCCGCAACGCGTCCCCCAGCTCCCGATCTCGCATCCATAGAAACTCTGTCAATCGTGCATTATCAGTTCGTATCCCAAACTCCATCTCCTCCGTATCTTCCTGAAGCATAGGACTCTCTGGAATAGCAGCCTACTCTGGCTCCCACTACTCCGCCATGTGCTGCATGTCCGACTGATCCGAAGCTCCCAAATCTACATCCTCACCCCCCACCTCAACCATGTCTGCATCCTCCAACGAAACTCCCCAATCATCCCCTAGTGCCTCAGCACCCTTCGCTATGATATCTATGAAGAATTCAAACTTATGTCAATAATTTTATATGATTTTGAAGAAGAATCGAAGCCCATCATTCTCCATTTCGAACAAGATGAGTTTTATCTCAACATGTTCCCCATCCACAACCCCATATTTCACTTGCTTCTTTGACAAGAGTGAGTTGCCCCTACTGGTGAGCCACCACCTCCATTCTATTAACACATTCCATAGTCCAACTTGTAACATATGTACATAACACAAAAATAGTGGTTTTCACCACTACAAAAAAAATAAAAAATCAATCAAAAATAATCAAAAACATGTTATTTCTTTACATTGCATATGTATATATTATTTAGTAAAATGTATTTTGTGTTGCTTGTTGTTGCTCAGGTTAACTAAACCCCTAACACCAATTCCTAATCTCCTTATATTCCATCCAACCTTATCCACATTTCCCATAAGTCAACATGAATTATGTTGATTTTCACCTTGCTCCATAATCCATACGATCCGGCTAAACCAATTCTAATCGACATAAGCCTTATTGATATGGATCAAACTTCCTCACCTTAAAGCTTACAAATTTGTATTGTTTGAGAAATTGTTAAAGGCCTTAACCAACTACATTCCTCCATCCCATCCACCTTCATCTTCACCTTTGGATCCTAAGGTTTTCTAGGAAAAAATAAATGAGGATAATCTAGAAGAGTTTGTTGACATCTTAGAGAATATTTAACTGATCCCTAAACCCCATCATCTTAAGGAATATTCTCACATATATTGAAGATACTATCAATGTAGACCTTACTTTAGACAAATAAAATCCCCCAATTGTTAATCTTGGAAAAATTTTATCACCAGATGAACAAGTGTAATTTATTGCTCTCCTCAAGAAGAAGAAGGGTATATTTGCATGGTCCTTTAAACACATGCTTGGCCTTAACCCTAGTTTGGTTGTCCACAATCTCACATTATAGCCTGATGCTAAGTCAGTTAAACAAAAACTTAGGAGAATACATCCTACCGTGGCCCTCTTGGTAAAGACAGAGCTTCAAAAACCCCTAGACATGAATTTTATTTTTCCTATCGATTATCCTCAGTGGATATCAAACATGGTACCCATTCTTAAGCCTAACGGGGTGATACATGTATGCAATGACTTTCGAGATCTTAACAAAGTTTATCCTAAGGATGTTTTTCCTCTCTCAAACATCGATACTCTTTTTGATACCTGTGTTGGCCATGAAATGCTTTCACTCATGGATAATTTTTTAGGATACAACCAAATCTGAATAAATCTTGATGACCAATACAAAACAACATTCACTACACCTTGGGGAAATTTTTGTTACAAAGTGATGTCCTATGGTCTAAAAAATACAAGTTCCACTTATCAACGTGCCATGACATATATTTTCCATGACTACATGCATAATATTATCGAAGACTATGTGGATGACCTCTTGGCTATATCCAAAACTTAACAAGAACATATTGGTGTATTGGAGAAAGTTTTTGATTGAATCCTAGAGCATAATGTAAGGTTGAATCCCAAGAAATGTGTCTTTGATGTTACCTCGGGAAAGCTACTAGGATTCGTCATCTCCTAAAGAGGCATTGAGGTAGACCTTAACAAGGTCAAGGCCATCATAGAGATGTCTCCCCCAACTAACTTAAAGGAATTGTGTAGTTTACAATTAAATATCCAATCGGTCCATCACTTCATTACGCAAATTTTTGATAAATTTAGGCCATTCAAGCACCTAATACAAAAGGATGTACCATTACCTTGGACAAATGAATGTCAAAAATTCTTTGATGAAATTAAACAACACCTAGCTTCTCCTCCAGTCTTAGATCCTCCTCATTCGGGGGTCTCATTTTATCTTTATGTCTCAAAAATAGAATTCACATTAGATATAATGCTTGCACAAAAGAATGAACAAAATTGAGAGCAAACTATCTACTACATTAGTCAAAAATTGGTAAGATATGAAACTAAATACACTTAAGGAGAGAAATTATGCTTAGTAGTGGTATTTCCACTAAGAAACATTGACATTATATTCTTAGCCATACAACATATGTTATAGCTAGGAAAAATCCTTTGCATTACATGATGTCCCACACTTACAACAACACCCACACCACTAAATGGATAATGCTCTTCACTGAATTCAACTTAGAATTCATTATCCAAAATTCCATTAAAGGTCAAGTAATAGTTAATCAACTTGTAGAAGCTCCACTACCTAGTGATCATCCTTTGATTATTCAGCTCCTAGATGATTCAGTATTTTCTATCATTGAACAATAATATGTCATTCTAGAGGAAGACGTCAATATCACACTATTATTTTATGGCTCTAAGTGCATGAAAGGTCAAGGTTTCGGAGTTGTATTTCACACACCACATGGGGTACCTATCCCCTTGTAATTCAAACTTGACTTCCAATGCACAAGCAATATTGCAGAGTATGAAGCCTTAGTATTAGGTCTTCAATCAGCTATAGCTATGAGCATTAAGTGTATTAGGATATTTGGTGAATCTAAAATTGTTGTAAAGCAAATAAATAGAGAATACTAATACAAAGAACCAACCATTAAGCTTTATCACGAGGTAGCAATGAAATTGATGTCTAATTTTGATTGGTATCAAATCAATAGATTACCATATTTGACTAATAGATTTATAGATGTGATGGCCTCCATTGGATCATTGATTGCAAAATACTCCTTTGGAGAGGTACAACCCCTTATAATTTCAACAGTCTCTAAATCTATAATTGTCCATGTTGAATCTAAAGATAAAAAGGATAATTTATTTATCCAGTAAGACCCATATGAGCCTTGATCAAGCCAAATAGTAGCCTTTCTCAAGTTTGGAACACTCCCATATGACATTGTCTTAGACTGCCAAGTGTCCTTTCAAGAAAAATAAAACCCGTTTCATTATTTTTTAAGATGTGTTGTATAAACATGGTTATGATGGATTCCAACTTCATTGTCTCTAGGCTAGTGAGGCTCAAAGAGCTATAGCTAAATCCCATGATGGTACTTGTGGTGGTCATTTTAGTGGAATGGCCATTGCAAATCATATTTTATGCATCGATTATTATTGGTCCGCGATGGAACGTGATTGTGGCACCTATGTTAAATATTACAAGAAGTGTCAAGAACATGCTAATTTAACTCATGTACCATCACAAGACTTATAGCCTATTCAAAGCCTTTGGACCTTTGTGTTTCACAATGGGATCTAGATATAATTGGTAAAATTTCACATCCTTCCTCGAGACAACATACATTCATTATCACAATCACTGAATACTTCATAAAGTGGGTTGAGGCAATTCCTCTAACCAGTACAATAGGAACTCGAATTATGGAGTTTATACTCCATATAATTTTTCATTTTGGTATCCCCTCGAAAATCACTTTAGACAATGAAAAGTCTGTCAAGAACAAGGATATCCGATCAGTTTGCAAGAAATATAACATTCACCACAGTTTCTCGACACCTTATTACCCACAAGCAAATGGAAAAGTTGAAGCTTCTAATAAGACCTTAATTTCTATTCTAAAGAAACTTGTTAAATAAAATTATAGAGATTGGCATAGAAACATTTCCTTGGCATTATGGGCTTATTGAACAAATATTTGCATGCCTACAGGGGTAAAACCATTTTCATTGGTCTATGGATCCAAAGCAATCATACCTCTTGAGCTCGAGATCCCTTCCTTACGAACACATTTTCATACATTACACTTCATAACATTACATTTCACTTGCGTTCACATTCCAAAAACAATGTATTCACACATATTTCACATTGCATTTCACAAAATTGCATGGCATACATTACATTTACATTCACAATCCACATTTCATATTTCATATAAGGATCATTTATTAAGTTCAATGTCTTAATTGATCCAATAACAGTCATGTTGCCTTAATCAGGGTCACCTTCACAATGTCATTCACACAATTTCCCCAAGTCAAATTTCCATTTACACAAAGCACATTTCCATAAAATTTCTAGGTGTTTTCAGTAACTCACCAATCCTAGTGTTTTAAAAAACCTCTAAAATACATGTTGACTTCTTTTAGGAATATTGCACATCTTACACTAAGAAAATTTTGAGTTTTGGGAATTGATTCTAAAACATTCTTGAACCAAAAAAAAATTCACTTCTTAAAAATATCTCATGTTAAAAAGGAATAACACCATACTTGGTATGAACCTTGAGATGAAAATGGTAATCCTTGCCAGTCCCATCATGCAGCATAGTCCATAAAAAATAGTGGTTTTTACCACTACCACAATTCTAAAAATGGAAGAAAGCATAGGGAAAAATCCCTAACAAAATCTCTAAATATTTTACATCACACACCACTAATCAATTGGGTTGTAAGGATTGCACAATATTTCTAGTCATACGATTAGGTAGTCATACCTAAAACTTAAAATATCAAGAATGAAATTCATGGACTATGGAGTTAGCCTCCATCGGAGCTATAGACACTTGACTAGCAGTGGAGTACGCTCATGCATGGTAACATGTCTCTAACCACTCATACGAAAAAGCTAGCTTCTTGGTTTCATCCATAATAGGTTTACCCAATTTACTCAAGATGAGTTAATGAAATCATTTGTACACACACTGGTTCTTGATTGCCTCAGATCATTACCATGATTTTTATTTGGTAACTGAATTCATGGCACACATTTGATCCTAGAAGGATTAGGTAGTTTTAGTGGGTTTGTTTGATATCACTAGGATGTTTGAGTCTTTTCAAAATAGCTAGTTTTCCATATGAACATCCATAGCTTCTTCCATATCAACATCCATATCTTCTTACATATCAACATACATATCTTCTTCCGTGTCACCATCCATATCACATACAAATCCATGCATCCCATATGCGACTAAGTCTGGTACCTTTGATTAACCAACAATGCTACAAAAGGGTTAATAAAATTATCATTAGAGCATGACACATTAGATAATAATCCATATATTTTGCCTTGCATTAATCATCCATAACATAGCATATGCATTAAGTATAAACTTAAATATGTATTACACAAAGCATTCCACAAAAAACATTCACATAAAAATATAACACAAAAGTTAAAATCCATGTATATATGTATAACTATCAAAAGTACAATGAGTTACCAAAGGCTACATATCATAGAGCACAAAGAATTATATACAAAAAGTGCATCTAAGAACTATCTAATACCCATTAGTGGACCACTAGGACCTATTAGGAAACCTAGACCTAGAACTCTACCTAGACTTAGTTGGCCTAGCCGACTGCATTGTCGAGAAATATGGATTATCTAGAAACGTGACATGGTTTGCCATACATATATCCTCTAAGGAGTGCACATATGTCTCACTCACTTGAATTCATCACAAGTCCAACCCGTGCTGATGTTACTTGCCTATAAGCTCTACTTGGAGCCTCATGATTGTCTCTCGATCATCCCCACTAACTCCTCCTATCACCCACTTTGCCTACATCTGTGCTATGGTCGCATACCATGCACTAAGATCTGCCCATGGTAGTGCTACACTCTCATCATGAGACTACACCAAAGCCTCCTACTCCACTTGTAGCTACTCCATATCCACCTAGAACGTCACCACCTTTGATATCTCCTCCATGTCATCCTCCTCCCATCCTCCCTTTGACCAACCATAGGAGTCTTCCACCTCGCACCCATCAAATTATTCCTCTAACTGCTAGTTCAAAGGGGTCTCAATAACTTTGAAGTCCCATCAGACTCCTCACCATCATCCTCACCATCAACTACCACCATAGGTACCCATACTAGTTGGGTACCAAACCATGCTTCATACTCAGGGATCATACCTGTATCATCCACTTTAAGAACATCCAACTCCTCATAATCCTCAACCTCCACCCTTCGTGGCTTTACACATGGAAGACCCACCTCCTATTGGTACCTCCTATAAAGGACCAACTCCTCTAGTACACCCTATGACAAGCTCAATTTCCACACCTATGAAAATAGGAAGTACTCCACCTTTCCCTGTTGCATCCCAACTATCCACCTTGACTACTTGACCCATCATAACTACACCCTATATCTAGTTCACTTAGTTCCCTACTAAGACCTCCACATTTCCCGGGTGGATGTTAGTCTAGCCCACATATCTCAGTATAACTAGCTCAAGTACATCTAATGACTTGACTGTACCTCATTCTCTATTGCCCATCTCCCAGAAAAGGGTTGCACACCATGCCACTCACTATAGGGTAGACCCTATAGTCACGCAACCCTGAAATGCTCCCATACTTAACACTGAAGAATAAAGTTGCACCCCAAGCCATTCCTCTTTCATCGAGTCACCTCATATAGCTCCTGGTACACCTGCACCAATAAAGTAAGTGCCCATATGTATGGTTGTGGCATGGTGAGAAAATTACTCATCAATCCCAATAGATTCCATGGGAACCTACAACCAGTGTTGTTGGGAAAAATGATGTTCGCCAATATGAACATCACCAATACTAGGAGGGGATCCAACTCCTTGTCCATATACATGGGCAAATAGGGGATCCCTCCACTCTCCACCTTCACCTCCTCCCGTATGTCATCGAACATCCTGCTCATCTAGGATTTCTTATCATATCCCACCTCCACCTTCACCCCCTCCACTAGCACCTTGAGAATATGATACACATCCTCAAGGGTAATGATCATCTCCTTGGTCGACAACTGGAAGGTCCCCCTGTTTGCATCCCATCTCTCAGCAAAAGCTGAGAGATACCCTTCATCCACCCTAACTACATCCATTCGGGCCACTCAATCTATCCCCACCACCATAAATATATCTCAATATTCCTATGACAGTAATTTCCTTATTCCCGAAATAAGGGAAAAAAATCGATGTCAGGGATCTAATATCTGCAACTACAAGCAAGCAATACAATTCATTAGTTAAAAAAAATAACAAATTTTGCACAACACAAAATTTTTTCAAAGGCATTACCTTGGCAAACCTTGCCTTCACTCCAGCCACAACACTTGTTCCCTCCACCACCATAGCTTCCACACCAAATTCCCACCACTCTTAACTCCACTCCACTCCTCAGAACGCAGCTTCTCAAACTTAAAAATGCATAAATGAGTTACATTTTCCAACCTATAGGCTATTTATAGATTTTTTAGGTGCATTGAAGTATTGTGTGGTATTTTAGACAAGGTCAAGTGTTCATGGGTACTTGCTATCATACAAAAGCATGCACGAGCATTTCCAGGTGCCTTGAAGTGTTGTCAGGTGTTTGATGTATAAATCCACAAAAGGTAAAGTTGATAAAAATAGTAGCTTACCTCCACCAAATTTCACCCACACATCAATTCCATCATAACATAAATTTTTGTGAAAACATAAATTAGTTTGGATGCATAATTTTTATTTGTGACCACTAGTCATAAAAAGCACAATTCCAATTACAAAATATATCAAATTGATCCAAATTTTCACAAAATGACCATCTTCATCACCAGCATCATAATTCTCATCATCCCACCAATATGAGTTGGTTTGGACCAATAAATTAATTTTGGTCCACCAATCAATTCTATTTTTCATAAATCATCACATTTCTCCCTCGAAATTTCAAATTTCACCAACATTATACCTCATCATCCATTTCTTTCCACATGTGCCACATTCTAAGTGAATCTTGTGTATAGTATTTTATTCCATATACTTGGTGATTACAACGATTTGCATCCATGCAATTCAGTAAGATGAACAACCCACCATAAGGAGGCTTGCCCATGATCATCATAACTTATCTCCTTGTTCGAGATCACAATAATATTTTATACTTCATATTTTTAGTGAAACCTTACCAAGAGCAAATTGCACAAACATTGTCATTGATGGCCTAGTCCATGGGGCTTAAAACATGGACAAAAATAACATTTCATCATTTCAAAATTCCCTAAAATTCATAACAAATATAGGTACTAGCTAGGATGATTGGTTTTAATCATGGGAATTATTCAAACAATCAGTAGCAGGCCCTCTAAGGTTGAATATTTTTACTTTTTTGTGCATCTTCATCTTTGCATATCAATGACGCTAGAAGGAAAAATGTTTCAAAAGCATCAAATCACCACAAAAATTAGGGCAACCACATTTTATTTTGACCTTCCCGCAATGGGATACATCTAACATGATCATGACATCTACAGTTGGAAAAATCCTTTCATATGATGTGGCAAAAATAGATGCACATTTTTCACACATCCCTTCATTTGTTGGGGCACAAACAAATGCATAATATTACATCTTTCAACAATCCCCTTCCCACCATTGGGGAAAAAATGGTATCACATTTTAAATCATTCATATTTTCCATATTACATTTGCACAATTGTTTTTCAATTGGCTCATGAGATTCATATGCAAACTCGTGTGCCAATTGAGGAGGTAAGCTACACAATAATTCCAATTTTTTTTTTTATTTTACCTTTGATTTTGTCTTCACATTCAAACAATTGAGAGAAGTTGCTTTTGTTCCTAGCTCGACTAGGTGTCTCATATTTTTGCACCATATTGTGTTTCACACAACATGGTACAAAAAGGCGCATCTGTAGACACAAAAATCTAGCTACTTGTCCTCCACCCATGCTTTTTTGCCATCTCGAGCATCAAAATATAGCCGCTTGTTGTCATTCCTAAGTTTCCCATCATTTTCACCTATTATTTATATATATTTATATTTATTTATTATATATATTTAAATAATAATATTTTATATATTATATTTTTATATTGAATAAATATATATTTATATAAATAAATCAATCCCAACCATCCAATTTCATTTAATATTATTCATCCATCCACATTAATCTATGCCACACCCTAAATTTAATATCTACCCTTAGATGTGCTCTAATCTTAGCCACATGATTATTTTCGTTGAAACCCTAGCATGCCCTAGGTTGGATTATAAATAGGAGCCATTTTGCTGGGTCAACCCTTGAACTTTTGAGTTCATTTATTTTATGAGTATTTAAATCATCTCAGAGGTCTTATACACCATATATACCTTATACCCACTTCATACATCATATTCCCCATCCCCTCGCTCGCATCTACCCTTGTTGCACCCTTCATTATCATTAGATCTGCTTTTAAAGAACTAATTTGACCTCTTGATTTCCCTAGTGCTCCTTGTGAGTGCTCTACTACTCTCCGCCATAGCCTCGAGCACCTTATTGCTCTCCGTGAGTGCCCTATCGCTCTTTGCGATAGCCCTAAGTGCCCTGTCGCTCTCCATGAGCATCCTGCTACTCTTCATGAGAGCCCTACCATGTTTTAGAGTTCCCTTTTGAATACAAGTGAGATCTTTAGGTGTCGCTAGGGCACACCTTCACCATTGACCTAAAACCAATCCAAGAAAACCAGCAAGGAGTAAGGTAAGTCATTATTTGTTATCATTTCATTTCATATATTTTTATTTTTGTTCACTTCATTAGTAGTAGATCAGTTAGGGTTTACTATTGCTTATAGAGGGCCTTACACTGTGGACCCCTCATAGGTATTACTAACTTATTTGTTGTGTCACTGTGTATAGATCTAAAGGTGCACACAAGCATTGGATAGTTGATTAAGCTGGAGTGTCCCGAAATCATATACGCAAAAGCCAACTCACCCATATTGGGAGCATAACACAACTGAAGACACCACCATTTTTCGTAGCTAGGGTTTCGAAGAACCCTATCAATATTTGCAATAATTTTATCAAAAGGGATTTCTACATCCACTATTGTAACAACAAACTTTTTAGGCTCCCCCCCATTTAATATAAATCTCATTTGTTGTCCAATATATGGCTATTTGAATTCTATTTTTAGCATTGCTTGGTGTCGTGTTTTTTAGCTCTACAATAACTTTGTGGTTTGATTCAAAAGAACTAGAAAATAAGATTATTTTTTAGAAGGATAATTCATTGGTAGGTAAATTTTTTGGAAATGTTCACCCAAATTTGGATTCTATTCGAAAGTGCACATTTTTTAGATGGAATCTAAAGGGTTATTTGCAAGTTGTTGCTCTTCCTCATGGTTTTATCCTTTTTAATTTTACTTGCAATGAAAATTTGGCTAGGGTCTTGATGGGAGGACCATGTTTTATTTGTAGGACGGGATTATCTTTAAATAAATGGTTTTTGAATTTTAATCCATTAAGAAATAATATAGAAGTTGGTCCTATTTGGGTGATTTTTCTAGGTTTGCTAGTAGAATTTTGGCATGAAGATATTTTAGCAGTAATTACAAACTCCATTAGAACTCTCCTACTTTTTTATCATTCAACTAAAGTGAATTCAAGGCTTCTACCAGCTAGAATATGTGTTAATGTAGACTTGAGTAAACTAGTACCTCAATTAGTAAAATTTATGTCAAATTATCGAGAATGGGTTCAAAAGGTGGAATATAAAAATTCTCCTACTTTTTGTGGGGTATGCAATTGAGCTAAGAATTTTTCTAGAAATTACCCTCAAAAGAAGGAGTGGGAGGTTGAGGTAGGTAAACCCATTACTAAGGTTTGGAGGAGAAAATTTGGAAAAGAAGATAAGGGGTCAGGGCAATAAGTAAACATAGAGAAAAATTTAAAAAATAGCAATAAGTTTCAATTTTTGGAATAGTTAGAAGAGGAATTTACGCATAAGACCCAATGCCTTACCTCTAAATGGATTTCCAAGATTGAAGTAAAAAATGTAGAGAATGCCTAGTTGGGGTTCATTGGTGAGAAATGAGTTAGGGAGTTAGCTATTATAAAACTTCACAAATGATAAAAGGATGAATCTAGATGGTTCATTATCTTTAAAAATAGAAATACGAATTGAGGGACCTAAAAAAACTTTGGAACATATGGATACAAATGTTTAATAGAAACTACAATAGTCTTTTGAGGAGATGCAACTTCAAGAAGAAATAGTGCAAAAACCATTGAAACAGATGCTCCAAAAACTATAACAGGGTGTAGGATATATACAATAAATGGAAATAAGAATTATTATATTGACATACAAAATATGATGATAAGGTCAAATAAATATTAAAATGTAAAACCTTATGCCACTAGAGTTTGAAGAGTAAGAGCTATAGAAGGAGGGAGGATGCAAGGAAGGGACCAAGTGAAAATATGGATAGAATGAATTTTGAAGATGTTGTAAGGGGCACTCAACCTCTAATAATTCCAATTGGTAGATAGGTTTTTTTTGTCAACCTCTTCATATGCCAGGGATTGATCCTAGGAAAATAAACTCTAGTTGCATGCGAGCGGTCGATGGATCTCCAGTTGTTGATCTAAAATGATATAACATTTAGGATATAATTTATACAATGGAGCAATGAAAGTTGATCTATAAATTATTGGGTATTTGGCCATCCTTATCCATTTTTAAAAGTTGGGTTTTGAAGCAATGGTAAACTTTAGGTGAGTTTAGTATATTAGATTATTCTAATTGGTATCTTTTGGTGTTATTTGGTAATGAGAAGGATAGACAACAAATATTCCAAGGTGGTCCTTAGTTTTTTGGTCAAGATGGTTTGTTCATGAAACCCTGGTATACATTATTTAAGGCCGAGGAGGAAATACCTTCAGTAGGACCTATCTGGATTAGATTTTTTGGTTTATCAATTGAATTCTAGAATCCTATAGTCTTCTCAGCAATTGGTAACACTTTAGGCACCTACATGATGACAACAAATAGCACAATGTGATTTGAGCATTTTATTTATGCTTGGATTTGTGTGCTCATAGACTTTAATAACCCCCTACCAAAAAATCACTTTGTAGTTTGGGGAAAAAAAATTTGGGCAAGAAATTGATTATGAAAACATTATGTTTAGTTTTTGGATTTAGCATGAATACAATAATATAGTAAAAGATTGCAAACATGTAGTCTTAGAATAAATAAAGTAGGATCAAGGTCAAAAAGAATTTCAGGTTCCTATAAAAGCATGTGACTAAGAAAATGAAGCCTACAAATAAGTCAACCTCCTCAGATTATATATTTTTAAAACTTGTAGTGGAATATGATTTAGAGGATGTGGATGATTCTATATAGATAGATATTTTGGAAATCTAGTTTTTGTATAACTCATAGATTCCCCACCCAAAAATAGTCAAAGACTCAATGAAAACTACGTGTTTGGTTAATAGTAATTTTGAGATCTATCCTTAGCAAGGTAAAACTCACCAACAAAAATACAAAATGGAGGAGAAGGTCAAACAAGGCTTTAGTTCTCAAGGAGGATCCTAGGGATCTATGAATCAAGATTTAGTCTTGTATTCTCAATAAGTAGAAATAGATTTAAATCTAGAGCCATTAGGAGTTAGTCAAACCTCTAGTAAAAAAATGAAGTTGGATACAAACTAGAAGGTAGGAAGGAAAAAAAATGTGGTTCAAATTCAAAAATAAGGAGAAAAGTTGGTTTCAACAAGCCTTTGGATGAAAATATTAGGGGAAAATACAAATTAGGGATGAAAAGACTAGTGGGCTTTGCAAATCAAGGATGCTCTTCTTTCTATCCTTTCTCTGGATGGCTCCAATTATAAAGTTACCCTATTCATTTTTTCTTTGTATTAGCTTCTCTTTGGTTTATTTAGGTTTTTTTAGTTCCCAACTCAGATAGATCTTTCTTTTGTTTCTTCTGTTGAATCTTGGCTAAAAGGCCTATTGGTTTGGTTTGGCCTTAGATGTAATATATTTTTTTCCTTTATTTATTTGGTGTATGTGTGTGTTTGTATTTTTGTGTTGTTTGTATGTTTGTGTTTTTTTTATTTATTTTTTGTTTTTTTTTTATTTGTGTTCTTGTTATTTTTTTTTTGTGTTTTGTGTTTTCATTTTGTATTTGTTGTGTTTTATTTTTTACTGTGTTGTCATTTTGTTTTTATTTTGTTTTTGTTGTGTTTTGTGTTGTTTTGATGTTTTTGTATTTTTTATGTTTTGTGGTTGTTTTTTTTCAATTTTGATATTGTTATTTTAGGCATGCTCTTTGTGTGTGTTGAAGGGTGTAGGCCAAGTGCAAGCCTTGGGTGTCTTTTGGCAGAAAATATACCCTTTCCTCCTTGGGTCTTACCTGAAAGTGGTACCATTAAAGGGGTGTTTTCCATAAATGAAAAAAAAGAATGAAGAACATGATAGCATGATGATAAAAATTGTAAACAAATGATAGGTGTGAGGGTGTAAACTAAGAATCAACAATCAAGGGATAAATTGAAGCTAGATGAAGAGGATAGTGTTGAGGAATAGGATTATTTAGTTGATTCAAACGTAGATGTGATTCTAAGGACATTTATTATATGTTTGAGAAATACATTTGTTGTTGGTATGTCAACTCCAGGGAAAGAGCAAAAACAAGATATGAAAGATCTAGAAAGACAACTAAACAAATGGTTGATGGTTGTCAAAAGACTTTATTAAGTGGAGGTAAGAATCCACCAAAATTAGAAAAATGAATTTGCTTTCTTGGAATATTAGGGTATGATTTCCCTAGCAAAGCAAAGGGTTTGACTATAGTTTTCCAAAAAGAGGAGATAACAAGCTTGTCTCTATTGTTTTTGTTGTTCTTTGGTTGTCTTTTGTTGTTACCATTTTAATTTAGATATATTGTAAGTTTTTTGTAACACTTAAAGAGTGTTTTTGTTGTTCATTGTATTTTTTTAATCATAATAGCTTGTCTTTTGTTAGTCTTGTATATAAAGGTTGGGACCCTTTCAAAAACCCCCATGATTTACCATAGTAAAAAATGATTATACCTAACTCTAAAGAAGTATTATTATTTTGAACATTAAATTAACATTAAGTATTTCATTAAATTAACCTTAAGTATTCTAACTATTATTTTATGGTTGGAGGTTATTCTCTCAGCTATTGTGAGTGGTTTTTTTCCTAGGCTCCTCTACCTTACTGGACAATTTTGGTGCATATATATTTTTAGTGCCCAACAAATATTTGGTTCTTCTGGCTTATGAGGCCTTCGTTCTCCTTTGAGCAAGGTTATGCACAATGGAAAATATTCATAAATTGGGTGAATATTAGGATTTCCAAAATTAGAAATTGGCGAATATGAGGACCCTTGAGGTCGACCCATTCGCCTAAAATTTTTAGGACCAATGTTTTATTAGGGTCAATATATATCCAAACATAGGCATATTTGTACTAATTGGAAATCTCTTTTTGAGCCTAATCTAATGGTTGTATTTTAATGAAGTTATAAGGTAATTTAATAGGTCAAAATTTACCTCAAAATGACATTACCTTTCAAGGCTTCAAATACCCCAAATTTTGGGGTGAAGATAATTGATTTAATTTTCTTAGGATTCACCTTGATTTTGATTAGGATTTTCCATTTTTTTACAAGTGCATTTCAATTCCAACCCCTTACGTATATCCCTACCTTTGAGTGGTAAGGTATTCTTATTATTTTTAGCACTCTTGGGGTTTCTTAGAAGTTCAAGGGTTCTTTAAAACCCTAAGAACCTTGGTCAGGTTCTATTCATCAGTAGCTTTTTTTTGTGGGGTTCCTCTTGATGTAGGACTATAGAGCTCAGTATTCTATTTTGGATAGGATGTTTTTAATTTGTTCATTAGAATTTTGTTTTTGCAAATCTCCTTCTACTAGCTATTCCAAAAGGTAATGGGTTTTTAGGATTCGTATGTTTTAAGTTGTAATATTATTTTGGATGCTTGCACTAGGACAAGAAGGATTTGTTTCAATTACTGGTAGCAGATCTCATGATACTGGTTGATCCTCTTGTGAGCCTTCATGGCTCTAGGTCTTGGATTCCTACTAGGCAAGAATGTTGTGTTGGTTAGATTTTTTGGTGCTAGAAGGCTAGGTTTCCTTTTATCCTACTAGGTAAGAATGTTTCAATTTTAAATCTTTAGTTTGAATGGGAGGTTCATTTTTATTTTTAAAATCATATTTACTACTCTTGAACCAAATTACTATTGATTCACCTACACTTTTGTTCGTTAGGTTGTTAAGTGGGAAGTCCCTTATGATCTTCTTTCTCAGGTACCCTTGGATCCATCAATGTTTCTTTTCTAGGTACTCAGTTTCAATTCACCTCAATCAAATGTGGAATCGACATTGTACTTATCTCAGTTATAATTGAATATGTTTACTTTTATATTTTAGGGACCTTTGGAAAACCCCTTTGTAAAAGGTTCAGTGACCCTTTCAAAATCCCTTTTATTACCAAATCAAAAAATATTGCAAGCAATATTATTTAAATTTTATTCAAAAGTTACTTAGTGTGATGAATATCTTAATTATAATAACAAATATATCTCCATGTTAAATAATTTATTTGCTCAACAATTTAAATGTGTAATTTTAATTTTCTAATTTATCCTATAATATATTCTATTTATGTATTCATGCATAAATTTTATAAAAATACCTCATATATTGTTATTCAATATGAAAAAAGAGAAGATATTCAAACATCCATTTTGGTATAAATTTTAGTGAAACATATGTATACAAGAAACTATGTTAGTATAAATTGTATCGTTATATCACCATAGATACAATGTTTACAAGCTTCCAATTTCCAAAAATAGGAACCTCGTAGAAGGAAGATTGAATTTTTTTTTAACAAAATAAAGACAACACAAGTGCCGAATAACATGGACTAAATGATATGATCAATATTTTTTATTTGACACAATCAACATGTATGAGATTTATTTGCTTCATTCTATCAAAAATATACCCATCTATATCATTGGAGAGATCATATATGCTTGGACCATATGCCCTACCTAAGGATATAAGAGTTTGAACATATATAAATTCTTTTGGAATCATCATTTTATTAATGTCTTTCACGGCATATGCCAATGAGGAACAACATTATTAAAGAATGGTATAAATTTTATACAAACATCATAATTATAATATTATAAAGGATTTTTGATGTTTGCAATCAATGATTTTATTAACACCATGGTACAAATTTTTGCTCAATTTTACCTCAAAATTTAAATGGGAATATCAAACACTATAAATCATTTATCCTTCCACCATCTTCTTCTATTTCTTCTCTCCATAGTCTATATGAAACGATCTAGAAAAACAAGAAATTATTGGATTTATTCTATAATATTGAATTGTTTAGTTTATCATATTAGTTGTGTTAAATATTTTCTAAGTAAGTATTTTACTATTATAAGAATAATAAAAATAAATGATCAAGATCTATGCAATGGTTATATCACAATATATGGAAGATGACTATTGCATAAAAATAAAACTTCTTAGAATTTGACATGATTTGAATAATTAGTTTTGAAGCCTCTTTAAGAAATTTAAATAATTAGTTTTGAATGATTTGACATGTTGGATTCTTTCCAAATGTCAATAAACTTCACATTGTTGAACACTACACTTGGTTGAAAATCATCATAGGCCTCGTTCACATGTGAATTTTTTAGAAATGTCTAACAAAACTAATTTGTAATATATTAATATTTAATTATAAACTCTAGTGAAAATATATCATTTTATATATTGAACTTATTTAAAATTAAAAAAATAAAAATAAAAAATAAAATGAAATAAATGATAATAATAATTTTATTATTTGATATATTTAATATATATTCTATTTATACTCAAGCATAAAAATGCAAGAAAAGTATTTCAATTTGTTTGTTAAACAAATTTAAAATTATAATTAATAAATATAATTTATATAATATACTATGTAATAGTTACAAAACACATTAAACACATATTTTAAAATAATATTGTTTTTAATATTTTTATCAATATTCCTATTAGGAAAATGATATATGCATTGAGCCTAAAATGAATTTTAAAAAGCAATCCATGGACGACCACCTAAAACAAGAGGGGAATACAATCAACGATTTCCAAGAAAACCATTAAGCATGCCAAAGATCGTTTCAAAGAATACAAATATGGGTTGCATCAAAGCAAATAATGGATCCCCAATAGTGAAGTTGGAAATAACGGATGTCCGGGAAGGAATAGATGTTGTAGATAGGAAAGACCTAATTTTTTTATTCATGGGATTCTAACCAATTCTTGCTACCTTCAAGCAATGTGCTGCCAAAAACTGGATCTCTAAAGGTAAGTTCCAAATTTTTACTTACCCTAATGGCTACTTTCTTTTTTTTTGTTAATGAGGAATATAGGGAGAACATTTTTCAAGGGGGTTCATGGTTTTTTGGTAGGATAGGGCTCTTTATGAAGCCCTTGCATACCAAGTTCAAAGCTGAGGAAGAAATGTCATCAACTACCATTGTTTGGGTCTATTTATTTGGTCTTCTGATAGAATATTGGCATCCAAATATATTCGCAACAATTGGAAATTCTTTAGGAGTTTACATGATGACTTTTGATAGCACCCAACACTTAGAGCATATGATTTATGTAAGGATTTGTGTTTTGATTGATTTTGATAAACCATTTCTAGAGAATATTACTTTACAAGAAATATGGGAGCAAGTAGTAGATTATAAAAATATTTCATTTAGATGCAAAATTTGTCATGAATATGGCCATCTAGCCAAGGATTTTCCACATAAGGTCCCTAACAAAGAGAAATATGATGGGGACTTGGTAGGGTTTCAAATCCCTAAAAAAAAAAACACAAATAAAAAATAGCAACAAAAAAGAAAACAGTAATTTAACCTAACACCTTTGAAATTCTCTCCACGGATGAGCAAGCAAATGATGAGAATGGTCAAATGGAAACCGTTATTATGGAAACATATTTTGATGAAGAGCGGGAATAGGAAGGATTGCATGATGAGAAATCACTAAAAGAGCTTGCCTTGATACTAAGAAATAACAATAAAGAAAAAAAAGTACAATGTAAAAAACCAATCCAAGTGCAAAACAAAAGGGTAGATTCAAACTTTTAACAAAAAGGACCCTCAAAAAGACCATACAAACTCCAATATTAGTGTTGTGGCTTCAAGTAACCAGCCTATTGTCCCAACTAGAATGAATTAAGATACGAATAAAAGGATAAGGATACCATAATCCTAAAGTTTATAGTTAGTCTCTTTATGGCAATGTTGGAAGCTTTGGCTATTTTGCTAAGCAATTTCTAATATTTTTGGTATTTTTTTAAGCTTTGGTTTATTTTTAGTGTTTCAATTTTTTGTTTGATTTTTCATTAGCTTCTTTGGCTTAGTTTTTGTTGTATTTGTTTTTCCTAATTTCGTTTGTGGTGTTTTTGATTCATTTTGTTGTTTCTGTTTTGGATTTGTTTTGTTGTTTTTGTGGTTTTTTCTATGTTCAAGTTTTGTGGTTTTTTGTTTGTGGTGTATTTGTTTCTTTTTGTTGTTTTTGTTTTGGTAGTGTTTTGTTATGATGTGTTTGTGGTTTTTCTGTGTGTTTTGTGTTTTGGTGTTTTTTTTGTCATTTATTTTATTTTTTATTTTTTGTAAGTTTTTTGTGTTTTTCTATGTTGTTTGCGTGTTTGTTTAGTGTGGTTTGAGTTTTTTTTTTTTTGTATTCTTTTTGTGCATGTGTTTGCTTATGTTTTTTCTTTTCGACACACTCAAGGAGTATGTTTTTTTTGTTTTAGCTTTTTATGTGTTTATGTTCATGTATTCTTATTTTGTATTTTTTCAAGAATACTCCTTGCGTGTGTCAAAGGTGGTAGGCCAGGTACTAGCCCTAGGTATTTTTAGCAGAAGAGATACCCTACCTCCTTGGATCTTACTCAAAAGTGGCATCCCTTATGAAATGTTTTCCACAAACAAAAATCATTCTTATTAGAAAATAAACTTTACGCATAAAACAAAAAATAAATTCAATTTAACAGGAAAAATTTATTCTTTGTGGATTCCTTATGGTATAAGGACTTTAAGCATTTAATTGATGTCTGTTTTATTTTAGAGGTTCATTAACATACACTTGCACACTTCCTTTTGAACTTGGATTTTCAAAATGAAAATACAAATCCCTAACATATTTATTTGACATCATAGTGACCTTGTAGTGTTGTTCCTAGAGTTAGGTGGATTGGTAAGTGCTTGTCTAGCCAAGAATTTACCAAGAAGATATCCAAGTTCAAATCTTGCACAGTATGATGTGAATCATCTGAGTACACGCTTGAGCGAACCATCCCTTCACACCAAGTCAACAATAATGAGGTAGGTTCTTTCACTCGTCGGGTCAACAATAATAAGGCAAAATAGGTTTAGTTGGAGCAGACCCTAAGATTTGAACCATGTGTTTGTCAATTACTAAAAATAATATAGTTGTAACAAATTTTCCTATGTAATAAAAAACCTTATAATCTCAAACCTAAATAGTGTGAACATAATGTGCTTGCGTGTGGCCCATGAAAAGTATATGGTACACAAATGTGCATGTAACTCTCCTATGTAACTAAAAATAAATAAAAGACCTTATAGTGTCAAAACTAACGTGGTCGCTTGTGGCCCATGGAAAGGATATGGTATACAAATGTGCATGTGGCATAGGATACCTCATAGCAGTAAAACAAATTAACATGTTGATTCCAATGTATTATTTGTCCGTGTTAAGCACAAACACATAAAATTACTTGTAAGCTAATGGCTAAAATAATTTTTTGCTTAAGAGCAATCGTCAATGGGATTTACTACGATTCCCATATATTATCTCACTCGTACTGCAGGACTGAAGAAGGCCATTCATAACGATTTCCATTCCTGAACCAAAGCATGGCGATTGACAGAGATGACTGAACATGACAGAACATGACAGTATTACAAATTTACTGAGTGCATGGCAAATAATTATCTTTTAGCATAGATAGGTATCAGCTGGTACGCAAATGGCTATAAGAGGAAGGTATAGTTCTATGTCTTATCATGGAAAGCAAATGTAGTAAAGAAAGATGCTTTCTCTTTGGATTTTCGAAGACCTTTTCCACTTTATTTACATATCCGTCAAGAATTGATTGTCTTTCCAGAATATTATTCCAGATTGTGTCTTTGAAAAATTTTAGCACAGAGAATTACCAGCTGGTACGCAAAAGGCTATAAGAGGAAGGTATACTTCACCGTCTGTTTACATATCTGTCAAGAATTGATTGTCTTTGCAGAATTTTATTTAGCATTCTAGATTTTGGCCTTGGGATAAGCATAGGATGACTGTGATGAGCAGACATGAAATTGACAACGTTGCTTTCCATTGCTTTTATTAGACATGTACACACATATAGGCACTTTTCATGGCCATAAAGGAATATTTGAATTCTAGATACTTATAAAGCATGAATACAGCTGAAGATTATTATGATATACGAGGCTTTGATAGATTGAGATTTTAGAACATTTCATAAGGGGGTTGTTGATTGATATATTCACGAGACGAGATACATGCTCTACCAATAGATCCACTAATTTATTATTTTGCCTATGCCCATGTTAAAAATATATATATATAACACTGTTAGACATTTAAACATAAAAATATTAATGGTTTTAAAGTTTTATTCTATATTAATGTTTTTTATTTTTTTTTAAATATGAAAAAATAAATGAATTGATTGTAAGATATAATAAATTATTTTTTTGAGTATTATATCAATAAAGTTTGATATGGGTAGTAATTATGTTATTTATTTAGTTTTAAATATAATTTTAAAGTAATCTAATGAATTAATTGATCTTATTTTATACTAGTTAAGGATTAACTTTGTGATTTTTTTTTTTAACTAATACAATTTATACATAAATATGTCTATTTTTACTTCAAATATACTTTTCAAATAATTTGATGGGTTGCATAATTACCTTCTCTTATATTGATTAGTAAAAAGGTTATACATCATATATTGTACACCATTGGTTATTAGTACTTTATATAAACATGTTTCCAATGGAAAATAATAATAATAAGCAATGAGATTTTGATATACAAGACATCACATCACAAGGACTTGTGAGAAATCCACTAGGCAGATAAGATGCATGATACTATGAGAGACTAACATGACATTTAGATTTTGATATACAAGACATCACATCACATTCTTAATAATATTTCTTGACTTATTCTAAGACATCTCAACAACTATTAGATTATTTTTCAATTATTGAGAATGAGTAGATTGTAATACATATCAAGTTGTCATACTTGAAAATTAATGCCAGACTATATTTTACGTATAAATTCCAAGTATATGTTTCTCATGTGCCTTTTATGCATGAGGAATTATTTTTGAATAATTTTATGGATTGAATTATCTTCAAATATCATAAGAAATATAATTGAATAAGAAATTATCATGTCTTCTCTAGTAACAAGTTTTCAAGGAATGATCTTTATTTTAACAAATTAAACCATAAAGAATCATGTCACCCTCTTTCCAATTTAGACTAATATTTTTTTTATTCAAATTAAAGTATAAAACCTTAAATTATTTGTTAGAATACCTCTACCCCTTCCACCATAATAAAATAAAATAAAATAATAATAAAAATTTCATCAAAGTAAAAAATATATATTAATACATAGCAACAAGCAATACTATTTTTACCCAACTTATCAAATTTTCCTTAAAAAATATTAAGAATTATGTTCAAATGGTAGCTGAATTTTAAATACAATAAAACTACAAAATCTTACTATGGTGAATTATTTCATTTAACTATGTAGGAATTTTGTGACAATTGTATTCATTTTATATCACCTTTTAGTGGAAGCTTAAATCTATCTCTAAAAAGTTTTATAATTTAAAAATATCCATGAATTTAAAGTATTATTTCTTGAAATAATTAGTTATATGATATGCATTATTTATTTTTCATTATGAACTAGCTTTAGTAAATGTATATTAGTGAAGTCATAGATTTTTCATCATGTATTCACACTACTTTATATCAAATAGAAGCACTATAAAATATATATTTTATTTATGTAGCAAAGTTTGTCATTATTGATATGTAACGTATATGATTTCATAACACCTTCCAAAAAACACAATATCTTGATAAGAAACATATGATCTTATTCTTCTTTTGCTTTATATTATTTAGTGAAAATTATAGAAAGAGATCTATTGTATCATTATTTTATGGTTTTAGTCCACAAATAATTTAATATATCACACAGACAACATCCTTTATGTAAACTCCTACTAGTGGTATTAAATGAGTAGTACGTATTTATAAAAAATAGGGGATTCCTAATACTACTAATAAAATTTATACTAGATAAACCAAGATGCTAAAACTATGATATCAAAGCAGTAAATTATTAATAAATATTCAAAACTATCCTAAGTTAAGAATACATAAATTTTAAACCTTCAAAATAACTACACTAAAATCATGCACAAATTGCTAATAAGCTATGACTAACCTAATATAGTAAAAATTAATTATATAAACACCTAGGGTATCAAGGATTATTCTATTCAAAATATAAAGAAGTTCATTCCTAAACTATCCTACTTATAATGTCATAGTAATAAGGATAAACCACACATGGGATATTTATAGAGGGTTTATCATACCTTGGAACAAATCCTCAAACAATAATTAGTGATATTTTATTAATAATTATTGTAGAGCATCCCACCCTTCTTCATATAAGTTAGTGAACCAATGGTTGATGGATTTGGTTGTACCTAGAATGGAGAGAGAGGGAGAGAGAGGGTGCATGATGTGATAGCAATAGAGGTACAATCTTGAAAATAGTGTTAGCAATTGTAATCACCAAAAGGTAAGTTTTTAGCTTTTAAGAGCTAAATGAATGCTTATTGAATATATTGTAGAAAAATGATAAAGTGAAATTTGTAATTATAGTGGATAACTCTCCCTTTCGCACCAATGACTAATTGCCTCTACTTTTAGCGTTATAAAATCATACCCATAGGTCCAAATCTTACATCATTGAAATCCTTGATGTAAATACATGCTAGCATCATGATTGTACATCACAAAGCCTAAAATTCAACCAATGACCATAATCATCGTTTAAAGTGACAATATTGGTATATTTAATTTTTACAAAGCACAATTTTGGTGATATATGTTAGGACATCCCTTAATCATGTCTCTATCCTTATTTTTGTATTTTGAGAGAGTTAAAAGTTGAAAACATCATAAAATAAGGTGAAAATATGTAATTCGATGAATAAATTGAACCAAAGCTATTAATGAATATGGATAATTATCATCCTTTCTAAGCACTAACAAAGTTAACCCATAATTATTGACCTAGCTTAGAGTTGGTGTGTTCCAGAAAGGTAGATTCTAGATGGAATTATTTTAGTTCATGAACTCATTCATTCTATGGAAAATAGTGGGAGAGTTGGAATTTTTCTCAAGCTCAATATGAACAAAGTGGATGATAGGATTTTGTGGAGTTTCCTCTTGAAAGTGCTAAACATTTTTGGGTTTCATCAAATATGGATAAGCCCGATCAATTTTTGAGTCTCATCGGTCTTCTACTCAGCTATCATTAATGGTTCGACTATGAGATACTTTAAAAGTAGTAGGAGCCTCCACCAAGGTGATCCCTTTTTGTCATTCTTTTTAATCATTATGGTTGAAGTATTAAGAATATTTATAAAATTGAAATCAATCATAGTAGGTATAAAACTATATTTTTCAATGGATTTGTTATCCCACTAGTATTTTTTTGATGACACTCATATAGCCACCTCAAATTCTATTCTGTAAGCAATGTAGATTAAGGATAATACAACATCTTTTGAAAGGATTATAGGCTAGAAGATCAACTTTTTAAAAATTTTAACCTTCTTCCTTAATATCCCCCTAGAAGACAAAGAGATATCTCCCAGATTTAGGGTTGTGGGGTGGATGAATTTCCAACTATGTAATGTTGGATACCCTTATTTAAGGGGATATTGAAAGAGAAATTTTTGAATCCAGTCATTGCAAGGATGAAAAGAAAATTAGATTTTTGTAAGGAGGTTCTTCTTAGCTAGGATGGCAAAGCCCAACTGGTTAAATCCACCCTTCGGAGCATTCTTTTATTATTTCTCTCATTTTTCAAAGCCCCAGCTAAATTTATTCAAAATTGAACTCATTAAGAAGTTCTTTCTCTGGTTTGGAAATGAGGAGAACAAAAATTTCAACCTAGTTTCCTAGGAATAGCTATGCACTAAAAACAATTTCAGTGGCCTTGGCCTCAAAAGAGTTAAGAGCATGAATATTTCCTTACTAGCCAAGCAAGGATGAAAGTTATTGAAGAATGAGAATTTTTATTGGGTTAACATTCTATCATCCAAATATCTTTCTCAAAATATTGAATTTCTTGTTGATATACCCCTCTCTCTAGAATTAGTGTTTTGGCTTAATATAACTAATATTCGTCATGTCATTTCAAAGGTCCATAGATGTAACCTGGGAAATGTAGAAATATTGATTTTTGGAAAGACACTTGGGTGGGTGATGCTCTTCTAGCTCACATTGTTGAGGAAGCAATTATGAAACCCATAACTCAGGTCTTCTTTTGAGCTAAAGTTGTAGACTTCATTCAGGTATATAATGGGGTGAATACCCTAGCAGAATCTCAATTTCCCAAATATGAACTACGAGGAAAGAAAGACTATGAATTATCTAAATCATATTCTAATATTACAAGTCATTAGATCTTCTGATGTTGAATATTGTATTCTATGTAAGGAGGAGAAGGATGACTCTTTTTTAATGAATTCTGCTTATTTCCTCTCTGAAGTTGATCCTATGGACCTACCTTCTTTTAAAAATATTTGGTATAATTTTCCTACTCCTAAAGTTGGATTATTTTATCATTTACTATCCAAAACAAGATTCTCACTATAAAAAACTCCAAAAAAGAGGTATGACCATCCCTAATAGGTGTCACCTTTGCAGATGTGATGTTGAATCTACTAACCACCTTATCTTCATATGTCATTTTTAAATTGAGATCCTCTATATCCTTTTGAATACCTTGGGGGTATGTTGGGTTATCCCAAACTAATTTTTGATGTCTTTGATAAATAGTCTTCCCCCTTTGCTAGCTAGAGATTGCATATATTTTGGTTGTTTAGTCTCTCTCACCTGGTATAGGGCATCTAGAAGGAGAGAAATAATAGGGTTTTTAAGTGAGTTCTTAAATATGTTGCTTCCATACAGGATAAAGTCTTACAAATAATTATTGAGAATGTGTGTGTCCTATCTCTAGATTATTCTAGTGAACCAAAGGTTGAAGCCCTCGTTGAAGCCAATATTGGTTTCCAGTAATCTAAGAGAGGAACTATTTAGAACTTGGGAAATACCAAAGCTTTAACCAAGTGAATTGTACCGCCCCCCAAATAGATCAAATAAAACTTTAATGATGCCTCTAAAGGAAACCTTGAAAAAGCTAGTGTAGGAGGTGTGTTTTGAAATCATAGTGCATATATGAACTTAGCCTTTCCTAAAAATCTTGAGTCCCAGACCTACCACTTTACAAAATCTAGAGCATACTTCCAAGGGGTGATGCTTCTCCCTTCGATTGGTTGTAAGAAAATTATTATTGAAGGTGACTCATTAAACATTGTCAATATGATCTCTAGATTGTAAGTACCTAGCTAGAATATTGCTAATATGGTCATGGAAGCTAATTAAATTCTATAGAAATTATTTAGGTGATATATATACACACACACACATATATATATATATATATATATATATATATATATATTCAGTTTTCTTGTTATCTTCCCTATATATATATATATAGGGAAGATAACAAGACAACTGAATTCCTCACCAACTTGGGGTTGCTCCAATATAGGCTATCCATTTGGAGGGATAATATTCCATAAGATCTAATACATATTGATGAATGTTGGCTAACATGTCTGTGTCCTTGATGGCTTTGCATAGGTTTCTTGCCTTCATGTTGTATGGTCAATTGTTTTCTTACTCTCATAGGCTCTACTTTATGATTGGTTGTGAGAGTTGTAGGAGGAGTATTGTTTCTCTTTAGTTTTCCATGAAATCCATTCTACAAGCTATTGTATATCCATCTATTAATTATCTCAGTAGGTCTAATATGGAATCTTTTACCATCGATATAATGAGTTATATGGTCTCTCTTGAGTAAAAGTGGCAACATTCCAAGTGGTTCTCAAAATAGGTTTTTGATAGGTTTGTTTCGTAGGTTGGTTGGAACTAATATGTTTCTAGATAATTTAGGAGATTGATGATTTAAAGGCTATCTTATATTAGGACCAATGGGAGGTCATAGTGTTTTATTTGTATAATTTGACTGATGGGGGTGAGAATATGTTCTACCCCCCTCCCTAATTGGTTCCTCGTTCTTCTATAGCCATGGGTTGTAATTGGTATCTCTTAGTTGGGAAATTATTTTTTGGGTTCATGTCCTCTTCTCTTGTGGTTGTTTGGTTTAATTTCAATTAATAGTAGGACCATGTGTTGGGGTAGAACCCTATTGTATTTTGTTTATCTCTTTTGGTTGTAGGAGTTTTCCCTTTGTAAAATTGTAAAATATTTAAGGATCCTTTCAAAACCCCTTATTCAACTAATAAAAAAAAAGTTATCCCACTCTAATCCCATTAATAATTGGATGAGACTCCGTATAACCTATAGAGTCAAATGTTAGTGCTCTTTTTCCAAATACATATTTACCCTTCCTAAAGAACATAGGCAACACTAAGGATAACCATTGATGATTTCTTAGGAAAAAAAATAAAATAAAAAGAGTATTATGTGATATCCAAAGCAACATAAATAAAAATTCTATGGTATAGAAGAAAAAAATACTATGGTATTTTTTTCTAGTACCTATTCAAAATTTAAAATATATTTAGTCAATAATATGAGAGTACAAGAAAATATACTTTATACCTATGTATACATATCCCTAAAAATTTTGGCAGGAGGAATTAATATTTTTACATACCCTAAGTGACTAGAAAGAAATTTACCTTTGAAAACACCCAAGGAACCAAAACATGCTAGTTAGGTACAAAATGACTGAAAATAAATATCATAGATTTATTTAAAGCATAACAAAGCCCCCATATGTAGTATGCTTTTTCTAGTCCTAGAACGCTTGTTATAAATTTAATTTGAATAACGTACATATACATGACATATACTAATCATTTGTGTAGCATATTATGATTTTACTATGTTAGATAAACATATACTTAAGATTTGTGTAACACACAATAATATGCTAAATGTATTGTTATGATGTATACTCAAGATTTTTGTATGACACAATTGTGTCATTTATTGAATTGCATGTAAAATTTGTGTAGCATTTTTTAAGATTCTTTAAATAAACCTAATTGAACATTAAATATTTGAGTAGTATTTAGAGATATTATTTAAATATATGTGATGGAGAATTAAATACTTATGTAGCATTTATAGATGTTCTCAAAAAAAACTACCTCTCTCTAAGATTTGATATGCATGAGGTGTTGTGCCTCTCATACATGAAACTAACGTAGGAAAACCTTATGCACAAGCTGACAACTATAAAGCACCAACAAACACACTTATCACTGAAATAGATTCAATTTGGTGAAACCAACCCATGCCATGTACAAATGTAGGAATTTTATCCAAATTATAACATAAATTTAAAGACAAAAACAAATGGACACTAACATATGTTGTGAATGACATGCAAGTATATGTACCCAAAGATAAATCACACCTTATTTCTAATGATGAACATATTTTTAGCAAGGTTTTCCCATCATGATAGAGGAAGAATGATATGGTCTTAAGTGGTTTTGGGTAATCCTATGTATCCAAATACCAAGTTTGATTTATTTTTTAAAAAAGGCCAACTTTTTATTCTAGATGGCTAGGTTAATATGGCCATTAAACAAGGTTCTCATCACTTGGTACGCAGATTCATAGGGGTTAGACCAACCTGGATACAGTAAAAATGAGATTTTCCTAAGTTGAGGTTGAATGATAATATGGATATTTTTACCCTCTCTAGGATTTTTTTTATGGTGAATCTAAACTATTTTGCTAATTCAAAGAGAATTTTATGATGGGGTAATGGTTATTTGGAAGGAATGACCTTTTCCTAAGGATATGGGGACTTGATTTCAATTTGGAGACCTAAAATTTTTTGTGGGTCCCAATGTGGATGAGATTACCAAATTTTTCCTTTCACTACTCAAATCAAGAGGTTTTTGCTGGTATTGATAGGAAAATGGATAATATAATTGTTGTCAACATAGCTACCAATTTTAAATATCACCTTGTATATGCTACCATTTAGATTATATTATTTTCCATTAACAAGATATTTGTTGATTGTCCTAATATTATATTATGGAATAACTTTGATAGTAATAATTGGATATTATGATAATTTTGCATAGATTTTTCATAATATTTTCTAAAATATATAATAATTTTGACACATTTTATCATCCCTAATTGCATTACTCATAGTAACTACTTCCAAAAATTTAGAGTATTTTCCTTAAGGTTTTGAAGTAGATCCTTCTTTAAAGAATATTGTGTTCTTTCACTTCAAGATTTTTTATACAATTTTTATGTAACATGTTGTATCATCTATATTTCACTTTAAAATTAAAGGTGACAAAAATTTAGGTTTAAAACCTAAATTTTATTCACCAATATTTACATGTCATTTGAATGGATTTTTCCTTTTCATTTTGCAAAGACTTTTCATGTACATTTCATAAAATTTTATTTAGGGTTTTTTTTATTACTTCAAGGGTTTGAGATCATGACATATTATTGATTTCATTCTATAATAGCTAAACAAAAATATTATCTCTTTTATTAATTAGTATCTATAATTGACAATGATAATAACTTAATATTTGTATAAGTTGATGGGTGAATGAGTGGATTCTACAAATTTTGTTCTAATCCAAAAATACCTTATCTATACAATACTTTTTTCATGTATTTTTAAATAGCCAACATTGTTAGATCCTTTTAAAATTTACCAACTATATACTCATATCCCTATAGAATAAGAAATCCTAATAGAAACTAAATTAATAAATCATCTACATGATAATGATAAATATTTTTCTATTTTATGATGTCATGTGTGTTTGATAAAATGATTGACCATCTATTTTTGTAACATTCTTTATTATGTCCTTCCTTATATGTAGGATTTGTACCCTATGTTTACATGATTTTTTTTTTTTAATTTTGAAAAAACTTGTATTAAAACAAAGATCAATTACAATATGGGAAGAGACTCTTCCCAGCTGAAATCAGAGAGAACACAAGCTTACAGTAGTAGAAGAAGATTTGCAATGGAGCCAAATCTCCTGAACCATTAACTAGCTAGCAGGGGGTCGGCATGGACAGTTGATGCAGTTTGTCACGAAATTGTGACACTATTATTCTCCTTAGGCCGCAAACATGCAACCTGTCACGATATCGCGACACCTTTCCCCATTGGCCGTGAAAAAGCAACATGTTGCGATATCGCAACATTTTCCTCCTTTGGCCGCGAAAATTCAACAAGTCGTGATATTGCGACACTTTTCTCCTTTGGGCACGAAAGTGCAACATGTCGCGATATCGTGACACTTTTTCTCTCTCGGCCGTGATGAAGCAACATGTCGCTATATCGTGACACCTTTTCTCCTTTGGCCACGAAAAAGCAACATGTCGCGATATCGTGACACCATTTCTCCTTTGGTCGCGAAAATGCAACATGTCACAAAATCGCAACACCTTTTCTCCTTTGGCCGTGAAAATGCAACATGTCATGATATCGCGACACCTTTTCTCTCTTGGCCGTGAAAAAGCAACATGTCACAAAATCGTGACACCTTTTCTCCTTTGGCCGTGAAAAAGCAACATGTCACGATATCGCGACACCTTTTCTCCCTTGGCCGCGAAAAAGCAACATGTCGCGATATCGTGACACCTTTTCTCCTTTAGCCACGAAAAAGCAACATGTCGTGATATCGCGACACCTTTCCTCCCTAGGCCGCGACGAAGCAACATGTCATGATATCATGGCACATTTCCTCCCTTGGCCACGACGAAGCGACATGTCATGATATCGCGACAACTTTTTGCCCAAGACCGCGATGACACAACATGTCATGAAATCGTGACAACTTTCCTCCAACGACCGCGATGGCCCAACATGTCACGATATCATGAAAAATTTCCTCTAGCGACCGCGACGACACAACAATGTCGCGATATCATGAAAACTTTCCTCCAGTGACCGTGACAGTGCAACATGTCGCTATATCACGACAACTTTCCTCCAACGATCGCGACGGCACAACATGTCGTGATATCATGACAACTTTCCTCCAGCGACCGTGACAGCGAAACATGTTGCGATATCATGACAAATTTCCTCCAGCGACCGTGACGACACAACATGTCATGATATTGCGACAACTTTCCTCCAGCGACCGTGACGACGCAACATGTCGCGATATCATGACAACTTTCCTCAAGTGACCGTGACGACGCAACATGTCACGATATCATGAAAAAATTCCTCTAGTGACCGTGACGGTGCAACATGTCGCGATATCGCGACAAATTTCCTCCAGCGACCGCGACGGCACAACATGTCGCGATATCGCAACAACTTTCCTCTAGAGACCACAATGGTGCAACATGTCACAATATCACGATAACTTTCCTCCCTTTGCTTTATCTTTGATCATTGGCTCAAGGACCTTTCCAGACCCTATCTAATAACCTCATCCTCAATATCCGTGTCACTGTGCAACTAAACTCCAACCTCCTTTTTCGCACCCATCTTAGCTAGAAAGTCAGCCGCTTTGTTCAAATCTCTACTCGCATAAACTGGGATCACGTCCTCTAATTCCTTTCATAATTATTTAATTTTGGCAATAAGAGACCTCAACCTCCAAGCTTTCAGATGAAAGTTCCGCATGCAGTCTAGAGCTCCAACCATTATTTGCGAGTCTGATTCAAGAATAATCTTGCGTTGGCCATGTTTCACTGCCTAAATAGAAGCAGACTTGATGGCAATGGATTTGGCTTCATTGTTAGTGGATCTTCCCAGGCCTTGCAATTCCCAATAGAGCACATTCCCAGCATGGTTCTGGCACACCACTCCAATTCCGACTCTACCCGGATTGCCTTTTGCAGCTCCATCAGTATTGATTTTAATCCAACCTTTAGGGGGAGGTTTCCAACAATTTTTGTCATGTCCCTCTTGCAGTTCAGGGCATTCTTCCAAAGCTCCAATGCCAATTTGAGCTTCCTCCTCAGCATGAACAGCCACAGTTTCGGTAACCTTGCTCCAAATGGTCTGCCAAACCCCATCTAGAGCAGTAAAAGTTTCTCTAAAAATTTTGGCATTTCTTTCCAGCCATACTTGCCACCAGATAAATCTTAAACCAAGCTCCCAACAAAAACAAATAGCTTTAGATTTGAATCTACCTTTCTACCATTTTGCCCAGATATTCATCCGGTTCAGGTCACCACTTACTTGAATTTTAAAGTAAGCAAACCAACGCAGACAAATCTGTCAGGTGAAAGGGCAACCAAACAACAAATGGTCAACAGTTTCCTCGCTCTTGTAGCAAAGTACACATTGAGAAGGGCCGATGATACCTTTTGATCTGAGATTATCAAAAGTGAGGATTCCATTGTGCATTCACTACCAGGAAAAAAAGTTAACTTTCGGCCAGCCTTTAGTGTGCCAGATTTTCCTCCAATCCTCAACCTAAAAAGTGTGAGGGGGGGCTTTGGGAGAATGCTGTCATATCCGTCATTTACTGTATAGATGCCAAGACTCCCAAAGCCCCAAGATAATTCATCCTCCATGTCTCCCCCTGTAAGAAATATTTCTGTCAGAATTTTAGTCATGATAGGCAAAAAATATGGAGGGATTGAAATGGGCCACTCATCCAACTTCTTGAACTGCTTAAACTTACACTCCCCCAGCTGAGTAGTTGTGAAATAACTTTCAATACAGATCCATCCCTTAGATTCAATGGCTACTTTTATTGGCAATAATTCTAGAAATTCAGTAATGATGGGTGGGAACTGATCCCAAGAATCTATCCAAAAATGAGCCTTCTCCCCTCTTCCCACTTTCCAAAATAAGTGGTCTTTAACAACCTGAGACCCTAACTTGAGAGCCTGCCAAACTAGGGACCCAATACCATCCAGGGGAATGCAAGCAACATTGATTGGGTTGGCCTGTCCTAGGTATTTGCTAGTTAGGATTCTACTGAAAAGGGAGGTGGGTTGGGAGATCCATCTCCAGTACAGCTTTCTAGCCAAAGCTTTATTATTTAGCTTAGATTTTCTCAAACCCAGACCTCCTTTAACCTTGGGCTGGGTAACTTTGTCCTAGACCACTAAGGCCCACTTTCTATCTCCCTTTGCTCCTTCCCACAAAAACTTTCTAGCCATGTTGTCCAACTCTTTCCATATTGTAAATGGGGCAGCCAGGATAGAGAATTTGTAAATTGGCATGGCTTGAATGATTGACTGTAAGAACGTTAATCTGCCACCATAACTTAACCACTTGTGAGACCAGTGATTAATTCTATCCTTGATACACTCCAGTAGATTCCTCCATGTGTCTAATTTCAGCTTCTTAAAGTGCAAGGGGACCCCCAAGTAAACCACCGGGAGAGAAGTCCTAGTGAATCCCAGGATTTCTAAAATTCTGTTCTAAAGCCTTTTCTCCAGATTAAAAAAGACCACTTTGGATTTCTTGTCATTAATGACCTGTTGAGTATTCTTGAGATAGACATTAAGAGTATCCCTAATCATTCTTGCTTCCCTGAAGCTGGCCACTCCCACCAAACTAGTGTCATCCACAAACTGTAGGTGTGTTAAAACTTCGTCACCCACCCTGATACCCAATAATCTACCTTGCTATCTTCTCCTCAAGAAAATTCTGCCAAGACCTTCAACCAAAATGAGAAAAAGATAAGGAGAACATGGATCCCCCTGGCGCAGACCCCGAGAAGCTCCAAATGGTTGTGAAGGAAGGCCCTTGATTAGAACAGAGTAAGTCGGGGTAGAGACACAACTCATGACCCACTCTATCCAGTCCTGAGAGAAACCAAAGGCTGCCATCATTTTAGCTAGGAAAATTCATTCAACCATGTCATAAGCCTTTGACATGTCCAGTTTAATGAACATCCCTTTATTACCAGAAGTGTGCATTGAATGGATTGCTTCCTGGGCCACAACCACCCCATCCAAAATTTGTTGTCCCTCAACAAAACCACCTTGCTCAGATGAGAGAATGTTGTGAAGAAGAGGTTTTAGGTGCTCAGCCATTACCTTTGTGATTATTTTGTACAGCACATTACATAAGGCAATAGGCCTATAATCTAAAATATGAACCCCCTCATCCCCTTTTGGAATTAAGGTAATGAAAGTGTGGTTTATAGCTTTAAGCATTCTCTTATTTTCTCTGGACTCTTCTACAACAACCCTAACATCTTCCTCTAAGTAGTCCCAGAAAGCCTAAAAAAACTCAATTGGGAAACCGTCTGGACCAGGAGTTTTACCAGTGCTCATTCCAAAGACCATAGTTTTCAATTCATCTCTATCAATGGGTTTGAGGAGGGCCTGATTTTCATCCTTAGAAATAATAGCAGGTATGACAAAAATAACTTCATTTTGGGCCTCTACATCTTGAACCACACTTTCCTTAAAAAGCTTAGAAAAATAATCCATAGCATGGGAAATGTATACCTGGAAAAATAAATATATTGTGTTCATAGGTAGCATAGGTTTAGGTAGCATATTATTTCTTATCACCAATATTACTATTATAAGTAGCCTTGCTAGATTTATTTATAGCATTCATGCTATTCATAATTTTTTCATAACCTTTTATATTAGTTTAAATGCTATTTTTCTTCACTCAAGGGGAATATTTTATTTTTCCATTGTTTCACATGGCTTTATTCATGGTATTTAAAATAAATCCATGGATCAAATTATTCTTTTTTCATATTTTATAAGCAATAGGTCTATGATTAATTATATGGAAACATTAAGTGTTTATTTTGAAATCAATTTGTAATGAAGCCCTTATTTTTTCTTCTTTGCATTATCTAGTATTATTTTTATAATATAATAGTATATACAATGTCTAGCTATCCCATTTCCATGATCATCATGTAAATTTGTATTCAATGTTTTCTTATTTTTTGAATATATATATGAGTTTGACAAGCTAGTGTATAACAAACCCATTCGGTATTGATGTAACACTTTATCAAGCCATGTGGAGTATATTATTTTCTATTAAGAGAATGATTAGTACCTTTTCTAATAAATATTTAGATATGGCTTTAAGGTTATTGATAATAAAAATATATATTTTTATGATTTGCCACATAATATTTTTTTATAGAGTTTGAAGATATATATATTGAATAATATTACATTATTGCTACATATTAATGTACACCCATAGTACTATCATAAAAATGTAAATATTATAATATAGTGAGTCTATAGTTTAGGAGTGTGGTTTGTATATTCTTAATATATGTGTCTATGTATGGGATGTGCACAAGTGTCATGTAACAATATGTGCAAGTGTATAGAGTGAGAAAGTGTGCAAGTAAATAGAATGCCACGAGTCATGTATACAAGTGGCAATATATGAATCCAAGAGGTATGAGAGGTTTATCCTATGTGTGGAATAGGAAATGATGCATCTTCTAGATATGTGAGGAGAAAAATAATGAAAAGTGTCCGAGAGTCACTTTTATAAGGTTATATTTTAGAGACAAAGATCCATGTATTCTATCAAAAGAAGAGTCAAATATTGTATCAAGCTTGTATCTAGTTTTAGCAATATTATTTTGAGTTTTATTCATGTTATTTCATGAATTATATTGGCAATTTATTTTATATTATTATTATTATTATGAATATTATGTTCATTGATATTGGTCATTTCTATTAATTGATCTAATATTTAATACTATTCAAGATCATAATATCAGGACTTGTGATTGAATCTAGATAAAAAGCCAATAGTGGTATCAAAGCTACTTTTATTAGTTTCTATCAAAGCCACCTTAATTGGAAAAATATAGAAAAAAGTGTTATAATTACACAATAATAGATATGCAAAGTATTACACAAAAGATGAAGAGAAGAGTGGAACTGATTGATTTACCTCTAGGATCAACTCTGTATAAATAGCAGAGTTGATCAATGAGAACCGTTGGATTACAATAACTCATCAGACCTGATGAAGACACCACTAAGAGTTCTCCTGACACATGGAGGAGCGAAAACTCAAGAAGACACCACTGAGAGTTCTCCTGACACATGGAGGAGTGGAAACTCAAGTGTCTATCCTAGTCGAACTTAAGATAATATTCACTTATTCTAACACCCCTCCTTAAGTGATACTAGGGGATATTTTTACAAATGAGTCCCGACAACAAAGCATGATTAGGTACTCATGTACAATATAGATAGTTGGTGAAAAAAACCCCTGTGGGGAAAAACCAACTATCACCCCTTCGTTTTGAAGTGATGGTAAAAAACCCAGTGGGAAAATCCATCAATCAAAAACAAAGAGGTATGAAAGAGGCTTGTCTTCGGATGGCAAAGATTTTCCTCTTTAACAAATAAAATATGAGTCCTGGCAACAAGGCCTGATTAGGTACTCATGTACAATATAGATAGTTGGTGGAAAAACCCCTGTGGGGAAAAACCAACTATCACCCCTTTGTTTTGAAATGATGGTAAAAACCCAGTGGGAAAAACCATCAATCAAAAGCAAAGAAGTATGAAAGAGGCTTGTCTTCGGATGGCGAAGATTGTCCTCTTTAACAAATAAAATATGAGTCCCGACAACAAGGCCTGATAAGGTACTCATTTACAACATGTGATCAAAAGAATAAATATCTTTAAATAAAAGTCCCCTAAAACCAAAGTGAAGATAGGATGGAGATAGAACCACAAAAAATCGCATGGGTATTCAAAAATGACTCCACAAGCATGAGTATGTGGTTTCCACCTATATGAGTACAATGGGATGATAACTAGGTCCAAACCTTGTGGACAAACAACAAAATTAGGGTAATGGTAGAAAATTTCAAGGGGAAACCACCTGCCATAATAGAAGAATAAGGAAGATGTGCATGGAGGATTGAGAGGAAGGAATATGTCCTCTTCAACCCCCTCTTTAGGACAAATTCCATTAAGAAGCCTACAATGGACCCATTAGATGTCTCAAAAACATAGAGACTTGTTGCAGAAAAGAATTCATACTCCCAGACTGGTGCTCACGAACCATGAAATCAAAGTGTCTCATAAAAATAATTCTTACTAGAAAAATCCCTTGGAACCAAAGTGTCTCACAAAAATAATGTGAAGATAGGATGGATAAAGAACCACAAAAACTGTAAGGGATGTCCAAATTGACTCCGCAAGCATAAGTAGTGGTATCCACTTGTATGACACAATGGGCTGAATAACAAGGTCCAAAAAATGGACAACCAACAAAACAAGGGCACCAATGCTAGGAGTGTTGGGTTCAACCGAGAGTGCACTCCATGATACAATAATTTTTAAAAAACATCATTGAAAAAAGTCTTGAAACTAAAAAATGGACACCACCATTGTGTCCATCTCGGAAAAAACTTTTCGACTATAAATACCCCTCCATTAACTTCAAATGAGAAATTGAAGTGAAAATGAGAGATTTGGTTGACAAAAAATATATATATATTTTTTGAGTTTTAATAATATTTTTTTAGTTAATGTTTATAGGAATTGCCAATGTAAAGATCCTATAAAACAATAAAATAAAAATATATTTGTTTTGATATAAATGAAGTTAGTGAATATCTTCTTATACTTTTTAGATATTTTATAAACAATATATACCTCTAAAAATTAAAGGCTACTATAAAGAAATCTAGAAGAATACACCCTCCCTAAAAGACAAAACAAAAAAGGAATTAGGTTACAAATGACGCTTTTCTCTTAGCCCTTTGAAAGAGAAAGAGATTTAAAATTTTGGGTTCCCATGAGTGAAAGTTATGAGGGGTGAGGGGCTCAATTGAATTCATCTTAACACAAGAGAGAGATTGAAGTTTTAAATTACCAATACTCCCCCCCTTAAAACTTCAATTATGGAAAAATTTTAGGTTTATGAAAACTTTTATGAAAAAGTTATTTAAACTTTTATATATATTTATAACCTTTAAAAATTTTTTTTAAGATTTAATTTAAAATAGATTTAACAATAACACCCTTAGAGAGTAAAATACATTTATAGATTTAACAATAACACCCTTAGAGAATAAGAAAAGGTGAGAAAAGCTCTTTCTTAAAATAGTTAGTTCGAATATATTAATAAACTAAATGATAAGAAAGAGTAAAAAATTAATTTCAAAGGTAAAAAGTAACTTCTGTGTAAAATTATTATTTTAACAATAACAATTAATTTAGAAGATGTTATAAGGAAGATAGCTTTTCTCAAATTTTGATAAACAAGATAGGTGAGAAAAGTTTTCCAAAGAAAATTGTTGTTAAGAAAATATCTGTCAGGCCTTTATACCAAGTTTCCAAAAAACCTGCCCTTACGTGAGGGAGACTATAAGTTTTTAGGAGCTTGATACATGGAACGTAGACAAAATATATTTGAGTGAAATGGTGTATCAAAGTAATTTTAAAAGATATGATTTTATTAAAAAATTATAAATTAAATTACTTTGAAAGAAATGTAGATATCTTGATAAACTATTTAAAAGTTTAACAAAAAATAAAAATATTATCTAATTTCCTTATGTAATAAATTTTAAATAAAAAACAAATATTAGATATCTAATTTTGAAAGGAAATATCCCTTATTGAGATAAATAAACCAATATTTGTAAATTTAATTTAAAATAAAGAAGATAAACAACTATTAGATATCTAGATTTAATAAACTATTGAAAGAGAATATGCAAAGAAAAGAACACCCCCCCTTTTGACACATAAGAGTGCAAAAACTTGCACTTAAAGAACCCCCCAAAGAAATATTTTATTATTAAAATACAATATTTGTCTACTGTCGTTTTCGTGGAGACTCAAAATAAAATATGAGGTCTGCCAAAAAAAACGTAGACAAAACGTTGTAGAAATTGATTAGATAAAATTGTTGCCTGCGTGAAATGGAGAGACCTGCAAAAAACGTGTCAAAAGGAGATGCCCCCTCGAAAGGGTCGTATGGGCGAAGCTATCACCTGCGAGCAAACCTTAGTTCTAAAAATGTAATGCTGCAGAAAATGTTATTTTAAAAAATGATGCTTTAAAACATTTTCAATAAGTGTTTTCTAAAGAAAACGTTGTCGAAAGCAATCTAAACAAAATCGTAATGTTGCATAAATCATTAGATAGTGTTTTTGCCAATGCAAAACTCGAGATACCTACATATTTCGACTAAAAATAAGGAGCACAATTTTCACAATCACTTTAGACAACATAAAAATGGAAAGCAATCCTCCAAAGTCCAACACCGGCGAATGTTTAGTATGGTGTGCCCGATGCCTCCTCTAGTGCCACTTAAGCATTTTTGAAAAATGAGTTGAAATATTACTTCAATAAATTTGCTGCCTCGAGAAACCTATAGAAATCGTTAAATGAGGGACTTCCAAAGGCCCCAAATGAACTCAAAAGAGTAGAACTAAACCTGCAGAATACGTAGAAGGCAGAATATGTAAATTGAAATAGAGTTTTACTAAACGTTTTTGAAAAGAATATTTTGAAAAATAAGAAAAAAAGATATTGCTCTGGGAAATCTGAGCAATACCGTTCTCTGAAGAGTTGAACTAAACCTGCATAATACGTTAGAAGGAAGAAAATTTAAAACGGAACAGATTTTTACCAAACATTTTGATAAAAAAAATATTAATATTTGGGAAACCTATAGAAATCGTTAGGAGAAGACTTCCAAAGGCCCCAATAGGTGGAAGGCAGAGCGCCCGGACGAATATCTGAAGAGTAGAACTAAAAAATATTTTTCTTCGGGAAACCTGTAGAAATCGTTAGAAGGAGGGACTTCCAAAGGCCCCAATGGGCGGAAGGCAGAGCGCCCAAACGAACCTGCAGAACCTTCTAAAAAACACGGAGCACAAATCTCATTCACTTTAGAATATAAATTTATAAAGCAATATATTGTTGAATGAACCAAAAGGAAGAGGTTTTAAATACCGTCTGAGGTGATAGCACCATTGGAAAAGAGTCCGAGTTGAATAGTGTTTTAGACAGGGAATTTTTGGTCGTCTAAGAGTGCGCCAAAAGGGATATGAGACATTGTAACGGGCCAAAGGAGATTGACAATGAGAGCACCAATGAGAGCGCGTCAACGAGAGCTCCGACCCCCTCAAATGTCTATATCGAGAGTGAGAATGATGAAAGCAGAAGATATCTTGAGTTTAATTCAAAATAAAACTCAAAAAAAATATTCCTAATTTACACTTGGAGTTAATCAGATATTTCACTTTGAAGAAAGCCGAAAAATAAATGATTTAACCAAGTGTTAGTTTTACATGAATATTTTGAGGGAAAAAAGGAATAAATAAAGAAAATTAATGGGCTAATTCCTTTAAAAGGAAGGGCGAGAAACCAACGCCTTCACACAAGGTAAAATAGCTATATTTTCTTAAAAGTTTCCCTCCAACACGAATTCAATATAGAAATGAAAGAATATGCAACATAAAAAAATATGCTAAAAAAATAACAATGGATAAAAGTAGACTAATGCAAACTTTGAAGTTAGATAGCCAAAAAAAATATCCAAAGTAAATGAATCATATCCTAGAACCTTCAAAAGAGAATACTAGCAAAATCTATCCTGCTCTGGTACCATGTTAGAATTACACAATAATAGATATGCAAAGTATTACACAAAATATGAAGAGAAGAGTGGAACTGATTGATTTACCTCTAGGATCAACTCTGTATAAATAGCAGAGTTGATCAATGAGAACCATTGGATTACAACAACTCATAAGACTTGATGAAGACACCACTAAGAGTTCTCCTGACACATGGAGGAGCGAATAATCATGAAGACACCACTGAGAGTTCTCGTAACACATGGAGGAGAGGAAACTCAAGTGTCTATCCTAGTGGAACTTAAGAGAATATTCACTTATTCTAACAAAAATATAGGTATCTTGGAGAATATTTTATAAAATTACCATTCAATCCAACCAAGAATATTGGTAGAACTATCTAATAGATTGATATTCAAGCCAAGATAAATCTTGGAGAATTGTGCTATTAGAACTGCATTTATATTCAATTTAAGTGGGAAGAATTTGAAGAAGAGTTATAGGTTGAATGTTAGTAGAAAAAGAAGATTGGTAGAATTGAAGGGCTAGTAAACTATATTGATTAGTTACTACCAATAAAAAAATTGCAGATTGAAGTTAAATATTGAAGAGATGGAGATTGTAAAAGCACTGAGATTGAAATTTTTAATTTAATACCTATGAGATATTAAAAGCAGAAAGATATCCAATGTTGAAATAAATCAGGTAGGAACCTATGAAAACTAATAACCATGTTGAATAGAACTCAAGAAGAAACTTGAGAAAAATATATAGCCAACATAAAAAAATTTAGGCAATAACCTAAAGATGAGAGCATAAGACCCATCCTGAGAAGAATTTGAGGCTAAAAGCCATTCATGAAAGAATCTAAGGTTGAGAGCCATCCAAGAAGAATCTAAGAACAAGAAAGGAAAAAATACATGTTGAATATCACGTTTAAAAGGAACTTGTTGAAATTTCCACCAAAGAAAGAAACCAATGAAGGATGTATATCTAAATAATAAATAATAAAGAACAAAAACAAACAAAAAGATTTGATAAGTAGATCCAAGGTAATCTAGAAATATGATGATAAATATTTGAGTTCCAGTTAAATTTAACATTAGAAAACATAGATTCTATAAAAGGTGGAGATAAAAGGTCAAAGGAGTTGTCTGAGTTGAATAATATTTGACAATATCCTTCCTAGAGTAGAAGGGATAACAAGATATATTCCAAGAGAATATAGATATATTATGTGCCATTAGAGGCACAAGATAAGAGGTTGTTCAAAAATAAGTGCCACCATAGGATAGAATCATCCAATGATATAAGTGACACAAGAAGTGCATGATAAAAGGATTAAAATCATTCAAAAATATCAAGTGCCACCTAAGGTGAAGTCATAGTTGATTTCTAAAAAATCATCTTGAAGCAAAAATATTTTGATGATTGAAGAGCCAAGCAATTTGATGAGATACATCAACCATCTATAGAAGCCTAGAATATATTTTAAGTGCATTATAAAATTTTGAAGCAAAAAAAATACCCAGGCCTTGCATGCAACAGTCATACCCTAGTCAAACTTGACAACTGGTGCTCGTAGTCATATGAAGTGCTTGACAAAAAAATGAGTTCAAATGTAAAAATTAAGGTAAGACTTCTATTTAAAATTATTACGTTAAAAATATTCTCATTGATCTACCTAAGGGCATATTGAATTAAAGTTGATTGGAGAAATAAGGAGTTATTTTGAAATTTGAATGTGGAGGATTTATTAGACTTAGGAAAATTTGAATGAAATAGTAATTTGATATTGAAGTTTTTATTATTGATTAGGAAGTCATAGGGAATTCTACTCCAAAAGATTTTTTGAAGATTTTGAATAAGTATTGACTTTGATAAATCAAATTCAAATTTGATATTATAAATATTTGAAGATTGAAAAGTTGAGTTATTTGAAACTTTGGAGAGAACATTTTCTACTCCAAAAACAAAATTTGATTGATTTGAAAATTGTTGTTTTTTTTTTTAAATTATTGCAAATTAGTTTTTTGAAAAAATGAAGAAATTTTATTAGTCAATGTATTGGATAGATAAATATTTCTACTTATTGGAATTAAATTGAATAATTTGAATAAATTAAATAATTTGAAGAAATTAAAATTTTTTAGATAAAAATATTTTCACTTAAGGAAAAGAATTATTAAAAAAAATTGGAAGAAAAATTGAATGTGCAATTATTTGAAAATTGTTCAAAAAATGAATCTAGATAAAAATAGAAAATATACGCTAGAAATATGTATTGATGATTTAAAATTCTTATGAATATATGAATTATTTGAAATTGTAACATGCATAAGCAAAAATATAAAGGAACAAATTCAAAATATGAATATCAAGAAGTGCAAGAATCAAAGTGCAAGGACAAAAACATGGATCAGATATTAAAGACTAAAGTATTTAATAACCAAATAATGTAATATAGGTGGGTGATGGATAAAATTATTTTTTTTGGTACATGCTAATGTACCCCCATAGTACTTTTAGTGCTATTGCAAATATGTAAATATTAGAATATGGTGTGATTTTATAGTTTAGGAGTGTGATTTATAGTTCCCTAATGTACGTGTCTGTGTAGGATGTGCATGTGACATGTAACAATGTGTGAAAGTGTGTAGAGTAAGAAAGTGTGCAATTCAGGGTTATGCATAGTGGTGAATATTCATAAATTGGGTGAATATTAAGATTTCCAAAATTGGAAATTAGCAAATATGAGGACCTTTGACACCGGCCCATTCGCATGAAATTTTTGGGACTAATTTTTTCTTAGGGTCAATTTTCCATATTATGTAGCCAAGCATAAGCATATTTGTACTTGGAAAACCCAAGTCCTACCCTCTTGGTTTTCCAAACACCCCAAGTCCTACCCACTTGGTTGTCCAAAAATGGAAGACTCAACATAGAAAATTTTCGTTAAATAATTTTAATCAATATCAAATTTGTTTTAGTGTGAGGCATGCTAACTTCTTCATGAGTGTCATTCCGCTTCAGTTGAAACAACTAATGAGATCAATACTGGCCAAATCTCGTTGTAGTTACCTTTTGAACTTCACTTTTCCTCAACCTGAGATTCCAATTTCAAGAAGGGGGTTTCTTTTCCTCTAGGGCCCATATAACCTAGAGGTGTGACACATAATTTTTCCATGTCTTAACATGAATTCATGTCATGTAAGAACTAGCACATACATGCCCGAGCTAGAGGAACAAGAATCTTACGTGGAGCTCATGTAGGGTTTGCCAATACCCTGGTAACTACCCGATGTCTTGTCTTGTTAAAAACATAATATCCCATACAATTATGTTGGGATGTATTCATTCAATGACTCAAGTACAAGATTCACCACTCTGTACTATCAGGATAAATCCTAGGAGTGATGCCCATATCATCTCTCTGTTACCTCCCATTCTGACCCTACCTGTCAAAAGTATGGTTAATCCTAAAAAACTGGTGTTTGTCCTCCCATAAGCACCAATATTTATTTAGAGTTAATATTTTCCTGCCCACAATCTTGGGTTGTGAATCAAGATTGTCTTCCCACAATATTGGAGTCCCTTAATCAAAGGTTTACTTGGGGTTTGAAGGTTTTAAAGGTTTAGCTATGCAATGGATTACAAGAAAATACAGTTTCATAACCATTAATAAATTTTACTATAAAATATGATCTCAAGCTTTCATATAGTTAATTGTTTGTTTGTCATTAAGAAAGAAGGGAAAACAGAGAAGTCATAAGAATGTCATAATAGTTAGAAAAATCAAAATTAAAGAATCTTAAAGACATCACTATAATAATTTTAATTAGATTTCATTTTGCCTAAATTTCTAATTGTATTCTGCAATGGATTAAGAGCTACTCTAAATTTTTCACGTAAATCTTTTTCACTGTCTAATATTACACTACAATATTTACAACTATAGCCATGATGTCGTGCAGACAGACTCCTTTAAGTCTAATAAAAGCTAGGACTACCTTAATGCTTTAGCTATAATATAAAAATTAAATGAGCTTTAAGGTGTTTGATTCAATCCACATTAACTAAGATAGATAATACAATGCTATTAATTCATATAAAGTGACCTCAAACCAAGAGAAACTAATACTTCTTTACTATGCCACTGCATATTTTCATTATAAGTAAAACTTAATACCATACTAACACATGAAGATAATTTACATTCTAAATCATCATTTCATTGTATTGACTGCAACTCATTCAAGGAGAATATAACAAAATAAGAGTCTTTTGACTCAAATAGTTATCTAGTTTTGTTCCTAGCCTAACATTGAATCTCTCACACATGGACTTGACCAGACAAGAAGTGTCATCATTCAATTTATAACAGATATCCTAATAGCTTTTCCATGGTTTTATTACACATCTTACCAAATCATAAACCTTGTTTAGTAATTTATATTAAATATATTTAAGCATTACTTTATATTATATAACTCGAATATAACTATGCGGGTTTACGTTCTTTCCACATCAGTGATCACCTAAATTTGCTCGGTTGGCCAAACTATTAAACCAAATGACCAAGAAATGTTGGCTAAGATATGATTGCGTCTCTAGGCTAGATATTCTTCATCTAAACAATATCAAACAAAATTTCTATCATTTGAGTTAAAATACATACGAGGCAAGTTTCTAAGAAATATAGAAAGTTCTACTGTGAGGTGTTCCAACTTGAAGCATAGAGGGTAACATATCTCAAATTTGATAATCAAAATGTGAACATAATAATGCATATGAAGACAATTATCAACCAACATATTCACAAATATGATAAAGAAGGTCTAAATATTAAGTTTCCCATCATGCATTCTCAGATTTTCTTTGAGAGGTTTAACCCAAAATGCATCATCTGGAAAAATCATCCATAACCGGCTATTTATTAACTCTCTCCAAATATAATCAGGATTAAATATATGAATAGAGTATACAAACAATATAATATATTATAAGATATAAAGTAATAGTTTAGGCAAACAGAAAGGTCATCACATTGAATTGACTTATCTTTCATAGTCAGAACGTAGACTAAAAAACCTTTATAATTTTTTTTCAAAATAATTTAAAGTATAATCCACAAATATGAAACGAATTCCATCATGTATTCTTGTCCATTCATACATTCTAAAGTAAATAATAAATTTTCTTACATTTTGTTTTTCAAAAAGACTCTCAGAATGTTGCCATGCAATTCTTTCAGAACATCCATACTTCAAAATACAAATAAAATACATTTAACATTTGTTTTGGGTATTCTAAATATCCTTAGAGCTCATGTTTCACAATTTTGTGATGCTAAATCACAAGAATATCAAGATTGAAAAGAAACTATTCTTCCAAATTGAGGACAACGTATTGTGCCCGAACACAAATGGTTTATCAAATAATTTAACAAGGAAAATAATTTGGCTTTTGTCCTCAAGATATCTTCGTATTTCATGCCATGGTTTGTCTATGTCTTCCAAGGGTCAGAGTGACCAAATTAAGATGACATAAAACTAAATTTTACATGCATACAATAATTTCACATCCAACATAGTATGCAATCCATCAAATGCACCAGAAGTATTTAGTTCATCTCTAGTTCATTTTTTGTTTATTAATTTATATCCACATAAAAAAATTTCCAACACTTTTAACAATCAGTTTACTACTATTTCATTACATTAATTTGTCAAATAAATTTGCTAGAAAATATTCACTTACTGATGAGCGCTTGTTTCCTTTCGTTATTTCAGGAATCCTCCTCCCTTCTTCGCTCCAAGAAGACAATGCTTTTTCCCCATTTTCTAGTTTTAGTAAGTTCCTTCTGATGCATGCAGAACAAGAAATAAGGAGCATAATTTACCTCCTGCAATAACATATTTCTTAGGTCCTAATTATTTGTCACTACCATTCTATTTTTGAAGTACAGTGTATCTTCCCGGATTCTACATTCTTTTGCTTTATCGGAAGCTTGTTGAATTAGATCCCGACACTTATGAGAATATTCATATTGAGGTTGAACGTTTATTATTTTTTCAATTATATTAAATTTATATTGTGACATAGCACTGATATGTCCTCTACTCAAAGCATCTGCTAATTTGTTTTCCTTCCCATTTATATACTCAATGTCAAAAACATATTTTTCTAGAAATTCCATCCAATGTCTTTGCCTAGCATTGAGCATTGGTTGAGTAAAAATATATATTAATATTTGATGATCTATCCTAAGATAAAAAGGTTTACCAGGTAGGTAATGATGCTATATTTTAAGAGCATGCACTACTGCAGCCAATTCTAAATCATATGTGGCATAGTTTAATTCATTTTTCTTAAGTTTTCGTGATTCATAATTGATAACACCCTCCTCTTGCATGAGGACCCCACCTAATCTTCTATGTAAGCATAAATACATACTATAAATGGTTGTTTATAATCTGATATTCTAAGAATAGGTGTTGTTAATTTTTCTTTAAGAAATATGAAAGCTTCTTCACACCATATCGTCCATTTAAAATCTTTTCCTTTATTTTGGAGATTGGTTATTGGATGGGCCACTTTAGAGAAATTCTTGATAAAAAAATGATAATACCTAGCCATCCCCATAAAACTTCACACTTAAGAAACATTTTTTGGAGCAGGCCAATAAATAATGGCCTCTATTTTCTTTGGGTCAATAGACACCCCTTTAGTGGAAATTACATGACCCAAATACTATACTTGGGGTGCATAAAACTCACACTTGGATAATTTCCTATATAATTGGTTCTTTCTGAGTATTTTGAGAACAATCCTCATATGATGGTCATGTTCTTATTTCCATTTGGAGTAGATCAGTATATCATCTAGGAATATCAATACAAACCAATCTAACTATTCCTAAAACACATTATTCATTAGATTCATGAAGGCTGCTGGAGCATTTGTTAATCCAAAAGATAAATTAATAATATTTATGAAGGTAGTTTTATGGGTATCTTCTTGTCAAATCCTCAGCTGATGATAATCAGATTTGAGATAAATTTTGGAAAAAATTGTGTCTCCTTTCAGTTGATCAAAAAAGTCATCTACTCTAGGTAGTGTAGACACCAAAACAACACCAATCTGATCATGTGGATACAAGCACCGACTGAATTGGCATACATAGCCCCTAGGGCAGCCCCTAGAGGTTAAACAGTGGTCCTAACCACTCCCAAAGTAGTTTTGGAAGGTCAGAGGTCAATTTGGCACCTTTCAAGCACCCTGCTCCTTACTCGTTCCACCCTGGGGTGAATAGAATGCTATTCGCCCCACCCTGGGATGATTAGCAGCAATCGCTCCAGGGTGGGGCGAATAGCAGGTTTGATGGGCAAAAGGTCAAACCTTGACAAATGGTAGCTCAGATCCACCACTCAACTCCACCTTCAATGCATGGGAGTGCGAGTGAGCATTTTTGAGCTCAAAGAGGCAGTCATAGAGGCAGTCATGGAGCCCTTAATCAGGGAGGAATCTTCTCTCCCCTGGGAAGGCATGATGGCCAAGTGGCGCCCCTGCATGCACATTCAAAGCAGACCTTCAGGTCTATAAAATGGTGAGTCTTCTCACCCCAAAATGAGGATAGAGCAGGAGCATTTGGAGCAATGGAGTGCTATCGAATTACATCCTCACCCCTCACTTGTGCTTCTTACATCCTTGATCTCTCTTTTGGAAGGGAGGTTATTGGGTGAACATTGGAAGCGCAATCCGGACCCAAAACCCAAACATTTGGCCACAATACCCCACCCAATTTTTTGACACAACCCCCTAGGAGGTTTTGGACCCATCCCAAGTGGATTGGTGTCGAAACCAAGCCCCAAACGATGGGCGTCCTGCCCCGGGTGCCCCCGCACTACTACAGTCCTAATCGCCCCACCCCGGAGTGATTAGAAATATGTAGTATATTTCTTCACTATTTCTTTTGCATCTTATTTTATGTCATTCATATATGCTGCCATTCAAATTTCATGCCATTCTGATGAGTTTTGACTATGTTTTCATTGTTTTTCGCTTTCACTAACATACAGGGAGCATCTTCGGATACAGGGCGATCGGGGCCGAATATGCAAAATCCGACCTTCTGGGTCATCTCAAAATGCCCTATTTTTCCTAACCCCAACTTTGTAGGTGTTTTGGAGGCCTCTGGATGGGACATTTAGGAGGTTGCTTTTTGACATTTTATGACAGTCCTAATCGTCCCACCCCAGAGCGATTAGAAATCTACAATAGATTTCTTGACTATTCCTTTTGCAGTGTGTTCATGATGGTGTTTGCATGCTTCTATCCAAATTTCATCTTATTCTGACATGTTTTGATTACCATTTTAATTATTTCATGCATGCATTAACCGGAGGCCTTGGGGATTGCATGTTTCCCTCCATCCGTAGGTGCTATTAATCATTTGCTATTTCTTTGAATGTAGGATCTCGACACTGGAGGGGTAGCAAGGAACTACAGATGCATTCATGCAAGTGGCGATGACGTTTGGCCCACCCATTTCAAATGTGGGCACGCGGAAGATCCCGAAGGGAAGCGTACCATCCGTGGTGTAACAAAACTATATCTAACGCTCCTAGCCCCTAAAAAGGAAGGAGACGTATTGTAACCTGATCTCAAAGAAAAATTAATAAAAAAAAGGGGCTGCACTTTACATTTGCTTTATATCTCATTTCAGTTCATTTGTTTTCCCTTTTCATGCACTTTAGTCCTTTCTTCATTCGTAGGAGCTAGCGTTACATTTGCTTTTGTTTGCATCGCACCCGGTATGCCATTGCTTCCGTATCCTAGTGCTTTCAGTGGCGATCATGGTGGGACTCTATCCCCTAATTTTGGGATCAAATTTTTGATCAAAATTTTGTGTTTTTGTTTGCAGGTGTTAATCCTTCAAGCGCTGGACTACTGCTCGTGCCACCCTATGACGAATACAGACTAGAATTCATGCCACCCCGGGATGAATAAGACATTCATCCCACCCTATGATGAATACAGATCTGCTATTCATCCCACCCTGGGATGATTAGCTCTCTATGCATTTTTTGAGTAGAAACTCAGAGGCATCCGGTTTGGGCAGAGAAGAGGTAGGTTTTCTGAACATCCTCTATAATTTTTTGTCTCTATTTCTATGATTTTTTTGTTTCTTTGCTTGCATAGAAAAGTTTTACTGCATGTTTTCTTTCTTTGCGCAAGTAAAAAATAACCCCACACACCACGTGATAATCTAAACATCAAGGAGTTGGTCTTAAAACCCCAACACTTGATCAAGACCAACGGTGGATTTCATCACCACCTTGGCTTGAATTTTTGCATACATAACCCTGATCGCTACTGTTGCTAGACGTAAATCCTGATGAAAGCTGACCAAGTGTAGTTGGGGTGATTCCCAGTGCATGAGGATAAGTCTTCTATGGTAGGTGTCAAAAATAGGGTGATTCCCCTTCGTACCGCCTATGTTCCATGTACTGTTTTGCTCTCGCGTACCAATAGTTTCCCTCACGTAAGGGCGGGTATATTGAGAGGTTCGGTATAATGGCCTGGCAGTGGTATATTGAAGGGGCAACCATTTTGGGAGATATAAGAGCCCTCATATTGCATATACAACAAAATTTTCTTTACAAGGTTTTCACCACAAAATCAAAACACACTAAACCAGATCTAGGGCACACCTTTAATCTATAAACGAGATAATCATTGCTTTGATTGTGTGGTCCCCTTTTGTTTAGTGTAGCATAAAAAATTGTAAAGAAGATAAAAACCTACATATCTTGTAGAGAGACACCACCATGGTGTACACCCGTAGCCAAGCCCAATCATGGGCAAAAGCTGCAAAAAGTGTACAAGGGGGCACAAGTCACCTCCGCTATAGCCCCAAGGACTTGGTCATACCACCTTGGTGGCCTGACCCACAAAATAGTCCACATCATACCATGACGGAATGGGACTATAGAGGCACCCCTTCGAGGGGCATGCCCATGCAACATAGACCCTTTCAAGAGGAGTCCATACACGTGGCACTCAACATAGATGGGAGGGCTCCCTTAGACACTCGTTATGAGTGGCCACCATGTGATGAAGTGCTAGAACAACATAGGGTCCATAAGGAGGGGCCACATGATTACATCATCCCTCCTCTACCCCTTATTACTGTCAGAAACAATAGGCCAAATCCAGAGCGCAAGGCTCTTCAGATAGGGCGAGCCAACTCTGCCCGCCCCTTTCACATATACGAAAGGGAGCATGAGGAAAACCACTACATTCCTCAAGAGCAATACACAACGTGGGAACAATGCGCTTCCGCACCTGCTATTTATCAGGATCACCTACTGAGGCCAGAGCCTCGGGTGAATGCCGCTAACCTCGATAGAGGGAAGTGACCTATAGAGATCTCGGATCACCACGACCGAGATAGATGTGTAGGGGAGGCATCTAGGCCTCCTAGACTCAAGACGGTGGAACAAATCGACTTGGCATTTTCCAAACATGCCACCCACCAAGCGCAAATCATGTAGCTTGAGCAAGACCAACAATAGTTAGAGCACCTGTATCGCCTTAGCAAAGAGCGCATTCGACGTCAGACAGATGAGTTGCTCCAGAACACTATGCCTGAGAGGGTCCCAACCCCTCGCATGCATAGGAGCAGTTGTATGAGAGGCACAACCCCTTGGTGCGAGACAGGTCTCCATGACCTTATCAAGTGTTGCCTCCAAGACCTCCTAGACCTGAGCGGGAGACCACCCCTAGAGCCAATGATGGGCACCCTCCATGGGCACCCACCCATGTTTATAGGTCACGCCCAAGAACTCCTCAAGAAGCCTATGAGGAATTTGAGCAAGAAGAAGAGCGGGCTGAAATGCCCTACCAAGGCAGGGGGCGCTACCCGGTTGCCCCTCCATAGGCCTCAAGTTCCCCGTAATTCACAATGGGAACAAACCAAGGAGGAAGAGATCAAATCTTTTGATGCATACAAAGCGCTGCTAGAGCGCTTAGAGTCTATGGAGACCAAGACTTCTGGGCCCCAAAAGCCCACTTTACGCCAGCTCCGTAGTCACCCGATGCATCCTTCAGTATCGGCACCCCCATACCCTGAACACTTCAAAATGCCTCAATTGGCAATATTTAGAGGGGATGAGGATGCCCAAGAGCACGTGACAAGATTCCTAAGCCAATGCTTTGGCATTCAGGACAATGATGCTTTGCTTCTAAGAACATTTATAACCACGTTCGTAGGCCCTGCCTCGGATTGGTTTACCCAGTTGCCGAAGCATAGCATCAACAACCTGGACCAGCTAGTGGATGCATTCCTTGAACGTTTTGCCTTCAACACCAAGAAGAAGGCATCATTAAGTGACCTAGCTAGCCTCAGACAGTATGAGGAGGAGACCATGGTGGCCTATGGAAATCGATGGAGAACGTTGCTTTCAAAGCTTCCTTACCTCCCTCCCATGGCCGATCTGACCCAAATGTTCTCGAAAAGTTGCCTAAGATCGATCTCCATGCTATTGCAACTATAGCAATATGCCACTCTCGAGGAAGCTCTAGTGCAAGCCAGAATCATTGAGGAGATCAAGATACAGGATGGCGAGATTGCCAAGCCATGCAAGAAAGAGTGGCCCAAAAATGCCAAAATTGGGTCCGTGCAACCAAAACCCATTGCGGTCAATCAGGTTGCCATAAACATACCAAAGCCTGCATAGATGACACAGCCCCCAAAGGCTAATTATCAGGCAGTTCCTCTTGACAGCTATGAGAAGGAAAATCATAGGCAAGAGCAAAATCAGCAGCGTCACCCTAGGCGACAATTCACACCCTTCACAGAATCTAAAGACTCCTTGTTTGACCATTTGTCCATGGTAAACTTGATAAACCTACCAGAAAGTCGACCCGTAGACCCCAACGCGCCAAAACCCAAGGGCTATAGGGAAGACTTGTACTGTAGATTTCACCGGTAGAAAGGACATGACCTTTACGCATGTTGGAAGTTCAAAAGCTTAGTGCAAGACCTAATAGACAACAAAATGCTAGCGATGGATAATCCCGTAGCACCAAACAACCAATAGATGGAGGTCTTCAAAGACCCCCTGCCTACCCATGATGCGCAGGCAAAGACTCTTCAAGTCAATGAGGTGACACAAAACTGCCCCATGCAGGGGTATGTAGGGATGATAAGCATAGTGACATGGAACAAGAGGTATCCAAGCACAGCTGCCCCGCTGCAACTACAGGAGAGGTTCCATCAATGTCACAACCTCAACAACACCCTACGCAACCTCCTCCACCTAGACCAGTGGCCACGATTCGGACTAAACTTACCCAAAGTTTAAGGACCACGTCGGCTAGGCTCTCCATCTATGAGCTCATCCAACAATCACCGCCCCATCGGGAGGCTCTAATGGAGATACTCAAAGCCATCGAGCTACAGCCCCATGAAGCAAACTCTTTCAACAACTTTGTGGGACATGTAAAATGATGTACAGAACCAGTCATCACCTTTAGAGAAGATGAACTAAAATCGATGACTGGTGATATGGTGGATCCACCCCTGCACGTCATTGCATGGGTCAACGAGATTCCATTTAAGAGGGTGTTGGTGGACACTGGCTCGTCCAACAATATAATCACAACAATGGCATTGAAACACCTCAAGTTGCCAGCATCTCACATTGTGGCCTCCACCTATACCCTTCGAGCATTCAACGACGTGATATGCTCGATGGTTGGCACAATTGTCCTGCCCATCCAAGTGGGACAAAAGACTATTCCTACGTTGTGCCACATCCTGGAAGGTGAGATGGCCTACAATATTTTATTGGGCTGGCCTTGGATCAGGGACATGAAGTGTGTCCCTTCGATAGCCCATCAATGCCTAAAGTACACATACGAAGGGCAAGTGCATGTAGTCCCGATAGACTTAGAGCCCTTCAAGTATTGCAATGTGGTGTAGCTGATGCCACAATCGACCCTCCCATCGACACATTTGGACTTTCAGTTGAATCCATCCAAATAGGGTCTGATTTTGCATACATCCCCATTGCTAAGTCCCTCAAATCACCAATCGGACCCATCTTCATCATCTGGTCCTTCACCAATGATACCACCTACGGTGGCCACATCGAAGGACAATGGGAAGAAGCCCTTGGAAGAGATACCACCATTGGTCTCAACCATATCTACCGAAGAGGTGCCCAGCCGAATGGAAGTCGAGATGCCTGGTTCACCCAACATGGAGTGGACCCAGGAAGAACTCCCATTCCCTCCCCCTCAACCACCAATGATCACCATTGAGATGGCCAATACGGGCCTGGGGGAGTATCTAGTGTGGAACATTGTAGCAACACCCATGCTTGAGTCCATGTAGGACATGGGGAGACCTCGCCTCCCCATCGACACTATTGTCCCTTTGGGCTACCCACCAAATCAGACAAATTTTGTATATGGGGGCCTCGACAATGGCATTGAACCTTACCTGCAAGAGGAAGAGGATGAAGAGCCCTTTGCTGAGAATGTCAACTATCTATCCAACCCGAACTTCGCTTTGAAATACCTTGGCCAATGTAATTGGCATGGATATGGGTTAGGCAGATATGAACAAGGGGTGCACGTTCTTTGTCAACCAAGATATCAGATGTCGTACGACAAATCAGGAGTAGGGTTCAACCACCCTCTACCCCTTGACATCTTGGTAGAGAACATGCAAGGCCTAGGGCTAGGCAACAAGGATGGGTTGGCACAAGATCCATATGCCAATCCTAACACAACATACACATTGGGGGATTATCTCCCATTGTTAACAACCAACCTTGTGGGCCTCAACAATTCCTCCCCTTTGATCGAGAAAGGGGAAAGTTCAAGAACTTGCCTCCAAAAGGGATATAGACAAGGCCAAGAAGGATCTTCAGAAGATGAGTCAGAGTATGAGGTAGCACCTTGGGACCCTTTCGAGTCTGATAGCAATCACTCGCAAGTGACGCCCATAGATGACTATCAGGAGAACTTCATGACAATGTTCCCCTTCAATGCTCCAATCGAGCAAATGCCACCTCAAGAGAATCAGGTCCTCCCATAGAGAGCGGAACAACCTCGATGGGACCAAATCAACTTGCTCGAGCAGAACGAGCCTCACATGCCGCAAATAGTTGTTAGAGCCAATGAAGGCCTATGGATCTCTGATAGCGATTATGAAGATGAGACTGAGATGGCATATCTCAACCACATGCGGTAGCAACAATGAGAATACCCCATGGACATTGATGATATGTTTGAATAGCTAAACATGGGGCCAAGGCATAGGTGGCACCTAAACCAAGCATAGTTAGACCAAGTGTTGCACCCGCCACTTCAGGCATACAGAGAGCACCTTCCACCTAGAGACCCTATAGAGCCATCAGTGCCAAGGGTAGACCCTATCCTGTTATCCACACATAGGGTCGATCCATTTGTGCCAATACCCACAGAGCCAGATCCGGAGCACAAAGATCACCAAGGATGTCCGAGTCACCACCCATGCAGTAATGGAGACCAAATTCACTTCATCAACATGATCTCCATTGACTTAACCGCCCCCATCCACAATCCAACCGATCCAGCATGACCATTGTATCTAAACCTAGATGCCATAGATTGGGATCATGCTAACTCGCCACCATCCCCATCAGAGTATTGGCCTTGCGGTGAGATGCTTCATTTCACCCCAAGACCAACTCAGGATATCTTCCATGTTGAAGAGGAACCCGACGTTCCAAACGTAGATCTAAATTCAGAAAATGATATCCACCTGATCCCAACTCCACACCAGTTGGAGGATGGGTCCCACATGTCGATCGAAGAGATGACTGACGTAGACATCGGCTCTGATCCAATGAATCCACAAACCATCAAGTGGGGGTAAGTCTATCCCCCAAAGAGCAAGCCGATTACATTGCCCTTCTCAAAGAGAAGAAGGAGGTTTTTGCATGGTCCTACAAAGACATGTCGGGGCTAGACCCATAGCTAGTCACGCATAATCTAACGCTTGATCCGACAGTCAAGCCAGTCAAGCAAAAACTACGTAAGATGCACCCAATAGTAGCCTTAATGGTAAAATATGAGCTACAAAAGTTGTTGGATGCACAGTTTGTCATCTATATGGATTACCCACCATGGTTGTCCAACATGGTACCCATCAAGAAGCCTGATGGGAGGATTCGCATATGCACCAATTTTTGAGATCTAAACAAAGCGAGTCCCAAGGATGATTTCCCCTTGCCTAGCATCGATGCATTGGTAGATGCTACAATAGGCCATGAAATGCTTTCCCTCATGGATGGTTTCTCGGGATACAATCAGATTCGTATCAATCCCGACGATCAACTCAAAATGGCGTTCACAATGCCTTGGGGGACATTTTGTTATAAGGTCATGCCCTTTGGCCTTAAAAATGCTGGCGCCACCTACCAACGCGCTATGACATACATCTTCCATGATCACATGCATAAAACTTTGGAAGACTATATGGATGATTTGTTGGCCAAATCTCTTTTGCGCCCAGATCATCTGGATGACTTAAGCAAGATCCTCGATCGCCTCATCGAACACAAAGTCAGACTAAACCCCAAGAAGTGCGTATTTGGCATCACATCTAGAAAACTCTTGGGTTTCATAGTCTCAAAATGAGGCATCGAGGTAGATCCAAATAAATTCAAGGCAATCCTTGAAATGCTTCCCCCAACCACCATCAAGCAGCTCAGAAGCTTGCAGGGAAAGGTCACGTCAATCAAGCGCTTCATAGCGCAATTATCTGACAAGTGCCGACCCATGAATAAATTATTACACAAGGGGGTAGCATTTCACTGGGATGACGAGTGCCAGTCAGCCTTCGATGACATTAAACAATACTTGGCTTCATCGCCAGTATTGGCACCACCTAGACCAGGAGTGTCATTCTACTTATACATCTCAGCTATTGAGGTGGCACTGGGCGCCATGCTAGCCTAGAAAAATGAACTACATAAAGAACAGGCTAATTATTATCTTAGCCGCACCCTGGTCAGTTATGAACTTAACTATGCATACGTTGAGAAGCTATGCTTAGCAGTGGTATTTGCCACCAAAAAGCTATGCCATTACATGCTGAGCAATACGACGTATGTTGTGTCTAAGGAGAATCCATTGCGGTACATGATGAGTCGTACTTATCATAGTAGCCGCACGACGAAATGGATCATGTTGTTGATGGAGTTTGACATCGAATTCATTGGACAGAAGTCCATCAAAGGTCAAGTCATCACCGATCAACTAGCAGAGGCTCCTCTCGAAGACGATCAACCTCTGACCATAGAGCTACCCGATGATGGGGTCTTCCATGTCTCAGAATCACCAGATTCCGATGAGCCTGAGTCACAGGCCGACATAACCCTATTTTTTGATGGTTCTAAATGTGAGCAAGGGGGTGGCATGGGAATCATATTCTTCACACCGCAAGGGGCTCCAATGCCTCTATCATTTAAACTTGATTTCCCATGCACCAACAACAATGCCGAATATGAAGCCTTGCTCATAGGTCTTCAGACAACAATCACCATGAACATCAAATGCTTGAACATCTTTGGTGATTCATTGTTAATCGTCAACCAAGTGAAAGGGGTATTCCAATGTAAATGCCTAGTTCTACAGGCATACAAAGCCCTTGTGGATAAATTCCTGGAAAAACTTGAATGGTACGACATCGAGGCACTCCCTCGATCATCGAATCATTTTGCGGACACTATGGCCTCCTTGGGGTCACTAATCCCGCAAGACCCTTCTGGTGAGATGACAACCATTCAAGTCAAAACATTATCGCAATCCATGATGGAGCGTGCAAGCTCTGACATAACGCCAGGAATCCACCTGATCCAGATTGAACCATCTCAGGATAGGTTCGCTCGAATCCATGATAGCCTGAATCATGCCAACTAGGGGTCCTTGTTCTCCCCTATTCCCCTTGATAGCAACACAACGCTATTTTTACAAGTTCGTTCCCGCTCAGCTTTTGCTAGGGACGAACTTCAAGAGGGATTGGCAGTTCATACCATCGAGGTTTCTGATCAGCAGGATTGGTACACACCCATAAGAGACTACCTCAAGCTAGGTAACCTCCCACTTGGATTGATGCATGCCATAAAAATATCATTCAAATAGAAAGTGGCAAAACATGTCTTGCTAGGAGACATTTTGTACCGTCGAAGCTACGAAGGGATCCTCCTCCATTGCTTGGACCAACAAGAGTCCACTTGGGTGATCACCCAAGCGCACGATGGTACATGTGGTGGCCACTTCAGCGGTATGGCCATCGCAAAGTGCATTCTTTGCATGGGCTATTATTGGCCATATTTAGAGCGAGATTGTTGTGCGTATGTGAGGAAGTGCATGAAGTGTCAACACCATGCTAACTTGACACACGTACCTTCTCAGGCCTTGCAGCCGATCCAATCGGCTTGGCCATTTTTATAGTGGGGCTTAGATCTAATCGAAAATATCTCCCCTACATCGTTAGGCCATCACACGTTCATCATAATGGCAATAGAGTACTTCACCAAGTGGGTGGAAGCAATTTCGCTTACCTCTACGACTAGGCCCCGCATTGCGGAGTTTATTTTACATAACATCATATGTCATTTTGGTATTCCATCCAAGATCATCTCGGATAATGGGACGTCATTTAAGAACAAATATGTGCGTGCTTTGACAACAAAGTACAAAATTCAGCATAGTTTTTCAACACCCTATTATCCGTAGGCAAATGGGCAAGCAGAGGCATCAAACAAAATGCTAGTTGCCATCCTTAAAAATATGGTCACAGATAGTCATAAGGATTGGCACATTCAAATCCCACTTGCTCTTTGGGCTTATCGCACTAGCATTCGGACGCCCATGGGGGCAACTCCATTTTCATTGGTGTATGGCTCCGAGGCAGTCATGCCTCTCGAGTTGGAAATACCCTCCCTGTGCATATCAATGCAAGAGTTCATCGATGATGACACTGCATGGCAGGCCCGGTTAGACCAGCTTACGTTGCTCGATGAACGATGCATCAATGCTCTCGAGCATTTACGTATCTATCAAGAGCGACTTAAGAAAGCATATAACATGAAAGTTCACCTGAGGGACTTTCAGGTTGGTGACTTGGTCTTAAAAGAGAACCAACAAAATTCTAACTTGCCGCCCCATCTAAGGGACAAGTTCATGGCAAACTGGTTAGGTCCTTATGTAATTGATAGTAAAATAGGACCTGGAACATACCGGCTCGCCTCTCTTGAAGGAATCAAGGAACTAGAACCCTTGAACATCAGTCATTTGAGGCCATTCCACATTTAAAAGAGCCATGGCCCACCCCAAAAGCTCCAAGGATTCTCACAATCGCTTGGTCACCCCAAAATGCTCCAAGGATTCTCACAATCACTTGGTCAACCCAAAAGCTCCAAGGATTCCCACAATCACTTGGTCAACCCAAAAATGCCCCAAAGGTGCCCATAATCCCTTTGGTCAAACCAAATGCTCCAAGGATTCCCATCATCGCTTGGTCAACCCCAAAATGCCCCAAAGGTGCCCATAATCCCTTTGGTCAAACCAAAAGCTCCAAGGATTCCCACAATCGCTTGGTCACCCCAAAATGCCCCAAAGGTATCTATAAACCCTTTGGTCAAACCAAAATCCCCAAGGGTTCCCACAACCGCTTGGTCACCCAAAATTCCCCAAAGGTATCTATAATCCCTTTGGTCAAAACCTCCAAGGATCCGAAAGAATCACTCGGTCCGCACCCACTCGGGATAAACCAACCATAAAGAATTTTCAAAAACAATAAATAATAAAAAATAACAAAAAAATTGCATCTCACTTCCATGCATACTCTTAAAAATCAAAACACAAAAAAATAAGTTGCATTAGGCATCGCAAACATACATTGCATATTTGTTGGTCATACAAGTCAAATGCACCATAGACTGTAATTACTCGGCAATTCCATCATTTTTCGCATTTTTCCACTTTGTAAATAGTCCAGCAAAAATAAATGCCATCCACATTTTTCACCATATCATAATCAGTGTCTTCTAATGTATTTCGGGCTTTCGTCATTCAATTGTCTTTAGATTTCTAGCCAAAAACTTGTACAAAGTCAGACAGATTTTTACAAAGGTAGAATTTTCCTTGGATCACACCTTGTTACGTAGCATCCCAACACAAGTTAAAACACATAAAAATTCCCAAGTTGTGTGAACGAAAGATGAAACCTGCATAGCAGGCTAGGTTACCATACGTGAAATGGTTATCTTGCTCATCCCCCTGTGCGAATGACCCCAAGAATGCTGAGAGTTGGCAAAAGGACAAGCATCTTCCCTACCCAATTCCCCCAAAATAAACAGTGGTTTTCACCACTATCAAAAATCCCAAAATTCTCAAAGGGTTGCAAACATCAAAAATTGCAAAAAGTCAAAATACAAACTCCAAAGTTTGATATCCAAACCCCTCAAAGTGCACACATCAAAAGGCACAAGAAATAGTGATCCTCATCACTCAAAATTCAAATCCCTTGCTCAAAAGAACAAGAGAAAAATAAACAGTGATTTTTATCACTACATACGAGAGCAAGTATCCCAATAAAAGTAAAGAAAATAAGGGAGTCAAACTTGAATCCCTGGAACTCTCAGCATTCGAAAGGTCAAGAGGTGATCCTCAGTACCGGTTTGGTGGATAGCCTATTGGTCACTGGCGGCAAACCTCCCGCATGATGATATATCTATCGCATTAAACTATGTACAGATCAATGTTTGCATGTGGATGAGCTAGCTTATGGTATCCTAGATTGCACCGTAGATTAATCTTACTAAATACAACAAAGGAGTTAGTGGAGCTAGTTAGGTGATCCTCAGTACAAGTTTGGTTGATAGCCTATCTAGCACTGGCGGTATCCTGACAACTACCACATAAACAAATTCAATCGCACACACAGGGATGTGAAATAACTTGGTCAAACTCAAGTCTGATTCGTACCTTGTTCAAAAGTCTTGTAAGATAAATGTACAATCTTGGCTAGTTAGTTAAAACATCTGAGTCTCAGAAAAACCTTAACTACATTCTAGAACACCTGTGGTACATTCCATTCTTACATCACCATCAAAAAATACAAACAAAAAATATACACATGCAAAGTCATCACATAGTACAAAAACCAGTAAATCCTATACAGTCTATGGTGCCACCGCCAAGTTATCAACAAATCATTTCATCCATTCCATATGCATACATCATATAATTAGAAACATCGCATTCATAATAACCCATGCATACATCAACGTAAATAAATGTGCATAAAAGTAACAATAAATCATGACAAGTGTATAATAAAAAGAAATTCATATATATATATATATCACCAAAAATGCCCATAGGCTACAATAAGTCGGTCCTCTGACCTCACAACAAAATCAAAAAATCAAAAACCCCAAGCCTAGGGAGTCGGCCACCATGATCACGTAGGATCGGTGTGACTGGAACTACCCCCAGTGGTGTGGGTCCTATGGGACCTCTCGGGCATCTTGCCAGCCCCTGCATCACGCCCACTAGCGCTACCCTCACCCACCCACCTGCGATGAGAGGAAGCAGACTGCTCAGTCTCACTGTCTCTCGTTCGATGAAGATCCACCTCCAGTGAGCTCAGGTAACTGTCCACCAAGGCGGATAATCTCAACCTCCAACTCCACCCAAAACCGACCCCACTCCACATCCCATCGATGGTATGCAGCCAATGCTTCATCCCACTATGCCAACTGAGCCCGCAGGTGATCCCTCTCGACGTTGTGCTCCTCATCCCACCTCCATAGTAGCTCCTCCAATCATGCTATCTCAACATGATACCTAGCCTCCATATCCCCTAGGACTGCCTGAGGCATGGGCATCTCTAGGATATCATGCTGCTCCAGCACCCACTACTCCAGAACATCCTGTGTATCGGCTACTCCAAACCCCTAGGTCATCCCCAGTCAAGTCATCAACCTCCACCATATCCGCATCATCGAGCGGAGCTCCCCAACCCTCCCTGATGCCTCTGCATCCTCACCACCTACTACTGCCACATCCATGCCTCCTAGAGGCCCCTCACCCCACCATCACCGCATCATCCACCACTGGTCATACTCGATAGTCACCCCAACATTGTCCACATCAGGGACATCAATCACTACATCCGACTCCTCACCCAATGGCTCAATGATCGCCAGGCCAAAGTCCTCTCGTCACCCCGACATTGATAGATCAAGGGCTCACCCAAAAATCCCTGGTGCACCCCAAACTATCGAGTCACCCGGACATACGGGAAGTACTCCTGCTCGGTCCCATGCCGCCCGATCAGCCACCTCCCCCTACGCACCCACTCGGAGCCACTCCCCAGCCTCAGGCCAGGCTGGACAGTCCTAGTATGGCCGCCATAACACCTCTCCTAGAGCAAGACGTGAGAAGGCATCAGCATAGTGCCCCACGACACCTGCCCACCATCGACTCTGCCCCTGCTCCTCGGACCTCCACCATAGGGCAGCATAGCCAATCTCCCTGTCCACCATCTCTCCTCGAGTGGTCCAAGGCAACCCCTACGGCCGCTCCATAGCTATGTGCTGCCATCCCCAACACTACAATAGGTAGCTGCACCCAATCCCCTTTACCTTCGACAACGGACCTCGTACAACTCATCATATAACTATGCCAGTAGCATCTGACCCCACCTCATAATCAGTGGTGCTACCATCGGACACTCCACCAGTCTGAACACTACCTCAAGTAGGTTCCAAGGGAACCTCGCACCTGAGGAGTCGGGAAGCAGCATGTTGGAGATGAGGGTCATAAGCAATGTATGCCTCACCCCCAACATGCCCTTCTCAAACCACCACCGCACTAGAATCTTGCCAATCAGGCAGTCCCCCTCTGCCCTCTCCACCGCCCCATCCACCCCCATCTCCATCGCATGCCCAAAGCACCATGTTAGCACCATCATCTACTGATCCCGAGGAGTCATCCGAATGGGCAGCCCATCTATCAAAATCTATAGAATCCGATAAACGTCCTCCAAAGTCACTATCATCTCCCCTATTGGGAGATGAAAGGTGTTGGTGTGGGGATCCCACAAATTGATCAAGGCAGTCAGATATGCCCGATCCCCCACCACAGGCTCTAACCGAGTCACCTGCTTGAGCCCAAGGGCATCAAGCCAATCCCAGTCCACCACAGTCAGCGCATCCCATGCGTCAAAAAATACCATCGACTGACGGTACCGACTCTTCACCACCTGCAAAACAAAACAACACAAAAACATTAAAACATGACAACAAAAAAAATTGTACAACACTAAAACAAATATACAACAATGTATACAAACTGTACAACAAAAACATTTAATAAACTGTACAACAACATTAACAAAATGTACAGTACAAACATTCAAAAAAATCAATAAACAACGCCAAATAAAAACAAAATTTTAACCTAGGGTTTTTAACTCTAGTTTAAACTAAAAAACAAAAAAAACAAAATTTTTAACCTAGGGTTTTTAACTCTAGTTTAAACTAAAAAACAAAAAAACAAAATAAAACCAATTTTTTAAACCTAGGGTTTAATCGTAGTTTAAACTTAATACAAAAAACAAAATAAAAACAATTTTTTAAAAACTAGGGTTTTGATCTTAGTTTAAACAACGCCACACAAAAAAAAGTGAAGGAGCACCTACCGGTCTTGCCTCGGCTCCACCACTCGAAGATCCGGTCCGTGCACTCATGGTATCCATGAAATCTCGACAGCGCTCCACTACGTAGACTCGAACTCCTCCTCACAACTCCAAATCGCCAAAAAAAACAATTGCAAATGAGCCCAAAACCTAGTTTTGGCCCTTATATAGGCTCTTAGGCCTGTAATCATTCCACCCTAGGATGAGCGCTCTAGATAGTGCTCTCCCACCCTAGGATGATTACAAAATTGTTTTTCCTCCCCCCCCGGGAAGATTAAGCAAGAAAATAAAAAACAACCAAAACTGCATCCAAAATGCACCAAAAACAACAATAAAACTGTCGAACAAAGGCACCTTTGCACCTGCGCTTCAAGGCATCCAAAACTGATGTTGGGGTCACAAATCCTCACTATCCTACTCCCTAAGAAGGCTACCATAGCTGGACCGCTCCACGGGAGGAAGGATTTTTGAGAATTTCATCCCCAAAAGGCGTCACAAAAAGGGTCCAAACCCACCCAAAAATAGCAATAACATTGTCGAGCAAAGGCGCCTTTGCGCCTGACATTCTTGGCATACAAAACCGACGTCGAGGCCACAAATTATCAATATCCTACTCCCTAAGAAGGCTACCATAGCCGGACCGCTCCACGGGAGGACGAATTTTTGACAATTTCAGCTCCAAAATGCGTCACAAAAAGGGTTAAAACCCACCAAAAATAGGTCCGATTGTTGGGAAACTGCATAAGCATTCAATGGAAAACAACTGAAGGCACCCTTACAAAAGTCATCTTGGGTCAAGTGACTCATCGCTTTTCTCATTTCGGTCATTCCCTCATCGATTCGTCGCTTGAGGGGGTAGTCACACTTAGTCACCAATCAACAAATACACACCCAATCAAGGAAATGGCATGCATTCAAAGAATCATTGACAAAGACAATCACGCTCCTGCTTGGGGCAGCAAACAAGCAATAATCACAAGCTGATCAAACACTTGGCATTCTAGAATCATGAACTCAAGGTTCCCATAGACAAAAGGTTGTGCCCTTTGCCTATTCATGACTGAACAATGTCCAAGATCAAGTAACACCTCACCAAAAAAGGTTAACACTTGAATTAAGCTCCTTAGCTCGTCAGAAGCAAGGATTCAAGAATGCGTGCCCTTTCCATACTTGGGGCATCAAAATTTGGTTAGGTTACCAAGAAACCCTAATCATTAAGTGCTTTGGTTATCTATTTTTTCTCAACACTATGCCACGCACAATGCATCCCAAAAAGGGGCATCTGTAGACACCAAAACAACACCAATCTGATCATGTGGATACAAGCACTGACCGAATTGGCATACATAGCCCCTAGGGCAGCCCCCAGAGGTTAAACAGTGGTCCTAACCACTCCCAAAGTAGTTTTGGAAGGTCAGAGGTCAATTTGGCACCTTTCAAGCACCCTGCTCCTTACTCGTTCCACCCTGGGGCGAATAGAATGCTATTCGCCCCACCCCGGGATGATTAGCAGCAATCGCTCCAGGGTGGGGCGAATAGCAGGTTTGATGGGAAAAAGGTCAAACCTTGACAAATGGCAGCTCAGATCCGCCACTCAACTCCACCTTCAATGCATGGGAGTGCGAGTGAGCATTTTTGAGCTCAAAGAGGCAGTCATAGAGGCATCATGGAGCCCTTAATCAGGGAGGAATCTTCTCTCCCCTGGGAAGGCATGATGGCCAAGTGGCGCCCCTGCATGCACATTCAAAGTAGACCTTCAGGTCTATAAAATGGTGAGTCTTCTCACCCCAAAATGAGGATAGAGCAGGAGCATTTGGAGCAACGGAGTGCTGCCGAATTACATCCTCACCCCTCACTTGTGCTTCTTACATCCTTGATCTCTCTTTTGGAAGGGAGGTTATTGGGTGAACATTGGAAGCACAATCCGGACCCAAAATCTGAACATTTGGCCACAATACCCCACCCAATTTTTTGACACAACCCCCTAGGAGGTTTTGGACCCATCCCAAGTGGATTGGTGTCGAAACCAAGCCCCAAACGGTGGGCGTCCTGCCCTCGGGCGCCCCCCGCACTCATCGCAGTCCTAATCGCCCCACCCCGGAGTGATTAGAAATCTATAGCATATTTCTTCACTATTTCTTTTGCATCTTATTTTATGTCATTCATATATGCTTCCATTCAAATTTCATGCCATTCTGATGAGTTTTGACTGTGTTTTCATTGTTTTTCGCTTTCACTAACATACAGGGAGCATCTTCGGATACAGGGCGATCGGGGCCGAATATGCAAAATCCGACCTTCTGGGTCATCTCAAAATTGTTGCAAGTGTGAATAGGGTTATCACAAAGGAGGCTTAGAAAAATCCAGTTTCTAGCCTCAAGTGTGAAAACTCCAAGTTTTTTAGCTGGCTAGGTTTTGTCGGCAAATGTTTTTTTAAAATATATTTGTCGGCAAATTCCTTATCCCTCCATATCTCCCTTCCATTTATTCTTCCGCACCTTCCTCCCCTTATCCCTCCATTTCCTCTCATCACCTTATCCCTCCTTTGTCGTCTTCTCCCTTCTTTCTCTCCAACCTCCCACCTTATCCCTCCATCTTATCCTATTCCACCAACTACATTCTTCAATATATATTATTCATTTAACATATATTGTATGGTTAGAGAGGCTCTTAATATAAATAAAGATTTATATTCCCCTTTGCATTTTTTGACGTTTGATTGACTGCGCATCGACTGTTTGTTTGACTGCGATTGAATTCTACATCTGGTATTAGAGCCGTGTGTGTGCCAGTTCGGGCATGGTTCCCGAGGCACGTAGCAGACAAGGTCTCATCGATAGGGCATGCTTCCCGAGGCAAATGCTGATTGGTAGACACGGTTTTTGAGGCAGGCACAGAGGACGAGGATCGCGAGCAGGATCGGCTCGGATCCCGAGGTGGCAGTACACGTGGCGGCACGAGGAAGCGACACATGGCGGCAACACGTGGATCGAGGTGGCTGAGTTGGCAGAGGAGCAGATTGAAGCTGACAAAATTTTGCCACGTGGCGATTCGGCATTGGTCGACGTGGCAGTGAGGTGTCAATGAGCGATTGGTCGAAGCGACGGTAAAAGGGATCGACTGTCCGACTGCCCGAAGGCAGTCGACGTCTATTCTGCGTCATCCGGGTTAAAAACCCCACCTGCGCATTTGCGCAGCGCATGTGGGATAAAACCCACAATATTTAAAAAAAAAAAAACCTCGGCCGCAATTGATAATAAATAAAACTGTGCCCCCGTTCATTCTCGTCCGAGCATGCTTGGCGTGGTGGTCAAGGCGGGTCTCTTGTTGTGAGGAGGTACATGGGTCGAATCCCACCAGACATGCGAGAAACAAAAAAAAATATATTTTTTTTTTTGAAAAATCGTGCCGTCGCGGTATTAAAGGGCGGAGGCCCTTTGTTGTTTCAAATCGGCCGCTTGGCGTAGCGGCAGAGCACACCGCCGTGCTCAGGGAGGTCGCGTGATCAAATCGCGACGGAAAAGGTAAAAAAAAATTTAATTTGTTTTTTAAAGGTTTAAAATTTATTTAATAATTTTTTTTTTTTTTTTAAATTATCTTTTTTAAATTAATTTTGTTTTTTAAAAAAGGGTAATTTGAAAAATAATAAAAGGTTATTAAATTTATTTAAAAGGAAAACCTTTATAAAACTTTTATTTTGTAAACCTTTGAGGAGAATTTGGGAAAGGAGAAATAATGTGCTCGTGGAAATGTTAGATGTTCCGATCTGAAGGGTGCTATAATGCACTACTGTCTATTTTGAAGAGAGAGACACCGGAATCCTTTGATGCAAGGGTTCATCGATCAGGGCTTCATACTGTGTTTTGTCAGCTGGAGAATCAGGTGATTGCTCACCTGAGAAAGCCGGATTCAGGGTACGAGGCAGATTTAGAAGACAATATCTTCGAAAAGAGAATTGAAGAATTCGAGACCGTGCAATTTGTTTCGGACGTACAATCTGGTGCCAGTTACACACCAGGTGTACCAAAAATTGAATTGAGTGAGGGCTATACACCACGCTCTCCCGAGCCTGAATCTGAACCAAGTGAAGAGGAGGAAGAAGAAGAAGAAGAAGAAGAAGAAGCAGAAGAAGAAGAAGCAGAAGAAGATCCAATGGAAGTGAAACCTGAGATCATCATCATCAGCAGCAGTTCTGAAGCAGAATTTGAATGTACTAAAAAGGCGAGATTTGATTTGAATAATTAAATCTTTCTGTACTGCTTTGTATTTCCAGTTTGCCTCAATAAAAGTTTGTTTTTTAGCAATGGCTGCAAACACTAGTCTACCAATCCCTGAATTTAATGGTAGTGACTATGAATACTGGTCTATAAAAATGAAGACTTTGTTGATAGGAAAAGGTCTTTTGGATGTAGTTGAAGAAGGTTATACAAAACCAACTGCTGCTGAATGGGAAGCATTTTCTAATGCTGAATAAAAGACAAGAAAAGAAGCACAAAATAATAATGCTTTTGCCCTATATCACATTCATGCTGCCTTAGATAAAACTATCTTCCCTAGGGTTGCATCTTATGTAATTGCACAAGATGCATGGAATGCCCTAAAAGAAAGCTATAGAGGCAGTGACCAAGTGAAGCAGGTAAAACTGCAAACTTTGAAACGAGATTTTGAGAATCTCAAGATGCAAGAGAATGAAAGAGTCGGTGATTATTGCGTGCGAGTGAAAGTAGTAGTCGACAAAATGGTCACACTAGGGGAGGATATTAAGCCAGAGATGATGGTGAAGAAAGTGTTGAGAACACTTCTTCCTAAATGGAATTCTGTTGCAATAATTATTGAAGAATCAAAAGACTTAACCACATTGTCTTTTGATGCATTAATCGGTTCACTTCTCTCACATGAAGAGAGGTTGCAGGAAACTCCTACCACCAGCTATGGAGGAGATGACAAAGCTTTTGCCACACATGAAGGAAGAGGTAGAGGCCGTGGCAAAGGACAACAAAGAGGCAGAGGCAGGAATAATCAAAGAGGGGGAACTCCTAACAGAGGAGGATCATCCAAAAGAGGTGGAAATCAGAATAGAGGAGGACAACGAAGCAATATAGAGGGAAACAATCTGGCAAAGGAAAAGGAGGAGATAAATCAAAACAAGTTTGCTACAATTGTGGCAAACCTGGCCATTATGCTCGAGATTGTTGGTCAAAGACTTCGCAAGGAAGCAGCAGCAACCAGAGCAGTCAGTTTGGGAATTTTGGAGAAGAGGAAGAGTCCTCAAATCTCTTTCTTTCTTATGGCCAGACAGAGCAAAATATGAATGATACATGGATTTTGGACACTGGGTGTTCAAATCACATGAGTGGCAAAGAAGAACTCTTTGCTAAGTTAGACTCCTCATACAAATCTAGCATCCGGTTGGGAGATGACAAGTCATTGGCAGTTGAAGGCATTGGAGCCATGGAGGTTCCAACAAAAGAAGGCATAAAACATGTAAGTGATATCTATTACACTCCTCATCTTCAACACAATCTATTAAGTGTTGGTCAAATGCTTGAAAAGAATTATAAGTTGATTTTTGATGAGGGTAAATGCACCATTTTTGACAAAAACAATAGTAATAGAATCATTACACAAGTGCCAATGTCAAAAAATAGATTATTCCCTTTGAAGTTTGGCCACCAGAGGAAATAAGTTAGCAAATGTAGCTATTACCAATCCAAGTGTCCTATGGCACTTGAGATATGGTCACTTGAATTCAGCAAGTTTGAAGATGCTAACCTCACAAGCAATGGTGACTGGACTTCCCAAAGTTCAAGACAACAAGGAAGTCTGTGAAGGGTGTGCCTTGGGCAAGCATGCCAAATCTAAATTTCCTCATGGACAAGCATGGAGGGCCAACTACCCTCTTCAGTTAGTGCATTCAGACATCTGTGGTCCGATGCAGACCAAGAGTCTAGGTAATCACTCTTACTTCCTACTTTTCATTGATGATTGCACAAGAATGTGTTGGATATATTTTTTGAAGCATAAGGATGAAGCATTTGCATGCTTTGTTGATTTTAAAGCAAAAGTTGAAAGTGAGAGTGGATATTCTATAAAATGTCTTAGATCCGATAGAGGAGGAGAATACTCCTCTAATCAGCTTTTGAACTTTTGTAAACATCATGGCATCAAGAGGCAGCTCACAACCGCCTACACTCCACAAAGAAATGGTGTAGCAGAAAGAAAGAATCGCACCATTGTGGAGATGGCAAGATCAATGCTTCAGACAAAGCATTTGAATAATGCATATTGGGGAGATGCAACAAGGACTAGTGTTCACATCTTGAACAGAAGTCCTACTTCGAGTTTGAAAGGGAAGACACCTTACCAAGCCTAGTATGGTAAGAAACCAAATGTGAAGTATTTCAGAGTATTTGGTTCATTGGCATATGCTCACATTCCTGATGAGCTGAGAAAGAAGTTGGATCCAAAGAGTCAGGCTTGCATTTTTGTAGGATACTGTGAAAACACAAAGGGTTATAGACTCTACAATCCTACGACTCGAAAGATAGTGGTTTCAAGGGATGTGATTTTTGATGAAGGGGGAGAGTGGGGTAAGCCCCAAATATTCAGTGATGTTGAAGGCACTGATGTAGTAGCTCAGTAGGTGCAACCACAGCTACCACAGAAAGGAAAGCAGTCTCCACCCACACATCCACCAAGTCCATCTTCAGATTCAACTACTTCACCAAGTCCTTCTCCACAACGATCAGTAAGTTCCTCACCAATGGATATTGATGTTCCATCCAAAGGTAAGAGAACTTTATAGTATCATCCATCCTCTCAGATGTTGGATAAAATTTTTTCAAGAAGATATACTAGGAGTCAAGCTAGTGAAATGGAATCTGTTTTACACAGATTAGAAAGTATGCACTTGTATGGTGATGATGAATCCCAACAAGAACCCAGAGGAGATCAAGTTAACTATGCTTTGTTAACTAGTGCACATCTTGAACCTTCTAGTTATGAGAAGGCATGTACTCAGAAGATTTGGCAAGATGCCATGAAAGAGGAGATAACCTCTATAAAAAACAACGACACTTGGGAGCTCGTGAAGCTTTCGAAAGGAAAGAAATGTGTTGTCTGTAAATGGATCTTCAAGACCAAGTTTAATGCTGATGGAAGCATTGAGAAGCATAAGGCAAGGTTAGTGGCAAAGGGTTTTACTCAAAAGTATGGAATAGATTATGAAGAGACTTTTGCTCCTGTAGCCAGACAGGAGACAATCAGAACAGTTCTTGCCTTAGCTGCACATAAAGGATGGAAAGTCCAACACATGGATGTGAAGAGTGCATTTCTCAATGGTTACTTGATAGAAGAAGTGTATGTTGAGCAACCATAGGGATTTGAAGTGCAAGGTAAGGAACACCTTGTTTACAGATTGAAGAAGGCACTCTATGGCCTCAAAGTAGGCACCAAGAGCTTGGTACTCACGCATTGATGGGTACTTCAAAGAATATGGGTTCACCAGGAGCAAAAATGAACCCACACTCTACTACCTAAAGCAAGGTAAAGACATCCTCATAGTTTGTTTGTATGTGGATGATCTCATTTTTATGGGTAGTAATGAGAAAATGAATATGGAGTTCAAACACTCCATGATGACGCAGTTTGAGATGAAGGATCTTGGATTAATGCACTACTACCTTGGAATGGAGGTTCATCAGTCAGATACAGGGATCTTCATCTGTCAACATAAGTATGCTCAAGATATGATCAAGAAGTTTGCTATGGAGCATTGCAAACCAGTTGCAACTCCAGTTGGACATGGGATCCAATTAAGCAAAGATGATGGAGCACCAAAAGTTGATGTGACCACTTTCAGAAGCATGGTTGGGAGTTTGATGTTTCTCGCCAACACTAGACCAGATATTCAATATGTTGTATCTCTTGTTTCTAGATTTATGTCTAACCCCTCCGAGCTGCATTTGCAGGCAGCTAAAAGAATTTTGAGATATGTGAAGGGTACATTGGATTTTGGAATCCAGTACCATAAATGTAACACTATCAAGCTTGTAGGCTTCAGTGATAGTGATTGGGGTAGCAATATTGATGACAGGAAGTCAACATCAGGAAACTGTTTTAGTCTTGGATCAGGACTAATAACTTGGAGTTCAAAAAAGCAGACAGTAGTAGCGCTATCTTCAACAGAAGCAGAGTATATAGCGGTTACTTATGCAAGTACTCAAGCCTTGTGGCTAAGGAAAGTACTGGAAGAGATTGGAGAACAGCAAAGTGGTCCAACCAAAATCTACTGCGACAACATCAGTGCCATTCAGTTGGCATATAATCCTGTCCACCATAGCAGAATGAAGCATTTTGATATGAAGTATCACTTCATCAGAGATATGGTGGAACATGAAATTGTTGAGCTTCAATACTGTCACACTTTGGAGAACGTCGCTGACATCTTCACCAAGGCGATGACTAAAGCTCAATTTGTAAAGCTGAGAGACTGTGTAGTCAGTCCTCTCAACTTTAAGGGGGAGAATGTTGCAAGTGTGAATAGGGTTATCACAAAGGAGGCTTAGAAAAATCCAGTTTCTAGCCTCAAGTGTGAAAACTCCAAGTTTTTTAGCTGGCTAGGTTTTGTCGGCAAATGTTTTTTTAAAATATATTTGTCGACAAATTCCTTATCCCTCCATATCTCCCTTCCATTTATTCTTCCGCACCTTCCTCCCCTTATCCCTCCATTTCCTCTCATCACCTTATCCCTCCTTCGCCGTCTTCTCCCTTCTTTCTCTCCAACCTCCCACCTTATCCCTCCGTCTTATCCTTTCCCACCGACTACATTCTTCACTATATATTATTCATTTAACATATATTGTATGGTTAGAGAGGCTCTTAATATAAATAAAGATTTATATTCTCCTTTGCATTTTTGACATTTGATTGACTGCGCCTCAACTGTTTGTTTGACTGCGATTGAATTCTACAAAAATACCCTATTTTACCTAACCCAAACTTTGTAGGTGTTTTGGAGGCCTCTAGATGGGATATTTAGGAGGTTGCTTTCTGACATTTTATGACAGTCCTAATCGTCCCACCCCGGAGCGATTAGAAATCTATAGTAGATTTCTTGATTGTTCCTTTTGTAGTGTGTTCATGATGGTGTTTGCATGCTTCTGTCAAAATTTAATCTTATTCTGACATGTTTTGATTACCGTTTTAATTATTTCATGCATGCATTGATCGGAGGCCTTGGGGATTGCATGTTTCCCTCCATCCATAGGTGCTATTTATCATTTTCTAATTCTTTGAACACAGGATCTCAACATCGAAGGGGTAGAAAGGAACTACAGATGCATTCATGCAATCGGTGACGATGTTTGGCCTGCCCATTTCAAATGTGGGCACATAGAAGATCTCGAAGGGAAGCGTACAATTTATGGTGTAACAAAACTATATCTAACGCTCCTAGCCTCTAAAAATTAAGGAGACATATTGTAACCTGATCTCAAAGCAAAATTAATAAAAAAAATGGGGCTGCACTTTACATTTGCTCTATATCTCGTTTTAGTTCGTTTGTTTTCCCTTTTCATGCACTTTAGTCCTTTCTTCATTCGTAGGAGCTAGCGCTACATTTGCTTTTGTTTGCATAGCACTCGGTACACCATTGCTTCCGTATCCTAGTGCTTTTAGGTAGAGAGTACTTATTATTAACTGTCATCTTGTTTAACATTCTTTAATCAATACATATCCTTAGTATCTCGTCCTTGTTCTTAACAAATAGAACTGGTCCACCCTGAAGAGACACTAAGTTGAATGTGTCCTTTTTCTAATAGCTCTTGAAGTTGAGTCTTAAGCTCTTGTAACTCTACTGTAGTCATCCTATAAGGTGCTCGGTCTATAGGATTTGCTCTTGGTAGAAGTTATATAGAGAAATAAAATTCTCTTTAGGGTAGAAGACCTGGTATATCTTTAGGGAAGACATCCCTAAAGTCATTCAATACCGGATAAGTTTGGAAAAGACTTGCCCCAAACTTGATTTCTTCCTTTTTGTTAAGTTTGACTACAAAGACTCTACTACCCTTTCTTATTGCCCTTTTAACTTGCATTGTTATCAAAAGATGTGGTTCCACTGAGTCAAGGCCGCAGTAAATCCAAATCCTTTTCTTGGTGTCATCAATGAATTACATCCATATTTCTTCAAATTTGAACAATGCTTTGTGTTCTTTGAACCAGTCAATGCCTAAAATTATGTTGAAGGCATGTAATGGAGCCACATATAAATGTCAGCTAGTTTTTCCTTAAGGTAGTATTATCTGAGGGTCAAATACAAATTGATTAACAATTTAGTTTTACCCGGATCCATACTCAACATTCCACACATTTTCCATAAACCCAGGTTTTTTTCGTATGTCCCTCAAAATAGCTAAAGAAATAAAACTCTCAGTTGCTCCAGAATCAATCAAAATATGAATATTTTTATTATAAATTATGCCTTTCAATAGGAAAGGGGTTGCTTGGCCATTAAGTTTAGGATTACCTATTTTCACATATATCTTATGGGCAGGCTCCACAGGTCCTTTCCTCTTATCAGCCCTTAAAGGACACTTATCAGCATAATGAGGTTCTTGACAAATTAAGAAACCAGTTTGTGGTGCCCTCTCTCTTTTAATTCCTTCATTGCCCTCCTAAGTACCAGCTCCTGGTCCATTAGATTTTTTATCATATCTATCCTTAACATTTATTTTTTCAGGATCACCTCGATGGTACTTGCTTTTGTTCTTGTCATATCTATTTTTGTTTTTGTTTCGATCTTTTTTTTTCAGTTCTTATCCTATTTAACTAGGCCATCAGTTTTCTTCTTCTGTAGTTTGTCTCCTATCAGAGGATTTTTTATAGTAGGATTTCTTGACCTTATAATTGTCCTATTCTTTGCCACCTATTCCATTGAATATGGCTATTTTTATTTTTCGCATACCTCTATCCAACTCAGAACCTACTTGTTTTCCCTAGGATCAATAGAAATTTTTTCCTCAGTTATTACTGGTTCCTTTCCTTTGAAAATATTTCCTATTATTTTCTACTATTGTGAGATCATATCTTGTTGCTAATCCAATTGAGATTTTTTCTGCTTCATGTACTCTAACATTTGTACCTTTTGTTGAGCCATGTGCTTAGTCATTTGAGCTCTCTACTATTCCAATTGCTCATTTTTTGGCTTATTTTCTTCTACATTAATTGCATCATTTGAACCATTTTATTCCTTTCTGGAAGCTAGTTATTTTTCCCTCCTAATCATTCAAGGAGGTTCTACTATTTTATCTATAGTTTCGGTCCTTACAACTCTTTTGAGAACCCTCTTAGGATTTTAGGCTAGCCCTTCACGCTATACTACTGTAATATTTTTTTCAGCCCTACCTTTTGTACTATCATAGGTATTTTTTGAAGAACTAGCTTTTAGTCTAGATGCCATTGCCTGTTCACAAAGGAGCCTTTTCACTCTTTGGTTTAGATGTTCAATTTGATAACATACACTATGTTAGACACTAGTTTTCTAAAGTTTTATTGCCTAGGGGTTCGTAACCTTTGCTTTGATACCAAATGTAACAACCCAAGTCCTACCCTATTGGTTGTTCAAACACCCCAAGTCCTACCCACTTGGTTGTCCAAAAATGAAAGACTCAACTTTGAAAAATTTTGTTAAATAATTTTAATCAATATAAAATTTATTTTAGTATGAGGTATGTTAACTTCTTCATCAGTTTAATTCCATTGCAATCGAAATAACTCATGAGATCGAGACTAGCCAAATCTTGTTGTAGTTGCCTTTTGAACTTCACTCTTTCTCAACACGAGATTCCAATTTTAGGCAAGGTGTTTCTTTTCCTCTAGGGACCATATCACGTAGAGGTGTGATGCATAAGTTCCCCATGTATTAATATGAATTCATGTCATGTAATAACTAGCGCATACATCCCTGATCTAGACGAACAACCATCTTCACCAAAGCTCATCTAGGGTTTACCAATACCCTGGTAACTACCCGATGTCTTGTCTTGCTAACAATATAATATCCCATACCAATATGTTGGGATATATTCATTCAGTGATTCAAGTGCAAGATTCACCACTCCCTACTATCAGGATCAATCCTAGGAGCAATGCCCATATCATCTCTCTGTTACCTCCCATTCTGACCCTACCTATCAGAAGTATGGTTAATCATGAAAAACTAGTGTTTGTCCTCCCACAAGAACCAATGTTTTTTTAGATTTAAGATTTTCCTACCCACAATCTTGGGTTGCAAATCAATATTATATTCACACAATCTTGGAATCCCTTAATCAAAGGTTTACTTGGGGTTTGAAGGTTTTAAAGGTTTAGCTATGCAATGGATTACAAGCAAATATAGTTTCATAACCATTAATAAATTTTACTATAAAATATGATCTCAAGATTTCATATAGTTAATTGTTTGTTTGCCATTAAGAAATAAGGGAAAACAGAGAAGTCATAAGAATGTCATAATAGTTAGAAAAATCAAAATTAAAGAATCTTAAAGACATCACTATAATAATTTTAATTAGATTTCATTTTGCCTAAATTTCTAATTGTATTCTACAATGGATTAAGAGCTACTCTAAATTTTTCACATAAATCTCTTTCTCTCTCTAATATTACACTACAATATTTACAACTATAGCCACGATGTCGTGCAAACAAACTCCTTTAAGTCTAAGCAAAACTAGGACTACCTTAATGCTTTAGCTATAATATAAAAATTAAATGAGCTTTAAGGTGTCTATGATTCAATCCACATTAACTAAGATAGATAATACAATGTTATTAATTCATATAAAGTGACCTCAAACCAAGAGAAACTAATACTTCTTTACTGTGCCACTACGTATTTTCATTATAAGTAAAACTTAATACCATACTAACACATGAAGACAATTTACATTTTAAATCATCATTTTGTTGTATTGACTCAAACTAATTCGAGGAGAATATAACAAAATAAGATAATATTTTGACTCAAATAATTATCTAGTTTTTTTCTTGGCCTAATATCGAATCTCTCATAGGTGACCAAACAAGAAATGTCATCATTCAATTTATAACAGATTTCCTGATAGCTTTTTTGTGGTTCTCTTACACATCTTAGCAAATCATAAACTTTTTTTAGTAATTTATATTAAATATATTTACACATTACTTTATATTATACAACTCAAATATAACTATGCGGGTTTACATTCTTTCACACATCGGTGATCATCTAAATTTTATCGGTTGGCCAAATTATTAAAACAAATGACCAAGCAGTGTTGGCTAAGATATGATAGCATCTTTAGGCTGGAGAATCTTCGTCTAAACAATATCAAACAAAATTTCTATTGTTTGAGTTAAAAGACATATGAGGCAAGTTTCTAAGAAATATAGAAATTTCTACTATGAGGTGTTCCAACTTGAAGCACAAAGGGTAACATATCTCAAATTTGATAATCAAAATGTGAACATAATAATGCATATGAAGACAATTATCAACCAACATATTCACAAATATGATAAATAAGGTCTAAATCTTAAGTTTCCCATCATGCATTCTCATATTCACTTGAAGAACTTTAACCCAGAATACGTCCTCTTGAAAAATCACCCATAACCGGCTATTTATTTGCTTTCTCCAAATACAAGCAGGATTAAAGATATGAATAGAGTAGACAACCAACATAATATCTTGAAAGCCATAAAGTAATAGTTTAGGCAAATAGAAAGGTCATCACATTAAATTGACATATCTTTCAAAGGCAGAACGCAGACCAAAAACCTTTATAATATATATATATATATATATATATATATATATATATATATATATATATATATATATATATATATATATATATATATATTTAATAATTTAAAGTATGCTCAATAAATATGAAATGAATTCCATCATGTATTCTTGTCCATTCATACATTCTAAAGGAAACAATAGAACTGGTTACATTTTTTAAAAAGACTCTCAGAATGTTGCCATGCAATTCTTTCAAAACATCCATACTTCAAAATATAGATAAAATACATTTAACATTTGTTTTGGGTATTCTAAATATCCTCAGAGCTCATGTTTCACAATTTTGTGATGCTAAATCACAAGAATCTCAAGATTGAAAAGCAACTCTTCTTCCAAATTGAGTGCAGCATCTTGTGCCCAAACGCAAATGGTTTATCAAATAATTTAACAAGGAAAAGAATTTGGATTTTGTCTTCAATATTTCTCCAAATTTCATGCCATGGTTTGTCGGTGTCTTCCAAGGGTCAGAGTGACCAAATTAAGATGACATGCAGCTAACTTTTAACATGCATACAATCATTTCACATCCAACATAGTATGCAATCCATCACATGCACCAGAATGTATTTTGTTCATCTCTAGTTCATTTTTTGTTTATTAATTTATATCCACATAACAAAATTTCCAACACCTTTAACAATCAATTTACTACTATTTCATGACATTAATTTGTCAAATAAATTTTCTAGAAACGATCTACTATTTCAGAAATCCTCCTCCCTTCTTCGCTCCAAGAATACAATGTTTTTTCCCTATTTTCGAGTTTTAGTAAGTTCCTTCTGACGCATGCAAAATAGGAAATATAAAAATTACCTCCAACTAGCACCCCCCAAATAAAATATAGTTTCTTTATTATCCCTTCTTTCCCACTCCTCTCACTGCACGTTCTATTTTCCCATTTCATCAGCCAACGAAGATTGTATTGCAATGATGAGGAGTTGTTTTAAATTATTCTCCACTCACGATGTTTCCAGCTAAACACCCACAACTATCCCCATAACACATTTACATGTTATTATTATTATTATATATATATATATATAAATTATCTTATTTTACCTTTATTTTCTACTCAGTATGCACTCTTCTTATATTTTCTTTTAATTTCATAGATCAACAATAATCATAACATTACTTCACATTTTACCAATTGTTTTAAAATATGGCTCCCATGCATTTAAGCATTTTCATTGCCAACAAGACATCATAAACTCATAATTTTTCAAACAACAAGTATTTACATAAAGCAATCCACACATAATGTAACCCATTTCCAATGCATATAAATGATATACTATTAGGTAAGTTTTCATGTAAATAAATTCAAAAATAACACATGCACAAGCATTCCTATTAATGCAACTACATGATATGCCTCTATATGGACCAATGGCAGATGCATTGCTAGTAGGTTTATTTACCCCTATCAACAACGAATACTCTATTGCTCATCATTTCCCTTGACTTACCTTACATTAGACAACCCTTTTTCCCATTGAGGAGACATCTTTCATTTTAATTGTTTACATTAGTAATAGTACATGACCTTGCATCCATAGATACATTAGTAGTATCTCATTCTTGTAGACAAATTAGGTATATAAGAAAGTAAAAATTGGAGGGTTATTACAGTACTCATTGGAAAGCTCTTTTTGATACTGGTCTAATGGTGGTGTTTTTATGAATTTATAAGGTCATTTAATAGTTCAAAAGTTTCCCCAATGATGACCTTACTTTTTAGGGCTTCAAATACCTCAAATTTTGGTGTGATGATGATTGATTTGATTTTCTTAGGATTCATGTTGATTCACCTTGATTTCGATTAGGATTCATCATTTTTTTACAAGTATATTTCGAGTCCAACACCCTTTGCATAACCCTAGTGCAATTTTCATATTATAGTGTGCAAGTGTCATATATTAAAATATGCAATTAAATGGAATGCCAAGAGTCATGTATACATGTGGTAAGATATGAAGCCAAGAGGTATGAGAAATTTGTCTTATGTGTGGAATAGGAAAGGATGCATATCCCAGGTATGTGAGGAGAGAAATAGTCCAATAGTTACCTTTCTAAGGTTATATTATGGAGACAAAGCTCCATGTATTATATCAAATGAAAATCAATGATTATATGAAGCTGGTATAGAATTTGAGCAATGTTATTATATGTTTTCATCAATTTATTTCATGAATGATATTGGTGATTTATTTTATATTATTATTATTTTCATGAATGTTACATTCATTGATATTGGTCATTTATATTAATTGCTCGAATATTTGAAACTACTCAAGATCTTGGATATTACAACCTATGATTGAATTTGGCTAAAAATACAACATTTTACAATATAGTTTAACTAAGTCATCTTGTTCATTTTGCATGCTCAATTAATGATATGGATAAGTTTGTTTGAAGTTTTCAAATAGACTCTTCTATAAATTTTAAGAAATATGCTATATTTTCTATGCAATAATATCCTATGCTATTTTATCAAATGTTTGATATCATCTATGTTGATATTTTTATTATGTTTGAAGTTTGATAATAGTTAATATGAAACCATATTATTCATGGACTTTGATTAAATTTACTTTCTCCAAGGAAAAAATATTTCTCATTCACTTTTAGTATATGTTTTGTAAGTTTTGTTTTCAAGGGTTTGAGGACATAATATAAAATTAAAAAGTTGATGGATTAGTTTCTATATTTCATATTTATATTTAGTGAGTTTCTACTTACAATAAACTCTACCACATTATTGAATGAGAAGAAAATCAACAAGTGAATAAATTATTAAAATTTAGTTCGAAATCCAAATATTGTATCTATGCATATTTTTCATGTACTAGCATATAGTCAACCCTGGATTTGTTTTTACATTCTTTAGTGTATCCCTCTATCTATATGAAATAGGAAGTTCCATTATAAATTAAACCAAACAAAGCATCTATATAACAATAAATTCATTCACATTCATGTGATGTCATTGATGTCAAATGAAACCCATGAAAATCCATTATTTTTAATATTGTATTTATAATATTATTCTATTTGTGATGGACCTCTACCCTCCATACTATTTTTTACTCGACAACTCTTTGTATTATCACTAGAATATATCCAACTAAATAACATGCACTATATATAAAAATTTGAAATATCTCTTGCCAAAAATTATGAACAACTACTTTATGGATAGATTAGGAATTTTATGTATTGGTTTGCTTGAAGATGAGGAAACTAGGAAGCTACTATGTATTATTCTTTACTAATTTCAATACAAAAGTATTATTTGTGATTATCAAGAAATATATAAGATTTTGTACTAGCCATAAATAATATAATCCACATCATCAAAATGGCCTTGATCATTCTCTTTATTTTATATTACCATGTTTTTGGTTAAAGGTACAACATAAAATTATCTAAAAAATAATACATATACTCCATCTTATTTATAAATAATTCACTGATAACTCATATATGGATACTTAGAGTCCCTATTTTCTATGTTTCTTATAATAACTAAAGGGTTTGGCATGTCAAAACATTTTGTTTATTTCCCTCATGTCTTTTAGACAAGGACCCTGCATTCAAAATGCCATTTTTTTGTTTTTAAAAGCATGTTGATTTTTATTCTAAATAAATTATTTTGAATATTTTATTTATTTCTTAAGAATAGAATAAATTGGGCTATTATGAATGGAAGTATAATTATTCTACCATATATAATTGTATTTCTAACATAAATAATATAATTCATATACAAAATGTGCATTGAAAGTAGATAATCTGATTAGATAAGTATTTGATGGGAAAATGACTCTAAATGAATGCCATTGTATATAATTTTAGCCAAAGCAACTAGATATAAAAAATAATATGTGATTGGTTTAATTTGATTAAATCTTATTTATATGAATATTAAAAGGAAAAAGGACACTTTAGACTAGATGTTTGTATAGAATCTAAATACATTTATTTTATATTATTAAATTAAAAATTTAGAATAAATTCTACTTTTATATAAAAAAAAATGGTTTAGTTAAATTTTTTAGACTTGACTAACTATGAAATTGCTTTTGGATCACTAAATATAGTTTCTTGCATAACGTAGATTACTAAATGATAACACTTGTTTAGGTCATGTTTTATTATAAGTACTTAACATATTCATTTGGAGGAATCATCTTATATTTGAATCCAATTACTTCAAAATTGTATATAATATTATCTCAAATTTAAATCCATGATACTTGAAGCTTTATCTACTCTTAATTATGCACAAAGCATCAAATTTATTTTAGTATTGTGTGAATTTAGCTACTACATTATTTAGTTTCTTTAAATTGTATTTGAAAAATGGTAGTTTCATAATGTTTATATTATAAATAAAAATAGTTTAAAGTTGCGCTTAAAAAAAAAGGAAAAAAACCTAATTTTATGTCAAAATTCTAAAAAGTTTTATTACTTATAACCAAAATAACCAAATAATATTGAAATTACAAGTATATCATGTCTTGATGATTTGCCACTTTTCACTTTAGTAGATGAGCATCATGAATTATTGTAAGAATTTTTTTTTTTTACAAACTTATAAAGGGGATTAAAAAGAATATAAAATTATTTAATATCTAATGAAATAATAATAGATAATCATTTTTTCACATTTATTCAACTTGTAGACACTAAAATCATGTCAATCGGATTAGACTGCAATGATGCCACTCTTATCGACACCATATGGCCCCATTGGGCAACCCTCAGGGGTTAATTAGGGGTCCTAACCACTTTTGGGAAGGTTTACCCCACTTTTGGGAAGTTTTGGGCCATGTAGCCATGGCCGTCCCACCCCAGGATGACCATAGTTCATGGTCATCCCACCCAGGGATGGCCACAAGAAACCATCCCTGGGTGGGACGGCCATGGTCTAGACCCCTCAAAAAGTCAAGGGTGGGACAAATGGCAATCAAATTCTACCATTTATCCCACCCAATGACTTATGACAGATTGAGGGCCTATCTAAGCCATCACAACCTACAAATTGGAGGCCCAAATTGGAGGTCTCTTCCACCCAATGCATGGCAAGGGTTTTGACAAGTGGTGGCACCTACCTTGCATGCCCCAACTTGCCCCTTTGGCCCTGTGGCCCTCTTGGGCTATAAATTGGAGTGATTCCACTCAATTTCGAGAGAGGTCTTTGCAAGAATTCACCATGAAGTGCTACCGAGATTCACTCTCCCCTTTTACCCTCGTATTTGCCCTTGGAATCTTCATCAATCGAAGGAGTTTCCAAGGCATCCCCAAATATGCACATCCATTCCAAAACCCACCCATTTTTGTGAGTTAGATCACCAAATTTGATGACAACACCCCTAGGAGTATTCTAGACCAGATCCTAGAGGAATTGGTGGTAAAAACCACCAGGTTTGGTGGTCGTCCCCACCTGGGATGGTTAACAGTCCCAATTGGCTCACCCAGGGATGGCCATGAATTGGCATACAATTTTGAATCAATTTTAGTGTAGATCATTTTTAGAGTAGTTTATATGCATCATACTTGAATTTGGTAAAGTTTGGAGCAGTTTTGGACCTTCAATTAGGGTTTTTGTGATGATAGTCCCAATTGGACCACCTAGGGATGGCCATAGATTCTGCTCACAATTTCATTTCAATTTCTACATAGATCATTCCTAAAGTAGATAATATACATTATGCTAAGTTTTGGTATCATTTGGAGTAGTTTTGCATCCTCTATTGCACTTTTTGTATTCAATGTTGCATGCATTTCATTGATTTCATCTTAATCCGCACATGCTATTAACCAATTTCAATTTCTTGTGTGTAGGTCTAGGTATTCCAATGCATGAGGAAGGAGCTAAATATTTGAATATGGATAGCTCATCATAGCGGTAGCAAAAACCCACTCTTCAATCGTGAGTGCGAGGAAGACACTGAAAGCGCACCTTAAGTTTATGAAAGGATTGGATCCTTCAACATTGTAATTGGATTGTATCAATTGAGAGCCCTCAAGGGGATATTTTGTAACCATGTATTTGACAAATTAATTAATATAAAGAGAACCCCCATTTCTTTCACATATTTGTCATTTATTGCTTACTTTAATGTCGCTTTTGAATGCTTAAATAGAACAATAGATGCATTTCATTTCCCTTTGCTAGGTGCACCATTTTTTTTTCTCTACAGTGGTGATCATGGTGGGACCCTTGTCCCTTTTCATTTTTGCAACTTTTGACCTTATTTTTGCACTTTGAATGTTGTAGGTTCTGGTCATTCTGGACTGAAACGACCCTTGAATTCCTAATTGGAACACCTAGGGATGACCATAATAACCATCCCACCCAGGGATGACCCCCAAATTTGTAGTCATCCCACCCTAGGATGGCCACAAAATAGGGGGTTTTCAGCTCAAATTTCTAGAAACAGTAGCATTCTTAGGCTTTCAAGGTAAGTGCCTAAACCTTCAATTTGCATTAATGTTGTTCAGAAAAAGTTAAATTCATATTTTCATGTCTTTTCCTTGTTGATTGAAAGGTTGATTTTTACTTTTCCTAAAATTCAAAATAACAAAAAGAAGAAAAATAGGGAAAATAATAGTTTAAGTATGCATTTGAATGGTTTGATTGCTTGTGACCTACCTAAGGGTTAGGTTGTCATATAGGATAAGTATTTTGTAGGTTCCTTATTCATGCAAATATTTCTGAAAGTGAAATGTTTCTTATGCATTTAGTGAAGGTTCATTGAATGCTACTTTGTTTTACTTTATTTAAGTATAAAAGGAACCACATACACCATATCACATTTTAACATTAGTGAGTTGGAATTTCATCCCCAACCACTAATAGAGACCAATGACGGTGGGCTTCATCTCCACCCATTGGCTCACATCATACAAACCCTATTTTTGGCCAAAGCTAGCTCCAAGAACCATCTTAGCCATGGAAAATAGCATACACTCCTCTTCAGAGGGTGTATCACTACCCATGGTCAATATGGGTGAGGACTGGTAGGACATGTGCTCCCTGATCGGGTATGGGCTTCATATCCATACTTTGGTTGGTTCACATGACCGAAATTTCATTATTGGTTGTTGAGCTACGAGTATACAAGTGAAATCCTTTAAAAAAATTGAGAATTACATCAACAATATTCAAACACATGAAAAGATATCTCTTTGCAAAACAATAAATCAAAAACACACCAAACAATTTTAGGATTCACATATAAAACTTAAAAGAGATAATCACATTGTTTTATTGTGTGTTTCTATTTTTGTGTGTTGAATCATTAAAATTTAAAGGAGATAATCACATGGTAACTGCATGTGGCCAAGCCCGATCAAGGGCTAGTGCCATAGAATATTTACAAGGGGGCCCTGAACACCTTCGCTATTCTCCTAAGGATCTCATCATTCCTACACAATACCCAAAAATCATCATGAGGTCAACCCCTCACTCAAAGGACCCGACCACCAAGGTACCTCTACTAGGAGAACACCAATGGGTTCTCCACATGATCAAATGGATTATTCGGTTAGCCAACACCGATTCCAAGCCCAAACTAGATATAATCGACCTACCAAGGGGCCTAGTAGGGAAGTCTACACTCCCTCTACATCATGGCCTTCACCACCCAGAACTCCCATCCAACAAGTGGTAACAATCCAGAGTAGGCCTATGTGAAGTTTGCATACATCATCAACCAACATGACCATGGGTGAGTTAATACAACAATCCCCCAAGCATCGAGAAACTCTCATGGAGGTTTTAAATTCAATCGAGTTACAACCTCATGATTTTGATGCTTTCACCAACTTTGTGGGATACATACAAATGCACAAAGATCCTGTTATAACCTTTCAAAATCATGAGATCAAACCCATGTCTACCAATTTACTAGACCCTCCTTTGCACATCATCGCATGCATCAACAAGATCCCCTATAAGTGAGTATTGGTTGACATAGGTTCCATAATAAATATTATTACCACAACTACACTGAAACATCTCAACCTTCCATCTTTGCACATTGCAACATCCACGTTCACCTTGCAAGCATTTAATGATGCTTTATCCTCCACTATGGGCACGATAGTCCTACCTATTCAAGTTGGACAAAATACTATGCCTACATTGTTCTACATCTTGGAAGGTGCAAGACAATACAACATACTACTAGGAAGACCTTGGATGAGAGACATGGAGTGCATCCCCTCCATCATGCATCAATGCATCAAATACATTCATGAAGGTCAGGTCCATGTGGTTCATGCTGACCTAGACCCCTTCAAGTATTACAATAAGGATGATCATCCATAGGAGTCTACTCTTCCATCCACACACTTGGACACTAAACCCAATGATCTTATCTAGAGTCCAGATTCAACCCCATGGTTAATTGTGAAGCTATCTTCACCACCATTGGTACCATCAATTTCTACTACCACTCCCCCTTCATCCTCGATTTCTTTGAGTGAGAAAGAGTCAAAAAGGCCAACTACAAAGGCTCCCATAGCCATATTTGACACATCAGTAGAAGACCTTCCCACTCCTACCAACAAGGAGGAACCCATAGTTGATAAGGATGAATCAGATCATATCATACCATCTTCATCCACCACACTTGAGGACACAGTTCACTTGACCAATCCTAAACTCGATGAGTACATAATGCACAATGTTACATTCACACCTATCATTGAGTCGATCAAGGATCTAGGTCATCCTCTTGCCAAGTCGCTACCCATTGATAGCATTTTTGATTCACCATCCAAACATGAGGGCCAAGCAGACCACCTTGGACAAGTTGATGAAGCATCCATGACTTGTCCAAATGCAAATGCATCTTCTCATGAGTTTGTGGGAATGATCAATGTGATGACAGGGAACCAGAGTCCTTTGAATCCATATATGCAACTTGTGACTCCATCCAACACTCCATCCATACCACAAGTGCTACCATCACTGGATTCAATCACACCTACTCCATCTCACTCAACATCTCCATAAAATCAAGAACAGGTGTACCCCCTACACCAAAGTGGGGATAATCTAGCTACCACAATTGAACACTCTGAGTTGGAACAAGAGCATGAGCTAAATCAAGAACAAGAGCATGTGGATATACTCACTACCCACAATCATCATGAACCATCCATATCTGCTCAGACATTGAGAAATTTTGATCCACATCTGCTCAATTGTCTCTTGGCTCCCACACCCAATCCACCTCCACTACCTATCAGTTGTCATCCAGCTTCATCAACAACCATCCAATCATCACCTCCACTATTTTCACAACATATCTTGGATAGGCTAGCCAATATTGAGTTACAAGTGAGTCACCAACACAATGATTTACAATAGATCTTGAATCGACTCACAAGCATGGAGTTACGGTTGAGTCATCCAAAACCTCAACCCCCTGATTATCAAGACCAACCCTTACCTATGCAATCCAAGGTTAAATCTCAACAGAATCAGAGGCAAAGGCAACAATACCATCAACCTCACACTTATACACCATTTCCTAAATATTTGGCATCACTATTTAATCGATTATGTGAGGCCAAGGCTATCACATCACTAGATATTCACCCCTTGGATCCCAATAGGCCCAAACCAATGTGGTATCGAGAGGACCAATACTATCCTTATCATCAAGTAAATGGTCATGACATTCAATCATGTATCACATTCAAGAACAAGGTACAAGATATGCTTGACAAGAATGATCTTCAAATCAACAATCAACAAATTGACATATTTTAGGAGTTGTTACCTACATATGGGAGTCAAGAAGAGCAATCTAAATAGGTGACTGAGACACATACAACCCTACTATCTCATAAAATGATTTGACCATGTTCACCTCATTTAAAACATCAACTTCATACCTAGACTCCATTATCTGAGCCCATGTCAACCATTTTTCACAACCTACAAGAAACAAAGACAATCATCTTGCCAGACATACCCCTGTTCAACCCGAATAGGTCTAGATCTAGATGATACAGGGAGGATCATTCTTACCTCTATCACCAAAGAAGAGGGCATGACATTAGCAATTGTTATGTTTTTAGACATGTGGTCCAAGATCTTATTGATAAGAAAGCTTCATCCACAAATGGGTCACTCATTTTACCCCATCAAGACATTGGCATTACCCAGAATTCCCCACCACAATAGAGGGAGTCAATTTCTATCACTCCTCCTAGCCAAGCCAATAACATTGCATCAATCACAGTACATACTAGGGGTATCCAAGGTGTCACACCTTCCCCACTATTTACATCACAAGAAATGAAGCAAATTGGGGATTCTAAAGGTATCACACCTTCCTCGCTTCCATTGATCACCACAAATGTTGGGGGTACATAAGGTATCATACCTTCCTCCTAAAATCATAAAATAATCAAAGTTACAAAAATCCCCAAAGGTATCTATAAACCCTTTGGTCACCCAAAAATCCCCAAAGGTACCTATAAACCCTTTGGTCACCCAAAAACCCCAAAGGTATCTATAAACCCTTTGGTCACCCAAAATGCTCCAAAGGTATCTATAAACCCTTTGGTCACCCAAAAAGCTCCAAAGGTACCTATAAACCCTTTGGTCACCCAAAAATCTCCAAAGGTATCTATAAACCCTTTGGTCACCCAAAAATCTCCAAAGGTATCTATAAACCCTTTGGTCACCCAAAACACCCCCCCAACCAAACCAAAAAACCCATAAAACCTTTGGTCACCCAAAAATCCCCAAAGGTATCTATAAACCCTTTGGTCACCCAAAAAGCTCCAAAGGTATCTATAAATCCTTTGGTCACCCAAAAATCCCCAAAGGTATCCATAAACCCTTTGGTCACCCAAAATGCTCCAAAGGTATCTATAAACCCTTTGGTCACCCTAAAATCTCCAAAGGTATCTATAAACCCTTTGGTCACCCAAAAAGGAAAGCTTTTCACCAAAACCCAAAGGTATCCATAAACCTTTGGTCACCAAACCAAAATCAAACCCTTGGTCACCCAAAATGCCCCAAAGGAAATATCCAAGGAATCCTTTGGTCACCCAAAAGCCCCAAAGGTATCTATAAACCCTTTGGTCACCCAAAATGCCCCAATGGCATCCACTAAGCCCATTGGTCAAATGTATATATATATTTATCAAAATCTAAAAACATCATTAAAATAACAAAAATACAAAAATATTGCATTGCATTACATTTCATATCATTGCATTATACAATCACTTGCATTAAGCATACCCATCATTGCATTTTACATTCTAGAGTTGATCATACATGTCTAGCACCAAGTTTATACACTAGCCATCATTCAAAATCAACTTTATCAAAAGTCATTATTCACACCCATCTACATTACAATTATCATTTCCATCTACATTTCCCACCTTTCATATGTGTCTATTTCCCTTCACCTAGTCATTTGTTATAAGGTGTCATTAGGGTTTTTGGTCACTCAGTTATCTCTAGTTTTCTTTTCAGATTTTGTAGAAAGCTATCCTGATTTTTAGAAGGTAGAGTCCTACTTTGATTGTACCTTGTATACATCATAATCCCAAACACATTTTCACACTAATAAATCCAAGTTTTGCACAAGGAAATATGAAACCTACAAAGTGGTCCATGTTACCCTAAGAAAAAAGTTTACCTCGCTCATCCCCCTATGCGAATGGTTCAAAAATGCTGAGAATTGACAAAAGGACAAGCTCCTCCTTACCCAAAACAATCAAAATCCCTTGCTTCACGCCAAATTGGGGCAAGTATCCAAAGAGAAAAATAAATAATGGTTGTTACCACTTAAAAATATTCAAAATAAAAAGTGGTTTTCACCATTAGCAAAAGAAAAAAGTAAAATAAATAGTGGTTCTCACCACTACCAAAATCCCTTGCTCACCAAAACAAAAATGAGCAAATCCCTAGAGCAATTCAAAAATAAAAGAAAAGAAGGGAGTACTGAACTTGAATCCCTGGAATTCTCAGTATTTGACAACCATAAGGTGATCCTCATTACAGGTTGGGTGGCATCAAGCCTGCTTGGCAATGGTGGTATCCTTACGCATGATGATATGTCTATCACATTAGCAACCTACTTTTGTACAGACCAATGTTTGCATGTGGATGAGCTAGATTTTGGTAGCCTATATTGCCTAGTGGTCTAATCCAACTACGTACAAAACTTAGGATAATGATACTCGTAGGGTGATATTCAGTACAAATGGGCTACATCAATCATGTTTGGCACTAGGGTAACTTTATGCATTATCATAACAATGAACTCACATGCACACACAGGGATATTGAATATCTTGGTCATCCTAGTAGATTTATACCTTGCCAAAAAGTCTTGCATGGTTAATATACAACTTTTGACTAGATCACTAGAGTGTTTGAGTCTCATGAAAATCTCAAGGATATTCTATAACATCTTACTATGCATATCATTCCATACCATTTTATCACATGTTTGTTAGTTTACATTTTCACAATCCATTACATAGTCTGATGATAACGTTAAAATGAATAGATGAATTTTGTATAGTCTATGGTGCTAGCATCTAGTGTGTCAAATAGTATTCATAATTCATCATACATATTAACAAATCATCCATTTCATTATGCATACACTCATACACATATCATCAAATCACATCATATTACAATACATGCATCCATGATAAGCATCCATAAAAGCATCAGTAAAGCAAACATAAACATTGCATACATCTAATAAAGTAGTAAGGAAACACATGATGACAATAGAAAAACTCATATATATATATATGTATATATGTATGTATGTATGGGATAAAAAGATACATCATAATCCAAAAACTTCCCATAGGCTACAATCAAGTGGGTCCTCAGACCTCACGCTCCAAAAATCCAAAAATAACCATAGAGTCTCAAAAGCCATGGTCACGCAGGATCAACACCATGACTCTCACCCCCACCCTCAATCGATGCTCATTGAGAGCTCCCAGATCTACTCTCCCTAGCCCTATCTACTCTCCTCATAGAGCTAGGTGCCCCCATCCTAGATAATTACTACCCTATACCACTCCTCCTACTCTACTAGGACCCACTAGTAGAAGAGCGAGCTGGTAAGTACCCTCTAAGGTATGCTATCTCATCCTCCAAATCCTATGTGTAGGTTATATCATCTCGATGATGAGCTTGGTACTCACTCAGTAAGGTCTAGAGCTGTGTCACCTCCTCCCATAGCCTAGCCATCTCACCACTACTAGATCCCCCATGGCTAGAGCTCCCTACTCTAACCTATGATCGAAGAGTAGCTAACTCTACTACCTACCTATCAATATCTACCTATGTAATCTACACCTATGCCTATAGGAGAGCCCTCTCCTCTGCATACTCCCTCCACTCATATCTACCTCTTATCAGCTCACCCTATAGCTCAACAATGGTAGCATCTCACTATGCCTACACTTCCTGCTCATCAAAGTCATCCTCAACATAATCATCCTATAGATCCTCCATATCTAGGGTATCCATCCACTCATCATCTACCTAATGATGCACATGTCACTCACCTAATTCTATCTCCTTCTCATCTGAAGCATCCCCATGAGCCTCCTCTATCACCATAGTTGTACCACCTCCTAGAGGTCCCTCCCATCACCACTAACGTGTCACCCACCAAGAGTCATACTCTACTATAGTCCCTACATCATCTAGCTCAGAGACATCCTCCACAGGATCTACCTCCTCTCCAACTACCTCAACTATAGGCCAAGTAAGTGTCCTCTCATCCCCATAATATCGATAGATCACTAGCTCACTAGGAAACCCCTAGCATAGCCCAAACTACCACATCACTCGAGCATATGGGAAATACTCTCGCTCAATCCCATGTTGACCAACTAACCATCTCCCTCACCTCACCGATAAAGCTATACCTCAACCTCAAGCCATGTTGGACAATCCCTGTATGGTCTCCAAGTAACCTCCTCTACCTTGAGCCATGCAAATGACTATGCATAATGATCAATCATACCTACATAGGGATGACTTTGACCCCTCTCCTAGTCTCACTACCATAGGATCCCATAGCCTATCTCCACATCCACAAGTTATGCTTACATCATCCAAGGTAGTCCCCATGATCGATCCACAACAATATGTTGCCATCCCCACACCTATAGTAGAAATCTGCATCCCAAGCCCTTTCACCCATGACAATGGATCTCGTACAACTCATCATAAAGTTATGCCAACAATATCATACCCCAAGCCATCACTAACGACCTCTCTATGGTGCACTCCACAAGTGAAAATGCCAACTCCAAAAGGTTCCAGGAAATGGAGCTCTTGACGAGTCTGGTAGCAACATGTTGGAGATAAGCATCATCAGTAAGGTATGTCTCATAGTCAAAACCTCTACCTCATACCATAGCTCCACTAGGATACCTCCACTAGGCAAGTCTCATACTACCTCACACTAGTCCTCTCTAAAGTATCTCTACAAAATCGTATCTCTAAGATCTCAATGAGTAGATATAATCGGATACCCCTCTATCAAAATATGCAAAATCTAGTAGATATCCTCTAACATCACTATCATCTCCCTAATCGATAAGTGGAAGGTGTTGGTGTGAGGGTCCCATAGATCTATCAAAGTTATTAGGTAGGCTCTATCTCCTAGCATTGGCTCTAACCATGTCACTTGCTTGAGACCAATGGCATCAAGCCATTTCTAGTCATCCTATATCAATAAGTCCCTAGTAGTCTAAAAAAGAGTTAAAAATTGATACCGACTCTTGATCACCTGACAGAGGCAAGAAATCTTAAAAAAAATGCAGCAAAAATGCATCAAAATTACCCAAAAATAGCAAAAATAGCTCAAAAAAGGGATTTTTTCCCCAAATTCATGGTCATCCCACCCAGGGATGGCCCCCAAATTGGTATCCATCCCACCTAAGGATGGCCCCAAAAAATGCTAAAAAGGGCCTTCCTAGCCCCCAAAAATAGGCATAAAACAACATAAAAACACAAAAAAAAATGGAATAAAATTGCACAAAAACAAAAAATAAAGCACAAATTCCTACATACTATCACTAATGAGGTTCATTTACTGATATTTAGTGTGTTTTTTGGAAAATGCAAAAATAATTACATTTCCAAGTTCAATAAAGTATAGGAGCAAATTCAGCCCTTACCCATCTCGCACCGGCTCCGCCACTCATCGAGTCTTGAGGCTGGCTCATGGTGATTGTGGGATGGTCTCAGTAGTACTCCACTTTGAAAAATCAATCTCCTACTCCTCACCTCTCAGTTTTCCAAGTTAGAAGTGTGCAAATGAGCTATTTTGGCCAATTTTGGGCTTAAAAAGGCCTAGAATGAGCATGGTCATCCTAGGGTGGGATGGCCAGAAAATTGGCCGAACATCCCACCTTGGGATGGCCATAAAATATGCAGCCATCCCACCCTAGGATGACCACCAAAAAATCCCACAAAAACAGATGAAAAAGCAAAGAAAATGGCCTAAAAACCACCAAAAATAGGTCAAAATTGATAAAATTCACAAAGGATCAAGATTGAACACAAATTGTTCATGGATGAATTGAAAAGTCTCTACTTCAATCCCAATAAGGCCATTGTGGTTGGACCACTCCACGGGAATGAGGTATTCAGTTCTATTCTACCATGAAATATCAACAAAACCATCAAAATCCTCACAAAATTGATAAATTTTACAATGGGTAAAACTGAAGGTAATCCCAATCAAGTCATATTGGTCAAGTGACTCATCACTTTCATCATTGGTCATGCCCTCATCGACTCATCACTTGAGGGGGTAGTCATAATAATGAATTCATAATCAAAATCAACACTTAAACACTCAAAAGTGCAACTTGCATACATTCAAAAGAATCATTATCAAAGATAAATTTCAAGCCCATGCTAGGGCAAATAATTCAGCACCAATTCAACAAAAAAAGTCTTGGTATCCTTGGAAGCCTCAGGACACGTATCCCAAAATAGGTGTACAATCCAAATAAGGAACCAAGACCAAGTATACCCTAAGCCCCTAAGACTGCCATTGTAGTGTGGCTAAAAGGTATACCAAAATCAAATCCTTCAATTATGTCAAAAGCAAGGATTCCAAGAATGTATGCTCTTTCCATAATGGAGGCATCTAAAGTTGGTTAGGTTACTGAATAACCTTAATCATTTGATAGTTTAGTCATCTATTTTTGCTTCATACTCTATTTCACACAACGCATCCCAAAAAGGGGCATCTGTAGACACTAAAATCATGTCAATCAGATTAGACTGCAATGATGCACTCTTATCGACACCATATGGCCCCATTGGGCAACCCTCAGGGGTTAATTAAGGGTCCTAACCACTTTTGGGAAGGTTTACCCCACTTTTGGGAAGTTTTGGGCCATGTAGCCATGGTCGTCCCACCCTAGGATGACCATAATTCATGGTCATCCCACCCAGGGATGACCACAAGCAACCATCCCTGGGTGGGATGACCATGGCCTAGACCCCTCAAAAAGTCAAGGGTGGGATAAATGGTAATCAAATTTTTCCATTTATCCCACCCAATAACTTATGATAGATTGGGAGCCTATCTAAGCCATCACAACCTACAAATTGGAGGCCCAAATTGGAGGCCTCTTCCACCCAATGCATGGCAAGGGTTTTGACAAGTGGCGACACCTACCTTGCATGCCCCAACTTTCCCCTTTGGCCCTGTGGCCCTCTTGGGATATAAATTGGAGTGATTCCACTCAATTTTAGAGAGAGGTCTTTGCAAGAATTCACCATGAAGTGCTACCGAGATTCACTCTCCCCTTTTACCCTCATATTTACCCTTGGAATCTTCATCAATCGAAGGAGTTTCCAAGGCATCCCCAAATACACACATCCATTCCAAAACCCATCCATTTCTATGAATCAAATCACAAAATTTGATGACAACACCCCTAGGAGTATTCTAGACCAGATCCCAGAGGAATTGGTGGCAAAAACCACCCTGTTTGGTGGTCGTCCCCACCTAGGATGGTTAACAGTCCCAATTGGCACACCCAAGGATGGCCATGAATTGGCATACAATTTTGAATCAATTTTAGTGTAGATCATTTTTAGAGTAGTTTATATGCATCATACTTGAATTTGGTAAATTTTGGAGTAGTTTTGGACCTTCAATTAGGGTTTTTGTGATGACAGTCCCAATTGGACCACCCAGGGATGGCCATAGATTCTGCTCACAATTTCATTTCAATTTTTGCATAGATCATTCCTAAAGTAGATAATATACATTATGCTAAGTTTTGGTACAATTTGGAGTAGTTTTGCATTATCTATTGCACTTTTTGTATTCAATGTTGCATGCATTTCATTGATTTTATCTTAATTCGCACATGCTATTAACCAATTTCAATTTCTTGTGTGTAGATACAGGTATTCCAGTGCATGAGAAGAGAAGGAGCTAAAGATTTGAATATGGATAGATCATCGCAACGGTAGCAAAAACCCGCTCTTCAATCATGAGTGCGAGGAAGACACTGAAAGTGCACCTTGAGTTTATGAAAGGATTGGATCCTTCGACATTGTAATTGGATTGTATCAATTGAGAGCCCTCAAGGGGATGTTTTGTAACCATGTATTTGATAAATTAATCAATATAAAGATAACCCCCCATTTCTTTCACATATTTATCACTTATTGCTTACTTTAATGTCACTTTTGAATGCTTAAATAGAACAATAGATGCATTTCATTTCCCTTTGCTAGGTGCACCATTTTTTCCACTCTATATAAGCTACCATTTAGAAATAACAAATATAAAAAATAAAAATATGTCCATGAGAATTAATTCAACTTATCATTTAAGAGTCACATCATAATTATATTATATCTTAAATTAGAAAAGGGCTTTTCAATATTGTTATCCTATCTCTATTAAAAATAGATTATCCCTATGTGCATAATTTATTTTTTAGTCATGAATATTTTATACTTAACCCTTGATGAAATTCATTATATTAATAAAAAATTATGTATTTTTTTCTTTAGCACCTAGTCTTCATAACTAATACATGCAAGTATTTTCATCATCATTATATTTGATTTTTTATATTATTATTTAAAACATTAAAATTATAAAGTTATTATATATTACCTATTAGACCACTTGTAGTGTTACACTTATTGTGGCATGTATTCAATATAACCTTTTGTAATGAAATCTTATACACATTCTAAATGTTTATAGTGTTGTTTCCAAAAAACCAAAAAGGAATCCTCTCAAAAGGAGTGACTTACATAATAGATGGTAGTATAATATTCACATGGGTATGATCACCTTATGCTAGTCAATTTTCATATCTTCAATGATATTTTCCACTATTTATAATCATTTTATTTTTTTTAATTGGAACCCAATGAAAATATAACAAAAGATACCACATCTCATGGTTCTTATGAAGTAATGAATCGTTATTTACAAAATGACACTATAATATTAGATTGATATATACACAAATAAAAATTTCCTCTATGAAAATTCTCCATCATCTTGATGGTATGATTGAAAGATGAATACAAATAAATATATAAATGTTCATATGAAATCAAACAACTATTGTTACTTTTTAAAAAGATAGCATTTAATATTATTTAGCTCCTAGAAAACTCTAAGTATGCATGTCCCATAATTATATCCTTTATATCCTTATTTCCATTATTATCCATAATTAAATGGACTTATGCATATGTTCAATAGTGTTCATTACCTTTATTATTTCGATCATTTCTCTACATTCTTCTAGCCATGTATTTGCTCGTATTAAATGGTCTCATTGAGGCTATATATAGGGAATTAATTCTTCCTCAACTCTACATGTTTAATAAATGCGTAAAGCCTTCCTTGAAAACATCCACTAAAATGTCCAAATTTTAGTTTTCATATTTCAAGATATATTATTCAACTTGGACTAGGAAATCTATACTACTAATGTCTGTTTTACATAATCATATATTTAAGATTTAAATTTATTTTAGTTATGTTGATTTAATTTTTAAAAACATCCAAAGAAAATAAATCATTGCTTCATTGTAAGTAGGTGTTGTCTTAATAGTTTACCTTTTCATATTTTAAATAAATAAACAAATGAAAGATACACTTAAAATAAACAAATGAAAGATACACCACTCTTGCGTAGATTCTAAAATTCCGTCAATAAAAGAAAAAAGTTACGTGATTATTTTTATACTTATTGTTACCAAATATCAACTTCACATGGTTAAAAAATTATATGTTAATAGTAGCAACGACAAAATGTGTTTGTATATACTATCGTATTATTATATTCATGTTGAAGATTATTTATTTATAATTTGTATACAACATTGACATATACAATTAAGGTTTTTTCAAACATTGATTAAGGAAAAATCATATAAGTAATATAAACTCATATATTTTGAGACATTTGAGTAACAGTTTGTGTATTTAATTTTTTCATAAGTTTTTAAACTCAAAATGTGTATTTGTTTCATGTTGCATTGGAAAGCAACAATACTTATATACAAAAATCAAATATAAATAAAAGAGAATTTAGAGTATGTGGTGGAAAGAGAACAGATTCATACTCTAATTTAACATTTTGGTCTCATGGTAATATTTTAAAAGGTTCAAAATAATATGAATAAAATAATCTAAATTATAATGTAACTCATAAACATAATAATAATTTAAATTTATCTTATAGTAAAGGCCAACCACAAAGGCTAACAAAGTGCTAGTGTTAGGGTTGAGTAGTGTTAGGGTTAACAACAAACAATAGTGCAGTGAAGGTGAACAACAATGCTAGGGCTGAGCAGTGCCAACAATAGTACTAGGGTTGAGCGAAAAATAGTGCAGCAAAGGTGAACGGTGAAGGTGAACAACAATGCTAGGGCGTAGCAGTATGAACAACAATGAAACAGGGTTAGGGTTAAGATTTTATGCATCACAATGGACCCTAACAAAATGGGTGGAGGTGGGAAGGTTGTGGAGTAGAGTTTTTGGGTAAGGAAGGTGGTAGAGTGCATGTGGAGGGAAGTATTGGCAAGTTGAAGGATGGAGAGAAAGTCGGTGGTGTTCAGGATGGTGGCGGGCTCTACAAAGGTAGGAGCAGCCATCAAGGGGGCAATTTTGGAGAAAGCAAAAAAATATAGGTTTGAAGATTTTGGAGTGTTTGGTGTTCCCAGGAGTGGGTCCCCAAGGCTCGACCACCCTTTTGACCCAAGTGAGTCCTCTTTTGCCATGGTTATAGCTAGAGGTTTTTGTCCTCATTTTTCAAATCCTCTTTTCGACCTTTCTTCGGTTAGTAATACTTTGGTTATTCCAATGAACTGTTGGGTGCAACCATGGAGGAAGGTTCTTGGAATCTGGTTGGTAAGTTCCAAGGTAGTAGACCAGACCTAGATGTTATTCAACATTGGGCCTCTCTAAAGTGGAATTCTTGGGGCTTATAGGATATTGTTACATTGTCCAATGATTTATTCCTCATCAAGTTGAATTACGAGGAGGACTCTAAATGCATCCTAGTAGAGGGTCCATGATTCTTGGTCCATGATTCTTTGGTAGAAGAGGGATATTTTTGCGCAAATGGGGTCCAAAATTTAACCCCAAGACTCAAAAGGTGAATCTAGCCCCTCTTTGAGTGAAACTCTTAGATTTACGATTTCATATTTGGCATGAATACATTATAAGGGATACAGCCAAAGCTATTGGGAAATTAGTTTTAATTGATTCAGCTACCAGAGCAAAAACCAAGATGATTTTCACCAAGATGAGCATTATGGTTAACCCAAAGGCTGAGCTACTAGATCATATAGAACTTGTTTCAAATCAAGGTCCCTGGAATCAGCCAATTTTTGATGAAAATAGACCCACTAAATATTTTTCATGCAAGAATATTGGTCACCCTTTGGGGTCATGCCTGTGCAAAGCTCCAAGATGTGGAAACCTAACGAAAATTGGGCCAAAAACCCAATTGATTTGAGTCAGGATCAAGCGGCCCCTGAGAAGTGAGCTCAACATGAACCCTTAGTGCTAGATGAACCAAAGATGGTTGAAAGGATTATGGACCATATTCCTTCTATGGAGGTTAATGAGATAGGTACAACAGTAGTCCAGGAAATAAAACAAGGCACTAGTAAGAATATTGATTAGGTTAATCTAGAAGACCTGGTCATAGAACATCTCATTCCTTCAAATGTTTTAAAAATCAATGCCTCACTTCTCAAGAGCCTGTTTTAAAGGAAATTGGCTCCCTTCAAAAGCCCACTAAAGTTGCAACCCTTAGACAGGAGTATCCAACCCTTCTTGAGCTGAAATATTCTTCATGCTTTGGTGAGGGTTCTTCAGGAGCATCCAAATCTAGACCCAAGACTAGAAGCACTCAAAAAGGCCAAATGGACATTGTTGTAAACCTAAAAGTAGGTAAACCCTCTTATATAATGGCTAGAAACTAAGAGGTAAAATCAAATATTATGGATGAATTCAATATTAGTTAAATTTCAAAAAAAAGAAGGACAAAAAAGCATACATCTTAAGATGGAAAATTTGTGTCTGTCATCCCAATCTCTAAATGGGGGAAAAGGTATTAAATCTTGTAAATAAAAATAATTTCATGGAATATAAGAGGCCTAAATGATCCTACGAAGAAGATAGTTTTGGCATATTTTAGGAAAGAGGCGTGATAGTGCATTATTATGATTTAGGATACAAAGATGGATAAACATATTGTAGAGGTAACAAAAAAATTAATTTGGAAGGAACTTGGTTATGTGGAAAATTATACTAAAAGAGTTTCTAAGGTCCTCCTTTACTTATAGTACCAAGCTAAGTTAGATGGTTCAGTTTTGTTGATATCTAATAGGGTGATTAATATAATTTTTTATTGCAAGGAGTAGGATTCATATGGATTACATCTAATATTTATGCCCCTAACTTGGGCCCCAATAGGGTGATCCTTTGGGACTCTTTGAGCTCAATGAGGGAGGTGTTTAGAGGTGAAGCTTGGGTTTTAGTAGGAGACTTCAATACTCCTCTATACTCATTTGATAAAAAATGTGGTTTTAAAACATACATGAGGAGTATGGAAGAGTTTGCCTCCTTTGTTAATAATCAAGAGCTGATGGACATGGATCTGAAAGGGTCCAAGTATACCCAGAGTAGCAAGTGGCTAGAGAGTCATAATATTCAAATCAATATGGATAGAGTGTTAATCTTGAAGGAAGGTATTCCCTATTTTGGAGATGTTATCCTCTGTTCTTTACCCAAAATAGGCTCAAACCACAACCCTTTAATTTTGGAGAAGATTCAAAATTAGAGTTTCTTTCCCAGACCATTCAAATTTGAGGCTATGTGGTTGCAACATCCAGATCTAGAATCAAGGATCAAGGAATGGTGGTCATGTGCTTTCTTGGACCCACTAATATCTCAAGTGGCATCCAAGATGAGATATGTTAAGGCCAACCTTAAAATGTGGAACAAATATATTTTTGGTGATTTATTCAGGAGGAAAAAAGAAATTTTTGACCAACTTCAGGAGTTTGAAAATGCTTTTGAGTCCGGGAAAAGTGACTGAAAGAGATAGACTTAAATAAAAAGAGATGTTATCAAGGTCTCACAATTGCTTGGATGAAGAAGAAATTTTTTAGCATAGAAAGTCTAGATCCCTCTAGCTTCGGGAAGGTGATAGGAATACAAAGTTTTTTCATACTTCCACCTTGAGGCATAGGAGTAACAATAGAATCAGAGTAATCCTAAAATCCAATGGGTCTATTTTTGAGGACATTGAGGAAATCAGGGATGAGGTAGTTGCATACTTCAAAACCCTCCTATGTTCGAGAGAAGCTAGTGATATTCAAGAAAAGGATAGGCTATTGTGAAATATTCCTATTCTTGTTTGATAAGAAATGAATTTTGGGCTGGACGCTCCCTTTAGTGATGATGAAACCAAGAATGTGGTATTATCCATGGTAGGGCTTAAGACCCTAGGCCTAAATGGTTTCCCTCCAATATTTTTTTAAAAATTCTAACACATAGTGGAGAAAGATGTTCGTGAGGCATTGAGGGAAATCTAGTAATTGAAGTTAATTCCATCAAAACTCTACCTTAATTGTACTCATTCCAAAGTCTAAAGGAGTTAAGGAATTCAAAGAATTTAGACCCATAAGTCTTTGTAATATGTTGTTCAAAATTCTTACAAAATCCTTAGCAAATAGATTGAAAGTATTTATTCTAGATATTATCGATCTTCCTAAAATGGTTTTATGGTAGGCAGTCAAATACTTGATGGCATTATTGCAGTGCATGAACTCATTTACTCAGTTGACAGGAGTGGCAGGCCGAGCACCTTCCTGAAACTTGACATGGATAAAGCATATGATAGGATCTCATGGGGCTTCTTACTTCAAGTCCTATCCAAGTTTGAATTTAGTCCAAGCTAGATAAAATTGATTAAGGCCTACATTTCCTCTACAAATTTTTAGTTATCATTAACATATCACCGATGAGCTACTTTCGCAGTTGTGGGAGAATCCAGTATGAGGACCCTTTAACCCCATATTTGTTCATTTTGTTGGCAGAATCCTTATGGAGAGCTCTCAAAGTCAATCAAACTTTAACATGGATTAATACAACAATCAATGTAGATCTAATTTCTCACCATCATTTTATCGACAATACTTTGTTGTCTTTCTTTGATTTGATCCCCCAAACTAGAGCTATGAAATTCATCATCTCGTATTTTGAGAAAGCAGTGGGGTAGAAAGTGAATATGAGGAAAAGTAAATTTTTTTCTTTAACATTCCCTAAGAATGCAGAGGAAAATTATTAATATTTTGGGTTGTGAGATAGATTCCCTCCCTTCTATGTACCTGGGATTGTCGATGTTTAAGGGTGGAGTTAAAGCTTCTCTTTGGGATTCAATTGTGGAAAGAGTTCAGAGGAAACTCACTAGATGGAAGGGGGCACTCTTGAGCCAAGATGGTAAATCTATGTTAGTAAAATCCACTCTTTAGAGCATATTTATCTATTTCCTTTCCCTCTTTAGGCTGCCAAGGAAAATTCTTTAGAAACTTGAGCAAATTCAACATTCATTTCTCTGGTTTGGATCACAAGATAAGAAGAAATTCTCTCTTGTCATGTAGGACCGAGTTTGTAGTAAGAAAGAGAAGGGAGATTTATGGTTGAGAAGAAAGAAAAATATGAATCGAGCACTTCTTACCAAACATGGATGGAGATTAGCACAAAATGAAAATGTGAATTGGTTTCAAATTTTGAATGTCAAATATTGAAACAATGAGGATTTGATAATATCTAATCTCAAGGGTTATGAATTTTCGAGAAGCATTGTCAAAATTCATATGGATATCTTGTTGGGGGGATGTTGGCTTCTAGGAAATGACCAAAATATTAATTTCTAGAATGATAAATAGGTGTCTTATAGGCCCCTAAATTGCTATAAAAAATTTATACAAGTTGAGCCTATTTTGAAATAGGTCTTTGGGTCAAGGTTTAGTGATTTTATAGAGGTGGTGGATGGTAAAAAATTTTGGAATCCCCTTAAGTTCCCGGGTCTATTATTGGAGTAAGATACTGTCTATAAAGCCCTTAATTACCTTTTGAAGTGGATCCTTTTACATTTGGATAATAAGTAGAATAAGTTAATTTGGGGAACTAAGAATGATGGTTATTTCTTTGTTAAATTAGCTTATGCCTTGGTAGATGATCATGATGAGTCCTAGTTTATTGTTCAAGATGTGTGGTGGAAATTCCTTACACCAAAAGTTAATATTTTATTTTGGCTAGTGGTTCAAGGTGCTTCACCATATACAATATTTAGAAAAGAGGTTTACTTGTCCCTAATAGGTGCTTTTTGTGTGGTATAACAAAAAAAACTCTTGAGCACATCTTCTCCAAATGCACTTTCTCATTGGATGTGCTAAGCATGTTGTTAAGCTATATGGGTCTGGATTGGGTCTTCCCTAGAGATTTTACCACTTTTATGGATTAGTGGAATTCCCCTTTCCTCTCGCCTCACCTCCTATCATTTTGATCCTTTGCTCTGCTACATTTTTGTGGCACATATAGAAAGAAATAAACTCTAGGGCCTTCAAGAACAATTCCCACACTAGTATTTTTGAGGGGTGTAGTCGCTACTATTAAAAATGTGGACCTCTTTTATTTGTACAAGGGCTCTCTTAGTAAAAAATTAGAGCTTGAAAAGTTTCTAGGATTTAAGTCTCCTCTGCCAATGTCTCCTGGGACTCACCAGCATTCTAAGGTAGATACAATTTGCGAACCTCCCACCTTGGTTGGGTGAAACTAAACTTTGATAGAGCATCTAAAGGAAATACAGGTCTTATGGGAGTAGGGATATTTTTCAGGGACTCCAATGGTCGAATTTTTCTATCTTTCACTAAAAATATCAGAAGCTACACTAGCCATATGGCAAAAGCCAAAGCACTTTTCCAAGGTGTTTTGCAAGTGAGTTCTTTGTATTGTAGGAATATTATTATCAAAGGATATTCCCTTAATGTTATTAATATGGTCAAATGGAATCATCTTCCAACCTGGACTATTTCAAATTTGATATAAGTTCACAAGATTACTCAAACTATAGAAGTTGTCCAATTCAATCATGTATTTAGGGAAGGTAACAAGTCTGCAGAATTCTTGTCTAATTTGGGATTATCATAGGATAACTTATCAATTTGGTTGGATAGATTCCTAGAGGGATTAACTCAATTATATAATGAAGGAGGAAGAAGACAACATACCTTCTCTAAGTGGGTTGTTTGGTTGTTGTTCTCCCCTATGAGGGTTGTTGGTTACTTTTGCTTTCTTGGGTGGTGGTTGTAGCTGTGTTCCTTTTACTCCCTTTGTTTTTAGTTTGGAGTTTGTTGTTTTTAGGATCCTAGGTTCTCTCGGTGGCCTACATGCCCCTTTGTCTAGTTAGGTTTGTTGGATCCTTTTTGTAAAATGTTTGAGGTACCTTTCAAAACCCCTTCATCCACCTAATAAAAAAACAATTTTTGTTTTAAACTAAAATAAATATATGCAAAACTTTTGAACCTTCCTTAAATGCAATATAATTTATTAAATATATATTTAAACTATATTTTATGTTAATTACTATTGCTTTAAATTTAATTAATTTTAAATTTTTTTAATATATTTATCTAAAATTTTAATAAATAAAAATAATATACTAAAAACCAAATATATTAAAATATTATCTATTAATGATATACTAACATAAATATACTCAAAATGTTGTATTGAGTTGATCATCTCAAATCTAATTGAGTTTTATCTTCAATCTCCTTTAAAAATTAAAGTGCATAAAATTAATATTATTTAAAGATTAATATTTTTTATTAATTGTCTAAGATAAAAGAATTTTTTTAAATATTAATTAAAAAATATAAGTTATTTAAATTTTGTAATTGAATGTTTTACCTACTAATTTTTCAAAAACTAGGTTAATATAATTCCATATAATTTATTTATTTATTTATTTTGACTAGATAACAAGTCATGTTTTGAAAGGGACCTCACCCTTTTTTACAACAGACCTGAGGGATAAGCCACTTGAAAATGGCAACAAGACCACAAACATATATCTTTGCTTAAAATGCTCTCCACCTCCTAGGAAGCACTTAGAGAAATGGGTTAAATCAGCACCTTACACACTTTCTAGGTTGAACATTGTCCTATACTGGAATAATGATGAACAAGAAGACCAAGCTTAGCAATCTCCACTCTACCACAATAGGCACACCACACAGTCACCTTCCAAAATAATAAAAACAACTCCTCAGACCAACCGTGACAACTGACATAAATGAGGATTTGAATAGTTTACCATGGGACTTGAGTTTGCAAAAATTGAGGCACCCACCCAAGACAACAAAGATCCCCAAGAGAATTCTGGAAGCCACCATTAAAACCAAAGAAAATAAGATTGAATTCCACACACAAAATGTCAATTAAGCACCACAGATGACCCAACAAAAGAAGGCAAGTTCAACACACAAACAAGTAGGCTAACAATAAAAAGCTAAAAACCAAACTTAAAATGTAGTTGAAGAGATACCACACGAACCAAAGTTTAAAAGAGCTATGACATAAACCACAAGAGCTAAGGTACTAGAGGTGATCCAAAACTAACCCATAAATAAGAAGAGCAAATGCCACAAGTGGCCAAGAAAGCCAGATCCAACTGATACTCCAAAGCACACCTAGAAGGTCTAAAGCCAACTCCTATGCCACACCAAAAAACAACAAGCTCAGTCATTATCATCGCTAACCAATATCTAGAGGTAAGGAGGGAAATCTGCAACCCAAGTTGTTAGCTCCTGTTGTTGGCTGCATAAATTAGCCATCAAGTCTACCACAGAATTGCCTTCACAGAGGATATGTTGAACCCGCACTTCCTCTCTAGAGGTAAGAATTATTTTAGCTTCAGATATTGTATCATTTATTGACCAATTAGAAGAGGAGGAGCCCAACAGATTCATAGTGTTCAGTAAATCACATTCAACTACAAGTTTTTGGAATCCCAAGTTTTCATTTCAGGATGAGACCTTGTAAAACAACTCTGGCTTCAGCAAACTGCCATATTTGAAATAAAATATTCTCAGCAATGGCACCAAATAGGATCCACCTATATTTTTTTATTACCCCACCAACACCTGTTGGGCCCAGGTTTCTTTTCGAGGCCCCATAAAAGTTGAGATTAACCCACCAAGTTGGGGCCGGGATCCACTTCACCAAAACAGGAAAACCAAGCTTGAGCTCCAACCTAGTTTCACTTCCCCTTCCTGACTCTAGATCCGAAAATCCTTAAATGATATTCTTTATAGAACTGTCAACAATTATCGAACAAACTGAATTTGGATCTCTCTTCTTATTCCTAAAGGCCCTCTTATTTCTTTCCCACCAAATGCCCCATAAGGCATACAGGAGAAGAAATTTCCAAGGGCAGGTTAGTTTGGGGACCTTAAGGCAGAGGCCCAATGAGAACATAAATCCCTAATAGACCAAAGGAAAACCCACTAGACACCCAAGGAACAAGAAAACAAACTCCACACTGTTCTCAAAAATTGACATTGTGTAAACAAATGAGAAGTAGTTTTTCAGCAGCCCCACAAAGATAACATCTATTGACTAGGATCATTCCTCTCTTGCGTAAATTTTCTATAGTCAGACATTTGTTTTTTGAATGGCCAGCCAGAAGAGAATGCTCACTTTAGGAGTAAAGTGTTTAAACCAAATCTTATAAGGAGGAAATAGAGTGTCAAGCAGATTATACGCAAACTTGACTGAAAAAGAACCATTGCTCTCCTTTTTCCAAATCAAATGATCTCTCACATCTTGAAATTTCAAGACCTGGAACCTTACTAAATTTTTAATAGCATCCCAAGCTGCCATCTCATAACTGCTATTGTTAAAAGGAGGTATCAACTTCCAAGAATTTTGACCCTACAATCTATCTATGATGTCAGCCACCACTAACCACCCCAACCTTCTACTAAAACCTTCCGCCAAAGAAAAGCCAGACGGAACCACAGACCACCCACAAAATTTATTTGACATAAAAACATAATTGTGAAATTCTCAACAGAAATTATCACATTTATTCAACGCTTCTTCTTCGTCACTAATCACAAATTTCTTCCAAAATTTCATCATCAATTTTAAATTCTTTTAAATGAAATGTGATGAAAAGTTATGAGAGAAATAAAGACAACAAAATAATTCAAATTATTTTCAGAAGTCTGAAGAGTCGTCTTACCAAAAAAATCTCAGATACAGTACGAAATTTTCATACCTAAATAAAGATTAATTCTATTTTGGGGGGCAATTTCAGGTTGACATATAATTCTATTTTAAGATTGACAATCCACGTGCATGGTTATAAGAGGAAGCTGGGCTACTGCGGGTCAGTATGACAAGTAACTATGGCAGAGAAAGATGCCCGCCATGTAATGGATCCGTTGATGGAAGTTAGTATGACAAGTAACTATGGCAGAGAAAGATGCCCGCCATGTAATGGATCCGATGGAAGTCATTCCATGGTTTGGAATCAAAATTTCAGGACTTCCTTGGTTAATATGTCTAAAGTTATGACACTTTTTAAATAATTAAAAAATATATATTTACTTTGATTTGTTTGTGAGTTTTAAAAATATCGTTTTTAAAAATAAGGTTAAATTATAGTTAAATCTTTCTTTTCCTTATTGATGGTTAGAAGGAGATTAAGATCCAAAATTTCATAAAATGTCATAATATATTGTATAAGTAAACTTATAAGCATATACTTAACACATAAAAATTAACATAACAAATTAAGTAATTAAAGACACTTTATTTAAAACAAGACAAAACATTTTAATTAAGCAAACAAGAACAGTCATTTAGAGTTTATCACCACTAACCAACTTCACTTCACCTCCAAGGATTCTACTCCGTCATTTACTTTAACCATTATACTAGACACCACACTTATGTAGACTTCAACTTCCCTTTAAGGATCACTCCATGGTACTCTAAACTTACCACCAAACCACATCTGTGGACCTAGGTGACTCTTAATTGTCTCCTCCTGTATTCTCTATCTTCCAAAATGGTCATTTTCCACACACTTTTTGTGGCCCACCAAATCTATAATCTATAATCTGGTTGGGGGAAGTTTTCAACCCAGCATAAGTGCTTTTCCTAAAACACTCTCGTATTAGCCATCAAATTCATGGTTCTATTTCCATCCCTAAAAAGATGATGAATCTAGAAATTCTTCTAAGTTTTAATTTTCATTCTACAACTTTCAATCATGTCTTATTTTTTTTTTTCTTGATTGAAGGAAGAGGTTTTGAAATAAATTTTACAACAAGAGAAGGCCCTTAGGAAGGAACCTACAAAGCCATATTACAACAAGAAAATACCCTTGGAGAGGAACCTACACAGCAGTATCGCAAACATGAACCTGAGATTGACCAAAATAGGAGAAACCAAAACCCAAAAGAAAGACATGGCAATCACATGAGGGATTCCACATGAGGATTTGCCTTGCCTTAAGCTTTATTCATGGGGGTTAATAGCTCACATTCCTAGGCCTCATATGTAAGATTTTGAGATTATGTTTTCTTTGAGGATTGGATCAAAGCTTTGCCTCCTTTTTTATCACTATTAGTAGTTGCATTTCTCAAGTTTAGAGTTCTGGAAATTAGACAATGTTTGTTACTATTTTTTATGCTTCTTGAAATGTGGAAAGGATCATCGGGCTTAGGCTCAAAGAACTCCTCAATGAGATGGAGATACTCTCCCACCTGGGAGGTCTCTTGAAGAATCATGTCTTCAATTTCTTTAGAATCAATTTTAATAAATTTTAAAATCATTTCTTTGATTGATTTCATAATGATAATCAATTTTTAAATCATTTCTTTGATTGATCCCATAATAAAAATTTATATAATAAATTATTTAATTTAATGGTAAAATAAGTCCATACAAAAATACTTTTAAAAATATACATATCAAAGAAAATGCTTCTTATTTATTTTTATTATTATAATACCTTTATTTCTAATATAAAACTAATCATATAAGATATAAATATATAAGACAACATTAAGTTTATTACCTTACAATATATGAACCTAGCTCCTATATCAAGATGAAGACGTAGACATGATTGAGATTATAAAAAAAATCATAATAATTATAATATTTCAAATCTTATAATTTTGAATTATAATAATATTTCATTTTTTCTTATTGTATTTTTATGTGTTATATATTTTGCATTGGATGATGCATTATTTATATTTATATAGATATATTTTTTTTGAAGACTATAATATATTTTAATAATGTTAATTTTTTTATTAATTTTTTTTTTTACACTATGGATTTTTGTTTTTTATCACTTTTTATCTTTTATCCTACATAGAATCTTTAAAAATTGTTTTGCAAATATCACTTTTAAAAAGAAGTATATTTTTCAAAAAAAAAAAATTATTCTTTAGAAACCCCAACACACTTAGGGTAAAACATTACCTCTCATAAGATGAGAGTTGAGATTATCAATAGGTCACCCACTCACATACTTTCCCACACCATGACTTGAACCTTGGACCTCACAAAGGTCAAAGCCAAAACCGTTGCACTGTCCTCCCCTCCTCCCCCATAACTTGAACCTTGGACCTCACAAAAGCCAAAGTCAAAACCGTTGCACTGTCCTCCCCCTCCTCAGTCCCCCATGACTTAAACCTTGGACCAAAAATGTTGCACTATACCTCCTCCCCTAAAACTATACACTCACCCCTTCACATACTTACCCACACCATAAATTGAATCTTGGACCTTCTCAAAACATAACGGTTACTTTATACCTCCCCTCCCCTTTATTTGAGGTTATTTAATGGAAAACGGTCGTTTATATTAAATATGATACACTTAGATAAACCAATTAAAATATTAAAAAATAATTTTAAATAATAATAATAAAAATATATCTAGGGATTATACTTTTGAGTCAAGTCTATTATTTCCCTGTCAAATATAATATCCATTTTTTCTTACTCTTATTCTTTTGTCGTCATCATTATTAACCTCAATTTGATTATAGGCTTTAATAAATAAAAATAATAATGTAATATTTATGTTTAAAATATTTTTTCTTTTAAAACTTAAAAAAAAACTTTAATGGAAGGATTAAACATTATTTTTAATTTTTTCAAATTTTTTAATACATCAAGACCGGACAAAGAAATTTAAATAAATTGCATTGTGGTATTTGTGTGAATTTTTATAAGAACTAATCATTAATTTTTTATTTTTTTCAAGTGTTTTTTATACCTCAAAGCCTTTTTAAAAATAATGAAACTAACAGTTGGACAAAGGAATTTAAACAAATTGCATTGTGGTATTTGTATGAATTTTTAGAAGTCTTAAAAATGAATTTATAAATAATTTATATTATATTTAATGACAAAAGAGGTTATGCCTTATACAAAATTAATTGTTTAAAATTTGAAGAATATTTAATTAGGCATAGGCATAGATGAAGTAAATACTTAGTTTTCATTCTTGCTGAATGCTTGGGTAGGACTATAACTAAAAGGGGGAAAACAAAACCCTTGAGAGAGTTACCATTGCTCACGGAGCTAGACCTATCTCTCATCTTCAATTTGTGGATGACTCTACTCTTTTAGGTAAAGCTACAGTTAAGGAAGCTTCTAATATTAAGCAAATCATTAGCTGTTTTTCTAAGGCTACTAGGCAACTGATCAATGAAGACAAATCTAAAGTTATTTTCTTTCACTGCTCTACTAGACAAGAATCCATGGTCTTGGATAAATTAAGATATAAGAAGACCTCTCTTCCAATCACTTATTTAGGTATTCCCATAAATATTCAAAGGCAGAAAAATAAAGATTGAAATTGGTTGTTGGACAAAGTCAAGAAGAAAATTGGAAAGTGGACCAACAAGTGGCTTTCTTCTGGGGGTAGAATCACCTTGGTAAAATCAATCTTTCAAGATATTCCTATTTATGTTTCTTCCATTTTGAATATCCCAAAGGTTGTTCTTCAATAATTGGATCAAATCAGTCATCATTTCCTTTGGAGTGGTACTAAGGAGAAAAGAAAATGGGCCTTGGTGAAATGAGATACTTTATGTCTTCCTAAGAGTGAAGGGGGGTTAGGATTCCGGTCTTCTATTAATAACAACAAAGCTTTAGCTGCTAAATTATATTGGAGGATGTTGCATAACCCCAATGCTCTTTGGGCCAATAATCTCTGTGCTAAATATGCTAAGAACAAAAGTCCTGAAGACCTTGTTCGCTATCAACTTCCTACCAAATGTTCTCCCATTTTAGCAGTTCTTAAGACTAGTGAGGATTTGATAAAGAAAAAATTATTTTGGATCATTCATAATGGTCAACAGGTAAATTTTTGGACACATTCTTGGGATGGTCACAAGCCTTTGATAACTTAGTTTCCTGATTGGAGGCCTTGGATGGAGGAGCTTCACCGAGCTAATTGGATAAAGGTGGCTAATTATTGTTGATACCATACTAGTAATTCAAAGGTTGGTAGATATTGGATCCCTATTGAGGACTAGCCTATTCAAATCCCATAAAGGCAAAGACAAGATATCCAAGGCATCCTTCATATGAGATCCCTCTCTTGGTCCCATGAAAAATATTGTTTTGGATGGAACAACACTACTAAGGGTGAGTATTTAGTTGCTCAAGGTTATTTGACCTTATGCCATAATAATCCCAACCATTCTTCTGACATATTTTCTCGATTGTGGGCTCAAAAGCTCTAGACTAAGATGAGGTTCTCTAATTGGATTTTATTGCATCGTACGATGCTTACTGGTGAGCAACTTATGAAGCATGGTTTGCATGGCCCTTTTAGATGTGAAATATGTGAAGAGAATGTAGAAACTCTCAACCATATTTTTATTGAGTGTACTTTAGCCTCCGAGCTATGGAGGAGAATGGCCACTTTACTTGGCTTATAGTGGTCCATTTTTTTTACTTTTGAACATCTTTGGAGGGATTGGCCTAATCAAGAGGGTGTTGATCATTTTATTAGGTAGTTAGTTTGGATGGGTTCTACCATTCTTCTTTGGAATATTTGGAATGAAAGGAATAGTCAAATTTTTAATAAAGATAGGAAGGATATTCACTATATTTGGCAAAAGACCATAGCCAACTTAGTTGAATCAGTCCATCATCTCCTTAATCACCCCCAAAACTCCCACCAAAGATGGGATCAAGTGATGCAAATATTGAAGATTAAATATTCTAAGGGCAACCAACTTAAAGGGAATGTGAGTATTAGTAAGATGGATAGGACTAGAAATTGGCAACCTCCTCCTAAGGATTTTGGAAAAGTCAATACTGATGGAGCCTCTAGAGGGAACCCTGGAAAAGCCAGTGTGGGAGGAATTGGTAGACCTTCAGATGGCTCCTTGGTTTTTACTTTTGCTAAGAATTTGGGTATTCTTTCTAATAACCTTGTTGAGGGGTATGGTATCCTCAGAGGCCTTCAGGAGGCTACTACGGTTGGATGGTAAAAGGTGTTAGTTGATTTTAACTCTCAACTTATGATTAATATCTTGAAGACTCCTTCTAAGGATCATAAGGTGGATTGGAAAATAAAAAGAATTATTGAGAAAATTCAATTAATCCAGATGGGATTTTTGAAATTTAATTACAATCATGTGGTTAGAGATCAAAACAAAAGTATTAATGCTTTAGCTAATTGGGCTTTGGATAAAGGTGATCTTACTTTTTATGACCACCCTCCTATATGGTGGGCTTCTCAAATTAGGGAAGCTCTTCTTTCTATCATTTCTTTTGATGACTCCAGTTCTGAAGGTATCTAGTTTCTTCTTGCTTTTCTTTTTTTTTCTTCTCTTTGGTTCATTCAGTTTTTTTTAGTTCCCTAGCTCATTCTATTCTTTATTTTGTTTCCTCTGTTGATTCTTTCCTTGTTAGTCTTCTGGTCTAGATAGGTCATTGTTATGTTCAATTTTTTTTTCTTTTTTCTTTTTTATTTTTTTTTGTTTAGTTTTTTAAGGTGGGTGGGTTCTTTTTTTTTGTTTTGTTTTTGTGTTCTTTGTGTTGTTTTTTGTTGTTCATGTGTTTTTGTTGTTTTTTTTTTTTTTTTATGTTTTTTGTTATTGTTATTGTGTTTTTTCATTCTTGTTCTTGGGTTTCTCTTTGTTTGTGTTAATTCATGTTTTTATGTGTGAGTGTTTTCTATGTCTTTTGTTTTTTTTTATTATCTATTGATCATTGTTTTTTATTTTTATTTTTATTTTATATTATTTTAATTTTTTAGGTTTTGGTGTATTTATTTTCATATATTTTTTTTTGGTTATGTCTTTGTAGTGTTATGTTGTTTTTATCTTGTTTGTGTTTTTTTATGTGGTTTTTGTGTTTTTCTATGTGGTTTGTGTTGTGGTTTCTTTTATCTTATTGTGTGTGTTTGGTTGTGCTTTTGTTTTTGACACACTCAAGGAGCATGTTTTTTATTTTATTTTATTATTTTTGGATCTATTTACTTAGTTTTAAATTAGTTTGTGTGTTTGTTTGCTCCTTGAGTATGTCAAATGTGGTAGGCCAGGTCTGAGTCCTGGGAATTTTTTATGGAATTGATACCCCTACCTCCTTGGGTCTTACCCGAAAGTGGCATCCCTTTTGGGATGTTTTCCACAAAAAAAAAAAAAAAAGTAAATACTTAGTTTATTTATATTTTTTTGATTGGTAAAAGGGGTTTTGAAAGGATCCCATAACCTTTCATAAAGAGAAGAAGGTTGGGAGAAGAGTTACCAACCCAAAAAGTAGCTGAAGAAACAGACTCTATGTGAGTTATTAGAGAAAAATAGTTAAATCGGTAAAATTTGAATTAGGACCATCCCGCCCAAAACCATACAGAGGATGGAAAATTTGAATCAGGGCCATTCTACCCAAAACCATACAAAGGATGGAAATTTTGAAATAGGGCCATCCCACCCAAAACCATACAAAGGATGGAAAATTTGAAAGGGTCATCCCGCCCAAAATTTAAAATTGAAATTTGAAAATGAAGTGGAAAAACAAAAAAAAAATGAAATTTTAAAATTGTTCCCACCCACGGTTGTCAAGGGATGTAGTTATAGGATGCAGACTAGGAAGCATCTCTAGGATGTAAACCAAGATGCCAACTGGGATGTAATCCATGAAGCAACAACTAGCTAGGATTTCGATCAAGATACAAATCAAAAATCAATGATAGGAAAGCGAACAGAAAGGAGTAGTAGGACACAGTCCAGGAAGTAGCAGGAACCTAGGGACGCCACAACACAAGCCTGAAAAGTGGAACAACAATCCTGAGGATCTCCTTAGGCTAGGAGATCCTCTTGCACACAGAGGTGAACTTCAAGGAAGCCAAAAGACCCGAGGAAATGAAGGCCCGCAAAACCCAGGCGAAGAGCAGAGATGGGCAGGAAGATTCCAAGGATCCAGATCTGGAGGAGTCAGGATAAACCAAAGTTGTCGACAAAGCATAGGTCCACTCCCCAAATATCGAAGGATGTAGTATGGTATCCTGAGAAACCAAAAAGGATCTAGAACCCTCCATCCCTGAAGATGAATAGCTTCAAGTACTAAACCTGGGAAACCAATCTATCCACTCAATAGCATTCAAAATGCAAGGCCACCCTCAAATCCAAGAAGAAATATCTGAGTGTACACCAAAAGGATCTAGTCCAGTAGCAAGAAGCCCTCGAATAAGATCCTAAAAATAAAACCCACCCACGATAAGGTGCCACCAACGAGCACCCACCCACGACCTAGATATGGAGGAGTCAAGATAAAACAAAGCTTTCGACAAAGCACATGTTCACTCCCCAAATATCAAAGGATGCAGTATGGTACCCTAAGAAACCAAAAAGGATATGGAACCCTCCATCCCTGTAGACGAATAGCTTCAAGGACTGAACCTGGGAATCCAATGGATCCACTCAATAGTATTCAAAACGTAAGGCCACCCTTGAAGCCAATAAGAAAGATCAAAGTGTACACCAAAAGGATCAGATCCAACAACAAAAATCCCCCAAATAGGAACCTGAGAATGAAGCCCACCCATGATAATGGACCACCAACGAGCACCCACCCACGATCTCACCACTCCGCATGAACCAAAGGCACTCTGGCCCCTGGCACCAAGAAGAACACCACCACTATTGGAACTAGAGAAAGAAATATTTGCAGGCCACCAAATCTAGGAAACCCAACATAGCCATGGGGCCAAAAGCAGCCAGGGGATCAACAACCAAAAATTTCCACGGAGTCAAAGGCAGCCAAGGGAACACCCTCAGATAGTTGTAACAAAACACCATACCACTGTATGTGTTCTTGCAAATTCACCCCAGCGGGTTTGGGTCAGTAGATGACCCTTTCCCCTCCTTGGAAAGCCAAAAAAACATGAAACTACTAAACCCAGAAGAAGTGTTGCACCATCCAACCAAGTCCCCGAAACTGACAATGATCCATGAAACACAACTAGCAAGACCCCCAGCAAGAAAAACACCCTGGACACATGCCATAGCAGAGAAATAAGCATGACTAGCAGCCAGATCCAAAGTGGGAGAATAGAAGACCTCCCACTTAAATATTTTCAGAGCACCGGAGCTGGAGCGGGAGGCCTCAACCCATATGTTTTTCAATTTATTTACATTTTTTTTATTTAATGCCCTTTTATTATTCATAATATTACATTAAATTTGAATTTTATATTATAATTTTTTTCTGCACACAAATATAGTTGAGATTAAATTTTATATTTACCTATTTAAATCTTTACAATAAATTTTTACATAAATTCTAAACATAAAATATTGTAGTCATGTGGACCTGATGTCAATAATTTTACTAAAATCCTTTCTAAACATTTAATAAACATATATAAAAACTATAACAATAAGTTAAAAAAATAATTAATAAACATAATTGTTAACATTATTTAATATTTATTTTTTATAAAAATGTAATTATTTTTTAAAAATATTATTAATTTTTTATTGAAATATTATTAATAAAAAAATTAATTATTAAAATTATCTAAAAATGTAAAATTTAGAATGTATATATATGTTTTGAAAGGGTCCCCACCCTTTTACAAAGCGAAAAATAAAAACAAAGAACAATTATCAACAACATATGAAGAGGAACACCAAACTAAACAAGAGACACCAACCAGGAAGAGAGCAAGAAAAATATAGGGTATGCAGTCCCACAGTCAAAAATATCATAGAATCGAAAAATAAAGGATACGTAGAACAAAAACCGGAAAACAAGTTTCAAGAAACCAACAAAACAAGCCGTAGGACTTTTTACCTGGTCCTAAATTTTTCTTCATCGAAGCAAGGAGTTCACAATCTAGGGAGGGTTCTTCATCAATTATTTTAGAACACCTCACCATCATTGTCTCCACATGATGAGTTGATACCTTGCACTTTGGGCATTTGTATCTTGGCTCTAACCATATTTCAAACAGGGTCTTCTACTCAAATCCTTTAGAACTCAGACCCTTTTTGGGTAAGCGTCCTTTTATCTTAACACTTGCAACGTCAGTCAAACATTTCTTCTAAAGCAACTCAGAAGCTAATGTCTCGGATAGCAAGGGAATGACAAGAGATGAAGCCTCAAGAGGAGGAGACTCCTCATTCACAAGACAAGATACTTGATTAGGATCAGTGGAAGCTTTTCTACTATTCAAAATATATCCAGGACCAACCTTTCTTTTTATTGTTGCCCACATCAGTCTCAGATTTTTCCTAACTCCTAGTGTTGGATTGGGGACATGAGAGACCAGATCTGATGGGGGATAGAAGGGCATCACAAATTTGGTCAAGTCTTCAGTAGGGATATTGGGGGACTCAAGGGCTCTGGAAAAAATTGTAACTATGGTTTTGGTGACTTGGTCACTTAGAGATAAGAAATGATTAGGACTCTCAATTAAGTGGCGTATCTGATTAGGAATGTCCTCAGTATGTGAAGGCACCCGAGGTTGAGTGGATGCTTTCTTTACCTTATCAATTTGGTTCTTTCTTTAGAAATACTGCATATTCTGATCGCTTTTTGGTTCTTTCCTATCACGGAGTCCATCCTTTTTCATTTCTTTCCTCAAATATGGGTATTGAGTTCTAAGGTGACCTGATTTTGGTATTCAATGTAAAATTATGGTTTATTCTCATACTTCATTACTTGTTTACTATGATAGGATCCCGAAGTGAGATCAACGTAGGTGGAGAAATTTGAGTCCATATTTGTAGTGACACAGATGCGGGCATAAATTAGTCGGGTTCTTGCTTGTAGACCAAGTCTAATCCAAATTGGTGCCATATTTCTGCTCTGAGTCTCAAGGTCAAAATCCTCTCTCGACCTTTTCAAGAAGAGACTTCTTCGACCTAAGAACCAGGGCCCACCAATGAGCATTCTACCTGTATCCTCAGGGTTATTTAATGTGATCATGAAAAAACTTCTAGGAAGAGCAACCCAGATTGCCATTGGGTCATCATTTCATGAAAGACCATTTTCGAACAAACTTGATGTTTGAACGTGCGCCAACAAACTTCCCGACCAAAAATAAGGATTCTTGAAAAATCAAAGGTGCCATTACCTCAGGTAGAATGATAATCTCTCTGTTTGAAATTGTGAGGAATTAAGTCTTAATTAATGGGTATAGATGACCTTGAATCATATCGAACTTTATCCGCAAAGAAACTAGAAGCAACCACCCTCAAGAAATTCAATTTTTTGAGAATCCCCTACTCCTGAAGAACTAGACATTCTCCCATAGCGTAAAGTAATCAACTCGGCATACACTATTGTGATTAAACTTAATTATATAAAATTATATGAATAATAAATTCAAATTATTAATAAAAAATATAGTTATTAAAATTATTTTGTTTATTATTATTTGTATAGAAAGCTTTTATTATTATACAAATATATTATAAAAACGTAACAGTTTAATAAATAAATTAAAATTTAAAAAAAATTTAACCTGTTTAACTCATATACTTTAATGTAAATTTCAAACCATGTTATAAACGAGACTTTTTCTTCATAGCTGTACTACGAACGAGTAGTGCTACTCTGAGTCTTTGAATGGAAATTCCAGACTGAGAAAGACACTTCACAGCGACTACTACACTTTAAAGGTATTACCAGTTTAATGTATGCAGAGCTGGTTGGCATAGACCTCTATTTTAGATAGGGAACTGGTATAGCATGGCACGGCAACTGGTATAGCATGGCACGGCATTGTATGCAAATTTCAAACTATGTTATAAATGAAATTTTATCTTCACAGCTGTACTACGAACGAGTACTACTACTCTTTGAATGGGAATGCCAGACTGAGAAAGACACTACATAGCAACTACTACACTTCAAAGGTAGTACAAGTTTACTGTATGCAGAGCTGGTTGCCACATCTCTATTTTAGAATAGGCAACTGGTATGGCATGGCATGTCTAATAATGCCAAGTTTACTGTATGCAGAGCTGGTTGCCACAGACCTCTATTTTAGAATAGGCATGGTATGGCATTTCTAATAATGCCGAGTAAATATGGGAGAAAATGGTGCTTCACTTTGGACTAAGACTTCTTCCACTGGCCTAATATATATATTCAATGAATTGATGTGGGCCTAATTTTTTTTTTGGTAAGTTGAAAGAATTAAATTAGAACATTATTTTGAAAAGGGACCTCAAAACCGTGGTACATAAGCAACAGTGTTGCAGTAATACAATAAAACCAAAGATAAAGCTCATGACTAGGGGACAAGTCCCTAAGAAGCAGAACGGGGATCAAAAGACACCACAACTACTAGAAAACTGAACCAAAGACAAAGGAGGCCCCAAGCCCTCCTACAGAGGCAATGAGCAGATAGCAAAACTAAGAAATTGCAACAGGAGAATTCCATAGCAAACAAAATTCGAAAGGCCCACTTGTTTGACAAAAGTAAATATGAGAAATATTGCGGGGACCTTTACCGTGATTCTAAGGAGGGCCCACATAAAAGTACAAACAAAATGTATAACAAATTTTGAAACAAATTTAGCACCCATGAGCTTTATCACTTCTGGCCAAGTCAGCAATGTTGGGAGGAAAGTCATCATACCAAATGGAGAGGTCTTCAATGGTGGTTCCCATGTTGGCAAGATAATCAGCTACTTTATTGGACTCTCTGTAAGTGTGTTTTACCAGAAACTCCTATCATTGTGAAATAATTCTGCATATTTCCTTAATCATAACTCTATTTTGTCATGATGGTTCTTTGACATTTTTAATGTAGTTTATTATATTTAATGCATCTCCTTCAATGATAATTTTATTGTCAAAGGTCATTGGGAGGGCCATTCCTTCTACCCCCTTGGGGGGGCTCCGAAGGTGACTTCCTATGGAAGTCTTGTTCCTCTTCCTTGCATCCCTTCCCTAGCCCTATCCCAGATCCCTATTCCTATCTCAGCTTCCATGACACTTCTTTAACCCTTATTTCATGGTAGGATGGTGTTGCAGACGATCTCTTTGGGGTGGGAGATCACTGATCCAATGTTATACCCCTTCCCTTTCCCTGTGGTGGGGTTTTCCTTCGGTGCCTGGGTCCTGGGATGGGTTTGGGTTCTTCCTTGGGACTTCCCCTAGGTTTTCTGGGTTATTCAGGGATTTTTCCTTGGATTTCCTAGTTTTTCTTAGGTATTTGAGGTGTCTTCTTGACGTGTGCCCATGGAGGATCTTCAATTACGGAATGTTGGGCCTGTAGGAATGTGGCTTCTTGAGCAGTTTTGCACAACATCCTTTTGGTATTGGGGAGGATCTTGTGTTTTCTTCTGTGACTTTGCTTTTCGGGATTGATGTTGCGAGACCTGCGGGATTTTAGTTTCTTTCGTGGTCTGCCCGGAGGACCTCTGTTTTTCTTCTTGTTGTTTCCTTGTAGGTTTTCCTCATATTTTTCATAGAAGTTGTTCAGTGGTGGCGTTGAAGGCTATCTAGTATTTTTGGCTGCTTCCTTTCTTTCTGGGCTTCATCGCAGGGTTATGCATAGTGGCTATTTATCGCCAAATTGGCTAAAATTAGGATTTTTGAAAATTGGAATTGGCTAATATTTGGGACCATGGCCCATTAGCCAAAAAATTCTAGGTACAAATTTTTTTTCGGGTCGATTCGCCCCAATTTTATAATAATTTGACCATTTTAAGTTTAAATTTCCAATATTACCCCTAATAATAGTGAACCTTCTACATGCATTTGGATACTATTCGCCTTGATTTCAAAAATGATTTGCCAAATTTTTATAAATACATTTTGGGTCCGACACCTTACGCATAACCCTACTTCATTGTCTGCAGCTGGGCTTCCTTGTGACTCATTCCCCTTGGGTTCCTTGGTAACTTTCCTACCTTTTTTCCATGGTGTGTGTTCTGCATCTGCTGCTTCCTCTCCTGGAATGAAGTCCTTGAAGGCTTTTTTCTTCTTTGCAAGAGGACTTTGTGGCCTTTGGAGTTCCTCTATCTTCTGACCTATTTTTTAGGCTGTGTTCCAATGCTTGAGGATTTTCTGGCTTGAGGAAATCCTCAATTGGTTGTTCCACCTTTCAGGCTTGCAAGGGATTCGATTTTTCTCAGTTTGAGTGATTCTACGGCGTCCCTGGTTGCTTCTCGTCCTTGTTCAAGCATGATTTTATGCAATTTTGGTTCCTCTGCTCCACCCTTTGGTGTAGGGTAGTTTTCTGCACTCAGTCGATTTTCCCCTACGTGGGAAGGTTGTTTTTTTTATGGTTTCTGGTTTCCCTTGGGTGGTTTAGCGCTTTTTTCTCTTCCCGCCCTTGGGATGGTTCAAATTTAAACTTATGTTCCTGGTTTCTTTTTCCGCTTTTGGGAAGTTTCAAATTTTGATTTTAGGCGGGTTTTCTATTGCCTCCTACTGCCTTCTCCTTTCCCACCCAACAGGCTTTTAAAATTTTGTACCGCGCTTTTTTTCCTCACGACTTTCTTGTTTTCTTTCCTAAAGGTGTTCCTCAAGGCTTTTCTCAAGCCTTTCATGTTGTCCTTCCTTGGACTGTTCCTCTTGAAGTTTGTTGTAATCAAGTTTTGGGATTCTTGATAAAAACCCACTTTTAATTCAACTTAACTTACCCAAAAAAAAATTATTGTCAAAGTTTTGAATAAGAGAAACACCTCTCCACAAAGCACAAATTAAAATCATTAAAGATAGAATTCATGTTAATATGTATTTTAGAACTAATTTTGATTCATTTCTCATGCTTGATTCTCTTATATTGATTGCCTCAAATGACATAGAATTCACACTAAGGGAAAATTGTTCATAAATAAATTGTTACCCACAAGTTTTAAATATTGTCTGCTTTGATAAATCATAGTTTTCTAGTTATTTGACGGGTCACATTATCTTCAGTGGTTAGTTAAAATGTAATATCGTTATCTTCATTGGTTGGTTAAAATGACATATAAGTAATATAATACAACATTGATAGTTGATGTTTCCACGAACACGTGTTCATAGCTCTTACGAGTACAATGACCTTCATTGATTGCATATAGATTTCAGCTATTCTTCAATAAATATTGAAGAATTATATTTAATAGTGTAAATTGTTATATATTGTGAGCAGTAGTTCAATCGAAAATAATGTGCCTATAAATTATTAATAATTGTATGCATAAATATTATAATCTTTTTATTTATTAAATAATTGATAATAATGATAAATTTTTATATATCAATAATATAAGTTTTATTTATTAAATAATTGATAATAATGATAAATTTTTATTTATTAATAATATAAGTTATATTTATGTATAGTAATTAATCTTATCTATTTATCTTTTCAAGTAAGATCTATGAAACAAGGGTATTATTTTTTAAGTGGCATGCTATTGTAATGAACAAGGAGATTCACTTTTAGTAATGGTGATCTAATAGGTGGTTGAATATAGGTAAGAAAAGTCTTTCAAATAAGATAACCAATAATTGTGATAAATTAGTAAGGTATATAACGTGAATTGTAATGCAAGGCTAACATGACATTTGGATTTTGATTTATAATATATCATGATATTTTTGTAATAATACTTGTTGTCTAATTCTTATAAATGTGATTTTCAAAGATTAATTATTATAATAAATTTTATGAAGATTAGAATTCAAGTATTTAAAATGTATATATATTAATATTATGTTATCATTTCATTAATAAGTTGTGTGTGATTTTTATCGGAAGAAACTCTTATTAAAATAGCAAAATATTAAATTTATTATTAAGTTAATTAAACTATATCTAAAGCACATTTTCTTTTATCACAAATATTTTTCGTTTCTTTTTTTATTAAATATATTTTTCAACTTCCACGAAGTGCTATGTTTCTAAAATTATCTCCTTGACATGATTTTTATTAAGAGATAAAATCTCAATTGGTTGGATTCTAAAATTTTATTTTCACCAAGATGATTGACTAAATTATTGCTACTTGATTTCCTTCTTTATACGTGCTCACATTTTAAGGATATTTCCTCCAATAATAGATAATGAACATAGACAATAGTGATATTTTTTATCTATTATTTTTAATAATATTAATGATAATTTGTGAATCCCCCTCGATTGAAATATACTTATATCCCTTTTCTATTGCAATTTGAATCCTTGTAATAAGTTCTTTAGCCTCTACATGGTTGGTCGGTAAATATTAATATGATTTTAAGTAAGTGAGGAGAATTTTGCCTTCATTATTGTAAAAATACCACCTCCACCAACTTTTTCTAGATTTCCTTTAGAAGCACAATCAAAATTAATTTTGATAAACCCAATTTCTAGACATTTCTATTTTACCCTAGATTGAAGTAGATCCTTTGTTTTAGTGCTATTATTATAGATGACTCTTCCATGAATGTTCAAATCTTATAACCCCATTATTACCTCCTCTTTTTCCATTTTTAAGACTTTCCATGATGAGCACCACATATGTAGACATTCTATAAGAGAGACAATAGTATAGTTACAATCTTGGGCCTATCGCTCTCCTTCCTGTGTTAACCCTTGAGGGGGGATTTCCCTCATGGAAATCCCCGAGGGAAATCCCCCCCTCAAATTTTTCCCCCTCCAATCCTTCCCTCTCTAAAAGGCTCAAGGAGTATGCTCTCCATATTTGTGGATCGGAAACCAGAAAGCAAATTGGAGAAGGAGAGGATTTCATGGCTACCCCTAAAGCTTCAAGCTTGGAGTCATGAAAGTATTTTTTGAATTTTTTTTATGGGTGATGAATCCAATTTTTTTCTGTGTGAATCACATGAGTTCGATGGGAATAGGACAGATCTTATTCCTTTCAAACCATAAATTTAAATAAATTATGGAAGGTCTAATCATCCTTAGGATACATAATGCTTTAAATTTTTAATAATTAATCCAATATTTCATAAACTCTTTCAATGTTGATGGAGCTACCCAATATATTTTTATATTTAAAAAAGTAACCCTAAATAATATAAGCAAAGAGAAAATAAAGTAGTAAATACTATGATGTTTCTAAATCCTTCTCACATGAGGCATATCTAAAAGGTCCATGATATTATCTTCTTTTTAGCCTTTCTCCTATAGGGATGTTACTTTGAACAACTAACCAAATGAATGTTGAAGCCTTAGAAAGATATGCTAGTGACCAAACATTCTTTCACTAAAAAAAATTGGATGTAGGAAATTTGGATTTTTCTATATCCTCATATCCTAATATGACCAAGTATCCACCATCATTTTATAGATTCCAAACCAAATCATATTTTCATGTAAAAATTAAAAAATAATACTCTTAAAGCATCTATAACATCCCAAGTTTACTCACTTGGTTGTACCACAAAATCAAGCCAAGAAATTTCTCAAGGTAATTTTTTTTCTAAATTTATTGTTTTCAACCTAGATAGTGCTTTCATATTCATAGCATTTATGTTTCACTCAATGAGTATTTAATACAAATTTTTAATTAGTACATGCATATCAAATCACTTTTGGGTTTCAATACTACTATAGACAACCACCCAAGTGGATGAGATTAGCTAAATCTAGTAAAAGATCCCATTATGTGGATTCAACTTGTCTCATTTATCATCCTTTTGTTCTAGCATGAGAGTTAAACCACGGATGGGATTATCCTTTAGGACCCATAACATCTAAAGGGGGGATGCATACTCTCCTCATCCCTTAACATATTGAACCATCAATTAATTAGTTGACTTGTTCTAGTAATTGTATGTAAGGGGGTTAGCATGAATATGCCTAGTGTCTAGTTATCTATCCATTATCTCTAGAATTGAATAGATCTATTTCAATACCCTCACCTTGGTCTTATTTGCATTATCTATTATGAGTCATGATGGTTGTTCCATACCAATCGTCATGGCAAAATGAGCTTAATTTTCATACTTATTCCCTATAGCCAAATGGTACAAGGACTTATCACTTGTACTCCTAGGCAACAACCTCGAGGTAGCATCCCATACCACCCCTTGTTACTATTTCTAACTAAGTCAGTTATTCCCATCTATTCTATCAGAAAAATAGTTGCTCTTGAGTCATGTTCTATGCTTACATGCATCTCAACATCATTGGGTATTTTGAAGCCACTCATTTTCAGTGGTATTAATTTTTGTTCATACTTTTCGATAAACTAATATTTAGTTTTTGGTTATTTCTCATGGCTTTAGTAATTTCCCTAATGTTGTGCAGGTTAAATATAATAAGCTCCCAATGCTAGATTTCACATTCAACATGTCATTAAATCCACCATTTACTAATTAAAATAACCTATAGCATTAAAAATAAATATTAACAACTATTTTTTTTTTTGGTATTAATTTAAAGAGAGGGTTTTGAAATGGTCCCCACAACCTTATACATATAGCCAAAATCTCAACCATAATAACATTATCCAAAATATTATACCTATTAGGAATAACCGAGAGAGTTTAATTCCTAATAACCATAATGATTCCAAAGAGAACTTAGAAAAGCACAACGCTTTGAAGGTAAAACAAACTCTAAAAAACTTTGATAAAAGGGCAAAGCGAGACCGAAAACCCCTTCCAACGAGAGCCAAAGGGATTTCTAACTCCTCATTACAAAAATAAAGCATCATGAGCCTCTTTCCTAGCAAGGGAGACTACATCATTCGGGATATCATTTTTCCACACCAAAAAAGTAGCATAGTGGACACCACGATTGGCCAACATATCGGCCAGTGCATTCCCCTCACGGAACACATGGCGAATGTTCACCTGTTCAAAAGCATACAATAATATCCTAGCTTCAACAATAAGATTGAGAACATTCTAGCTAGGTGTACACTCCCCTTTGAGAATCTTGATTTTGTTTAAAGATTTTCCTTCAATTTCCACATTCTGACAGTGAGCATCCACTAACAATTTCACCCCCATATAAGTTGCATGAGCCTCCATGAAGTGTGAATATTGGGAATCAAGGGGTTCATAAAATGCCATGAGGATGTCATCATTCTTGTTTCGCACAATGCCACCTGCTCCAGCCTTGTTAGGGTTACCCTTTGAGGCCCCATTGAAGTTGAGTTTTATCCAATTGGGAGCTAGATGGACCCACTTAATTCCTGCTCTAGGGTCAGGTTTGGATGGGTCCGAGGAAGGGGGCTCCAACCCAATTTAAATTCTAAATCAACTTTGTCAGAGGAGGAGGGCACCTTGGGCAGTTTACCCACAAAGGCAGCCAAGACATTCTCTGACGCTCTGTTAATGATCTTAGTACCCACCCTGATAGCATCGGTCTCAACGTCATTAAAATAACGGGCATTTCGTTCTTTCCACACCCCCCACCATGCATGGGGAAGCATAATTTTCCACAACCAAGATAGTTGTTGGGACACGAACGATGAACACCATTGAAGGATGTTGTCCATTGACGTACCTAGAAACACCCAATAAATGTTAAACCAATTAAAAATAAACATAAATACCTGCCATGTGAATGGGTAGCTGAGGAGTAGATGTTGCGTGGATTCCCAATTCGATTTGCACAGATAGTATCCGTTCACCATAATGCAACCCCTCTTTCGAATATTCTCCAAAGAAAGTATTTTATTTTGAACCGCCAGCTAGAAATAAATATTAACAACAATTTTAAGTATATGACAATAATAAAGATTCTTTTCTATCATTACCACCCTCAATTCAACCATTTAACACGTGCCCAATTCAAAGCACATACTTTGTAATCATTACTTTGTCTACTAGTTTGAGAGGTATAATTTGTTTTTTGTATAATACTCGGGTTTCAGTTTGTATCAAATCATTTCTAAAATTATTCACATACCTAAGTTAATACTTCACCTAAGCTTCTATGGTTTTATAACAAGATTTTGCAAATTTTCAAACCTAATCCCAAATTCAATTAAAGCTCATACTTTGATTACTCTATGGTATCCTTGGTTTATTTATGATTTAAAAAAAAAACTCTACATTAATCCATTACATAAACTTCTAACTTAACTAAAGATAAAGGAAATACTACTTTATGTTGAGTTTGTAATAAATCCCTCTTTGCACACTATTTATTTCCTATATATATCGATATAAGGAAATAATCCAACCTTTACATCATGGTAACATAATACTATTCTTTACTGTAAATAAATATAGGAGAAGAATAATATAGTCAATATGCAGTCACATAATATACCACAGGTAGTTAAAACTTGTAACTTATGTCTCAAAAATAACACCCCTACCATAAATGTTAGGGTAAATTTTTCCTCTAATGGTTTTCTATTTGAATTTTTTTGTTAGAGTAATTTCATTTCTTAGCTACCGCTTACATGGCCTCATATAGAAAAAATAAATTTAATAAAATCTTAACTTGAAAACTTGATTCTTACCATTCCTAACAAGCATTTGGAATATTAACATTATTTTATTTAGTATCCTTCTAAGTATTATTTGGAATATTGACAAGCATTTGGTAAATCAATAGTTATACGTTGTTCAAATCTCAATTCACCACTACGACTAGCTTACATATACATATACTTCATTCATTACCAAAAAATATTTATTTCACTTCTACTCCTAGTTTTATTTTTTTTTTAATAGTAATATATTAGAACATGTAACTTAGACATGGTATCTTCAATTCAAAATTATTGAAACTGTAACTGAGTAATGGTGACACACACGACTTAATAACTTACAATGACCAATACTCAAATATGCATTTTTATTAATTAATTCCAGAATTTCATGTCTATTCAGGAAACAAAGAAAACCAAAACAACAACAGTATCTTAACTGGAAATTACAACAACATATAATATTGTATTTTTGGTTCACTTCTACCCAACCACAATACAATATATAATAAATGAGTGCAGGTCAATTCACAATTTCCTATCAAAAGGTGTCAATAGAGTCTAGTACATATCACTCTTCATATTAATGCAAGTCTTTAGGCTTATCTACAAGTGGATTGTTCTCAGTATTTTAACATCTTATTCCACCAATTAAGTAATGTATTCAAATATTTGGATAACATACAAAGAAATATCAACTTAAAGGAGATACATATAGATTTTTCTTCTTTGGATAATACATCCTTTAATTTCAACTATGGCTATAGGTTGTAAACCCTCCATATTTCAATTTTTTCAATGAAAGAGCATGACTTTGTGGTGAACTAGGTTTAACTCCTATAATAGTCTGGAGATTTCTTGATCAATTTCACCTTAAACATCCCTAGCCAAGGTAAATCCATAGGTCCTCACATCATCTCATTTCTAGAGCATCTAGGTTAGTTTGTATGTATGAGTAAACACCTTTCGTCTCTATGTTCATCATCTAGGGAAAAGTAAAATACTATAGGGGATCAGATGTGGCTCCTATAAAGGAAAGATATGCTTCTATATTTTTAACAACAAGCCCACCCAATTTATACAATACATGGACACAACCATAATAAATCATATATTAAAAAAAAACATAGCACCAAAGTCATGAAACCTCCATTTACTTATCTACACTTCAATTTATTACATAGGTAGACACTATCAATGTTTCCCAACTCATGCTCAGAGTTTATTAGATTCACTCTATATTTTCATATATATATATATATATATATATATATATATATATATATATATATATATATATATATATATATATATATATATATATATATTCCTATACCCAGTATTCCACCTATACTACATACATAAAAATGAAATATTTGCATTCATAGAAAAATACAAGCGTTATAGCCATCCTTAACCATACCAAATTCCTTTAAGCATATAAAATTGAAATAAATTGTTTCAGTATATGTGTATATATTTCTAGAATGCAAAGTAACCTATTCCTTTTCAAGTGAAACATCACAAAACACATTCCATACAAAGCTAAAACTAAAAAATATATTCCAACCTATGAAATAACTCCTATGCAAGTTTTCCTCTTCACTTCATTTTTCCAAGTGTCAACATTCGTGTCTCCATTTCATAAAATCCAAATTTTGTTATTTTTTTTAAACATGCAATGTTGAATATTACCTTCTCCATCTCACTTCCAAAATTTTCCCCAAAAACCTGGGAAACACAACTAAACCATTTTAATGCATGACACCCAAATCAAAAATATATGTAGCCACAATACTACACACACTTCCGATGAACACAACCACCATAGTGTAGTTTATCCTTTTTTTATTCATCCTAGTTCCTTATTTTTTTAATAACAATAATAATGGTATACACATATCTGAAAGCCACAATTCACGTAAAATCATTTTTATTTAACTTCAGAGTTTATTTCTCACTTATTATCACTATATTCTTTTGTTTTATTTCCATACAATAAAACATTAAACATATTCACAACTTAGTAAAGAGTGGCTCCCATGTTCCTGATATTTTCATTTCCACATAAAACCATATGCTTGTCTTCTTTCATGTCAATAAATGAATACACACATTCAAAATAAAACACTTGCATAATGCAAAACACCCATGATGCATCTATATGATATGCAATTTAGGTGAGCTTCCATGTACTCACGAGTCGAATCATCACATCTCGTTTTACCTTTTCTTCAATAGCCTTCTTCTAACCATTGGAGGAATACACCTAGTCTTGCATTCATAGTATCCGTCAGTAGTACTCCATTATAAAATAAAAGGTAAGTTTTAAAACATCAATTGTATTGCAATAAAATATTGTACGGGGAGGGTCGTTACATCATCCCCCACTAAAAATGAACACAATACCTATGTTCAGTGTATAATGAAATGGAAAGATTTGACACATATTCATTTACGTAGTTCCTAATATAATCATCAATAAAAATACTTTCACAAATTATACATCATGTAATCATATTCATTCATGAATCAACAATAATTTAAACTTGATTGCATATTCTATTCATATGATGTTTCATATTGCATTAAACCACATATTCATGCACAAACCAAAACATACACAAAACTACTCTACTCAGTAGTCCCATCACACATCCATATATACATATACATATACATCATCAAATCATATAATTTGTTCTAAAATATCTATGCCTACTCAAATAGATAAGGAAACTACTACTGTATATCTACCACATTTTCCCACATGGCATTTATGTCCAAGTAGACGTCCCATTGGACCCGACATTGCTCTATGTTCCAATATATTAGGTTCTTGGTTCTATCACCAAGTACATGAATAAATAAAACTTCAATTTTCATTGGATCTGACATCTATAAATTGGGATCAAAAATCCAAAATGTGAGTGGGATCAAAGATGTACTTCCTAATGAGGGACACATGAAAGATATTATGGATTTTGGATAAGCTTGGCAACAGAGCAAGATTATATGCAAGAGGGCTTATCTTGCCTACAATTTTATTGAACCCATATATCTTGGGTCAAGTTTGGAATATTTAATAGAACTTTTAGTTGGTTTCACCCTTAAGAATACTTTGTCTTCCATATAATATATCCTTAGTGTACTTTTGAGGTCTGTGTAGCTCTTTTGGTGATCAATGGTCTCCTTCATCTTCTAGTAAATTCTTTTCAATTGATCTTCCATTTATTTTATAGTTTTTTGTCCAATCACTACTCGATATTTAGGACTATCCCATGTTAATGGAGTCTTATATCTTCTTCCAAATAAGGTTTCAAAGTGTACCATACCTAGTGATGCATGGTGATTTTTATTGTATGTAAACTCGACTAGGTATAAGTAATATACCCATTTGGTATGTTGATCCATATAGTACATTTTCAACATATCTTCTAAAGCCTGATTCACCCTCTTAGTCTATTCATCTATCTTAGGATGGTAGGCTAAACTGATATTCAATTTAGTTCTCAATGCTTCATGCAAAGCCTACCAAAATATAGAGGTAAAGTAAGAATATCTATCTGAGATTATAACTTCTGGAAATCCATGCAGTCTTACCACTTCCTTGGAAAATTTTCTCACTATTGTAGGTGCATCATCTTGTACATTACTAGACATAAAAAATGTAACCTTGGTTAACTCATCCACAACTACCAGGATTGCATCATGCCTAAACCTTGTTTTAGGTAGAACCACTATGAAGTCCATTGAAACCACCTACCATTTATCCATAGGTATATCATATGGGTACAATCTACCTGTCAAATGAAAATGTTTTGGTTTCACTTTCTAGCACTCCAAGCACCTGGACACATAATTAGTGATTTATTTTTCATACCTGGAAAATAGTAGGTATTTCTCAAGCTCTCACACATCTTTACCCCTTCAAGATACACTAAATAAGGAGTATTGTGTACCTTTTTAAGGATTTATTTTCTCAATCCACCCATATTTGGAACAACCAATCTGTTCTTATAATACAAGTCATCTCTATATACAAAACATATATCTTTTCCAAGTTATTGCTCAATTTGAGCATTAAATGACTTGTAAAATTCACCTTTATATTGTAGATATTTAATTTGATCTAACAAATTATAATGACATTTTGTCATTGCATCCATGCACCCTCTCCTACTTAGAGCATCAACGACATTGTTTTCCTTATCCTTAATATACTCAATGCCAAAATCATACTTAACTAGAATTTCCATCAAACATCATTGCCTAGCCTTCAATAAAGGTTGATTAAATATATATCTTAAACTATGGTGATTTTTCTTCAATTCAAACCGATTCTCCAACAAATAGTACCTCCAAATATTAAGGGCATGTACAACAATTGCCAACTCCAAGTCATGAGTAGCATAATTCACCTCATGCCTCTTAAGATTCCTTGATTCGAAGGCAATAAATGTATCTTACTGGGTCAAAATCCCTCCTAATACCTTAATTGATGCATATTATTATTAGGATTATGTAATTGAATAATTAGTACGGTTGAAAACCTTCTTTCAAAATTTGAAAGGCCTCTTCACACTGCTCTATCAATTTAAAGGCTTTATATTTTCTTTGAAATTTTATAATAGGTTGGAAAATTCTTGAGAAACCTCTAACAAATTGTATATAATAGACTACAATCCCTATAAAAATTTGCACCGTAGTCACATTAGCAGGTGCAAGCTAATCAACAATTGCTTCTATTTTCTTGGGATTGATTACAATCCTCTCAAAAAAGACAATATGTCCCAAATAATGTACTTATGGAGTATACAATTTACACTTTGATAGCTTTCCATATAACTTATTCTTTTTAATAATATCAAGTATAGTTCTTATATGTTGATCATGTTCCTCCTTATTCTTGGAATATATCAATATGTTAGCAAGAAACAAAAGCACAAACCGGCCCAACTGCTATCTAAAAATTCTATTCATGATATTCATGAATACGGTTGGGGCATTAGTTAGCCCAAAAGGTAGAAATATAAACTCAAAATACTCGTACCTTGATCTAAAATATGTTTTAGAAGTGTATTCTGTTTTAATCCTTAACTGATGATAGCTAGAACTTCGATCAATCTTCAAAAAAATGGTTGCTCCTTTTAGCTAATCGAATAGATCATTAATTCTAGGTAATGAGTACCTTTTTTGATAGTAACCTTATTCAAAATTTGATAATCTATGCACGTCCTCAAGGTACCTTATTTCTTCTTAAAAAACAATATAGGATCTTCCTATGGTGACACACAGGGCTTGATTAATTCTTTCTCTAATAAATCCTAAAGTTACATCTTGAGCTCTTATAGCTAAATAGAGTCATTCTATACAGTGCCCTTGTAATGGATGCAACTCCATGCATTAACTCTACAAAAAAATTAAACTCTCTTTTAGGAGGTAACCCTAGAAGGTCCTTTGAAAACACATATTTGAATTCTCTCAAAATAGGATTCTTTTGGAAGACGTCATATTCTAGTTCAGTCTGTTCTTTCTTATTTATTTTCACTACAAAAACCATTCCTCTGTTCCTAATGGCTTTCTTAATCTATGTTGCAGTTAGTAATGTAGATTAATTACTCAATGATCACAATGAATTCTAATCCTTTGATTAGATTCATCCATAAACTCCACCCATATCTCTTCAAAGTTCAAAAGAGTCTTATAGGCTTTTAACCAATCAACACCAAGGATGATGTCAAAGACATATAAAGGTGCTACATACAAATGCTAATTGGTTTTTCCTTGGGGTAAAATAATGTGATGATAAAATAGAAATTGGTTTACTTGATAAGTATACCCTACCACCTTCCAACCACTTTCTATAAATCTAAGTCTTTCAGGTATATACCTCACTAATCTAGTGGAAATAAAATTATCATTCAATCCACTATCGATTAAAATATGTACATCATTATCATAAATTTTGTCATTTAAAAAGAAATGAGTAACTTGACCATCAAGTATGGGACTACCTATTGCCACAAGGATTTTGTTGGTGGCTTCTTCTAGAGATTTATAGTGAAGATCAGCTTTGAGGGGACACTTGTTGGCATAGTGAGAACCTTTGCAAATGTAATAACCATTTGTGAGATCTCTGCTACCCTTGTTGTTACTTTCATTACTGCTTTGGGATGCAACATATTTAGTCTTCCCCTATTATGATGGCCCTAGATCATTTATCCTAAGGTATTCTTTGCCATATTTCCTGAGCTTGTTGTCTTGAGTAGTATTTCTAGTTTTGCCTCCTTGTCTATTATGATCTCCTCCTTTAGGATTTTTACTTTGCTCCCTAATCCACTTCATAAATCATACACTTTTACACTTCTTAAGATCATATTTTCCTTTTTTAGTCAGTTTTTGGTAATTGAAATAAGCCTTTTTAGCTTCTTGATAGGCTTCTTCTTGCCTAGATAAATAAAATTCTTTAGGAGTATTTTCAGGATTAAGCATATTCACCTTAGTCCTAATTTTAGGATATAATCCTATTATAAGAAACTGCACCTTCATGTCCTCCATGTTCTCATAATAAGGTACTAGTTGGATAAATTCCTAATAATAAGCCCAAACTATTATTAATCCTTGTTGCAAATTAGTGAATTTCTAAAATTTCTCTGCTACATTACCTTCACTTATGTCATTAAACTTGGGATTCATGACCTTCATTAGGTCCTTGGTCAACTCAATGCCCACTCTAGTGCCACCTGATCTTGTAGGCTCATTGGGTGCTTCCACGGAGCTACCTATAGTTTTTATTTCCCTGGTCAAGTCCTCAATTAGTTTTTGTTGTTTATCTATTAAATATTGTTGTTGATCAAAATGTGTTTACAATAGTTAAATTATTTTTACCAATTTTTCTTCCCTTCCACTAGGCTCATTTGGTGGGCATTCAATCAACTATTTCATTCCTCTTTCTCCTTGAGGACCTTCTCTTTTGCTCCCTATCCATGGTCCTTTAGAGGTATTACAATGGATTCCTCTTGTTCACTTCCCATGGGATTCTTGGAACTTCCACCTCACCACCAATGTGCCATTAGACCTGTAGAGAAAATAAGCAAGTTACTTTATCAACTTTCAATTTTTTCAACAAATTATTTAATAGTATCCCTATAATGCTAAGGATCTCTTCTACTCTAATACCACATGTAACAACCCAAGCCTACTCACCTAGTTGTACCATAAAATCAAGCCAAGAAATTTCTTAGAATTTTTTTTTTCAACCTAGATAGTGCTTTAATGTTCATAGCATTTATGTTTCATCCAATGAATCTTTAAAAAAAAAATTAATCAGTACAAGCATATCAAATTACTTTTGGGTTTAAATACTATTGCAGATAACCAACCAAGTGGTCGAGATTGACAAAATCTTGTAAAAGGTGCCATAATGTGAATTCAACTTATCTCTTTTATCATCCTATTATTTTGGCATGAGGTTCAAACCATGTTTGGGGTTATACTTTAGGGCCCATAACACCTAAAGTGTGGATGCATACTCTCCTCATCCTTTAACATATTGAACCTTTGACTAATCCATTGACTTGTTCTAGTAATTATATGTAAGGGGGTTAGCGTACATATGCCTAGTGTCTAGTTGTATGTCCATTATCTTTGGAGCTGGCTAGAGCCATATCAATACCCTAATATTTGTCTTAATCTCATTATCCATTATGAATCACAATAGTTATCCTATTCCAATCATCATGGCAGCACAAGCTTATTTTTCATACTTGTTCCCTATAGCCAAATGGTACAAGGACTTATCACTTGTACACTCAGGTAGCAATTTAGAGGTGGCATCCCATACGGATCCTCATTACTATTTCTAACTAGGTCACTTATTATGACCTATTCCATTAGTAAAATAGTTTCTCTTGAGTCATATTGCATGCTTACTCGTATCTCAAAAACATTGGGTTTTTTTAAGCCATTCATTTTCACTAACATTAATTATTGTTCATCCTTATCAATAAACTAATATTTATTTTTTGGTTATTTCTCATGGATTTAATAGTTTCCCTAATGTTGTGTAGGTTAAACATAATCAACTCCCAATACTAGATTTCCCATTCAACATGTCCCTAAATATACCCTTTACTAATGAAAAATAAGTTATAGCATTAAAAAAAAATAGGAGCAACTATTTTAAGCATATTATAATAATAAAGATTATTTTCTTTCATTACCACCCTCAAGCCAACCATTTAAAATGTGCCCAATTCAAAGCACATCCTTTGCAATCATTAATTTGTCTACTAGTTTGAGAGGTAAAAACATTTTTTGCATAATACTCGGGTTTAGGTATATCATCAAATCAGTTATAAAATGATTCATGAACCTAATTTAATACTCCACCCTAGCATCTATGATTTTATAACAATATTTTGCAAATTTTCAAGCCTAATCCCAAATTCAATTAAAGCTCCTACTTTGATTACTCTATGGTATCCTAGGTTTATTTATGATTAAAAAAAATAGCTCTACATTAAACAATTACATAAACATATGAATTAACTGAATTTAAAGGAAATACTAGTTTATGTTGAGTTTATAATAAAACCTTCTTTGTGCACTATTTATTTCCTATATTTATCAATATAAGGAAACAATACAACCTTTACAACCTTGTAACATAATACTATTCTTTACTATAAATAAATATAGAAGAAGAATTATATAGTTAGTATGTAGTCATATAATATACCACATGTAGTTAAAACTTGTAACTCATGTCTCATAAATAAAAACCCTACCATACATGTTAGGTAAAATTTTCCCTCTAATGATTTTTTATTCGAAGGTTTTGGTTAAAGCAATTTCATTTCTTGGCTATCACCTACATGGCCTCACAGAGAAAACAAATTTAATAAAAGCTTAAATTGAAAAATTGATTCTTACCATTCCAAACAATTATTTTCAAGATTCACATTACTTTATGTAGTATCCTTCCAAGTATCAACTGTCATGCTATTGGGTAAACCAATAGTTATGCATTGTTCAAATTTTGATTTGCCACTACAACTAGCTTATATACATATACTTTTTTTTTTATTAGTAACGGGTTTTAAAAGGGACACAAAACCTTATAAACACGCTGCAATGAGGACCCCGTGAAGGTTCAACTCCCTATAGAACAAGCCAAAATTGGACCATTTACAGAGTCCATAGACTAAAATAGTCTAAACTATTACAAACATACCGCCAAAGGGCACAAACAGAAAGCATAGACAAAATAATTTAACTCGTGTGAAAATAATCATGTATCCATGGATTTCTTCTTTAAAAATGATTTCCACACATGACATATATATTTTTTAGCGAGTGTCAATATGATACCTTGGCATTGCATTATGATAGGGTTCCTTGATGCACTTTGCATTGCAGTCCAACACAGTCATCGATATCATGGAATTAATCAACATTGGAAGCTTCAAGTTCACTATAGGAATCAATGATACATTGGGGAATATTCCCCTACCACATCGAAAAGAATTTAATAGTTAACCCAATGTTTTCCATTGTATCTGCCGATCGATTTATTTCCCTATACACATGTTGAATGCACCTATTGCTAATTGCCCTTAGCTGGACAATGGAATCTTCAATGATTGGTACCACATTCCAAGGAGTATTTGACACCCCTTTCAAATAGTTTATGGTGTTTAAGGAGTCTCCCTCTACTATTAAGTACTGGATATTGAGATCAATGGCCATTTGGATGCCTCGAAAAGCTGCTCACATTACTAGAAATCTTTATTTCACATCTACTACTAGTTTCATGTTTTCAGTAATATATTAGAATAGGTAATAGGTATGGTATCTTAAATTTAAAATTACTAAAACTATAAAGGAGTAATGGTGACACACACGACTTAATAACCAAAAATAACCAATACTTAAAAATGCATTTCATTTAATTAATTCTAGACTTTCATGTCTATTCAAGAAACCAAGAAACATTATCTTAACTAGAAATTACAACAAAATATAATATTGCAATTTTGGTTCACTTATACCCAACCACAATACAATATATAAAAAATGAGTGCAGGTCAAATCACAATTTTCTATCGAAAGGTTCTAACAGAGTGTAAAACATATCACTCTTCAAATTAATGCAAGTCTTTAGGTTCATCTACAAGTGGACTATACTCAGTATTCTAACATCTTATTCCACCATTAAGTAATGTATTCAAATATTTGGATAAAATACAAAGATATATCAACTTAAAGGAGATACATATAGTTTTTCCTTCATTGGATAATACATATTTAAATTTTAACTATGGCTACCGGTTGGACATCATCCAATTTTAGATTTTCAATGATATAGCATGACTTTGTGTTGAATTGGGTTCATCTCCTACAATAGTCTACATATTTCTCAAGTAATTCCACCTTCAACATCCCCAACCAAGGTAACTCTACAGGTTCCCACATCATCTTGTTTCTAAAATCATCTGGGTTGTATATATGATTGAACACCTTTCATCTCCATGTTCACCATCTAGGGAAAAGTAAAATGTTGCAGGGGATCAAATACGGCTCCTCTAAAAGAAAGATATGCTTCTATATGTTTAAAAAATCCCACCCAATTTATGCAATGCAAATATACAACCATAATAAATTATATATTAAAAATATATATATAGCACCAAATTCATGAAACCTCCATTTACTTATCTACTTTTCACCTTATTACACAAGCAGACACTATCAAGGTTTTCTGGCTCATGCTCGAAGTTTATCAGATTCACTTGGTATTTTCAAAAATATATATAAGTTGAAATAAAAATGAAATGTAACAAAAAAATATTTGTATTTATGCAAAAATACAAGGGCTATAGCTGTAGAAACTAAAACAACACCAATCTGATTATGTGACAACAAGCATTGATTGCATTGACACACACATCCCCTAGGGCAGCCCCTAGAGGTTAAACAGTGGTCCTAACCACTCCCAAAAGCAGTTTGGAAGGTCCAAGGTCAATTTGGCACATTTTTGGTACTTTTCTCTCTACTCGTCCCACCCTGGGATGATTACAAACTGGTATTCGTCCCACCCAGGGACGATTATCAGCATTCACTCTAGGGTGAGGCAAATAGAAGGTTTGACTGGCAAAAAAAGTCAAACCTCGACAAGTCCACCAGTTAACTACAGCTTTAGGCCATGCAATTGTGAGGAATGGATTCAAATCAAGGAGAAATACTTTAGTCATGCATGTCTTTGATTTTTGGAGGACTCATGCAAGGAGACTCTAAATCAGGGAATAATATTTTTCCCAAAATAGGACATGCAACTCCAGTAGCGCCCTCGAATGCGCATTCAAACAGAGAGACCCTAGGTCTATAAATTGGTGAGTCTTCTCACCCAAAAGATATACAGAGAAGTAGCATTTTGAGCAACGAAGTTCTGCCATTTTCCACACACACACCTTTTTATTATGCTTTTACATCCTTGATCTCTCTTTTGGAGGGAGGTTATTGGGTGATTATTGGAAGCGCAATCTAGACCTAAATCCAAAAATTTGTCCACAATATCCCACCAAATTTTCTTACAACACCCCATAAGAGGTTTTGGACCCATTCCAAGTGGATTGGTGCCGAAACAGAGTCCCAAACGGCTGGCGTCTTGTCCCCGGGTGCCCCCCAAACTGTCGCAGTTCTAAACGCCCCACCCTAGAGCGATTAGAAATATATGGGATATTTATTTGATTTTTATTTTTCATCTTATTCTAGGTTGTTTACATATGTTGTCATTTAAATTTCAGGTTATTCTGACAATTTTTGATCATGCTTTTATCATTTCCCGCCTTCACTAACATGCAGATAGCGCCATCAAAATTTGGGTGATAGAGGAAAAATTAGGAAAATATGACCTTTTGGGTCTTCTAAAAATACCCCCAGTTAGCTAACCCCAACTTTGTAGATGATTTTGAGCTTACCAAATGTGACATTTGGGAATATGCTTTTTGACATTTTGTTGCAGGTTTATTCGTCCCGCCCGGAGCGAATACAAATATGTGATGAATTTTCTGAATTTTACATTTGCAGTGTATTATTGGTGATGTTTTGATGCCCCTATCAAGTTTTCAGTTCATTTGGATCCATTTCAATTATCATTTTATTCATATTTTGCATGTGCTAGTTGAAGGCGTGGGGATTGCATGTTTTATTTTATCTACAGGTGCTACTGACTATTTTATATTTCTTTGAATGCAGGATCTAGACATTAGAGGAGAAGCAAGGATTCAAGACTTATCAACGCAAGCGACGGTGACGTTTGGTCCACCCATTTTACATGTGGGAACGCGAAAGAAAGAATAGCATCCATGGGTGTAACAAGAACACATTTAACGCTCCTAGCCCCTGAAAAGGGAGGAGGCGAATTGTAACAGAATTCTGAAGCATATTAATAAAAATGGTTGTCTTCCATATTGGATTTTTATTTGGTTTCGATTTGTTAATGCCTCTTTCCTTTCATGCACTTTCAATTCATAGGATTTAGCGTCATCTTTTGTTTCGTTTGCATCGCATCTGGGTTTTTCCTTTTTGTTTCCATATCCTCATGCTTTCAATGGCGATCACAGTGGGACTTCTGTCCCTTTATTTTAATATTAAATTTTTGATCAAAATTTGCTTGTTTTTTCTTACAGGTACCAAGTTTTCAAATGCTAGACTGCTGTTTGTTTCAGTCTGTGACGAGTACAGCGCTGGAATTCGTCTTACCCAGGGACGAATGGGTATTTGCCCCACCCTGTGATGAATACAATTTTGTTATTCATTTCACCCAGGGATGAATAGCTCTCTATGTAGTTTTAGTACAAAAATTCAGAGACATCCGATTTGGGCGGAGAAGAGGTAGGGGTCCTAAACACCTTCTGTCACTTTTTTTGCTTTCTATTCTCTAGTTATTTGCTTGCATAGGAGAGTTTGAATGCTTGTTTCCTTCATTTATGCAACTTAAAAATAACCCCACACACCACATGGTAATTTAAAACAACAAGGAGTTGGTCATAAAACCCCAACCCTTGAGCAAGACCAACGGTGGATTTCATCACCACCTTGGCTTGAAATATTGCATACATAACCCCGATCACGACTATTGCTAGACGTAAATCTTGACAAAAGCTGACCAAGTGTAGTTGGGGTGATTCCCAGTGCATGAGGATAAGTATTCTATGGTAGGTGTCATAAACATAGCAATTCCCCTTTCGTACCACCTATGTTCCACGTACCATCTGCTCTCATGTACCAATAGTTTCCCTCACGTAAGGGCGGGTATATAGAGAGGTTGGTATATCGTTCTGGCAATGGTATATAGAAGGGGTGACCATTTTTTGGAGTCATAAGAGCCACATTATTGCATTTAAATGTTCTTTACACAAACTTTCAAAACAAAAATCAAAACACACTAAACCAGATTTGGGGCACACTTTTAATCTTTAAACAAGATAATCATTGCTTCGATTGTGTGTTTCCCTTCTGTTTAGTGTAGCATAAAAATCATAAAAAGAGATAAAAATATATGCATCTTGTAGGAAAACATCACCATGGTGTACACCCGTAGCCGAGCCCAATCACGAGCAGGAGCTGCAGAGAGTGCATAAAGGGGGACAAGTCGCCTCCGATATTGTCTTGAGGACTTGGTCATCTCGCCTTGGCGGCCTAACACACAAGATAGTCCACATCATGCCATCACAGAAAAGGATTATAGAGGCACCTCTATGAGGGGCACCTCCACTCAGCATAGATCCTTTCAAGAGGAGAACCTACACGTGGTACTCAACATAGACAGGAGCTCTCCCTTAGACGCTCGTTATGAGTGGCCTAGTGATGAAGTGCTAGAGCAACGTAGGGTCCATAAGGAGGGGCCACATGATTTCGTCATCCCTCCTTTACCCCTTATTACTATTAGAAACACTAGACAAAATCCAGATCACAAGGCTCTCTAGACAGGGCAAGACAATTATGCCCGCACCTTGCACACATACGAAAGGGAGTACGAGGAAGACCACCATGTTCCTCAAGAGTAGTACATAGAACGGGAGTGATGCACCTCCACACTTGCTATGTATCAGGATCACCCATTGAGGCCAGAGCCTCGGGTGAATGTCGCTAACCTCGACAGAGGAAAGAAACCCATAGGGGTCTCGGATCACCACGACCGAGATAGACATGTAGGAGAGGCATCTAGGCTTCCTAAACACGAGATAGTGAAACAAATTGACTTGGCATTTGCTAGACATGTCGTCCACCAAGAACAAATTACGTAGCTCAAGTAGGATCAACAATAGTTAGATCATTTGTACCACCTTAGCAAAGAGCGCATTTAGCGTCAGACAACCGAATTGCTTCATAACACTGTACCTAAGAAGGTCCCAACCCCTCACATGCATAAAGTAGAAGTTTATGAGAGGCGCAACCCCTTGGTACGAGATAGGTCCCTACGACCTTACCAAGTGCTACCTCCGAGATGACCTAGACCTGAACGGGAGGCCACTCCTAGGAACAATGATGGGCACCCCCCACGGGGACCCACCCATGGTTATAGGTCTCATCCAAAAACTCCTCAAGAATCCTATGAGGAGTATGAGCAAGAAGAAGAGCAGGCCGAAATGCCCTACCAAGGCAGAGGGGCTGCTATTTGACCACCCCTCTATAGGCCTCAAGTTCCCCCCAACCCACAATGGGAGCTAATTAAGTAGGAATATATTAAATATTTTGATGCATATAAAGCACTGCTATAGCGCTTAGCGTCTATGGAGACCAAGACTTCTGGGCTCCAAAATCCCACTTTACGCTAACTCCGTAGTCACCTTGTGCATTCGTCAGTGTCGGCACCCCCATACCTTGAACACTTTAAACTGCCCCAGTTGGCACTCTTTAGAGGAGAGGAGGATGTCCATGAGCACGTGACTAGATTCCTGAGCCAATGCTTTGGTATTCAAGAAAACGATGCTTTGTTGCTAAGAACATTTATAACCACATTCGCAGGCCCTGCCTAAGATTGGTTCACTCAATTGCCAAAACATAGCAACACTAACTTGGATCATCTAGTGGACGCATTCGTCGAATGCTTTGCCTTCAACACCAAGAAAATGGCATCACTAAGCGACCTAGCTAGCCTCAGATATTATGAGGAAGAAACCATGGTGGCATATGGGAACCGGTGGAGGATGTTGCTTTCAAAGCTGCCCTACCTCCCTCCCATGTCCGACCTGACCCAAATGTTCTCAAAGAGATATTTGAGATCGATCTTCGTGCTATTGAAGTTGTAGCAATATGCCACTCTTGAGGAAGCTCTAGCACAAGCCAGAATCATCGAGGAGATCAAGATTCACGATGGTGAGATAGCCAAGCCAAAGAAGAAAGAATGGTCTAAGAACACCAAAACAGGGACCACGCAACATAAACTTGTTGTGGTCAATCAAGTTGCTATAAATGTCCCTAAGCCTGCACAAGCAACACAGCCTCAAAATGCTAATTATCAGGAAGTGCCTCCTAACAATTATGACAGAGAAAACTAGAGGCAAGAACAAAATCAGCAGCATCACCCTAGACGACAATTCACACCTTACACAGAGTCCAGGGACTCCCTGTTTGAATGCTTGTCAGCAGCGAACTTGATCAACCTGCTAGAGATTCAAACCATAGACCCCAATGCGCAAAAGCCTAAGGGGTATTGGGAGGACTTGTACTGTAGGTTCCACAGACGTAAGGGACATGACCTCAATGCATGTTGGATGTTTAAAGGCTTGGTGCAAGACCTAATCGACAACAAGATGCTGGCAGTGGAAAACCCCGTAGTGCCAACCAACCAACAGATGGGAGTATCTAGAGACCCCCTACCTGCCCATGATGCGCAGGCAAAACCCCTTCAAGTAAATGAGGTGCAACAAAATTGCCCCATGCAGGGATATGTAGGGATGATAAGCATAGTGACTAGGAACAAGAGGTACCCAGGAGCTGCCCCCGTGGCAGCCACAAGAGAGGTTCCATCAACTTCACAACCTCAAAAACACCCTACACAACCTCCCCCATCTAGACCAGTGGCCACGATTTGGACTAGACTTACCCAAAGTCTAAGGACCACATCGGCTAGGCTCTCCATATACGAGCTCATTCAACAATCAGTGCCCCATCGAGAGGCTCTAATGGAAATATTAAAAGCCATCGAGTTGCAGCCCCATGAAGCAAACTCTTTCAACAACTTCGTGGGACATGTAAAACAATGTACGAAACCAGTCATCACATTTAGAGAAGATGAATTGAAATCGATGACTAGTGATGTGGTGGATCCACCCTTGCACGTCATTGCATGGGTCAACGGGATTTCATATAAGAGGGTGTTGGTGGACACTAGCTCATCCAGTAATATAATTACAACAACAACATTGAAACATCTGAAGTTGTCGACATCTCACATCATGGCCTCCACCTATACTCTTTGAGCATTCAATGATGTGATATGCTTGACGGTTGGCATAATTGTCCTACCCATCCAAGTGGGACAAAAGACTATTCATACATTGTGCCACATCTTGGAAGGTGATATGGCCTATAATATCTTGCTAGGACAGCCTTGGATCAGGGACATGAAGTGTGTCCCTTCAATAGCTCATCAGTGCCTAAAGTATACATTTAAAGGACAGGTGCATGTAGTCCCAATAGACTTAGAGCCCTTCAAGTACTACAATACGGTGCAATTCATGTCGCAATTGACCCTTCCATCAATGCATTTGCATTTTCAATTGGATCCATATAAATAGGGTCTGATTCTGTAGGTGTCCTCATTGACAAGTCCATCAAATCCCCAGTCGGTTCCATTTTCCTCATCTGGTCCTTCAACAACGACACCACCTACGGTGGCCACACCGAAGGATAATGGAAAGAAACCCCTAGAAGAGGAACCACCCCTAGTCTCAACCATGTCTTCCGAAGAGATGCCTAGTAGAATGGAAGTCGAGACACCTAGTTCACCTTACATGGAGTGGACCCTATAATAACTCCCATTTTTTCCCTCTCAACCGCCAATGATCACCGTTGAGATGGCCAGTATGGGCCTGGGGGAGTATATAGTGTGAAACATTGTAGCAACACCCACACTTGATTCCATGCAAGACATGGGGAGACCTCACCTCCCCATCGGCTCTGTGGTTCCTCTAGGCTACCCACCCAATCAAAAAAACTTTGTTTATGGGGGCCTGGATAATGGCATTGAACCTTACATGCAAGAAGACAAAGATGAAGAACCCTTTGCTGAGGACGTCAACTATTTGTCCAACCTAGAATTCGCATTGAGATATCTTAGCCAATGCAATTGGCATGGATATGGATTGGGGGGGTATGAGCAAGGAGTGCGTGTTCTTTTCCAACCAAGATATCAGATGTCATATGACAAGTCAGGATTAGGGTTCAACCACCCCCTGCCACTTGAAATCTTGGTCGAGAACATGCAAGGCCTAGGGATAGGCAACAAGGATGGGTTGGCATTAAATCCATATGCCAATCCTAACACAACATATACATTGGGGGATTATCTCCCATTGCCCACCACCAACTTTGTTGACCTTAACAACCCTTTCCCTTCGATCAAAAATGGAGAAAGTTCGAGGACTCACCTACAAGAGGGATATAGACAAGACCAAGAAGGGTATTTAGAAGACGAGTCAGAGTATGAGGTAGCGCCTTGGGATCCTTTCGAATTTGATAGCAATCATTCACAAGTGACCCCCATAGATGATTATTAGGAGAGCTTCCTGACAATGTTCCCTTTGAATGCTCCAATCGAGCATATGCCACCTCAAGAGAATTAGGTCCCCCCGCAAAGAGCGAAACAACCCTGATGGGACCACATTAATTTGCTCGAGCAATATGAGCCTCATATGTTGCAAACAACTATTGGAGCCAATGAAGGCCTTTGGATCTCTAACAGTGATTATGAATATGAAACTGAGATGGCCTATCTCAATCATATGTGACAACAGCAATATCCTTTGGACATAGATGACATGTTTGAACAACTACACATAGGGCCAAGGCATAGGTGGCACCTCAACCAGGCATATTTATAGCAATTACTGCACCCACCACTCTAGGTATACAGAGAACATCTTCCACCTAGAGACCCTATAGATCCATCAGTGCCTCGGGCGGACCCCATCCTCTTATCCGCACATAGGGCCGATCCATTTGTGCCAGTACCCACAGAGCCAGATCTAGAGTACAAAGATCATCTAGGATGTCCGAGCAGCCACACTCGTGGTAATGGAGACCAAAATCATTTCATTAACATGATCTCCATTGATTTAACCACCCCCATCCATAATCTAACTGACCCAACACGGTCATTGCATATAGACCTAGATGCTATAGACTGGGATCGCGCTGACACACCATCATCCCCATCAAAGTAATGGCCTTGTGGTGGGATGTTTCATTTCACCCCCGGATAGACTCAGGATGTCTTCCATGCTGAAGAGGAACATGATATTCTAAACGACGATCTAAATTCAGCAAACGATATCCACTTGATCCCAACTCCACACTAGTTGGAGGACGGGTCCCACATGTCAGTCGAGAAGACGACTGACGTAGACATTGGCTCAGATCCACTAAATTTGCAAATCATCAAGCTGGGGGTAATTCTATCCCCTGAAGAGCAAGCCGACTACATTGCCCTTCTCAAAGAGAAGAAGGAGGTTTTTGCATGGTCCTACAAATACATTCTGAGACTAGACCCGCAGCTAGTCACGCATAATCTAATGCTTGATCCGACAGTCAAGCCAGTAAAGCAAAAACTACGTAAAATGCATCCAATAGTAGCCTTAATGGTCAAATATGAGCTACAAAAGCTATTGGATGCACATTTTATCATCTACGTGGATTACCCACCATGGTTTTCTAACATAGTGCCTGTCAAAAATCCCAACGAGAGGATTTGCATATGCATTGATTTTTGAGATATAAACAAAGCGAGTCCTAAGGATGATTTCCCCTTGCCTAGCATCGACGCATTGGTAGATGTTATAGTGGGCCATGAAATGCTTTCCCTCATGGATGGTTTCTTCAGATATAATCAAATCCGTATCAATCCCAAGGACCAATTAAAAATGGTGTTCACAACGCCTTGGGAGACATTTTGTTATAAGGTCATTCCCTTTGGCCTTAAAAATGCTGGCGACACCTACCAACGTGCCATGATGTACATCTTCCACGATCACATGCACAAACTTTGGAAGATTACATGGATGATTTGTTGGCCAAATCTCTTTTGTGCCTAGATCATCTCGATGACTTAAGCAAGATCCTCAATCGCCTCATTGAACATAATGTCAGACTAAACCCCAAGAAGTGCGTATTTTGCGTCACATCTAGAAAGCTCTTGGGTTACATAGTACCCAAATGAGGAATCGAGGTAGACCCACACAAATTCAAGTAAATCCTTGAAATGCTTCCCCCAACTACCATAAAGCAACTCAGAAGCCTATGGGGAAAGGTTGTGTCAATCAAGTGCTTCATAGCGTAGCTATCTGAGAAGTGCCGACCCATGAATAAATTATTGCACAAGGGGGTAGCATTTCACTGGGATGACGAGTGCTAGTCAGCCTTTGATGATATTAAACAATACTTGGCTTTGCCACTAGTATTGGCACCACCTAGACCAGGAGTGTCGTTCTACTTATACATCTTAGCTACTGAGGTGGCACTGGGCGCCATGCTATCCCAAAAAAATGAACTACATAAAGAACATGCTAATTACTATCTTAGCCGCACCCTGGTCAGTTATGAACTTAACTATGCATACGTTGAGAAGCTCTACTTGGCAGTGGTATTTTCTACCAAAAAGCCTACACCACTACATGTTCAGCAACACGATATATGTTGTGTCTAAGGAGAATCCATTGTGATACATGATGATTCATACTTATCATAGTAGCCGCACGGTGAAATGGATCATGTTGTTGACGGAGTTTGACATAGAATTCATTGGACAAAAATCCATAAAAGGTCAAGTCATCATCGATCAACTAGCAGAGGCTCCTCTTGAAGATGATCAGCCTCTGACCATAGAACTACCTGATGATGGGGTCTTCCATGTTTCAGAATCACCATATTATAATGAGCCTGAGTCACGAGTTGACATGATCCTATTCTTCGATGGTTCTAAATGTGAGCAAGGAGGTGGCACGGGAATTGTATTCTTCACACCGCAAGGGGCTCCAATGCCTCTATCATTTAAATTAGACTTCCCATGCACCAACAACAATGCAAAATACGAAGCCTTGCTCATAGGTCTTCAAATAGCAGTCACCATGAACATTAAATATTTAAACATCTTTGGTGATTCACTGTTAATTGTCAATCAAGTCAAAGGGGTATTCCAATGTAAATGCCCAGTTATGCAGGCCTACAAAGCCCTTGTGGACAAATTTTTGGCACATCTTGAATGGTACGACATCGAGGCACTCCCTCGATCATCGAATAATTTTGTGGATACTATGGCCTCCTTGGGGTTACTAATCCCGCAAGATCCTTTTGGTGAAATGACAACCATTCAGGTCAAAACATTATCGCAATCTATGATGGAGCGAGCAAGCTCTGACCTAACACCAGGAATCCACCTAATCCAGATTGAACCATCTCAGGATAGGTTCTCTCGAATCCACGATTGTCTGACTCAAGCCAACTGGGGGTCCTTATTCTCCCCGACCCCTCTTAATAGCAACACAACATTGTTTTTACAAGTTCTTTCCCACTCAGCTTTTGCTAGGGATGAACTTCAAGAGGGATTGGTCATTCATACCATTGAGGTTTCTGATCAGTAGGATTGGTACACACCCATAAGGGATTACCTCAAGCTAGGTAATCTCCCACTTGGATTGACACAAGCCGTGAAAAGATCATTTAAATAGAAAGCGACAAAACATGTCTTGCTAGGAGATATTTTGTATCATCGGAGCTATGAAGGAATCCTCCTCCATTGCTTGGACCAATAGGAGTCCGATTGGGCGATCACCCAAGCCCACGATGGTACATGCGGTGGCCATTTCAGCGGTATGGCCATCGCAAAGCGCATTCTCTGCATGGGTTATTATTGGCCATATTTAGAGTGAGATTGTTGCACATATGTAAAGAAGTGCATGAAGTGTCAACACCATGCCAATTTGACACATGTACCTTCTCAGGCCTTACAACTGATTCAATCGGCTTGGCCTTTTTCACAGTGGGGCTTCGATCTAATCAAAAAGATCTCCCCTACGTCGTCGGGTCATCACACATTCATCATAACGGCCACAGAGTACTTCACCAAGTGGGTGGAAGCAATTTCTCTAACCTCTACGACTGGAACCCGCATTGCAGAGTTTATTTTACATAACATCATATGTCATTTTGGTATTCCATCCAAGATCATCTCGGATAATGGGACGTCATTCAAGAATAAATATTTGCATGCTTTGACAATAAAGTACAAAATTTAGCACAATTTTTCAACACCCTATTATCCGCAGGCAAATGGGCAAGCAAATGCGTCAAACAAAATGCTAGTCATCATCCTCAAAAATACTGTCGCAGATAGTCATAAGTATTGGCACATTCAAATCCCACTTGCCCTATGGGCTTATTTCACTAGCATTAGGACGCCCACTATGACAACTCCATTTTTGCTGGTGTATGGCTCCAAGGTAGTCATACCTCTCGAGTTGGAAATCCCTTCCCTATGCATTTCAATGCAAGAGTTCATTGATGATGACACTGTGCGGCAGGCCAGGTTAGACCAACTTACATTGCTCGACGAATGATGAGTCAATGCTCTCGAGCATTTGTGTATCTATCAAGAGCAACTTAAGAAAGCATACAACATGAAGGTTCACCTAAGGGACTTTCAGGTTGGTGACTTGGTCTTAAAAGAGAACCAACAAAATTCTAATTTTTCATCCCATCTAAGGGACAAGTTCATGGCAAATTGGTTAGGTCCTTATGTGATTGATAGTAAAATAGGACCTGGAACATACCGGCTCACCTCTCTTGAAGGAATCAAGGAACTAGAACCCTTGAACATTAGCCATTTGAGGCCATTCCACATTTAGAGATCCATAGCCCAACCAAAAGCTCCAAGGATTCCCACAATCGCTTGGTCAACCTAAAACGCCCCAAAGGTATCCATAAACCCTTTGGTCAACCCAAAAGCTCCAAGGATTCCCACAATCGCTTGGTCAACCCAAAATTCCCCAAAGGTGTCCATAAACCCTTTGGTCAAACCAAAAGCTCCAAGGATTCCCACAATCTCTTGGTCAAACCCAAAATGCCCCAAAGGTGTCCATAAACCCTTTGGTCAAACCAAAAGCTCCAAGGATTCCCACAATATCTTGGTCAAACCCAAAAATGCCCCAAAGGTATCCATAAACCCTTTGGTCAAACAAAAAGCTCCAAGGATTCCCACAATCGCTTGGTCAACCCCAAAAATGCCCCAAAGGTATCCATAAACCCTTTTGGTCAAATCAAAAGCTCCAAGGGTTACCATAACCGCTTGCTCAAAATAAATATTCAAAAACAAATGAAAATAATAAAATCATCAAAAATAGCAAAAAAAAATGCATCTCAATTCCATGCATACTCGTAAAAATCAAATTACAAAAATATAAGTTGCATTACATTGCATATTTGCTAGGTTATACATGTTAAAAGCACCATAGATTGTAATTGCTAGGCAATTCCTTCATTTTCTACATTCCATCCATTTTATAAACACATACATCTAGAATAACACCATCCCCATTGTTAGCATAGTCAGTTGCATCCTAATGTATGTAGGGTTTTTGTCATTCAGTTGTCTTTAAATTTCTAGCCAAAAATGGTACAAAGTTAAACGGATTTTACAAGGGAAAGTTTTACTTGGATCAAGCCTCGTTACGTAAAATCCCTATACAAGTTAAAACACATAAAATAATTCCCAAGTTGTGTGAACGCAAGATGCAAACTACAAAGCAGTCTAGGGTACCATAGGTGAACAATTAGCATGTTCATCCCCCTGTGCAAATGGTTCAAGAGTGCTGAGAATTGACAAAAGGACAAGATCTTCCCCATCAATACCCTAAAAAAAATAGTGGTTTTCACAACTCCCAAAAATACCAATCACCATTGGTCCCTAAGGTTGTAAGGATTCGTACTACACATCCCTGCCAAGGATAGGTAGTCATCCCCAAGGCCTAAAAGGATCAATGACCATTCAAAAACAAAATCCCCACAAGCCATCATCACGACCATCTCCAATCACCTTTGGTCTCCAAAGTCATAAGGATTCGTACTACATGCCCTTGACAAGGATGGGTAGTCATCCCAAAAGCCTAAAAGATCAATTCCCTTACTTCATTATATCCCAAATCTCCTTTGGTTCCCAAAGTCGTAAGGATTCATACTACACGTCCTTGAACAGGATGGGTAGTCATCCCCAAGGTCTAAAAGGATCAATGCCATTCACAAGCCACAAACCTACAAGGTCAACTTTGCAACCTTGAATGCAAAATCAAATAACAGTGGTTATCACCACTATTCAACATCCTTGCTCAAAAAGAAAAATAAAAAGATAAAAATAGACAATGATTTTCATCATTATGTATACGAGCAAGTATCCTAACACGTTGATTAAATAACAGACGCTTGAGCTTGAATCCCTGGAATTCTCAGCATTCGAAAACCATCTAGGTGATCCTCATTACGGGTTTGGTGGATAGCCTACCTGGCAATGGTGATATCCTAAATGCATGATGATATGTCTATCACATTAGCTTTGCATGTGAGCAGACCAATGTTTGCATGTGGATGAGCTAGCTTATGGTACTTTAGATTGTCCCATGGATTAATCTTACTAAATACAACAATAGAGTTAGTGGAGCTAATTAGGTGATCCTCAGAATAGGTTTGGTTGATAGCCTATTTGGCACTGGTGGTATCCTGACAAATACCACATAAATGAACTCAATTGCACACACAGGGATGTAAAATAACTTGGTCAAAATCCAGTCTGATTTATACCTTGTTCAAAAGTCTTGCGAGATAAATGTACAATTTTGGCTAGTTAGTTAAAATATCTGAATCTCATAAAATCTTAACTACATTTTAAAACCACTGGTACATTTCATTAGGTCCATCATCATCAGATAATACAAAAAATACAACAAAGTCCTCACATGCAGATTCATTCCACAAAACCATCCCATAAGTACAACAAGCCAGTAAATCTTGTACAGTCTATGGTGCCATTGACAAGTTCTCAACAACTCATTTCATTCATTCCATATGCATACATCATATGATTAGACACATCACATTCATAATCCCACATGCATACATCATCATAAATAAATGTGCATAAATAGAAAAAAAACCATGACAAGTGTATAAACACAAAGCAAGTCATATGTATATATATCATCAAAAATGCCCGTAGGCTACAATAAACCAGTCCTCTGACCTTGCAACAAATAAAAATCTCAAAAACCCCCAATCCTAGGGCATCGGCCACCATGATCACGTAGGATCGGTGCGACGGGAACTACCCCCCATGGTGTGGGTCCTATGGGACCTCTCAGGGAGGCTGCTGCTAGTCCCCGCATCACGCCCACTAGCCCCCCCTCATCCAATCACCTACGATGAGATGATACTGACTGCTTAGTATCACTGCCCCTTTTCTAGCATAAAGACCCACCTCTAGAGGGATCAGGGACCCGCTGCCTAAGGTGGATGATCTCTCCCTCCAGATCCATCCGATGTCGACACCACTCTGCCTCCCACAGATGGTACATCACTACTACATCATCACGCTGCACCAACACCTTCTCCCTCTCTGCCAGCTACATCCGTAGATCTCTCTCTCGAGCAACATCGGTATCCCCATCCTATCGATGGTACGTAGCCCATACGTTCTCCTACTCCACCAGTTGCATTTGTAGGAGATCCCTCTCTCATAGCGCATCCTCGAGCTCCTCATCCCGCCTTCGTAGTAGCCCCTCCAATCATGCATTCTCAGTGCATAACCCTACCTCCATGTCCTCTGAGACTACCTAAGGCATTGACATCTCTGGCGTAGCAGCCTGCTCTAGCTCCCACTGCTCTGGGATGTCCTGCATCTTCGGCTGATCCGAAACCCCAAAATCCCCCCTAAAATCATCCACCTCTACCATATTCGCATTATCTAGTAGAACCCCCCAACCCTCACCTAGTGCCTCTGCACCCTCATCACCGACTGCTGCTGCCTCTACACCGCCTAGAGGCCCCTCTCCTCACCACCGTCGCAAGGTCCACCATTGGTCATACTCAACGATAACCTGGACGTCATCCACATTAGGTGCGTTAATGACTGTATCTGAATCCCCATCCTACGGTGCAATGACTGGCTAGACCAGAGTTCTCTCGTCCCCCCGACACCGATAGATCAAGGGCTCACTAGGCAACCCCTGACACACCCCAAAATGTCATGTCACTCGGCCATACTGGAAGAACTCCTGCTTGGTCCTATGCCAACCAATCAACCACCTCCCCTTGTGAATTTTCCGTAGTCACTCTCCAGCCTTAGGCAAGGCTAGATAGTCCCGGTAGGGGCACCAGAACACCTCCCCTAAAGTAAGCCGAGAGAAGGCATCAACATAGTGTCCTACGACACTTGCCCACCATCGACTCTGTCCCTGCTCCTCAGACCGCCACCATAATTCCCCGTAACCAATCTCTCGGTATACCATCTTTGCCCGAGTCATCCATGGCAACCCCACCGGCCTCTCCACTACTATGTGCTACCAAGCCCAGCACTGCAACAAGTAGTTGCATCCAATACCCTTCCGCCTTTGACAGTGGACCTCGTACAGCTCATCGTAGAGCTATGCCAATAGATTTTGTCCCCATATCATGATCATAGGTGCATTCGTAGGACACTCCAACCTGAACACCACCTCCAGCAGGTTCCATGGGAACCTCACACCCGAAGAGTCGGATAGTAGCATGTTGGAAATGAGGCCCATCAGTACTACATGCCTCACTCCCAACACACCCATCTCTAGCCACCATCGAACCAAAATGCTGCCAATCTGGTAGTCACCCTTTGCCCTCTCCACTGGGCTGTCCACACCCACCTCCTCCCCATGTCTAAAGCATCATGTCAGTATAGTTTTTCGTTGATCCCACGACATCATCCTGATCAGTAGTCCGTCTATCAAAATCCATAGAATTCGATAGACATCCTCCAAGGTCACTGTCATCTCCCCTATTGATATATGGAAGGTATTGGTCTAGGGTTCCCACAAGTTGATAAGGGTTGTTAGATAGGCCCGATCCCTGACCACAAGCTCTAGTCGAGTCACCTGCTTGAGCCCAAGGGCATCAAGCCACTCCTAGTCAGCCAAAGTCAGCGCCTCCCATGCTTCATAGAACATTGTAGGTACACGGTACTAGCTATTCACAACCTGCACAAGAAAACAAAACACAAAAACATTAAAACCATGAAAAAAGGTACAACAATAACATGCATATACAACAATGCATAAAACAATGTACAACAAAAAAAAAGAGAAACAAACAAAAACACGTGCAACAAAATTCACAAAAAATTTAAAAAAAAAAATCAACAATTTTTCAGTCCTAGGATTTTTCAATCTAATGGTCAACTGATAAATTAAAACCAAAAATACAAAAACATTCAAAAACAAATTTTCAAGTTCTTAGGGTTTTTTAACTCTAAACTGTTAAATTAAAAAACAAAAAAAAAAATTCAAAAACAATTTTCCGTCCCTAGGGTTTTTAACTCTAAACTGATAAATTAAACAAAAACAACAAAATTCAAAAAATAATTTGTCAATTCTAGGGTTTTTAACTCTAAACTGATAAATTAAACAAAAACAAGTCAAAAAATAATTTGTCAGTTCTAGGGTTTTTAACTCTAAACTGATAAATTAAACAAAAACAACAAAATTCAAAAAAATAGTTTGTCAGTTCTAGGGTTTTTAACTCTACACTAATAAATTAAAAACAAACAAAAAAATTCAAAAAATAATTTGTCAGTTCTAGGGTTTTAACTCTAAACTGATAAATTAAACAAAAACAACAAAATTCAAAAAATAATTTGTCAATTCTAGGGTTTTTAACTCTAAACTGATAAATTAAAAACAAACAAAAAAATTCAAAAAATAATTTGTCAGTTCTAGGGTTTTTAACTCTAAACTGATAAATTAAACAAAAACAACAAAATTCAAAAAATAATTTGTCAGTTCTAGGGTTTTTAACTCTAAACTGATAAATTAAACAAAAACAACCGATGCGTAGTCATTATACCATCATTAATTCTCAATGAATTTGTCAATACAGGGCTATGTACAAGGCTATCTACGGAAGAAGAAGTGAAACAGCTATAACTTAGGTCAATATAGAGCAATAGGTCTTATTGGTGGAATCGATTGTGTGGGGGGTTTTAGGACATTCCTATCTTTAATTGCATAAATTAAACATTAATCTATTTACAAAAGTGGAAACTAATCATTAACTGTAGAAATGAAATCCTGATTTACAATTGCAGAATGAGACCTAATTATGTTGCAGAAATAACAGTTGCAGAATTGAAAGTCTCATTCTAATTGCAAAAAGGAAATATATTTACTTTTGCAGCAATGGAAATCTAATTATAGCATGGAAAATAAAACCCTATCAAGACTCTGTAATAGAAGGTTGTCAATCTTCTGTGCAGGGGTTGACAGTAAAACACAAAATGCAAAAAATTGCAGAAAATAGCAAATTTTGGAAATAACAGTCTGAAATAAAATGGAAGCTTTGTTGAAAGTAAATATTACAGTTTAAGCACAAGATTAATCTAAGCATAAATAAACTAAGACTACAGATATTGTCAGCTGTTTACAAGCAATTGAAATAACAAGTTCTACAACTCATTCTGCTGTAGCAAAATCAGAATAAAAACCTGTTGTTCGTCCTCCTCCTAGGTCTGGAAGTGGCCAGCATCCTTGTCTATAAGAAGGTATGAGTATCTCTCTTTCCAGATCTTAATCACACTCATTTACAAGCAATATGAAATAAAACTGGTGCACTTTATTGATTAAAGAACATGATTACAATAATTTTGCTGAAAAACTATTATAGGACTGTAACAGTCAATTTCTACCTATTCTTTGTATTTTTTGCTTTCTCCTAGCTTCCTTACTCTTTTCTCACTACTTACTACCTACTAGGATCAACCTAAATGGGAGCAATATTTATAGCTATCCTATGATCTAATTACAAACTATGGATATTTCAAAAGATCTAATCCTACTATGCTGCAACAAATCCTAGGTTTATTCGTTGATCTTTCCATTAATGATGGCTTTGGTCGGCAATGACGGAAAAGACAGATGGAAGATCTTTTCCTTTACCTTTTCCAACCTTTATTTCTCTTTTTCCAGCTTCAAAAATCGGTCAACAAGTCAAAAAAACACATTCTATTTTCATTCCGGAGATAAGTGGCTTCATTCCGAAGACAATGCAATTCTCATTTCGAAGATCGCTCATTCCGAAGATACTGCAATTCTCATTCCGAATATTGCTCATTCCGAAGATACTACATTCTTCATTCCGAAGATCCAATCATTCTGAAGCTACTGCATTCTTCATTCCAAAGATCTGCTCATTTCGAAGACGTTGTTTTCTCTTATTCTGAAGATATCTGTTCATTCCAAAGATACTTCGAAATGAACAAATGTGTACTTTTCCAATGATTTCTTCTACATCTCTCAGGTGGGTTATCTCCTAAGATCAAATTCCAATGGTATTCATCTCTTTCCACATGTGAATTCCATGCCTTGCTATTTATGGATAGCTGGCTAGAATTTACATGGGAAAGACCAGTTTTTGCTGCACAGCAACAGTTTGCTTGCATTATTTCCAGATTTAGGTGAAATAAATGCTTGAGACAAATCAAAACATGATTAGTGAAATGCTGCTATTATTCTAAGCATATCCCATTTTAGCAAGTCATAGCAAAAGAACACAAAACTATACAAAAAGCTGTAAAAATCAGCATATAATATTCCAAATACATTGATCATGCAAAATGGTTAATATACAGCATATTGAATCAACTTAACTAACATATCAGATAAAACATAAGAGTTTATAGGAAATTTTAGTGTTCAAAACATGTTATGATTGAGGCATTTCCAGGCCTCATCATTTTCCCCCCAACTTATATTAATGCATGCCCTCATGCATTCTATTCGGCTATGGAATCACATATGTCCATGTTTAGATTCCCTGACCTATAAAATAATTTCTTGCCTATATAATACCCCATGTTTTCCTGAACGTTTTTGAGCCAGTCTTCAAACTGTTCATCAGGTTGGGCATCTTCCTCAAAGTAGAATGGAACTGGAGTAATGATGGTTGGAGGCTTAAACCTAAGACCTATCCAGTTATGTTGCATGATTTCAATCAGCTGGATTACACCTTTTGCTCTTCTTCTGGACCATTCTAAGTTGATGGGGGAGATGGGTTCTCTTTTTTGCAAGGACATGGAAAGTTCAGCCCATTTGTTTCTGCAGTGCTGGAAAAAAATTATGATCATAGAAATTTTTGAATCTGCCCACACAGTCTCTTAAGTTGTTCAAGTACATCCTCTTTACATCATCCGTGTTCATCATTGAGAAGTGTTGTCTGGTGATAACTGGGTGGTTTGGCTGGATTGCTCTGACTAACAATTCAGCCCTTATTTCAATCTCTTTATTATGATTTTTCTCTTGATCCCGATAAAGTTGATTCTGCAAAGTAGACATAAATGCTCTCAGCTGAACATCTCCAATGTAGATTTGAGGATGAAACTCTACTTCCTTCGGAATGAAGAAGTTGTGCAAAAATAGTTCACATAGGAGATTTTTTTGTTCTATGGGGCTGTCAAAATATGCCTCCAAGAAATCTGTAGTTGTGTCCAATTTATATGGGAGGTTTGAGCTAATCCTCATGACCTTCCATCTGAGGTATTTCTCCTTCAAAATAATGCTATAAAGTCTAGCTGGTCATCTAAATTGGACTAAAAATTCAGCAATTTGGCATAAGTCAGACACCTTTTCTTTTAATGCTTGGTTTTCTATTTCTTTTGCCTCTAGCTGTTTCCTTTCCAATTTGAATTTCTCAGTCTTAGTGGCAAGCTACTCATATCTAATCATCCAATTGGCTATGTCTGCATTATATTGCTCTAGAGACACAAGTATTAGGTGGTCTGAATACAGGGGGGATCCTAGGCAGCAAATCTACCTGAACTCCTTTTTCTGCCACTTCTACTGGTTGATTATCTACCAATAATTCTACCTGTACCCCCTTATTTTTTATTTCTATTGGGTTGGCATTAGATAGTAATTTTACTTGTACCCCGTTATCTGCAGAAAGTGTAATAGTTTGAAATACAGGGACCTCAATAGGAGTACTTACTTGAACATTTTCTTGCTGCTGGGACTGTTCCTGTGTTGGTGGCTCATCTCCAATATTTTCTGTTATGCTCTTTGCAATTTTTGAAGCATCTTCAGAATGAGAAGGTGCTGCTTTAGAATGAGCAAGCACTTCTTTAGGATGAAGGGGTGTTGCTTCAGAATGAACACCCTTGTCTGTCTCAACAAATTCATCTGCCCTTGATAGACCCAGAAGCAATTGAGCCAAATTGTTCTCATCACTGGATACAGGTGGCTATTTTTCAGACTGTGACAACATTTTTCTTAATGCTGCTACTTCCTACTGTAACTCTGCAATTTTTCTTTCCTGTATCTCAATGATGCTTTCTTTCTCCTCAATCCACTTGGTTTGTGTTATGACAACACTTCTTGTTGCCTTCAAATGCTCTGCGATGTCTTCCACTTTTGTTTCTGCCTCAGAATCTGATGCAGACAAATCAGCTATAGTTGGCTGCTCAACCAATATCTCTTCTTCTACAATAATTTGCTCTTGTTCAACAGGTTCTATGAAATTGCTTATAATTGTATCCACCATATCTGTAGCCTGTTGAACTGTAGCCTCCTCCAAATTATCTTGCCCAAGTTCTCGCCTCGACTATCTCGTTCAGAGAATTTTGGAAAATTTGCAGAGGCTGGTTGTATTTCTGTGACATCTGGGTTGCTTTGTCCTTCTTCTTCCTCCATAACCTGTTCTGTTGTTTATTTCAAATGGATTCTGGTGGACCTCCTAGTTCTAGATGAAAACTTCTTTTTGCTCTGTTTTCTGGTGTCAACATGGGTTGTGGGGATAGTTTCAGATGCCTCTGTTTCCCTTGTTATTTCTTGTTCTGTCAAATCAGTAGTCACTCCAAAAAAATGAACCTTATTTTGTTTTTTTGTTCTACTGCCTGTTCCAGATCCTCTTTTTCTTTATTTCTTGGTTCATGAAGTTGAGGGTTCAAGAGCAAGGTTTTTTGTTGCTGTTGTTGGGTGTGGTTCTGTAACAGCTTTTGTGTCATTTTCTATTTCATCTTCTGTAGCAGCTTCTGCAGTAGTTGTTTCTTCTTCTGGAGCAATGTCAGCAGCATCTGGTTCTTCTTCTTCCTCATCTTCATCCCTAAAAATGACATCGTTTAGGGTAGAGTAAAACCTATCAAAACTCCTAGGGTTTCCTCTAAAATGGTGTTGGCAAACTAGTTTGATGAGGCCATGATGGTGAAGGCTTCCTTTACCCTCTTGATATCTCTTTGCCATGTTTTTCAATTCCTAATATAGATATAGGGGAAGATTTGCTCACGATGTCTGAGATGGTTCAAAATTTGCAGATGATGCCCTGACAACAACACATACTGCCCTTCACAGGTTAGGAATTTAATTACCCAGTGGCTACTTCATCCCAGGGTTCCTGCAGGCTAGCCCTTTTAACCCTTTGCATGTGTTGTTATGGGTTAAATACTCTGGCTCTCTATCATTTTCTTCTACAAATTGATTAACTACATTTGCCAATGTATTCTTGCTAGATCTAGAAATTGAAATCCCTTCTAATGGCAGCTTAGTAATCTGACTTAAAATTTTAGGGGTTACCTCAATAGTCATGCCGTTAACATGTGCTCGGTTGTTTCTGAATGTATGGACGAACATTCCAACCAAATCCTCAGAGGACCCATTAAACTTATCCAAAAATGGCATAAGCCCTCTATCTTCAAAAATCTACAAAACTGTTGGGTTTTCTCGAAGGTAGGTGGTATTTGCTGGTTCCGTTATGATATTTTGCCCCATATTTCTGTTAAAAAAAACCGTTCACTGCTGCTGATATCCTTCTGCTGGATCTCTAGTTTTTTTATGTTGCATATTTGTTAGTTCAAAATATTCGTTTGCCCTATTTCTTGTCTTCTTCTTCAGAATGAACCATAACCTGAGCACTGTACTTCGCAAACACGTCTTTGGAAAGAAAGGTGGCACGCATTTCTACTATTACACCGAACACCTGTCCGTCAATGATTGCATGGACGTCCTTGCCATCAGATCCACCTCATTCAGTTTTAATTTTTTTTGTTTAGTCCATATATTCTCACGTGCAAAATAAACCATGTCTTCCTTGATTCTAGTACCATGCAAAATAAACCATATCCTTGCTGACACGTGTTCCTTTTTATCGTATGCAGCTAAAAATTTTTGATTTTATCATACCTTGTCTTTCTTGGATGCCATGTGGAAATGCTCTTTTCGAATATTATAATTTAATTGCAAAAAGCTTCATTTTGAATATTATAATTTTGTTCTGAAGACAGGCCTTCATTCCGAAGACAAATCTTCTCTACAAATTTAAATCTTCATTCCGAATATTAATCCTCATTCCGAAGATCAATCCTCATTCCGAAGATCAGGCTGTATTGCGAAGGTAAATCGTCATTTCGAAGACAGAACTTCATTTCAAAGACAGATCTTCATTCCGAAGACAGATCTTCATTTCGAAGAAAAAACTTCATTCGAAAGACAGATCTTCATTCCAAAGATGATGCAACAAGTCGTCATTCCAAAGACAAAGTTTCATTTCGAAGACAAATTGTCATTCCGAAGACAAAGCTTCTTTTTGAAGACAAAGTGCAACATTCATTCTGTTGTCATTCCGAAGACAATTTCAATCCGAAGATAATACAACAGGCACTGTGTTTGGCATTCTTGTTTCGAAGATTAGGCAGAAATCAATATTTTCATTTTCAAAACATGTTTTAAGTATGCCAAATCTTATGAATACCTTTTATGCTAATGCTTAATTGTCATATACTATACACCAATCATTTTACAATGAAGAAATATAAGAAATATATACCTGATAAAAACAGTTAATGCCAGTTTTGAAGAATGACTGCCTTTGTTGATGTTATGCTGAGATTTGCTACAACATTTCAAAACAAGTGCACTTGATGAATTTGTACAATGATGGTTCAAAAATTTCTCAAGGTTATACATGCCATAAAACTGGTTTTCATGCACACCAACCCAATAATGCCTTAGAAAAGGTTTTCATTGCTAAGTTATTCATTTTTCTCTCTCTCTTTTTTTTTTTTTTTACCTCTCCTTTTCTCTCTTTTTTTTCTTGATTCTGACTATGCCCATGAAGGAATTTCATGATTTCCCCTGAAATCATGCCCATGAAGGAATTCATAATCAGAATTTATTCATATTTTTGTTTTCTATTTTTTTGATTTTTTTTATTTTTTGTTTTTTTTTCTTGAAATCCATGATCATGTTGATTGTTTTGAAGTGGAAGAGGGAATCTCTTCCACATGTTGTGTATCAAAACTATCAAGTTGCTGCAAGAATTATTCTTTAGTTAGAGGTGTATGGTACACTCTGAGGCGATGTCCATTTACTACCAACTTTCTTTGTGACCCATCAATAGGAGATAGACGAGCTGCTCCATTGTCAAATACCTCTTCAATCAAGTAAGGTCCCAACCATCTAGTTCTCAGTTTTCCAAGAAAGTCTTCATAGCGAGAATCAAATAGTAAAGCCCAATATCCTTGTTGAAGTTTCCTTTGCTGAATGTGACTGTCATGCCACAGCTTCCTCTGCTCCTAAATTACCTCAGTTTTGTGCAGAGCATCCAATCTAAGTTCATCCAATGCATTCAGCTACAGAATCCTGTCTGTCACGTGCCTGCGACAATTCAATTCCAATTTCTAGTGTTGTGCGCAATGTTAGTAGCTCAAATTCAATAGGTAAGAGGGGCTTTTTACCAAAGACTAGTTCATAATGTGTGAATCCAGTAGTGGACTTCCAAGTAGTATTGTAGGCCCAAACTGCTTCAGGTAATTTATCTAGCCAATTCCTCCTATGAAAAGCTACTATTTTTGTCAAGATGCATTCTAGTTCCCTATTTGTTACCTCAACTTGGCCATTTGCTTGTGGGTGGTAAGGTGATGATTTCCTATGTTTTATTTCATACAATTCTATAAATGCCTTTATGAATTTGGATGCAAATTATGGTCCTTGGTCTGTGGTGATAGACTGTAGAGCTCCAAATCTCTAAAAAAATTGAGTATATAAGAAATCAACGACCTTCTCTTCACGAGCATGTTTGAAAGCACGCACCTCTACCCACTTTGTCAGGTAATCAGTGCATACTAGAATATGCACCTTTTCTTGAGAAGGTGGATCAATAGGTCCTAAAAAATCAAGCCCCCACCTCTCAAATGGTTCTAAAACCATTTGAGGCTGCAGTGGCATCTCATTTGTATGAGTGGGTTTCTCCATTCTTTGGCATGTATCACAATGCCTGATGTACTTTTTCACATCCTTGTGAAGATATGGCCAATAATATCTTTTCCCTAATATTTTCCTAACTGTGCTTTTTACAGAATAGTGTCCACCTGAGGGTTCATCATGACAAGCTCTAAGGATATCATACACTTCATCCTTTCGGATGCACCTACGTAACACATGGTCAGGATTGCACTTAAAAAGCATACCCTTAATCCATTCAAAAGAATAACTCTATTTGATCAATTGTTTTTTTTGTTTTGAAGTGAAATGTGGAGGAACTTTCCCTGTGACCAAATAATTGGCTATATCTGCAAACCAAGGTGATTGGACTGATATAGCAAATAGTTTTTCATCAGGAAAAGTGTCATAAACTAATTCCGCTTCATTTGTGTTCTGCAACCTGGACAAGAAATCTACCACAACATTAGCTTTCCCTAGTTTGTTGATTATAGTGATATCAAATTATTGCAGCAACAACAACCAACGAATAATTCTTGCACTTACCATAGGTTTATTCATCAAATACTTAATGGCTATATGATCTGTGTGAATAAATATTTGATAACCTGTGATGTAATGCCCGAATTTGTTGATGGCATAAATTACTGCTAGAAATTCCTTCTCAGTTGTTGTATAATTTTTCTTGGCTCTTGTCAAGTTCTTGCTAATGTTGTAGATGGTATAGTGTTCACCATTGTCAATTTGTCCTAATGTTGCTCCAATTGCTGTATTGGAGGCATCAGTATGTATGTGAAATGGTAATGTCCAATTAGGTCCTCTGAGCACATGTGGAGTTACTAATTTCTCTTTTAGAGCTTCAAATGCTTCCTAACACTTTGCAGTCCAGGAGAATTCAGAATCTTTAGTCAATAGGGCAAACATAGGACTGGCTATTGTACTAAAGTTGGGAATAAACCTGCGGTAAAAACCAATGTGTCCTAGGAAGCTTCTGACATTAGTCTGAGTTTTAGGAGGAAGGAGATTCTTGATAATTTCCACCTTCTTTGGATCAACTTGGATCCCTTCAAGAGAGATGTGATGACCAATAACTATCCCTTCCTTCATCATCATGAAGCATTTTTTTGGATTTAAGGATAACCAGTATGTTTCACAGTGAGTTAAGACTTTGTCAAGATTTTCCAATGTAAAATCAAAAGTCTGTCCACATACTGTGAAATCATCCATGTATATTTCAACACTTTTGGTGGTTAGATTAGCAAAAATTGCTAGGACTGCTCGCTAAAAAGTTACTGGGGCATTACACAAACCAAAATGTAAAACCCTATAGGCAAATGTTCCCCATGGACATGTAAAAGTTGTTTTCTCTTGATCTTCAGGTGCAATCTGAATTTGATTATATCCACTAAATCCATCAAGAAAACAAAAGTATCTTTTTCCAACAAGAGTATCTAACACCCGATCTATGAAAGGTAATGGAAAATGGTCTTTGTATGTCACCTTATTCAACTCTCTATAGTCTACACATACTCTCATTTTTCCATTTTTCTTAGGAACTATTACCAATGGAGAAACCCGTTGGCTATCATAAATTGGGTAAATGAATCCTACCTCCAGAATTTTTTCAATTTCTTCTTTCACAATATCTCTTAAGGCAGGATTCAATCTTCTCTGGGGTTGTCTAATTGGCTTGACTTCTTCAGTATAGATTCTGTGGGTACATATATCAAGATGAACTCCTGACTTATCTTTGTAGTTCCAAGCAAAAGCATGAACATGCTTCTGCAAGACAACTATCAATTTTTCTTCCTCTTCCCTAGTAAGCTAGCTGTAAATGTTCAAAAATTTGCCTGGTCGGACTTCTATTTGTTTTGTATTTAAAAGGACTGAATTCACTCCTTCATACCTGGTGATTAGGGGATTAAGAGGACATTGCTAAGTTGGGAGAAGAGAAGCAGTTTCTATTTTATTGCTACTTGAGGGAAGCATATCTTGTATGGAACAGTGAAAAGGAAAAATCAGATGATGGTGCCATCCATGTGGTAGTGAAACAGAGTTTCCCTATGATAGTACAGATGGTTCATCTTCAGATTTTTGATTCTCCTCATTACTTGACAACTATTGGATATTTGTTGCTTCCCATTCTAAACCTTGTTCATGCAGAACATTCATCAGGATTGTTTCATTTTCTAAATTTTTTGTCACTGAGGTCTTTTGTGTGTTCTCTTACTACTAAGGTAGCTAGTGTAGAAATGACCTCTTCTGGTTCTTCATATGAGTCAGAAAACCATAACTGACCTAAAAATTTGCTAGATGGTTTTGTAGGAGGATATAAAGAAATCTATTTTAGATCAATACCATTTGAAATAGTCATATTTCCAGATCTGTAGTCTATGAAGGCTGTTGCAGTTGCAAGCCAAGGTCATCCCAAAATAATGGGATATCCATGTGCTGAATTTCTTGGCTATAAAACCAAAAAATCTGTAGGGAATTCCCAAGAAGAAACTTCTATAGGGACATCTTCAATGATACCTTCGAGTTTTGCAATTGACATATCAGCCATTTCTAAAACTATAAATGTGGGGCTGAGATGTTTGAGCTATAATTGTTTCATTGTATCCTTGGTCATGACATTTATTGCAGCTCCTAGATCTACTAAGACATTTGATATTGGTACTGAACCTATGGTAACTATGATAACTGGACTTCCTGGGTCACTATACTTTGGAGGTAGTAGTTTTCCAGACAAGAGATCAACTATCTTTCCTTCAACCTGCATAGTCTTGGGAAATGCTTTCTTTTTTCTTCCTGCTCTTTTAATGCACAAATTTCGGATAGTACTATTAATATCTGGTATTTCCTTAATGGCTTGCTATAAGGGCAATGATATAGTTAACTTTTTGAGTTCTTTGACCAGTTCTGACTCAGAATTTTTTGGTATTGCATTGAATCTTTCAGGATATGGAATTATCCTTGGTAACTGTTCTGTCTGTGGTTCTATTTTTGTCTCTTTCTCTATTGTTGGTTGAATTTTCTCTGGTTCCAACTTTTCTTCTGTCTCTATTTTTGGTTGGAATTTCTCTGGTTCCAATGATTCTTGCTATTCATTTTCTTTAATTTCATTTGAAACTGGTTCAGGTACAACTTTTCCTGAATGAAGTTGGATGTTACTACAATCAAGAACATTAATTTCAACATTTTCTTCACTTTCAGCCACATAGACAGGAGGTGTCTGTCTCATGCTGTTTGGATTAGTGACTGGTTGAGCTGGCATTTGAGGTTGTTTCACTTGCTATGTTTGCTACTATTTTTCTTGAAAATTTTGATTAGGTGCAAGCAACAAATGTTGAGTTTGACCTTGATTCCTTTGCTGCATTGGATAGGACTGGTATTGCTGACTCCACTGTGGTTGGTTTTGCATCCAATGTGAATTAGTCTAATTTTGATTCCAGGCTGGATTGTTTTGATTCCAAGATGGGTTGTTTTGATTCCATGAGGGGTTGTTTTGATTCTGATTCCAGGCTGGGTTACTCCAATTTTCTTGTGGCCATTCTTGGGAATTTGTCCATTGAGGATTATTCCAAGGATGTTGGGGTGGTTTTGGTTTTCCCCAAGGCATAGTACCAGGATTATGCCCCCAATTTGTAGGAAAACAAGGGGGATTTTGGTATTGAGAGAAATTTTCCCCTTATTTTGGTCCAATATAGTTGAGTTTCTCAGTCTAATTTTCTAACACATTTTTGAGTTGTGGTAGCAGGTGGCATTGATAAGTTGAATGCCTTTTTGAACAGATACTACAAATGGCTGAGATAGATGTTTTATTCAAAGGACATTCCTGCAAAGCATGTTTATTTCTACATCTTGGGAAATAAATTGCCAAAGGTTCTATTTTTTTTGCTTTTGCAGACATTTCCACCAAAGTAGTGTTTAGGTGCACTAGAATATCAGTTTTGAAATTTGCAAGTTCCTCTATCAGGTCCTTCACATCAGTGCCATTTGTGCAGTTTTTTCTTCTTCTCTACTTAGTGCGAGAGTAATTCCTGTAAAGATCCACAATTTCATCATTACTGAGAGTGGTTACATCCCATTTTCCCATCAAATCCAGAACTTCTCTGGATTCATCTTGCAATCCTCTCAAAAAGATGGTTTTACATAATTCGGGTTCTACAAGTCCACATATCCTTTGAACAAAGGAGAACCTATCAAGATAATCTTCCAATGTTTCATCATCTTCTTGCTTAATTTTGAATAACTCATCTTTTCTATTCCTTACACGACAATACTCCTGATATTTATCTAAAAACATAGTTTCCATTTGATCCCAGGTTCTTATGGAATTTGGCTCTAAACTCATGAACCAACGTAATGCTGAATCCTTGAGTGTTGAGGGAAAAACCTTAAGTTTATGATTGTCATTTATATAATCATAGGTCTGACACACTACCTTGAATTCAAACAAAAACTGATCAAGATCTTTAGATACAACACCTCGGAAGGTTGTAAGTACTGAAGGTGAAATGGTTTTCATGGGAGAGTTTTGTGTTGGATTCAGACGGATAGGATATTCAAATTTTCTAAAAGGTTGGGGCATATCCTGATCATATTCTTCATTATGGACATAGCCATGTTGGCCATCTATATTGCCTCCTTCTGCCATAGTTTCCTGTTTCCTAGGAGAAGTTAAAGCTTTCCAAATTGTTCTCTCAAGAGGTCCAAGCCTCTCTGTTGATGATGAGTCTAATGAATTTTCTTCTTTAGGATATTCTGATGATGATAAAATTGGTGATTTTCCTTTCTCAAAATTTTCTAATGATGGTGAGACTGGTGATTTTTCTATCAATCTTTCTAGTAGTTCAAACACAGGTGATTCACCCCTTAGGCATGAAGATCTCCTTAATGGAACAAGCCAGGGATCCTTTGGGGTAGTTCTACCTTTTTCATCCCTAGACTTATTCATTCATGTTTACTCTTGAGTGACATAAATTAAATCAATAGTTGTTACCTTACTCAGCTGTTGTATTCAGATTTTAACTTGAATTTTCATAGCTTAGTCTGATTACAGCTATTGGACTGTTTGTTTTTTTCTGGCAACACTATTCCTCGGCAACGATGCCAAAATGATGCATAGTCGTTATACCATCATTAATTCTTAATGAATTTGTCAATCCAGGGCTGTGTAAAAGGCTATCTGTGAAAGAAGAAGTGAAACAGCTATAACTTAGGTCAATCTAGAGCAATAGGTATTATTGGTGGAACCGGTTGTGTGGGGGGTTTTAGGACATTCCTATCTCTAATTGCATAAATTAAACCTTAATCTAATTGCATAAATGGAAACTAATCATTAACTATAGAAATGAAATCCTGATTTACAATTACAGAATGAGACCTAATTATGTTGCATAAATAACAGTTGTAGAATTGAAAGTTTGATTCTAATTGTAGAAAGGAAATCTATTTACTTTTACAGCAATGGAAATCTAATTATATCATAGAAAATAAAACCTTGTCAAGACTCTGTAACAGAAGGTTGTCAATATTCTATGCAGGGGTTGACAGCAAAACACAAAATGCAAGAAATAGCAAAAAATAGCAAATTCTAGAAATAACAGTCTGAAATAAAATGGAAGCTTTGCTAAAATTAAATATTAAATTTTAAGAACAAGATTAATCTAAGCATAAATAAACTAAGACTGTAGATATTGTCAGCTGTTTACAAGCAATTGAAATAACAAGTTCTACAACTCATTCTGTTATAGCAAAATCAGAATAAAAACCTGCTGTTAGTCCTCCTCCTAGGTCTGGAAGTCGCTAGCCTCCTTGTCCAGAAGAAGGTATGAGTCTCTCTCTCTCTAGATCTTAATCACACTCATTTACAAGAAATATGAAATAAAACTGGTGCACTTTATTGATTAAAGAACATGATTACAATAATTCTGCTGAAAAACTATTACAGGACTGTAATAGTCAATTTCTACCTATTCTTTGTATTTTCTACTTTCTCCTAGCTTCCTTGCTCTTTTCTCACTACTTACTACCTACTAGGCTCAACCTAAATGGGAGCAATATTTATAGCTGTCCTATGATCTAATTACAAACTGTGGATATTTCAAAAGATCTAATCCTACTATGCTGCAAAAAATCTTGGGTTTATTCGTTGATATTTCCATTAATGATGGCTTTTGTCGGCAATGACGGCAAATACAGATGGAAGATATTTTCCTTTACCTTTTCCAACCTTTATTTCTCTTTTTCCAGCTTCAAAAATCGGTCAACAAGTCAAAAAAACACATTCTATTTTCATTCCGAAGACAAGTGGCTTCATTCTGAAGACAATGTAATTCTCATTCCGAAGATCGCTCATTCTGAATATACTGCAATTCTCATTCCGAAGATCACTCATTCCGAAGATACTGCATTCTTCATTTCAAAGATCCGCTCATTCCGAAGATACTGCATTCTTCCTTCCGAAGATCCGCTCATTTTGAAGACGATGTTTTCTCTTATTTCGAAGATATATGTTCATTTCGAAGATACTTCGAAATGAACAAATGTGTACTTTTCTAGTGATTTCTTCTGCATATCTCAGGTGGTTTATCTCCTAAGATCAAATTCCAATGGTCTTCATCTCTTTCCACATGTGAATTCCATGCCTTGCTATTTATGGACAGTTGGTTGGAATTTACATGGGAAAGACCAGTTTTTGTTGCACAACAACAGTTTGCTTGCACTGTTGCTAGATTTAGGTGAAATAAATGCTTGAGACAAATCAAAACATAATTAGTGAAATGCTGCTATTATTCTAAGCATATCCCATTTTAGCAAGTCATAGAAAAAAGAACACAAAACTATGCAAAAAGCTATAAAAATCAGCATATAATATTCCAAATACAGTGATCATGCAAAATGGTTAATATACAACATATTGAATCAACTTAACTAACATATTAGATAAAACATAAAAGTTTATAGGCAATTTTAGTGTTCAAAACATGTTATGATTGAGGCATTTCTAGGCCTCATCAACAACAAAATTCAAAAAAATAGTTTGTCAGTTCTTTTAACTCTACACTGATAAATTAAAAACAAACAAAAAAATTCAAAACATAATTTGTCAGTTCTAGGGTTTTAACTCTAAACTGATCAATTAAACAAAAACAACAAAATTCAAAAAATAATTTGTCAATTCTAGGGTTTTTAACTCTACACTGATAAATTAAAAACAAACAAAAAAATTCAAAAAATAATTTGTCAATTCTAGGGTTTTTAACTCTACACTGATAAATTAAAAACAAACAAAACATAACTAGGGTTAAGCTCCATTTTTAAAGCTCAATTTTACCCTATGTTTCTAACCTAAGTTTTTAGGTTAGGTTCTAAAACTATGTTTTTAAGCTAAGTTTTAAACTAACTTTTGATATTTGTTTAAACTAGGATTAACCACAGTTTTTAAGCTCAGTTTTGATTTTTGTTGGACTAGGGTTTCTTTTAGTTTACAACAAATACAAACACAACATGGTTTTCACTAGGGTTTCAACCTACATTTTAATGGAGCCATACACAACACAATAACTTCTATTTAGGGTTTCATTTTTAATTTGACAAACAAAATACAAAAGACAAAACACAACCAAATTGCGGTTTTCAAATTGTAACACAAACAAACAATAAAGAGGAAGAACACTCACTGGTCTCGCCGCTTGAGGATCTGGTCCGTGAATTGATGGTAGAAGGAAAATTTTGGCAGCGCTTTGCTTCGCAGAATTGACCTCCTCCTCCTTAGAGCTCCAAATCGCTAGGCAAAACAAATGCAAATGAGCCCAAAACCTAGTTTTGGCCATTAAATAGGCTTTTTGAGCCTGTAATCGTTCCTTCCTGGGATGAGCACTCTAGTTAGTGCTCATCCCACCCTGGGATGATTACTAAACTGGTATTCGTCCCACCCAGGGATGATTACATAGCAAAAATTTCAAAAACATCAAAAACTTCACAAAATGCACCAAAAACAAGCAAAACAAATTTTCCAATGAGAGTGCTTTTACCCTTGACATTCTAAGCATGCAAAACAGACGTCGAGGTCACAAATACTCACTATATTATTCCATAAGAAGGCTACCATAGCTGAACCACTCCACGGGAGGACGAATTGTCGAGAATTTCATCCCCAAATGGCGTCACCAAAAGGGTCAAAACCCAACCAAAAATAGTAATAACATTGCCGAACGAAGGCACCTTTGCGCCTGACATTCTTGGCATCCAAAACAGACATTGGGGTCATAAATTTTCACTATCCTAATCCCTAAGAAGGCTACCATAGCCAGACCGCTTCACGGGAGGATGAATTTTTGCCAATTTTAGCTCCAAAAAGCATCGTAAAAAGGGTTCAAACCCACCAAAAATAGGTCAGAATGTTCAAAAACTGCTTAAGCATTCAATGGTAAACAACTGTAGGCACCCTTACACTAGTCATCTTAGGTCAAGTGACTCATCACTTTTCTCATGTTGGTCATTCCCTCATCGATTCATCTCTTGAGGGGGTAGTCACAGTTAGTCACCAATCAACAACACACCCAATCAAGGAAATAACACGCATTCAAAGGATCATTGACAAAGACAATCACGCTCCTGCTTGGGGCAGAAAACAAGCAATAATCACAAGCTGATAAAACACTTGGCATTCGTGAATCATGAACTCAAGGTTCCCATAGACAAAAGGTTGCACCCTTTGCCTATTCATGACTGAATAATGTCCAAGATCATGTAACACCTCATCGAAAAAGGTTAACACTTGAATTAAGTTCCTTAGCTTGTCAAAAGCAAGGATTCAAGAATACGTGCCCTTTCCATACTTAGGGCATCAAGAGTTTGTTAGGTTACTGAGAAATCTTAATAATTAGTGCTTTGGTTATCTATTTTTGCTCGGTGCTGCGCCTTGCACAGTGCATCACAAAAAGGGGCATCTATAGACACAAAAATAGCACCAATCCAATTATGTGACAACAAGCGCTGATCGCATTGACACACACAACCCTAGGGTAGCCCCCAGAGGTTAAACAGTGGTCCTAACCACTCCCAAAAGTAGTTTGGAAGGTCAAAGGTCAATTTGGCACCTTTTTGGCATCTTTTTGTCACTTTGCTCTTTACTCGTCCCATCCTAGGATGATTACAAACTGGTATTCGTCCCACCCAGGGACGATTATCAGCATTCGCTCCAGGGTGAGGCGAATAGAAGGTTTGACTAGAAAAAAAAGTCAAACCTCGACAAGTCCACCAGTTAACTACAGCTTTAGGCCATGCAATTGCGAGGAACGACTTCAAATCAAGGAGAAAGACTTCAGTCATGCATGTCTTTGATTTTTGGAGGCCTCATGCAAGGAGACTCTAAATTAGGGAATAATATTTTTCCCAAAATAGGACATGCAAATCCAGTAGCGCCCTCACATGCGCATTCAAACAGAGAGACCCTAGGTCTATAAATTGGTGAGTCTTCTCACCCAAAATATATACAGAGAAGTAGCATTTTGAGCAATGAAGTGCTGCCATTTTACATCCACACACACACCTTTTGATTGTGCTTTTACATCCTTGATCTCTCTTTTGGAGGGAGGTTATTGGGTGATTATTGGAAGTGCAATCTAGACCCAAACCCAAAAATTTGGCCACAATATCCCACCAAATTTGCCGACAACACCCCATAAGAGGTTTTGGACCCATCCCAAGTGGATTTGTGCTGAAACAGAGTCCCAAACGGTGGGCGGCCTGCCCCCAGGTGCCCCCAAAATTGTCGTAGTTCTAAACGCCTCACCCCAGAGTGATTAGAAATCTATGGTAGATTTATTTTATTTTTCTTTTCCATATGATTCTAGGTTGTTTAAATATGCTGTCATTTAAATTTCAGGTTATTTTGACAAGTTTTGATCATGCTTTTATCATTTCCTGCCTTCACTAACATGCATATAGCACCATCATATTATGGGTGATAGAGGCCAAATTGGGAAAATATGACCTTCTGGGTCTTCCCAAAATACCCCCAATTAGCTAACCCCAACTTTGCAGGTGATTTGGAGCTTCCCAAATGTGACATTTGGGACTGTGCTTTTTAACACTTTGTTGCAGGTTTATTCGTCCCGCCCCGGAGTGAATACAAATCTATGATGAATTTTCTTACTGTTCCATTTGTAATGTCTTCCTGGTGATTTTTTTATGCCCCTGTCAAGTTTTTAGTTCATTTGGATCCATTTCAGTTATCGTTTTATTCATATTTTGCATATGCTAGTTGAAGGCGTGGGGATTGCATGTTTTATTTTATCTACAGGTGCTACTAACTATTTTTTGTTTCTTTGAATGCAGGATCTAGACATTAGAGGAGCAGCAAGGAGTCAAGACTCATCAACGCAAGCGGCGGCGATGTTTGGTCTGCCCATTTTACATGTGGGCATGCGGAAGAAGGAATAGCATCCATGGGTGTAACAAGAACACATTTAACGCTCCTAGCCCCTGAAAAGGGAGGAGATGAATTGTAACTGAATTCTAAAGCATATTAATAAAAATGGCTGCCTTTCATATTGGATTTTTAGTTGGTTTTGATTCGTTAATGCCTCTTTCCTTTCATGCACTTTCAATTCATAGGATTTAGCATTATCTTTTGTTTCATTTGCATCGCATCTAGGTTTTTCCTTTTTGTTTTCGTATCCTCGTGCTTTCAATAGCTAACCTGAACCATACTAGTTTTATTTAAGCAACCAGTTACAAACAATTGAAATAATATATTTCATACCAATTTATTTTAAGCAACCAGTTATAGAAAATTGAAATAATTTATTTCAATATATGTCTATATATTTCCATAATGCAAAGAAACCTATTCCTTTTCAAGTAAAACATCACAATACACATTCCATATAGCTAAAACTAGAAAATATATTCCAACGTGAAATCACTTCTATGTATGTCTTCTTCTTCACTCCCTTTTTCCCAGTGCCGATATTCTTACCTTCAATATCATAAAAACTAGATTCTATTTTCTTTAAACATACAATGCTGAATATTACCTCTCCATATCACTTCCAAAATTTTCTCCCAAAAACCAAATAAACACAATTGAACCGTTTTTAGTGTATGATGCTTAGCTCAAAAGGAGATGAAGCCACTAAACTACACACACTTCAAACATTATGACCACAACCACCATAATATAGTTTATCTCTTTTTTTTATTTATCTTAATTTCTTTTGTTTTTAATAAAATAATAAGCCTTAATTCACATAAAATCATTTTTGTTTTACTTCAAAGTTTATTTTTCACCTATTATCACTATATCCCTTTGTTTTATTTCCATACAATAAAACATTAAACATATGCACAACTTAGTAAAGAGTGGCTCCCATATTATTGATATTTTTATTGCCACATAAAACCATATGCTTACCTTCTTTTATGTCAATCAATGAATACACACATTCAAAATAAAACACTCGCACAATAAAAAACCCACAATCCAACTATATAATATACAATATAGGTAAGCTTCAATGTACTCACGAGTCGCATCATCACTTCCTATTTTATCTTTTTTCTAGCAGACTTCTTCTAACCATTGAAGTAATACACCTGGTCCTCCATTCACAATATCTATCAATAGTACCACATTCTAAAGTAAAAGGTAAGTTTTAAAACATCAATTGTATTGCAATCAAAGGTCGAACGAGGAGGGTCATTACAACATCTTTTGATGTTCATATACAATTTGTATACATTCCTTTCCTTCAACCAAGTTACTAATAGAAATATACAATCTAAAGTTGTTTCTTATATTAATATAGTCCTTGACCTATAAACCTTTATACCCTAGGTATGTTTGAGCTAACTTTTACCATTAAGTCAAACATAAGAGGACAATACTTCAACCAAGCATTAGAAATAAAATATACATAATTCCCCTCATTGACTAACCTTATCATATGTTTCTTTATAAATTTTAAACTATGTGATATGAAGTTCCATGTTGACGATCCTTTAGGTAGGGTTCTTTTATAGGAGAACATATATTTTTTTGAAGTAATATTTTTTCCCAATTTTTTTTCTTGACCTCTAAATAATTTGCACCTAAACTTTGAACCTAATGCCAAACTCACAAGACTTAAATTTTATATTTCTTCTCCTCCAATATTATTTAGATTGTAAACACTATCCCACTTGCAAAGAGGAAATCTAAATTTATCCTCACAACCATTCCAAACAAGGTCTCTTTGAACTTTATAGATTTTTTATTCTATTCATACTAGTAATATTTAAAGTGACATCATATAAATGGGTATGGATTTCAATGTAGTAATTATGATTTATAGCCTTATGACCATGTTTAATAATGTGACTTACCAACCTACCAAAAAAACTTTCATTCATTTCAAATATGATATGCAAACCTCATTTTTATCTTCATTGTGAGACAAAGGAATACCCATGTAGGTTGATAATTTTTTTTAATTTTAAAACCTAAATTATTCATAAAATTTGTTGTAAATCTAGGGAAATTTTAATGGAAAAAATATGGGATTTTATAGTAGTAACCAATTATCTTGTGGACTTCTCATAGCATGGCAATGTTAATTTAAACTACATAGTTTGATTCACTAAGGGATGGTCCAAAAGAAAAGTATCATCAAAAAATTAGACATGAGATTCAAAGAGACCACTTTTTGAAACATGAATACCATTAGTTTTCCCTCCTATTTTTGCCTTTGGGAAAGCTCTCCCTAATACCTTTGTAAGAGTAATTAATAGATAAGAATATAGTGGATTACCATAATAGAATCCAAAATATAATTTGAAGTAACAAACACGAGAACCATTGATTAAAATAGAATATTTTGTAGTCGTATAACACCATTTAATCCATTTACAACAACTATAATCAAAACCAATATTTTTTATAATATCTTGTAGAAAACTCCAATAAATCATATCATATACTTTTTTTCATATTAATTTTTTAAGCAAATCTATTTTTTCATGGAATGAAGAGGGTATATGACCTCTTGTACAATGATTATACCATAAAGAATTTATTTACCACAAAAAAAAACACCTTGTTATTTTGAGATAACACAATCTAGAATACCTTTGAACCTATATTTGTTGTAATTATTGAAATTATTTTATAAATTATTTGACAAAAGCATATTGGAAAAATAATGATAACATTTTCTCAACTTTCTTGGGAACAATCATAATAAAAGTAGCGTTGATATCACTTATTATAGCCTTATATTTTAAATCCTCTTCAACCACAACTAACATATCACTCTTCAAGAAAACATAAATTATTTTAAAGAAAATTGTAATAAATCCATTAGGGCCAGGTGTCTTGATAGGATGGAAAGAGAAAACTATTATAGGTATATCCTCCATATATATCTTCTTCATCAAGTTTTCATTTTGTTCTTCTGTGATAATTGATGGAATAGTTTACAAAATCTTATCTTATACCTCCTAATCTTGTCCAGTATTTGAAAATTTATTTTTGAAATAATTAATTACTTCCTTCTTTATATCTTCTTTGTCCTCAACATTTTTTCCATCTAGAGCTAAAATATTTTTGATGTGATGAAAATAAAAATTTATTTTCCTACAGTATGATTTTTTTTTTAATTTCTATCTCCTTTCTTAAGCCATTTATCCCTAGAAATTTGGATCCAATAGACTCCCCTTTTTCCAATGTATTATGATAATTAGAAAGTAGTTATTTTTAATCAATTCCATTAGTTTCTAATATCTCTTATAATTGTTTTTTAAACTAAGATTCAATTTGTTTCTTTTATTTAAAAATATTACCAAAAGGTTTGGCATTGTAAACATTCATTCGATTCTCTAAATATTTCATCTTCTAAGAAAACTTGTACATATAAGATCATTCAAATTTTGATTCATCCCACCATAACATAACAATCTCAAATATTTTAGGGTCTTGGATCCATGTAGACTAGAAGCAAACTGGATTTTTATGACCATTATTGGGTAGATCACAAGTTAAAAGAATGGGTTTGTGATTTCATCCTACTTGTTATAAAATATCTAAATATATATATTTTTTGATAGGTAACAGAATATTTACAGCGGGTTTTTTGAATAGGATCCCAAAACCTTAATTACAGTAGTAGCCGAAGCAATGGAAAAGAAAACAAAAATATCGTCCCAGCCCCGGGGCCCTGGAGACATCAGAAAACAAAAAGCCACAAAAAACCATTACAAAACCGATATTCTCCATAAAAAATAGCAACCTCAAAAACCAAGACTCTTTGTAACGACGAAGGCCAGGGCCCAAGCTAACTGGGCCCTGAGCCGTCCTCAGCCCGCTCAGACTGCCGCTGAACCTTGGCAGAGCTTTCCTCCAGCTTGCGACGGATCTCGGACAACGCCTTGGCTGCATGAGAAGCAGCTTGGGCAGCAGTGTTGAGGGAACCGATCACTGTATCCAGGAGGCCTTTGAGCGCCAGATTCTGCAATGTATCATCGGACTCGGAGCTGATCGCAGTGGGCTCTGGGTTCTCTGTTTTGACGTTCTTGGGGCTATCCGCAGCCCAGCTGGGCCTGGGGGAAGCCCTTTTACGGCCAGAACTTGGAGGCAGGGCCCCGACTGGGCCTTTGCTCGATGCCCTGCACTTGCGGGTAGGCCTGCGGCGCTTCAGGGAAGAGGAATCGACGGGAGTGGGGGAGCCTTTGGCTGCAGGGGAGCCAGAGGGAGAAATGCCAGCTTCAGGGGGCGGGACAGACGAGAGGGGGGGGATGTTGTGCAGCTGGGGTTGGTTGGCCAGGGCATGCCTATAGAGGACCGCCATGAGCCCCTGGTGCAGTGGTCGGGAATGGTTCTTGCGAGCACGCTCAATGGTCAAACCCAGAGAGTAGAAGAGGAAGCACGGAGTGCTGATGAGGGTAGCTCCTTGAAGATGGTTAAAATAGCTTAAATGAAAGCTATACAGTCGCTGCTCTGGATCATCACAGGTAATATATTGCATTATCGGGATGATGGCTTCGTCGAAAGGCATCGGGAGGTGAGAGCGGAGTAGATTAGCTTTGTCCCACTGATGGTCTGGGAAGCGGGAGAGCTCCTCTTCCCAGTTGTGTTTGTCACGCCTGACAACACGGCCTTTCTCTTCATGGTGGAGGCCGGTGACCTCCGTGAGGAAATCCTTAGATACTTTGAAGTGGAGCCCCTTGACTGTAACTTCGTCGTCGTTCCATGTCTCCAGGAAACCCTGGGTGATCTCGTCCTCATGGCCTATGAATTTACTAAAAAATGGGGTGTATTTCTTAGCATCGGAGAATAAGCGGGCGGGACCGCTCAACTCAAGGACAGGGGGCTCTAGGAAGACAGCTTTGGAAGCCATAGGGGCCGAGCTGGCAAGGTGGGGACAAAGGGGGCAGAGAGTGCCGGACCAGGGGGGAGGGAGCAGGGGAAGGAGAATGCGACAGTGGGATGGGACAGCGAGGGGAATAAAAAGGCCATGGGGGGGTGTTAGAAGGGGGAGCGCCGCCAGCTTTGGAAAGGGGCACACGCGGCTGGAAGCGACACGACGGGGAAGGGGCTGAGGGGGCATGCCAGACAGCTGACACGTGAGGATGGGAAAGGCCCACTGCCAAAGCGCCAGATGGCTAACTCTGAGCGGGGGAACGCCGAGAGAGGACCGCGTCGGACTGGACCACGATCGGGATGGCATGGCATGGGAATCCGATGTCATAGAGAACGAAGCGGGAAGGGCGGGGAGGTCCGACATGCACAGAAAAATGGGGCAGCCAGAGCTGCCAGCTGGCCAACGCTTACAGCTGACAAGGCAAGGGGCACGGGCCGCCACGCGGAGGACCAGGATGATCCCCTCACGGACAGGGTGGCCAGTCGACGGGTCGACACGGGGGCGAGAAGCACCGGTCAGTAGAAGCGCACGTCGGGGGGACTTCGCCGCCCTACCATGGGGAAGTCTAGCCGCCAGGGATGACATCATGGTCGGGATGGTCCTGCAGCGCAATTTGGACTAGGCCTACAGGGAAGTGCGAGGTCCAGGTGGTGAATTCTTCAGCGGTGATGGCTAGATTTGCCATGAGGTCAGCAGCCCTGTTGCCTTCTCTGAAAACATGCTGAAAGGTGTGGTCGGGGAAGCCCTGAAGGATGAAGAGGGCCTCCCGGATGGAATTGTGGAATCGCCAGGAGCAGGACTCAGGCTTGCTGGCGGCTCCGATAATGACTCGAGAATCTCCTTCGATGATGATTTTCGGGGGGGAGCCCCTGAGAGCCGAAAGGCCACTGAGCGGTGGAAGCTTCGACAAAATTGTTGGTTTGCCTACCCAGCGGGACCGCGAAGGCAGTGACCAGATTCTCGGAATAGTCCCTGATGACCCCGCCAGCCCCAGAGGGCCCGGGGTTGCCTTTGGAGGCACCGTCAAAATTGAGCTTAAGCCACCCGGGGGGGAGTCCACCTGGCAAGGGAGCGCCAGGAGGGGGCGGGAGGGGAAGCAGGGGGGGATCTGAATGCCGAGGGAGGCGAGCAGGGAGGCTTCGCTCGAACACCTGGGGACCATAGAGAGGGGAATGAAGAGGGAATTCTTGATGGCAAAGGAGACTGCTTTGGTCGCTAACCACTAGGGGGAGCAGGCCGGGGAGGAAAAGGCTCACCTGTTACGCTCGAGCCAAATTTTCCAGAGCATATGAGGTAGGCAGGCCTTCCAGAGGAAGCGAAGAAAGGGATGGGCAAAGGGGGTGGGCCACTGAGGCAGGAGATCAGAAATGGAATTGGGGGCCACCCACTGAACGGAGAAATGGGAGAGGATGAGGCCCAGAACTTCGGAGGAGAAGGCACAGTTTAAGAAAAGGTGGTTGGTTGACTCCCAGGCGGCACGGCAGAGGAAGCATCTGTTGGGGATCTGGAAGCCTCTCTTGATTAGATTTTCAATCGTGAGGATTCTATTTTGGATGGCCGCCCAAACGAAATGGCTAATTTTGGGGATCAAATTCTTGGCCCAGACCAGCTGGGTCGGGAAGGTGGTCGCTCCTGGGGTTCTCTGAATATGATAAGTAGACTTGACTAAAAAAATGCCGCTGGGAGAGCCATGCCACACGCATCTATCATTGTCTCCAAAAGAAGGGATGACCGTCGCACTGAGGATGCACTGAAGTCTGGCAGCTTGAAGCGGGAACCTGGGGTTCAGGATAGGTTTCCAGATGGTCCGCCCCTGGAACTGGGTCATGTAGTCAGACGCTTTGGGACCTCGGTCCGCAAGCCCAGGTTTGAGGAGGAGGAGTTCCCTATCCGAGCTCAGGGCCTCGTCGAGAGTCCATCTGTCCTCCCAGAAGTCAATCTTGGCACCGTCACCAAGAATCCATCTGGTCCCTTGCTGAACAATATCTCTGGTGGAAAGTAGGGCCTTCCAGAAGGCAGATCCGTCACGGGGCTGGGTGTCCCCGAGGAAGGGGTGGTTGTGGCAGTACTTCCTACGCACAATGCAAACCCATTCATCGGGGGTATTGGTGTGAACCTTCCAGGCGTGTTTGGACAGAAGGGCCTTGTTCATGGGAACCACCCGTCTGAGCCCGATCCCTCCCTCTCCTTTGGGGCGGCAGACCAGGGGCCAGGATACCAGGGGAATCCTTTTCTTGTCTTCGCAGCCCGACCAAAGAAAGCGCTTCTAAATTTGCTCAATGAGAGTAGCGATGGAGGCCAAAATTTTGAAGACAGACATGAAGTATATCGGGATGCTTTGGAGGACAGACGCCAAGAGAGTGGCTCTGTCGGCCTGCGAGAGAAGGTGGCCTTTCCAGGGGGCGAGTTTCCTTTGGATCCGCTCAATCACCCCATTCCATAGCACCTTGGAAGACGCCCCTGTGAACAGGGGAAGCCCGAGGTAGGAGGAAGGGAGGGAGCCGGGGGAGCATCCTAGGATCCGCCCGATTCTGATTTGCCTAGCCAGGGGGGTGTTGATGAAGTAAATCTTGCTTTTCTGAAGGTTGATTTTCTGTCCAGCCGCCTCCTCATACAGGGAAAGGATGTTCTTGAGAGCCTTGGCTTGAGGGACCGAGGCCGAGGAAGCAAGAATGGTGTCGTCCACAAACTACTGATGGGACACGGGGGGGAGGCCCTACGTCGGCCTGATGCCCGAGATGAGACCGTGAGCCACAGCGTTCGAAATGGTTCGTCCCAGGGCCTCGGCCAGGATGATGAAGAGAATCGAGGATAGGGGATCGCCTTGGCGAAGACCTCTGGAACTGGGGAAGAACCCGACCGGGGATCCATTGACAAGGATAGAGAACCAGGGGGAGGACACACACTTGTTGATGAGTTGGACCCAGGAGGGGTGGAACCCAAATTTGAGGAGGACTTTGGACAGGAAGCTCCAATCGACCCTATCAAAGGCCTTATTCATATCAAGCTTGAGCAGGAAATGGGCCTTTCTGGACAGGACAGCTGAGTGAATGGCCTCATGCATGATTATGACCCCGTCTGTAATCAGCCTGCCTTTGACTGAGCTTCCCTGACAGGGGGAAATGATCAGGGGAAGGATGTCTTTGAGGTGGGTGGTCATGGCTTTGGTCAGAATTTTATAGAGGACATTGCACAAGCTGATGGGGCGGAAGTCTGACAGGGATCTAGCTGCCTGAGTCTTCGGGATCAGGGCAATGAAGGTGGTGTTGATGCCTCTAGGGATGGATCTGGCAAACTATAGGTCCCGGATGGCCATGCACACATCATGGCCAACGATGTCCCAGAAATACTGGAAGAAGCGGGGAGGAAACCCGTCCGGGCCCGGGGCCGCCTCAGCCTTCATGGAAAAGGTGGCAGCATGGATTTCGGAATCAGACAGGGCCTGCACCAGCTTTGCATTAGCCATGGCCGGGACGGACGTCGGGATGTGATCCAGAAGGGAATCGGCCGCCTCCGAGGACATAGGAGGTCCGTCGCCCAGGAGCTCTTGGAAGAAGTGGACTGCCTCGGCACGGATGTCCTCTTCCTTGTTGATGATACTGCCATTGCTATCCACAAGCTCGACAATTCTGTTAGAACCCCTGTTTCGGAGGGTCGATGCATGAAAGAACTTGGTATTTGCATCGCCATCTTGGATCCACAGAGCGCGTGACTTCTGCCTCCAAAAGGTTTCTTCCCTGGCCAGGATATTGTGGTACTCACTGAGGGCAGTGCGTTCCTCTTCCCTGAGCCCCGGCTCGTGAGAGCCTGCTTGGAATCTGGACTCAATCTCTTCGAGTTTTTTTTGATAGCCTCCTTGCTTTCGAAGATGTTACCGAACACTTCTTTGTTCCATGTCTTGAGGTGCTCTTTGAGGCATCTCAGCTTGTGAAATACTTGCTCAGCGGGGCGACCAGGGACAGGGGGAGCCCACCAGCAGCCGACCTGCGCCCGGAGGTCGGGGTGATGAAGCCACATGGACTCAAACCGGAAGGGTCTCCTGGGGGGGCGATGATCAGTCTCGAGGAGGAGGGGGCTGTGGTCAGACCCGATTTTGGGGAGGGCCAACAAGGAGGCATCGGAAAAAATGGGGAGGGCTTCCTTAGACAAGAAAACTCTATCTAATCTGACCTGTATGTGATTGGTTCCCGCTCTCTTGTTGGACCACGTGAACCAGGCTCCCTTCAAGCTGACATCCATGAGCTCGTTGTGGGCGGTAAAGGCCCCAAAGTCATCCATGCTTTTGGTTCTGGCCTCCGAGCCCCCGCATTTGTCAGAGGAAAATAGGGGGCTGTTGAAGTCCCCGAACAGGATCCAGGGCAGGGGAGCAAAAGCTTCTCTCATCGAACTGATCTCCTGCCAAAGCCTTGCTTTCTCAACGGGACTGTTGGGAGCGTAAACGTTGGACAGGATCCACGATCGCTTAGAATTGAGGCAGTGGACCAGAATGTTCATAATCTTGGGCGACGAAGAAATGAGCCTTCCCTCGTATGATCGAGGGTCCCACATGCACATAAGGCCCCCGGCTGAGCCAGCCGCGGGGGTGGAGAGGAACTCGCAGTTGTGCCAGGTAGCATGGGCTATTCTCCGGGCAGCGGCGTCATCTATCTTGGTCTCTTGGAGGAGGATGAAGGATGGGTGGTGGTCCCTGCGGAGTTGACCGAGGATCCTTTTCTTGGGGACCCCATTGAGTCCCCTGATGTTCCAGGAGATGAGCTTCATTTGGCACCCTTGTGGGGTCGCCTACCCCCCTTTCCTGCCTGAGCGGGGGGTTTGGATCGGGCATCGTCCGCCTTGCGAAAGCTCGTGCCAACGTCAGAGAGCGTAGTCTGGGAGCCATTAGCAATGTCGTCCTCCGTGATCCTTGTCCGTTGATCGCACAGGGTGGGCCGCCCTCGTTTAAATTTGCTGCCAAAATCTATGGCAAAGGACCTGCTCCGGGTCATTTTGGGGCTGACTTCGTCGGGCTCGGACGGAGAGCTGCCTTCGGTCTCGTATTCGGATCGCTCAGACCCACACATCAAGGGGGTAGGTTTCGGGAAGGATGCCTGGGAGGCCGGGGCCAGAAGGGGTTGGGGGGGAGGATCGGGTCCCGGTAGCAGCCGGGGCTTGAGGGGAAGGAGCCAGAATGGGATGCGGGGGGGATCTGGGAGCGGGACCCCGGAGGGGTCGCTGAGAATGGGAATCTGGGAAAGGTCGCCCTCCGAACAAGGCACGACAAGGGGGGCCTGAGGACCCGAAGGGGAAACCTCCTTGTGGGAAGCGCTAGGATCGGGACGAGGGGGATCCCGGGATGGGGCCCGACCAGAGCTGCACGGGGGATTGGGATTAGGGCCTTCAGCCTTCCTAGATGCCGGGCATTGGTGGGGGAGATGGCCTTGAGAGCTGCAGGAGGTACAAAAAGTAGGTTTGTTTTCGTAGATAAGGGTTTGCCGCCAGAAGAAGGACCCAAAAGAGATGGTAACCGAGGACGGGAGCTCAGATTCGAGATTGGCGTTGGCACAGAATCTGGCATGCACCATGCGAGAGCCAGCCTTGGTCGCGGGATCAAAGGCCACCAAGTCACCAACCGACTGGGCAATGAGCTTCAGGACGTCTTCATGCCACAGATGAAAGGGAAGGTCCGGGAGGCGAACCCAGATCGGGGCAAAGTTGATGCTTTGGGTGCTGGGGTGAAAATCTGCACCATAACGCCTGAGAAAAAGACTCTTGCGACCCAGGAACCAGGGCCCGCCCGATAGGATCTTCTCAGCGTCCTCGTTGTTGTTGAGTTTGATAATGAAAAAGCCTCTGGACAGGGCAACCAGCTGGATATGCCCGGAGACCTTCCATTTGGTAGCCGCCCATCTGCGGATAGTCTCCATGTCTGGGCGCCCGCCTAGGAACTTCCCAACCAAGGAGGACGAAGATTCAGAAACCAGGGATGTGTAAACCTCATCCTGGATGGAAATGTGGGTGCCTTGAAGGGAAAGCCCTACACCCAGGGCCCGAGCAGGGGTCCTGGATCCCGCCAATATCTGTTGGTACGAGGGTTTAAACCCTCCCGGGGCCTGCCCTTGTCCAGGATCGAGGGGCGTCTTCCCAAGGCCATCCGACGTGTCAAGGCCAGGCAGGGGGCGCGGGCCCAGGATCCCGACCCCACCAAACCCACCGTTCAGCTCGAGCGAGGAACCCCTTTCCGATCCCGCCACGGATCCACCTGGACCAGGCCCGGGCCCGGACGTACCTGATCCTGGATCCGGGCCCGCCCAGGAACCTACGATCTGCTTGGGATCCGATCCCTGCCCCGTGTCTGCTTCTGCTCCAACCTGCGCTCCTGCTTGTCTCTCCTGTTGCCACTCCCGCCATCATCCCTCCCAAATTTTAATGTATCTTTTCTAATCCTCCAATATTTTATGCATGTAGTCATGAAATATATATTTCATGGCCCATTGATATGTTGCACCCAATATCTAAATATATTGTATACTATGTTTGTAACCATTTATTAGATAAAAATTATTGACCTAATATTTTTGCTACATGACTATGCCTAATATATCTATTATCCCATGTATAATGAAAACTAAGGATTAGAATTCCAAAGGTCACGAGTTGAGAAATAAAGCAAAATATTGCATTGATTTAGGTCATCTTGGAATAACACCCTTTATTTGCAAATGATATAGAAGAATAGTTAGATCATCCCCAAGAATCCATATATCACAATTAATCATCGAATTAAAAAAATTATGTCAAGTTCCTTCCAATGTATTTCATGAGGAGTAACTATAGTTGGATCATATATGTTTACAACATCAACTTTGATGTTTTCCTCTTTCTTGCAAAGTAATATAGTGACCTAATTACTTTTTACTTCTAATAATTGCTCATTCCATTTACATTTATCCAATATTGTTACAATACCACCTAAAGCTTCTACATAAGAAATTATTGGACAATTACTCATATTTCAAATATTTTTAGAAGCATCCTTACATTCCTTAGTACTAAATTATATTGTTTGTATTACAATGATAAATTCAATTTTTTAGTATGTACATTAGATGTTGCGTATAAATATCATGGCCATTATATTTTGAGAAAATTTATGAATAAAATTTTATTTGAATGTTATAATATTTATATTATAGACACATAAGTGACTTCAAATAGAAAAATTGAATAGATATTAATATCATGTTACCTTAGCTGCAATCTTACTGCAGTGGTGAGGGTTTTGACCTCTCTTTGGTAGGTCCAAGGTTCAAATCCTACTCAGTACAAGGGGGATGGGATCCCTCATAAAAACCCATGCTTTACCCTAATATTTTAAGGTTCGAGGTGTAGACCAATTGGTTCTTCCAAATATCGTAAAGGGGGTGGAGGTCCAAGGTTTAAATATTAGGTCTCAATGTATTGAATTCTTGTCCTAGTGCTTTCAGTGTGGTTATAGGGGTAGATTGCATGAAGAACTGTGTGGTAGCTTCCAAGGTAGACAACACAGAATACTATGGCAGCCATAAAAATGAGATAGCCTTCCTGGATTCGTTGCGGCTACTCATTCCACCATGTAAATTAAAAATAATAATAATAATTCTAATAATAATAATAATAATAATCTCATGCTACCTTGATAATGACATGTGAAATATATTTTTATATGTAAATCAAATGTTATGTACAAATGATATGTACATGTTTTTCATGTCTCTTTATATTGTAGGCACAGGCACTATATTTTGTAAAAATTTATGAATAAAGTTTTCTTTTATTGTTATAATATTTATATTATTGATATAGGATAGACTAGCAATAATAATGTCTTCTCTAATAACAAGTTTTAAGGAATGATTATTTTTAACAAATAAATCTATAAAAATCATGTAATTTTTACTTACAATTTGGTTTGAATTTTCTAACAAATAATGAAATATATAGTACATTAAAGATAATTTTTGAAATGATTGATAGGATGTAAAAAATAGTGCATGAAAGTAATAAACATCACCATATAAATCTCAATGCTATATGAGTTTGAAAACAACAATTATGCACAACTTGTTAACATGTTTGTTAAATAGTTTAGAATTTGATTGGAAGAATGGATCAATTTTTGATGTACTAAAAGTAAAAAATATTCCTTGATATTTCAACTAAGTACATATGCTATAGGTGACAAGTGTACTTCATTAAATTTTATTTAAAATAAATGAAATGACTATAATTTTTTATCTTCTCAACTAACTATATGGGATTGAAATGGGCCCATCCATATTATGTGGTGACCATATTATGATCTTATGATAATTTGTTGAAGGATTTGTCTGGTTGATATCATATCATTTGATTAAATATTATGGTTCACCCATGGCATTGGAACCTTTTTCTATAATATAAAACTCTTAGATTCCACCTATGATTATACCTACTTTTGTTCTTTGTTGACCATGGCAAAGAGCTCATAGGGGAAGTAGTAAATGGTGACGATGGTAAAAAGTGCATAGGGTATGCTTCAATATTACTAGGGTTTCACTAGGGTTTTTCTATAGTAGTATATGATGATTAAGAGCACATAGGGATAGCAGTTGATAGTGGTGACAATGATAAATAACATGCAAGGTATGCTTTAGTTTTATTGGAATTTTGCTATAGTAGTAGATGGTAGTGAAGAGTGCACAAGAGTAACAATAGATGGTAATTATATTGACAAGGAGCACATAAGATATAATTGAGATCTAATAAAATTAGGATATGAATGGGAACTTAGCAAAGGAGTAGGATCAATGGAGCATATATGAGCGAGATCTAATTAGAGGAGCAATATCTGAGTAGGATTTGAGTAGATACAAGGATGATATAAGTGGGATGTATTCATATATTATTGATGGTAGATAGTAAATATTAATAGTGTATGATATAAGTGGGATGTATTCATATATTATTGATGGTAGATAGTAAATATTAATAGTGTAATATAATAAGAATGGAAAATTCTACAAAAATAGATGGAAAAGTTTTTTTAAATCATCGCTCAAGGTCTTTTGATCTAGGGAAAACTTCCCGGGTGAAGATTGTTGAAAGATAAAATCTTAAGCTCTCTAGGAAGTTTAATATTTCAACAATTTTGGAGAATGATAACTTTGTGATTTTATTTCAAAAGTGCCAGTAAATAATATTGTTGTTCACAAGGAAAATTCATTTGTAGGTAAAATTACTGAAAATGTTTACAAAAATATGAATTCTATTCGAAAGTGCACATTTTTTAGATGGAATCTAAAGAATTCTTTGCAAGTTGATGTTCTTCCTCATGGTTTTATCCTTTTTAATTTTACTTGCATAGAATATTTGGTTAGGGTATTTATGGGAGGACCATGGTTTTTTTGGTAGGAGGGGATTATGTTTAAAGAAATTATTTTTGAATTTTAATTCATTAATAAATAATATGGAAGTTGGTCCTATTTGGGCGTGTTTTCCAGGTTTGCTAGAGTATTTTTGGTATGAAGATATTTTAGTTGGAATTAAAAACTATATTAGAACTCTCCTAGATTTTGATCATTCATAGAAAGTTAAATCAAGGCTGTTAGAATCTAGAATATGTGTTAATACATACTTGAGTAAAATCGTACCTCAATTAGTAAAATTTATGATATATTATTGAGAATGGTTTCAAAAGGTGCAACATAAAAATTCTCCTACTCTTTTTGGGGCATGCAATCGAGATAAGCATTTTCCTAGAAATTACCCTCAAAAGAAGGAGTGGGAGGTTGAGGTAGGTAAACCCATTACTAAGGTTTTTAGGAGAAAATTTGGAAAAGAAGATAAGAGGTCAGGCCAATAATCAAACATAGATAACAATTTAGAAAGTACCAATATTTTTCAAATTTATTTGATTTGTAACCCCTTATGTACATAGCATATCTACAGGATGTGAGGGGAGATATTTGAACCTAGGGCCTCTCGATTTCAGATTTTTAACTACCCACTTTCTCTCTAACTCCTCTACATGAGCGGATATTATTTTTCAAATTTTGAAATAGTTAGAAGAGGAATTTATGCCTAAAACCCAATGTCCTACCTCTAAAAATATTATCAATACCGAAGCAAAAAATGTAGAGAATACCTAGCTAGGTTTCATTGGTGAAAATGAACTAGGGATTTAGCTATTAAAAACTCCATAAATGATAAAAGTATAAAGCTATATGGTTTGTTATATTTAACAACACAAATACAAATTGAGGGACCTAAAAAACTTTGGAATATTTGGATACAAATACTCAGTAGAAACTACAATAGTCTTGGGAGAAGATGCAACTTCAAGAAGAAATAGTGCAACAACCATTGAAGCAGATGATCCAAACACTATAATAGAGTGTAGGAGATATACAACAAATGGTAATAAGAATGATTATATTGGCATACTTAATATGATGATAAGGTCGGATAAACATTAGAATATAAAACCTTATGCCACTAGCCATAGAAGGGTTTGAAGGGAAAGAGCTACAAAAGGAGGGAGAACAAATATTATTGATAGGATATTTAAACAAAAAAAAATATTACTTCAAATATTGAAGAGAAAGAGCTACCAATAGATCCACTAGTTTATTATTTTTCCTATGCCCATGTTTAAAAAAAGAATATTATACTTTTAGACATTAAAACATAAAAAATATTTATGGTTTTAAATTTTTATTCTATCCTAATGTTTATTTTTAATTATTTTTAATATAGAAAAATAAATGAATTGATTGTGAAATATAATAAATTATTTTTTGAGTAATTTATCAATAAAGTTTGATATGGATAGTAATTATGTTATTTATTTGGTTTTAAATATAATTTTAAAGTAATCTAGTGATTTAATTTATTTTATTTTATATTAGTTATCTTAAATTATGCATACTTAACATTGTGATTTTTTTTCAATAAATGGTTCATACCCTACTATCATAAACACTTTTTAACTAATACAAGTTGTCCATAAATATGTCTATTTTTACTTCAAATATACTTTTCAAATAATTGCATAATTATCTTCTTTTTAAAAAGGGACATAAAATATATATTGTACACCATTGGTTATTAGTACATTTTATAAATATTTTTCTATCCTACCTAAGTATATTGACATCATTAATAGTGAACATTTTTTATTCAACTTCTTATTCCTAAATAAATTTTATAGAGAAGTCTAATATCTGAAATCGTTGTGTTCCTACTAGTTACGTGCAAAGTAATGCAACACTATCCAATTATTTTTATATAAATATTAGTGCTTCGTGACTTTCAAAGTAACCCATGTGTACAACTTCTTTCATTTATAATAGATAATTGCTAAAAATATTATATATATAACAAATTGTATCTATGTAAAAATACATATTTAGCTAGGTAAAATAGGTAATATTTGAGTAACAAGGACACTATGTTTCATTTATATATTATAATAATTATAATATATCAAACTAATAATAATAAGTAATGAGATTTTGATATAAAAGACATCACATCACAAAAAATTGTGAGAAATCCACTAGGTAGATAAGATGCATGATACCATGAGAGACTAACATGACATTTAGATTTTGATATAAAATACATCACATCACATTTTTAATAATATTTCTTGAATTATTCTAAGACATATCAACACCTATTAGATTTATTTTCAATAATTGAGAATGACTAGATTTTAATACATATCAAGTTATCATACCTGAAAATTAATGCCAAGTATATGTTTGACTAGATTTTATGTATAAATGCCAAGTATATGTTTCGCATGTGCCTTTTATGCATGAGGAATTATTTTTTTATGGATTGGATTGTCTTCAAATGTCATATGAAATATGATTGAATAAAAAATAATCATGTCTTCTCTAGTAACAAGTTTCAAAGGAATGATCCTTATTTTAACAAATTAAACCATAAGGAATCATGTCACCCTCTTTCCAATTTAGAATAATATTTCTTTTATTCAAATTGAAGTATAAAACCTTAAATTATTTGTTAAAATACCCCCTCGTCCCTTCCACCATAAAAAAAATTAAAAAATAAATGTGCATCAAATATATATATATATAGTTTGAGGTAAACATCCCAGAGGGAATGCCACTTTTAGGGAAGACCCAAGGAGGCAGGGGTATCTCTTCCTCCAAAAATGCTCAGGGCTTGTACCTGGCCTACCACCTTTGACACACTCAAGGAGCACTAAATAAACACAAACCAAGAACACACAAACACAAACACATAAAAAGCTAAAACAAATAAAGCATACTCCTTGAGTGTGTCGACAAGAAAAAGCACAACCAAACACATGCACAAAAATATTACAAAAAAAACACTAACCACACAGAACAAACACACACACAACATAACAAAACACAAAATAAATAAATAAATAAAAATAAAAAATAAAATAATTTTAAAAATGACAAAAATAAACAACACCAAAACATGAAACATACTAAAAAACCACAAACACAACATAAAAAAACACTATCATAATAAAAACAACAACAAAAAAATACACCACAAACAAAAAATGACATAACACGAAACACACAGAAAAACCACAAAAACAACATAACAAAACAGACCCAAAACATAAACCACAAAATGAATCAAATACACCATAAAAAAAATAGGAAAAATAAATACAACAAAAACTAAGCCAAAGGGGCTATTGACAAATCAAACAAAATATGATAACACTAAAACTAAACCAAAGCTTAACAAATTACCAAAAATATCAAAAATTGCTTAGCAAAATAGCCATAGCTTCCAAAATTGCCATAAAGAGACTGACTATAAACCTTAGAATTATGGTATCCTTATACTTTTGTTCTTATATTGCTTCATTCCAACTGGGACTACAGGCTGGTTACTTCGAACCACGACACTACTATTAGAATTTGTATGGTCTTTTTGAGAATCCATTTTGTTTGTAGTTTGAATCTGCCCTTTTGTTTTACACTTATGTTGGTTTTCTACATTGCACATTTTTTTCCTTTAGTGATATTTCTCAGCATTAAGGCAAGCTCTTCCAATGATTTCTCATCATGCAATCCTTCTTGTTCCTTGTCTTCATCAAACTGTGTTTCCATAATAATTGTTTCCATTTGATCATCCTCGTCATCTAATTGCTCATCAGTGGAGAGAATTTCAAAGGTAGTAGGTGAAATTATTGTTTTCTCTTTTGTTGTTATTTTTTCTTTGTGTTTTTTTTTAGGGATTTGAAACCCTACCAAGTCCCCATCCTTTTTCTCTTTTTTAGGGACCTTATGTGGACAATCCTTGGCTAGATGGCCATGATAGATTCTACATCTAAATGGAATATTTTCATAATCTACTACTTGCTCCCATATTTCTTACCCATATTGTAAAGTAATCTTCTCTAGAAGTGGTTTGTCAAAATCAATCAAAACACAAATCCTTGCATAAATCATATGCTCTAAGTGTTGGGTGCTATCAAAAATCATCATGAAAACTCCTAAATAATTTCCAATTGCTACGAATATCATTGGATGCTAGTATTCTATTGGAAGACCAAATAAACTAACCCAAACAGGGGTAGTTGATGGCATTTCTTCCTCAAATTTGAACTTGGTATGCTAGGGCTTCATGAAGAACCCTGCCCTACCAAAAAACCATGGCCCTCCTTGAAAAATATCCTCCATATTTTCTTCATGAGAAAAAAAAATAAGAAATTAGCCATTAGGGTAAGTAAAAATTTGGAGCTCACCTTTAGTGCTCTAGTTTTTGGCAGTCCATTACTTGAAGGTAACAAGAGTCGGTAAAAATACCATGAATCAACAAATTAGCCCTCTCCTATCCATATTATCTATTCCTTCCTAGAGATCCATTATTTCCAACTTCACTAATGGATATCCATTAGTTGCTTTCATGCAACCCATCTATGTTTTCCTTGAATCGACCTTTGGTATTCTCAATGGTTTCCTTGGCAGTTGTTGATTGTGTTTCCCTACTGTTTGAGGTGATCCTCCATAGATTTCTTATCAATACATAGCAAAAAGCAATAATATTTTTACCCAGCTTATCAAATTTTCCTTAAAAAATATTAAGAGTTATGTTCAAATGGTAGTTGAATTTTAAATACAATAAAACTACAAAATCATATTATGGTGACTTATTTCATTTAACTATGTAGGATTTTTATGAAAATTGTATTCATTTTATATCATCTTTTAGTAGAAGGTTAAATCTATCTATAAAAAAGTTTTATAATTTTAAAATTTCCATGAACTTAAAGTATTACTTCTTGAAATAATTAGTTATATGGTATGCATTATCTATTTTTCATTATGAACTAGCTTTAGTAAATGTATATTAGTGAAGTCATAGATTTTTCATCATGTATTCACAATACTTTATATCAAATAAAAGAACTATAAAATATATGGTTTATTTATATAGCAAAGTTTGTCATTATTGATATGTAACGTATATTATTTCGTAACACCTTCCAACAAATACAATATCTTCATAAGAAACATATCATTTTATTATTTTTTCTTTATATTATTTAGCAGAAATTATAGAAAGAGATCTATTGTATCATTATTTATGTTTTTAGTCCACCAAAAAATTAATATATCACATAGACATCATCCTTTACATAAACTCCTCCTAGTGGTATTAAATGAGTAGTAAGTATATACAAAATATAGGGTATTCCTAATACTACTAATAAATTTTTTACTAGATAAACAAAGATGCTAAAACTATGATATCAAAGCATTAAATTAATAATAAATACTCAAAACTATCCTAATCTAAGAATACATAAATTTTAAGCATTTAAAATAACTATACTAAAATCATGCATAAATTTCTAACAAGCTATGACTAACACAATATAGTAAAAATTAATTACGTAGGCACCTAGGATATCAAGGATCATTCTATTGAAAAAGTAAAGAAGTTCATTCCTACACTATCCTACTTACAATGTCATAGCAATAAGGATAAACCACACATAGGATATTTATAGAGGATTTCACCTACCTTGGAACCAATCCTCAAACAATAATTAGTGATATTTTATTAATAATTATTGTAGAGCATCCCACCCTTATTCATAGAAGTTAGTGAACCAATGGTTGATGGATTTGGTTGTACCTTGGATGCAGAGAGAGAGGGTGCATGATGTGATAGCAATAGAGGTAGAAGCTTGAAAATATTGTTAGTTATAGTAATCATCAAAATGTGAGTTTTTAGTTTTTAAGATCTAAAAAAATGCTTATTGAATATGTTGTGAGAAAATGATAAAACAAAATTGGTAATTATAGTGGATAACTCTCCCTTTCACACCAATAACTAAATTCCTCTATTTTTAGGGTTATAAAATCATAACCACAGTTCAAAATCTTGCATCATTGAAAGCCTTGATGGAAATACATGCTAGCATCATGATTGTAAATCAAAAACCCTAAAATTCAACCAATGACCATGATCATCATTTAAAGTGACAATATTGGTGCATTCAATTTTTAAAAAGTATACTTTTGGTGATGTATGTTAGGATATCTTTTAACCATGTCTCTATCCTTATTTTTGTATTTTGAGAGAGTTAAATGTTGAAAACATCATAAAACATGGTGAAAATATGTAATTAGATGAATAAAGTGAACCAAAGCTATTAACCAATATGCATACATATCATCCTTTCCAAGCACTAGCAAAGTTAACCCATAATTATTGACCTAGCTTAGATTTGGTTTGTGGCAAGAAGATAGATTCTATATGTAATTAATTTAGTTCATGAACTCTTTAATTCTGTGGACAAGAGTGGGAGAGTTAGGATTTTTCTCAAGATCAATATGAACAAAGTGTATGATAGGGTTTCATGGAGTTTCCTCTTGAAAGTGCTAAACAAATTTAGGTTTCATCAAATATGGATAAGCCTAATTAATGATTGTATCTCGTTGAAAATATTCTCATATATCATTAATGGCTCGACTATGAAATACTTTAAAATTTTTAGGAGCCTCCACCAAGGTGATATCTTTTTTTCCTTCCTCTTTATCATTATGGTTGAAGCATTGTAAATATCTGTAAAATTGAAATAAACTATAGTAAGTATAAAACTAGCTCTTTCAATGGATTTGTTATCCCACTAGAAGTTCGTTGATGACACTCTTATAGCCACCTCAAATTTTATTATGTAAGCAATGTAGATTAAGGAGAATCTAATTTTTTTTAAATGATTGCAGGATAGAAGATCAACTTTTAAAAAAGTTTAATATTCTTCCTTAATATCCCCCTAGAAGATAAATATTTATCTCCTAGACTTAGGATTGTAGGGTGGCTAAATTTTCGTCTACCTACCTTGGCATGCCCTTATTTAAGGGGATATTAAAAGATAATTTTTTAAATCCAGTCATTGAAATGATGAAAATAAAATTGGCTTGTTGGAAGGGAGCTCTTCATAGCTAAGATGGCAAACCACAACTGGTTAAATCCACCCTTTAGAACATTTATTTATTCTTTCTCTCACTTTTCAAAGCCCCAACTAAATTTATTAAAAATTGAACTCATCGATAATTTCTTTCTTTGGTTTTAAAATGAGGAGAAAACAATTTTCACCTAGTGTCCTAGTAATAACTATGCACTAGTAACAAATTTAGTGGCCTTAGCCTCAAAATAGTTAAGAGGATGAATATTTACTTACTGGCCAAGAAAGTATGAAGGTTATTGAAGAATGAGAATGTTGATTGAGTCCACATTCTATCATCCAAATATCTTTCTCAAAATAGAGACTTTCTTTTTTATTTACCCCCCTCTCTAGAATTAGTGTTTTATCTTGGTATAGCTAAGATTCGTCATGTCATTTAAAAGGGACATAGATGGGAGCTATGAAATGGTAGAAACATTGATTTTTGGGAAGACACTTCAGTGGGTGATGCTCCTGTAGGTCACAGTGTTGAACAATCAATTATGAAACCCATAACTCAGTCCTGCTTTTGAGCTAAAGTTGTAGACTTCATTCAAGTATTTAATGGGATGAAATACTAGTAGAATATCAATTTACCAAACATGATCTAGGAGGAAAGAAATATTATGGACTATCTAAATAATATTCTAAGCTTACAAGTAATTATATCTTTGGATTTTGAAGATTTTATTTTATGGAAATGGGGAGAAGGATGACTATTTTTTAATGAAGTTTGCTTATTTCTTCTCTGAAGTTGATCCTATGGACCTACCTCTGAAGTAATCAAATAAATTCACAAAAAACCATAAATAATAGAGACACCACAATTTATGTGGTTCACCCAATGTGGGATACTCCACAGAGAAAATATTTTACTAAATTTTTCTCAATAAATCTCTTTTGGTAATCCTTCTCAATTACAATGTTTATGGAACTCTATCCAAAGGAGATGATGATCCCCTAATCTCAAGTTCATGGATCTCTTCCATAGGAGAACTCTTTCCCCTTTTGCTATGGCTAGTGATCTTCTAGAAGACTATGTCTCTCTATTGCACTAACTGGTGGATCTCTCTCCACTTGAAGACTCCTCACTCAGATCTGTCTTCAATTGTCCTGGTTGCTGGACCTCTATCCACTGATACTCTTTCCTCTGTACTCTATCACCTCCAAAGATCTATCTCAATATTGTACTCAACATAGTTCAGTCGGTCTAGCACAGCTCTGCTAAATATCTTGCACTAAATATAGTATATTCGGTCTAGTACAATTCTGCTCAATAGGTCCACATAGAACCTACTCAAATTTGCTCAATAGGTCCACATAGAACCTAATAAAATTTTCTCAATAGGTCCACACAGAACCTACTCAATTTTTCTCAATAGGTCCACATATAACCTACTCAAATCTGCTCAACAAGTCCACACAGAACCTGCTCAAATATTCTCAATAGGTCCACACAGAACCTGCTCAAATATGCTCAACAGGTCCACACACAACCTGCTCAATTCTGCTCAATAGTTTCACTCATAACTTGTCAAAATATGCTCAATAAGCTCACTCAAAAATTGTCCAAATCTGCTCAAAAATATCACTCAGAACTTGTCCAAATATGCTCAATAAGTCCTCTCTAGGACTTGCTCAAATTTGCATAGCAAGCTTCCACAAAAGCTTACTCAAAATAATTCCACAAGCCTTCTCAAAGACTTCTCTCAAATATGCTTAACAAGATCACACAAAACTTGTCCAATATCATAGAATCATAAAGAGAATTGTTAGAGACTCAATATGTTCCATACTTAATGCTCAATCAATATCTTAATTCAATCTCATAGAAGCATAAAGAGAATCATTAGAGACTCAATATGTTCTATACTCAAATCTCATTCTCAAATCAATTCAGATGTAGAATAGTTTATTTCATGGAACTTGAACAATCACATGCATCCACTTGACTAGGATCAATCAACTCAACTCAACCAATCACCTCAATGAACAACCCTTTCTCACAAACCCTAGTCCAAGAATGTATCAACCAACTCAAAATGTTTTCAACAATATTTCAACAACAAATCTCACATAAGAATGATACTCATGTTCTTCTCTAACTCAAGTTCAAGTTCTTTGCATAACCAATTGGCTTCAACAACAATGCTTATAAAACAAGGTTTAATCACAACTGTCAAACAGAAAAATTTTGAAGCATTTAACCAATCACTTTCAAAAAGGAAACTACAATCAATCCTTTTCACTCCAAAGGTATTTTATAATCAACCACCATAATCAATCAATAGGAGAATGTGCCCATACCTTTTATGAAGATGAAGAAGCCTCTTTAGAAATTTGCCACAATCACAATATTCTTCCAAAAACACAGAATTGAAGGTCAATTCTCAAAATTACCATGGCTTTCTGATGCAGGAGCATCAAGTGGTGTAAGAGTGATCTTGCATCACCCAAAAAAAATAGTAATTGTTTAATTTTGTAAAACTAGTAAAACTTGTAAAACTACTTTAACTTGTAGGGGATTTTTTAAGGTCTTAGAGGTTGAATTTGAGGATTTTTGGCTAGACACGAGCATTGTCATGAAATGCCAAGGTCGCTTCGCTTAGCTCGTTTCATGTCGTTTCCAAAAATATGTTGTAATAGTCAATCAGGTCAATGAGAACGAAGTTACGACCAGACAAGTTGCCCCTAAATTTCAAATTTGAAATAGATGGTTTTAGGTGGGAAAAGGGGAAAACAGGGTATTTGAGGGAATTTTTGATTTTTTTTTAACATGGGTGAATCAGTAGCTGCCATGAATCTGGGCAGGCTGTCCATATTTTATGGCCACCATAGTATTCTTCATTGTCCACCTCGAAAATCGCCACGTAGATCTTTGTGCAGTCCGCCCCTATAACCGCCATGCCACAATCATTTTAAACCTCTTATGCCACTGAAAGCACCAGAAAAGGGACAAGATTTCAGTCCGACGAGGCCCGATATTTGAACCTTGGACTTCCACCCCCCTTATGGGGTTTTGATGAACCAATTGGTCTACACCACGAACCTAATTTTTGAAATTGTAAAAGGGTTTTTTCTTTTGTATCCTCATTTTCTAGCATGAAAGTAAGGAAAGGTTTGATTCTCTGAGTTTTTCAAAGGAGAAACTCTTGTGTATCATTTGTTTTGTGTTGCTTGTGTAATGTGATCTCTATCACTAAGAAACCAATGGGTTCAAGGCAATATTTCTTCAATGGACATTGCTTCTCATGTCATAGGTTTGGACACAAAGCTATGCAGTGTAGGACACATGAAAAATAGGTATATGGTTTCACCAATAGAAATTTAAGAAATGGGTATCTCTTTCAAGGGTATTTCTACTCTTGTAATCAGTTTGGTCATAAAGCAGTTAATTGTAGGGATCATGACAGGAATGGATATGGCTTCACCAAAAGGAACTTCAAAAAATTTGCACCTTCAAGGAACCACAACATTAAGTGTTATAAGTGCAATAATGTTGGGCATATGACTAAGTGGTGTAGAGCAAAAAATCCAGAGACAAGCAGGAATAGTAATATTCAAAGGAATCAGAAGGATCAGTTGAGGAAGAAGGTGGACAAAGAAAGAGAGCATTGTATGCTAGGAGTAGAGATACTCCCACCCCAAAATTAACCACCTCAAGAATAGGAGGTAGGGAGGGGGCTAAGCTAAAAGTCTTATATTTAGTCCCAAAGGTGGTCCTTTGCCATTGATGACAAAGGGGAAGAGATTTGAATTAGGGGGAGAGAGTTCAGTCAGGGGGAGAAGAACTGAAAAAGGTAAAAGAAATTATTAAAGAAAAAAAGGTTGCCATCAATGACAAAGGGGGAGATTGTTGGAAATTTGAGCAAGTTTTGTTGGTATTGATGTCAAGAAGTTTGTTGTCTAGTTTCGTCTTCATTATGTCATAAGATTAATTTTCCAAAAGGCAAGGAAGTGGTTAAAATAGAAAGGATATAATATTTATTTTAAATATTATATGCCTAAAGAGGCCTAAAATATTGAAGACCCAAGGAAAGAGAAGCAGGTTTAAAAAGAAATAATAATATTATAATATTTTGGGCAAAAGGAAGAGGTGAAGAAAAACAAGGTTCAAGGAATCATTAAAAAAATATATCCTTGAAAAGACCCATTGAGAAGATTATAAAGGTTATTATTTAATTTATTTAAATTAAAAAAATTTAACCTATGCTTAAAATTTTAATTTAAATAATCAAAAGGTGCCAAAGTTTAAAATTTAAATTTGAATTTGAAAATCGAATTTTGAATGAGCCGACATGTTGAAGTGCAAAGGACAAGTATAAAATGGGGAAATAATTTTCATTTCCAATTACCTATGCAATTTGAATACCTAAATTGAAATATAATTCATGTGTTGCATTGAAAAGGGAGAATAGGATATTCGTGCAATTGATTTAAGGGAGGTATATATTGGTTGAAGTACGTGTGGAGCGCAAAATCTGTTTCAAGTTTTTGGGTAGCACAGACAGTGGTAAAATGCTTTCTAAGGTGCTCACATAGTAGAGATCATGGTTTCCAATTCCACACGATATATTTTCAAAGGAGGGATAAGCATTTTGTTTTTTGCTAAATTCCTATGTAGGCATTAGTAGGAGTGCATGGACATAGATTCACGTGTGGGTGTGTAGCCTAGGTAGAAAATTAGCCTTGGGCTAAGGTGCTGCAATGACGGTTGGTTGTAGTTTCAAGTTTGGGTGCAGTCAAGACGTGCACATTAAGTCTTTTGATACCTAGGCCAAAGTTTATAAGGAATGCATATTTTTATTTAATTTCACCAAATTTTGGAATGCACAAGTATTATAGAGGCCATGTGATAATTATAAAGTGCATAGGTGAAATGCATAGGGAGTCATAAGCATAAATTGAAAAATTTATTTGTTACTTAGAAAAATAAATAAAAGGATTGGAGTTATAAGGTGTTCACAAAGGAATTTGATTTTTATGTTAAATGCTATTTTGATAAATTTGGATTTTATAAGGTGTTAATAAAGGAACTTGATTTTTATATGTTGAATGTTATTTTGAGAAGTTTGGAGTTTATAAGGTGTTAACAAAGGAACTTCATTTTTATGTATTGAATATTATTTTGAGAAGTTTGGATATTATAAGGTGTTAACAAAGGAACTTTATTTTTATGTGTTGGATGTTATTTTAAGAATATTGGAGATAATAATGTGTATTTAAGACTTGATATTTCATTGTATTTCTTGAATGGTGAAATAATTATTGAGGAGAATATTTGGTTGGAGATTTTGAGATAGACTGTTGCTATCGAACCTTCAAATTGGCAAAGAGGATTTGATTGTGATTAATACAGGTTTTGAAGATATATCTCCATAAAAAAAAAAAGGTATGGGCACATCATCCTTATAATTAAAATGTTGTTGGATTGAATGTTGTGAAATGCAAATGTGGAGTGAAAAGGATTGTTTGATAAGCGTTATTGGAAAACTTTGAGTAAGTTTTCATATAAATGATTGGTGAATGATTAAGAAAACATTTGAGTTAGATATTGAGAACTATCTTGAGCTAGGATTTGTGAAAGAACATGAGTATCATTGTTATGTGATATTGGAATTATCTTGAGTCAAGGTTTGAGACCCATAGTGTGTGTTGTTGGAAGTAGTGTGAAACACTTGGTTAGGGTTTGTAAGCAAGTTGTGTTTCATTGAGTGAATGTTTGAGTGAAGTTGGTTGAGCATTATTGATTGAAATCATTGGAGTGATAGTTCAATTTTTGTAAAACAAATTATACTTTATTATGAATCAATTTTAAAGAGAGTTTGAAAGTGATAGATTGTTTTGTTGAGTACAAAACCTTGTGAGTGTGAAACATATTGAGATCTTGATAGAGCTTATCATTCTCTATATGTTCCTGTGGTTAAACAAGATTTTGAGTGAAACTTGTCTTTGTGTTGAAGATATTTTCTGAAAGAGATTAAGTTGAGTTTTGTATGCAAGTTTTGCAGTTGTTTGAGTAAGATTTTGTGAAATATTAAGGACAGATTTTATTAAGCTTTAGTGAAATATTAAAGGACAAGAGTTGAGTAAGATTTTGTGAAAGCTTAAGGGACAGTGTTGAGAAATATTTTGTGAAAGCTTGTATGCATATTAGAAGCAAATATTTGTGAAGACTTGTTGAGCAGATTTGATGTCAGTCTTAGTGAAGACTTGACAGTAGATTTGAGGTAAGTCTTAGTGAAGACTTGAGAGCAGATTTGAGGTAAGTCTTAGTGAATACTTAAGAGGATATTTGAGGTAAGTCTTAGTGAATACTTGAGAGCATATTTGAGGTAAATCTTGGTGAAGACTTGTGATCAAAGTTGATTGATTGATTTGTTCAAGATTTGTGTTAAGTCTTGGGGAAAATCTAAGCAGAGTTGATTAATAATTTGATCAAGCTTTGTGTTAAGGCTTGAGGACATATTTGAGGTCATATTTTGCTACAAATTTGAGAGCATATTTATGTTATACTTGAGATAGAGTTAAAGCATGTTTGTACTAGACTAAGGATAGTGTTTAGTATAGATTTGAGACAGATATTAAGCTAAGTTGACAACAAACTTTAGAGATGATAGAGAAGAGGATAGTAGTCTCTAGTGGATAGAGATCCATTATCTAGGGTAGTGAGGACAGAGGTCTTCTGAGTGAGGACAAATATCTTCTATGGAGAGAGGATCCACAAGCTAGTGGAGTGGAAGCAGTAGTTTTTTAGAAGATCATTAGCCATATTAGAGGAGATTGGTGTCTCCTGTGGATAGATTTCCACAAACCTGAGTAAGGGGAAAGAGTTCTACTATGGATTCTGATCCATGAAGCTATTCAGAAGATAGAGTTCTTATGTGGAGAGATACATGAACCAGTTGAGAAGAAATAGTTATCCTGGGTCAAGTTCTATGAACCAGAGAAAATATGAAAGAGTTCTCCTATGGAGATATATCCACAAATAATAGCATTAGGGGATTGGTGTCTCGTTTGGACAGAGGTCCATAAATATTGTAATATGGAAGAGTTCCCAAGATATTTGTTGAGAAAATTTTAAGTGAAATATTTTCTTCGTGGAGTAGACCACATTGGGTGAACCATGTTATATTGATGTCTCTATTGTGTGTGATGATTTGTGCATTATTTTAATTACTGCTATTGATATTTCCATTGATATATTCAATAATATTATTTGAGAAAGAAAAGTAAAAGTTGGTCTTCTACTGTTCACCCCTCCCTCTCAGTATAATATTATGTTCTTCATGATGAATCTTCTATTACAATGAACTTTGTTCAATACAATACATGGAGTTTGATCTCCATAATATAACCTTAGAAAGGTGACTCTTGAATAATCTAACTATTTCTCTCCTCACATATCTAGGATATGCATCCTTTCCTATTCCATACATAAGATAAACCTCTCATACCTCTTGGTTTTACATCTTGATACTTGTATGTATGACACTTGGAATTCTATTTACTTGCACACATTGCACACTCTTATATCTACACACTTGCCCACATGGTTAGATGACACTTGCATACTTGCTCACTCATGACACTTTTACACATCCTACACATAAGCACATAATTTAAGAAAATATAAATCACACACCCTAAATTACACACTAACACTTTAATCTAATAATAACATATTTACAATTGTACCAATAGTACCATGGGGATACATTAGCATGTACCAAAAAATATAATATTGTTCAAAAAATATATAATTTCCATGGTTCTCAATTTTCAAAATTTCCACTTCTAATTTATGATCTAGTCACTTATTAACCCCCTCAAATACCCCATTAAGGATATGTAAATTAACATTATAATTTTCATTCCAAGTCTTAGATTAAACAATGAAAGAGGGGTGATGTGGAAATATAGCTTATCATAAGGAGAGTGGTGGAAAGTTATAAGGAGATATAGTATAAAAAATAGACATTGAGTGCATGATTAATTAATAGTTAGGCTTATTGAGTGGTGAGTTGGCAAGGGGATTTAAGAGAGGTCTAGATGAATAAGGATAATCTCATGCAAAACTAATGTAATTTTTAGTTATGCACCTTAATTTACATAATTTTATTGCCAATGTGAGATGTGGTGTTAAATAGTAGTGATGGGAATTCATACTATCAATGCTGAAGTTTTGTTATCACTTTTACAAAAGCACCATGGGACAAGGAAAGCATTGCAACACTATTATGATGACAAAAGTGTTGTGGAAAACCACCAAACAAAATTGGATATGGTACTTACATTAAATGGCAAATTGAGGTATCAAACTACTACCAGTTATAGTTGTGTTTATGCTCATTGCAAATATATTCTTAAGTTCTTCCTAATAGTAATAATTTTATGAAGTTTGGAGGTGATTTGACATGGTTTTAGGATCCTAAAAAATAGCACTACTTTTTATAGAAAATTTGGTTGTATGACACTATTGTAGGTACAATACTATCATTTATGGTGTTTTTGAGATATCATACCTAAAAAAACATAAGAATATTTATACTTGTTAGAAATAATTTTTCAAGATATTTCTAATTGTGCTACTTTTGTAAGTTTTTATAATGTCCTAGTAGAGTTTTATGATTTTTAAATGATAGGCTATATTGTACCCTAAAGTTATGTTGATTTTTCTAAATTGGACGAAATGACTAGCTGATGATGCACTTGTTGGACAAAATTGGGTATCGATATAAATAAAATTATGGTCTTACATAGTATTTTCCAATGATAATATATTATTGTCTCTATATGTTTCTTATTTAGGACAACTAAGAAACCATAATGACAATCATTATATATAATCCATTAAAATATCATCAAACAAGGTACATGATTTCAATATATTTTATTCACTCAATATTAATCCATTCAAATCATTTATTGCTAATGTCTATATTGTATTAATATTAATCCATAATCTTAGTTTATCAAGGGGTAAAATAGGTGATCACCATAAAAGCATTATTTTTACAACATATATTATATAATACATACTTCAATGTATATCATATCGCATTCAATAGGATAGCCAAAGCATTAAAGACTATGTTTCAAACACTAATAAATTTTATTAGAAATCTAATTTAGAATACATATGTTCCTTGTATCCCTTTAATTTAATTCAATGGTGGACTTTTGTGTCTACATATAAAAAAATGTAATAGGACAATCAAAATGCCTTATTTCTTAAATGATAATGACAATGATAGGACTAATACTATAACTCTATCTTCCATTGTTTCTTGGTGATTACCTTGTCATATGTTATCTACTCTACCATTCAACTCTATTTTGAGAATTATATGCCCATCATCACATAAGGATATGCCCCTTCCCAAATATTTGTTCTTAGTAGTATAATGTCTAGCTCTTAGTAAAAATTATTCTTCTCTATTATGACAAACACTGTTAAACATTGTACACCTAACATGTAATATTCCTGGGGCTATGGTGATTGCATTCATGAAATATCATCATCTTATATTTTTCTTACTTCATACAAAGTAACAATATTTTACGTCTAATATATATAAAGTATTCAAGGATGATGAGAATGACGAAAGAATTTATTACGAATTTTGACAATTTCATCATGAATATGGTTTTAAGGAGACACCAATAATTGATCATAATATTTCATAAATACATGGTCTAAAATATGTTTCTACCTATCATAGTTGAGGCTTAGGGATCATTAATTCCAATATTTTTTCTATTTTATACTAACCACCATTCTTCATGAACTAAGGTGTGAAATGTGAATGCTATTAATATTAGTAGATTTTTATTTAATTTATATTTTCGGGAATGGATAATGTTACTAAATAAATATTAGTCTTTCTTCAATACTAACAAGATTCCTTTGGAAGTGGTCATGTTTATTCTTATTATGTTGTTTATTCCATTAAACTTTGTTATAAGGGTTGGACGAAATGCACTTCCCATTCTTGAGATTGATTGCAAATATGTAATGAGATGCTTAGTCTGACAAGAATAGTGTTTTTTTTTAAATGAATGGTATGTTTTATGCATCTTACTAGTTTTTTTTAATTGTATATTGGAAATTTTTCATTAAATTCCTATTTTACCTATTAGTTCGAATCAAGTTTCTAGTGCTTATGTTTTTTATCTAAGTTCTTCTCATTTATACTTTCATAGCTAAAATTTTCCACTACTTTGGGAAATAATATTGTGTGGACAATGATGACCTTATTGATTTTTTTGGCTATGGTATCTTTGTCTCCTCTCATGTTTATTGCACTTGTTTTTATTTCTTAGGACCCTATTTATATTATTGTGATTTTCATAGAGAATGTTGTTGAGTATGGTTGGCTATTTATTTTGTGTGATTAATATTTATATAAGGTCTCATTTATTAAAATAAAAATACACATAATAAATGTAAATATCATAGAATCATATAATTTAACTAGTGACAAGACCATATTTTTTATAAGGGTAAAATAAATGGTTTTGAAAGGGTCCCCAAGCCTTTTACAAATGATTACATATGAAACAATGAAGTTCCAAAAAGGAAATTCCAAAAGCAAAATAATAACTCCTTACAACCCACAATAAAATATAAACTATGAGGAGCCAACCTTATATATAAACCAAATAACAAGCATCACCATAACCCTAAAATTGAAAACCAAAATATCAAAAGTATGAATAGAAGATACCAAAGAGGTATATTTTAAATCCTTACCAACCCAATTATTTTTCTCTAGTTAGTTACTTAGGTAGATAATTATCTCTTCAACTCCTTTATTTGAATCTCAGAATTCTCCAAATTGTGTTTTAGAATTTGGATCAATTTTTATATCCTTAAGGGTAATATATTTTTTCTTAAGAGCATGCAGAATGTAATTTAGAGGGAGAACACTAGTTATATCATTCTTAATTTTCTAATTTTCCATATGATAATCTTCCTTGGGACTAGATCCCCCTCAATAAAAATGTATAGACCTAGAGAGTTTCAAATGAAGGCATCTTGTTGGTTGAACCTTCCCATATTAGCCTCACATTTAAAGAGCTCCACCATCCTCAATTTTGTAAAAGATATTTTCCTCCTGTGGGCCATCCTAGGTAATAAATCCTTCGACTTGGGATCCTTTATAACTTTATTGGGTTTTGGGGACTCATCACAAGAATCCTATGGGTTTTTTCTAGATGATATTTTCTATGATTCTTGGCCTTAAAAAAATATTTCTTTAAACTCTAAAATTTTCAACTTTACTTCATCAACCAGAGGCCTCTTGCCTGTGGACTCCCAAAGGATTTTTCCAAAAAAATATTTCTTCATCCTAACATATTTGAATATAATAAGGAGAATATGATGATGTAAAGGTGCTATAATTTTACCTTGTTGATGGATTTTTGTATAGATTTGAGAATAAATGTTATAGTATTCATCTTCCTTCCTCTCTAATGGTAATTCAAAAAATTAGAATGAAAACTCCTCAAAAATACGCTCTTGAGTCCAAAGTGATATAATTCATAATTGGAAGGACCACATAGGTCCAAGGATGTGGTAAGGAATTCCTCACCACTTCACTTACTTCACAAAAAGGGTGTTCATTACAATCAAGAATCTCTCAATATCCCTAGCCAATGAATATTTTTCTCTACGGATGCATTCACCCTCAGGTTAACAATTGATGACCTCTTTCAATAAAGCAATATGAATGGTGAAGTCACAATTAAACATCCTCACATGTCCTATAGCCCAAGTACGAGTAATTTTATTGGAAAACTTTAGATCATATCCCTAAGATTTTATAAGGAACTGGAGTAGATCACCCTTGTCCAAGATCTTTTAGACTTATTTGCCAATGTTTAGAAGCAATGACTCTAAAAATAGGTTATTTTCTTCTATATTAGTAACACTAAATATTAGAGATTTATTTTTCACCATTCATTATATAGATGATTGTTAACTCCCAATCGAATAATATATTGCATGCAAGGAAATTCACCAAGTTTACATGAACTTGCAAAATCCAAATCCCCTTTAGCATGTGATCCATCTAGAGAAAAACCCAATGGAAAAATAATTTCCAACCTGACTCCATCATCATGGGAGTTGGATGATCCAACATGTCCCATTTGCGTAGAACCAACAATTCCAAGGAGCCCTTAAACTCAACCCACAATGATTAGTGGTAAAAAATTAAATGGGAAGGAGAGGCATAGAAATTATAGACTTCCATAATTTTCTTTAGTTTCGAGGCTTAGATATCCTTTTCCAAATATTCTTGTGAAAAAAAGTTTATGACCATTTTCTTTGCACAAACTCTTTTACAAATGAAGAAATCATCCCTCTGATTCCCATCCTGTAAAGTGCTCTCCCTAAATCATGTTACCTTCTATGTACTATTAATATTAACAAATATTTATATTATAAAAATACATTAAATATTAATGTTATACAAATAATCATTCAATAATTATTATTTATAATGAAGTATGTAAAAAACTATATATAGATATGTAATCAAGAACACATTACTTATAGTACTTGTGACATACATAAGATTCACTATTATGTTAAATTTTCTTTATCTAAATTTTTAAATATAACAAATATAGTAATACATCTTGCTTTTTTAATTTCATAGCTTAATATTTATAAAAATACATACATCACATAGACAATAATTGGTTAGTTCTTGGATCTTCTTCAGAATGAGTTTTCTTAATATTTATCTATATTATTATCAATAATGTAATAATCATAAAACCATTTAATTTCCTATTAATATCTATCTATATATAACTATATTATTCGTTAAGATAATTTTTTTTATTTCACTATCAATATATATATAGATGAGAGAAATTTACCTCCATAATGTTAATGTTAGTCTGGTTGCGGTATTTTCATGGTAGGCATCCATTCCATTGCATCAAGGATGAAACAACCTTTAAGTAAGAGTTCAAGAAGAAATGCAACTTTTCTATATTATCTTGGAAACAGCGATATTATTAATGAAACAATGCACTAAACTCAGAAAATACTTTTGTAATGAGCCGATCCTTTATGTTGATGAAAAGCCAAGCTGTTACAAATATTATGCAAGCAAAAAGGTCTTCAACAACCAAACTTCAAACTTATCATTTGTCATATTATTACTATTAAATTTTTAATAAAATAAAAAATATTTATGAAAAGAAATTCTGAATATCATCCAGCAATTCGTCCTTCACGAATGAAAAATTGGATCGATCCAAACCCTGGATTTGTTTATGGAGTCTGTTACCATAGGCCCGAATTCGTTCTTGTTCGACTAGTTTAATTTTGTATTAGCCATAACAAGCAGCAACGATTTTTAAGCCGAATTTAATTATGGAAAAAATACTATATATTAAAGACTGATATGCTCCTATGCATTCTCTTGGATAACTGCTCGAGTGAGTATTATAATAGAATGGATATAGTTCTAAATAATATTCCAATCAATACCTTATTATCTGAATCGCAAGTACAGTACATATCTGACTCAGTTCAATTTACGCTAATAGCAATCCTCATCGGCTGTAATACAAATCAAGTATTACATGAGTCCTTTTCCTTATATAGGCAGAGATGACAGCTATAAGAGCAAGCTATGCCACTGTCTCTTCATGACATGAAACTTTGGCAGAGAAATATGATATTTTTTTTTATGATTTGGACAAGACTGATTCAACCTTTGTACGGCATTATTAGTACGCCATTGTTCGAAACCTTGGAATAAGCATACAATGAACGGCAATGATAATTCTCCTTTGCATCTCCAATGGAGCCTTCTGATGAAATCATACTGTTTGTTATGTTTTGGTCATTATCTCAATCAGAAATAGTGTACATACATGGCTCAGTTCAATTTACTATTAAAAGCAATCTTCTTTGGCTTTACTACAGACCAAGTAAAAGTATTTTTAGCATTGGAAGATGCTTCATCAGAATCCCGATCATGATATAGACAGAAATGACAATTAGTAAAAAATACTTTTATTTAAAAGAAATTTATTGCATGAACAACTTTATGGCAAATAATTCTATTTCAGCATCGATTAGTCCATAGATGGTTATAAAAGGAAGCTGTGCAACATTGGCAGAGAAGCATGCAATGCATCTTTTTATTGTCCGTTTACTTAGTTAAATGATTTTGGAATAGATTGATTCAGCCTTTGTACGTCGGTGTTTGAAGCCTTCAAACCAATATATAATGAACTGCTTGCACGAATGATAAGAGATCATGTAACTTCTCCTTGTAATTACATGATATGGTTTGTGGGATGCATAGTTTAAATTTTTATTCATTGTTCACCACTAGCCCATTTTGAATGCATTTAAAGTGTTCCCGTCAAGGAGAACAGGTTGTTTTATGGAATGTAAAGTAATTGTATAAAAGTAGGATTATGTAGTATTTTCTCTTGAAAAACCTAAGTTGTTGACCGGAATTTATGGGGTCGACTCTAAGTCAAGTTTATTTTTTGCTTTCCCGTTAAACTTCCTCCAAACCTCTTATAATAGAAGACTGAATCCCTTTTTTTTCAATCAAGTTATCTTTTTGAGAATCTTAATCTTGACTTGTTCATTATTCAGGTTAATAAATGCTTTTTTTTGTTGTGGGATTGTTTTTTTTTTTTTTGTTGCTTTCTGCTTTGGTGTCAGTTGTCTTCAGTGGATTAGTGTTGGATTCTTAAGGAGGAGTCAACTATCTTGGAGGTTTTCATCTTTTGTTTACGTTTTTTTTGGTATCACTAGGTTGTTTTCATTCATCTGCATTTATGTATTGTTAATTTCGTATTTTTAAGTAGTTTATTTGCATTGTTATGTCATTTTTACTTTCTGTTGTATCGCCCCTTGAGACGTGATTTTGTTATGCAGCTGCCTCGTATAGGGCGTAATTTTGTTTGTGATAAACTGCCTCGTATAGTGGTGTTATTTTAGAGGATATTATAGGGTGCAATTTCGTTTGTGATAAGCTGCCTCATATAGTGATGTTATTTTAGAGGATATTATAGAATATGAATTTATTCAAACACATATACGATACATGATTTTGTGACAGAGTTGTATTTGCTTTTATTCTGGGATAAAACAAAATATTATTTCATTGTTTGTTTTTTTTTTTAATAATTTATTTAAATAAAAGGTAAGCTGCCTCATATAGTGATGTTATTTAGAGGATATTATCGAATATGAATTTATTCAAACACATATATGATACATAATTTTGTGACAGAGTTGTATTTGCTTTTATTCTGAGATAACACAAAATATTAATTCATTGTTTGTTTGCTTTTTTAATAATTTATTTAAATAAAAGGTTTATTTTTAAAGTAGGTTTTAATTTTTTGATGAAGTAGTGTAGATGCCAAATCCTAACCATTTGGATAGTCATCTAAACATTTATTAAGGTTTTATTAGGATTTATTATTTCATTTTATTCAATTTTTAAAATCCCCTAAATATCTCTTAGGATCCACTCCTAACTACCATTACCCCTACCCTTTACCATATTTCCCTTCCTTCATAAATATTCCACTTGCCATCTCTCCCTCCTAAGAGATACACCTCAAAGTGTCTCACTGTAACTACCCTCACCACTTCACTACCCTAGCTTGCCACCTATCCTCACATCCCTCACCTCTCATAATCCTACAAGTCCTTTTATCATTCCATCTACTAAAGTGGAGAGGAGATTACATACTATTACACTATTGGATTCACACCAAGAAGATCCCATCCCATCTGAAGTACAAGCTAAGGAAAGTTGAGGAGCGATCTTGCAAGAACTAGTTGAGATTTCCAGTTGAGAAGCCCAAAATGCAGCTCACTACATTTGCACCTGTAGAAATGCACCCTATCATGTTTGCACAACCCCAAGGGACCAACACCCCGTATTGTATCAGCATAGTTAAAGCACTTGGTAAGGCATATTCTATTTATGTTCAAGCTCTACCAATGATTTTATAAATTCTATGATTTCTATATTCAATAGCATTAGAATTTTACATATATTTCATGATTTTAGGCCTTATTCTTAGAGGCTCTAACCATGCTATTAACTTTCTTTTCATTGATCTTTGATGAAAGTTACAGGTTGACAATTGTTGAAGCTATGGTGGTCCACAAGGATACACATGCCCACCTACATTTTTTATTGGAAAACAGAAACCAACAACACCCTATCTGTAAAAGGGATTTTACCTCCTTTATTCATTGGATTACAAGGTAATATTGTACTCTATTTTTATCCCAACACCTTGGACTGTTGGATGTAAAAGGAAGAACATGGCTCATATATTTTCCAATACAATATATCACATTTACATACTTTTTTGTCTTACTAATTTTATTGCTAATATGTGTCTTTTCATGCTACAAGTTTGGTGATCAAAGTGAGACACATAAAGGGTTTTATTCTACCTTATTATGATTTTCATTGTTGATATGCATTTGTTGCTGGTTACAAGTTTTAGAAGTTACATCACAAAAGACTCCTAAGGGTTTAGAAAGATTGGATAGGTCATGTCCTCCTCTTGTGCAAATGCAACCTACATTATCTTAGTAATCCAAACATACCTAGTTGTATTTATCATGTGTCAAATACACTTGGCTATATTGTTTAGGCATCAAACACACCGAACTATATTTATCAAGATTCAGACACAACAAACCATATTTTCATAGGTAAAAGTAAAGCTTAAGTCTTACAGGTAAGTACTTTGAGTTTACTCATGTTTTAATTTGCTCTTAAAAGGAAATACCTATTTTTATTTCTATATAGAAAGATAGCAGTCCTCCTCTTCATAGCATAGGTGATGAGTTATGAAATGTGCATGTATTATGGAACCTTTTATATGTCTTTTATCTAAAAATATGAGAAAATGGATGCATTTTGATAATTGTTATATCTTATTTGCATGATTTATGACTAAATTTGATTTATGATGTTAAAATGATAAATGCATGAATTTTACACAAAATATGTGCAAGTTTTGTATGTTTGGACAGGAGAACGTTGAAGAACACTTCATGGGAGATTGATGTAGTAAAATAGGACTTGAACTAGATGTTGAGCATAGGAGAAGATGGTCACAAGGATGATGTTTTAAGAATACTGTATATACGAATTGCAAATGGATGTTACAGAAGAAAATTACTAAAGTATGTTACAAAAGGTAGCTGCTAAAGACTATTACGAAAGAGATCTTTTACCAGTAGTTATAGTAGAAACTCGACTAATTCAATTGACCAATGTTGGGTGCCACATAAATGACAACATAACAATTTTACACTATAGCAAACATATTTCCATTCAACATGAATAGTTGACTTGTCAAGGATTATTCACACATATATTATAGTTAATAAAGTTATTGTAAAGAAATTCCATAAAGTTACAAGATTAGAATATTGTTACATTGTTTAGATTATGATGCAAGATCATTATGTATTTTCCAAGAATAAATAACATATGGTTATATTGTACATCTTGTAAAATATTCAAATTAGTATAGTTTTTTTAAGTTCATTCCTAAAGTGCCACTTAGACCACTTAGGTTGTTTATTGAGTCCAAGCAGAATTAGGAATTGTGTTAGTTTAGATTATTTTTGTTAGTACATAGTTGTTGCATTATCAAGTGCACAAATCCACATGGAAAATATGTGGAAGAATTTCATTTAGAATGTCCAAGTGACATTATATATTACATAGGATACCTTTGAAAAGGTTTGGCTAGCTAATGGAGAAAATGTCTAATCTACAACTGTTTTTTATGTAATCTTCTATGTACAATTTTTGGAAATCTGAATGTGTAACCATGTACGCTTGAATTTATCCTAATAAATTAGTAGAACTTTTGTTACTCATATGGTAATTGTGTCAATTAATTTCTTTATGCTTTGCTTGCCTTGGTAACTTCCCTTTCTTTTATTTTTCCTGCAACCATAGAATGAGTAGCATTAGAATAATTTAATAAAAATAATTTACTGAAGTTAAAATAGAGTAAGGAAATGGGAGGAGGTTAATACTAACCTTCCAGAGGTAGGGCCCACTCTGAAAGGTTAGTCCCTAAATTTCTTCCCCCAAAAACACGATAGATAGAGTTAGAATGTAGCAAAAGTCTTAGAGTATAAACTTAATTAAAATTGCATAATAAATAATTATGAATTATACTATACATCATTAAATCATATGTGGATCCACACATACTCATATAGAATTAGTCCAAATTGCATTATGTTTTCATTCCTGTATAATTTTATTTTATGTTTATTACTTTTCTATAAACACTTGAAACTGAAAGAAATCTAAAATAAGCTTAGAATTGATCCCTATGGTACAATCTATACTATATTACTACTCTTTAAATCTAACCTTTATTACCCTTGGATTGATAAAATTAAATGTAATTTATTATAGCCGATTATTTTGGCATCGTTTCCAGGGAGAGTAGCACCGTAGTGGTTAATCATAAAAGTTATTTAGCAGTGCAATTAGGTGAGGCTTACTTCTATGCGGAAAGAGGTACGTATGAGTACTTGGCATACATATGATTTGGAGTGGCACAATATGGTCCCAACAAGTCCCTTTGTACGATGCTTCCAGGTTCATTTCTCTTGAGGAATAAGTTTTACTGCTTTCATAATTAGAATTTTATTTCCTACAAATTTTAATTCTTGTAAATTTTATTTCCTACAAATTTTATTTCTTGTAATTTTATTTCCTGCAAATTTCCTGCTTTGAAAAATAATTATTTCTTAATTGAATTAGGACCTACGAGAAAAATAGGAAGTAGGTATACACTGAAATAGACCTAAACTTGGCTTAGGATCCTATCAGAAGTGGGAAGTAGTTATGGTTGAGTGACACAACCATAGTGAAACCCTCATAATAATCAAAGAAGCAGTAATATTTTACCTTTTATTTTAGTCAATTTTACTTCTTGCATATTTCCAGCTTTGGATGATTATTATTGTTAGTTTGACAAAGACCCTATGAGAAAAATAGGAAGTAGGTATACACTAAAATAGAATTAAACATTGGTTTAGGATCCTGTCAGAAGAAGGAAGTAGTTACGGTTGAGTGACACAACCGTAGTGAAACCCTCCTGAACAATCAAACAAACAATAATAGTTTAACCTTTTATTTCCAGCAATATTTCATAGTATTCCTAGTGTGCTAAGGTTGGCTGTAAAAATATTCGTAGGAATGTGAGTCGCATCTAATTTAGCAAAACATTAGGATTATTATGAAATTTTATTTCAAATTTTCCCTGCTGTATTAAGGATAGTTATAAACTCAATTGTTGTGATTTATATCTAAACTTGATAATAGTAGGATTAAAACACAAAATAAAAATAGAACCCAAACAAAACCAAAACCAAAGAGAGAGAAAGAAGAATAAAAGATAGGTTGCTAGGTGGTGGAAAATAGCCTAAGACAGTCTACTACAATAAACCTCTAAAATTATTCAAAATAAAAATAAATAAATAAAATATTATCATTAGAAATGATAATTAAAAATAATAAATAAATATATATATATATAATAAATATAAAATAAAATAAAAATAAAAGTATATATATATATATATATATATATTAATAATAAAATAAAATAAAATAATAATAGTAATGAAATAAAATAAAAAGGTATTATACAGAACTGGGCCAATGAAATTTTAAAGTGGCACGACAAACATATTGTATCATGAAAATTTCAATTAGAAAATATTCGGAAAGGGTGTAGTAAAACTCAAAGACTATTGACAACTCAACTAGAAAATCACTATTTAATGGGCATAGGTTTTAACTATACAAAAAATCCCTAGCACTATTTTCATGATGCTTATCTTGTTTAGGAGTATCTAAAAGGTCAACTATGAGCTTCCCTCGATCAAAGGAGGTCACGTTGACTTGAGGCTTAATCCTAAACATATGTTATTTATATTCAGTTGGGACAGAATCATAGCATGTTTGCATAAAAAAATTAAACTGAGGATAATCAAGGCTCTCCTTGTGTCTTCCTTCATTAATGAGGAAGGTAAGGGCTGAATTTGCTCACCTAGAGTGATGAGTATCATACTCATCTTGGTACTTATACTGTTGAGACCTATTAGGGAAATTTAAGGGTGTATTTTTATCATTTGGACCTACCCATGGTTAATAGTCTTGATATTGCATGTAGATGTATGAGGTAGACCGATCAGGTATGTGGATGCGTGGTATTACTCTATTTATTTGCACCTCAATGCATGGTTGCCATTCTTGAAAGAAGGAATGTGAAGTATCTATATCTAGAAAGTATGTTCCTTGATTAGGACCAAAACCTATATAGGTATCACTTTTAGGGGTCCCTTGTAGGTTAAGTTCCTGATTTGACATTCTATGACTTGGGCAAGTAGGAGTCTTCTAAGGAGGTATAATCATATCCTTAGGATTAAATCAAATACGGTATAATTCTCCATGCCTTATCTTCACAGTGTCATCCCTTGAATGGGCTTGGTTGTGGGTGCATACCATAACTACTTTGTTCTAAAACCTACGTGATTATCTATTTTACAAATTTTAATGATGCAACACATAAAAATGAGAACACATAATAATACAAGTATTTATCTCTTTTAAAAAATGTATGTGTTCTCTAAAACTGTTTGGTGTGTTTTTTATTTGTTGTTTGCAAAGAGATCTCTTTTCATGTGTTTGAATATGGTTGATGTAATTCTCAATTTTTTTAAAGGATTTCACCTATATACTCATAGCTTGACAACCGGTAATGAAGTTCGGTCATGTAAACCAACCAAAGTATGGATATGAAGCCCATACCCGATCAGGGAGCATAGGTCCTACCAATCCTCACCCATATTGACCATGGGTAGCGATACACCCTTCGAAGAGGAATGCATACTATTTTCCATGAATAAGAAGGTTCTTGGAGCTGACTTTGGCTTAAAATTGGTTTTGTATCATGCGAGCCAATAGGTGGATATGAAGCCCATCGTCATTGGTCTCTATTAGTGGTTAGGGATAAAGTTCCAACTGACTAATGTTAAAATGTGACGTGGTGTGTGTGGTTCCCTTAATACTTAAAGAAAGTAAAACAAAAGAGCACTCAATGATACTTCACTAAATGTAAAATAATGTTTCACTTTCATAAGTATTTCATACATAATGGAACCTACAAAATAAATGCCCTATATGGCAATCTAATTGTTAGGTAGGTTGCAAACAATCAAACCATGCAAATGCATGCTTAAGTTATTATTTTCCTGATTTTCTTTTATTTTTGTTGTTTTTAATAAAAAGTGAAATCTACTTTTCAACAAAAAAGGAAAATACATTAAAAAACTAAATCTAACCTTCTCTAAGCAGTAATCATGCAAAGTAAAGGTCTAGATACTCATTTTGAAATCCTAATATGTTGTTGTTTCTGTCAATTTGAGTTGCAAGTCCCCTATATTGTGGTCATACCGAAGTGGTATGGTTGCAAATTTGGGGATCATCCTTGGGTGGGATGATTGTTGTGGCTATCCCTGGGTGTTCCAATTAGGAAATAAGGGGTCGTTTAAGGCCAAAACAGCCAAAACCTGCAACATTCAAAGACAAAAATAGGGTCAAAAATTACCTAAATGAAATGGGACAGGGGTCCCACCATTATCGTCATTGTAGAGTGGAAAAAATGATGCACCTATAATAGGGAAATAAAATGCACCTATTTATATAAGCACTAAAAAGTGACATTAATGTAAATATGATGACAAATAAGTGAAAGAAATGGAGAGTTCTCTTTATATTAATTTATTTTCCAAAGTCATAGTTACAAAAAATCCCCTTGAGGGCTCTTAATTGATACAATCCATTATATAAGTTCGATGGATCTAATCCTTTCAAAAACTAAAGGTGTGCTTTCAGTGTCTTCCTCACACTGACGAATTGAAGAGCAAGTTTTTGGTACCGCTATGATGATATATCCATATTCAGACTTGTATCTCCTTCATTGCATGCTAAAATACATGGATCTACACATAAATAAATCATAGTAGCTAATAGCATGTGCGGATTAACATTAAATAAAAAATATGCATGCAATTGTGAATATAAAAAGTGTAATAAAATGTGTAAAACTACTCCAAAATGCATAAATACTTAGTGTAGACACCCAAAAGTCACACATTGCTACTTCTACTTATCCATAGGTGATTCCAGATATATCTAGCTTATTGTAGGCTATCATAGTCATACGTAGTCATGCTTAGTCAAGCGTAGTCATGCATAGTAATACGTGGATTGCTAAAATTTTCCATAGTAATATGTAGACTTCCATGTATCACTTTATCGTATTTCAAGTCCTAAACCCTCATAAGACTTCCAAATCACATCTGGTGTATTGGGATATCATTCAACAGTCCATTCACATGCAATTGAGGCCCCCACGGGGTATTAGTTGACCAAAACAATTTATAAGTCAATTACCAAATTCTAATTTAATGTTGACTTCACTTAAGTCACCTTTTTAGGGCAAATTTGATTAAAAGAATCCTTAATATTTATTAGCATTATTACATCCTCCCACATGTGTGAAATTAGGGTTTTTTGAGATATTTCTTTAATCATGTCCTAAATTGACTTAAGCACCTCCTAATCAGGATTAGTCCTAATCCATCCTCACACATGTGTGAGGATGAGATATTTCTCATAAGGAATGTGATGTTGCCACATTGCATTTCTTAACAAAACCCTATTCAGAATCAAACCTGGGTTTAGTGTATCTAACCCCCCCTACACCTTGTATTTACCTATAAATAATGGGTCCCAAACCCCTAATTAGATCTAGCTCACAAATTCAACAAAGCATAGTTACTCTGTTGAAATGGAAAGATAATATTGAACAGTCATTTCCTGGCGTACACAGTCGAATTTCAATGGTACACAGAGGCACCCTAGCTACCTATGAGTCTACCCACTGGAAGGATTTTGTAGAAGAGGCATCATAGCTCATATCGCCCCTTGCCCCATGAATCCAACCTCAGTTCACCCCTTGAGTGGAAAATTGGGCCTATAGGCCCCAAATCACTCCAAATTTGGGAGGTAAGTTCTGTTTCATCTTATTATTATCTTTTGCATAGTTTATTTCATGTTTTGTTTTGTTTTTATGGTCATTTTATCTTCATAAATATTGGGCTAACTAAGGCAAGCCCCACATCGTACTAACATCCTTTTGTAGGTTATTCATAGGTTATGTAGCAAATCTGAAGAGGGAAAGCAGCATCAAACCAATAGCAACCTGGTGATGGCCCACATACAAAGAAGCCCACCTACACTGAGGGACGACGAAAGAAGGCATCAAATTGATTATAACATTTTTAGGAAGAGAAATGGATAAAGGGCATCATATACCTCTTGTAACACGTATCTTTTAATATCAATGGAATCAGAGTCTCTTTGTTTAATGCATCATTGTTTTTTGTGTTAAATTATCAAATATCGTTTTATGACTATTTTATTTTGGCACACCCGGTGGGACTTTTTGCAACAAGGTCATGCCCTTTGGCCTTAAAAATGGTGGGGAAACCTATAAACAATCCATGACCTACATATTTCATGATCTAATGCACAAAAATATGGAAGACTATGTAGATGAACTCATAGCAAAATCAAAGAAATGTGTCGACCATCTCGAAGATCTTCATCAGATTTTCGATCGACTACTAGAACACAATGTGCACCTCAATCCTAATAAGTGTGTGTTCGGTGTTACATCAAGAAAAATACTAGGATTTATTGTCTCCCAATGAGGCATTTAATTAGATGCTAGTAAGGTGAAATCCATCATCAAGATGCCTCCTCCTACCACACTAAAGCAATTGCGTAACCTCTACGGCAAGATTACCTCTATTCGCATATTTATAGTGCAATTATCAGAAACTATCAAATGGGATTATAATTGTCAAGCCGCATTCAACGCTATCAAAACTTACCTTACATCACCGCTGGTCATGTCATCGCTGCACCCATAATTACCACTACCTCTATACATCTCAGCCATATAACTTATGCTAGGTACACTCCTAGCTCAAAAGAATGCTCTCAAAAAAGAGTAGTCTATCTACTACATTAGCCGCACACTAGTCAGTTACAAAATGAGATACAGATACATGGAGAAGCTATGTCTAGCAGTGGTATTCGCTACTCAAAATTTAAGACACTACATGTTAAACCACACAACTTTTGTCATAGCCCAAGATAATCCCATTCGGTACATGATGAACAAGAGTTATCACAATTTATGCACAGCCAAATGGATCATGCTCCTAATCGAGTTTGACTTAAAATTCGTATCTCAAAATTCTATCAAAGGACAAGTCATCGCTGACCAACTGGCTGAAGCTCCATTGACTAATAATCAACCCCTACTCATTCAACTCCTCGATGATTTCATCTTTCACATAATTGAAGATGAGGAATATGTCAAACAAGAATTCGTGGATGACCTCACCATGTTCTTTAAAGGTTCTAGGTGTCTCCATGCTGGGGGTGCAGGTATTGTCTTCTTTACACCTGAAGGAGAACCACTCCCATTTTCATTAAAATTTGATTTCCCTTATACCAATAACAATGCAGAATACAAAGCCCTAATCCTAGGACTAAAACAAGCACACTCTATGCACATCAAATGCCTCCACATCATATATGATTCACTTCTGATAGTCAATCAAGTGCAGGAACTCTGGCTATGTAATTGCCCAGTTCTCCAATAATACAATAAAATTGCCCAACAACTCCTACCCCAATTTGAATGGTATTACCTTGAAGCCACTCTACCATCATCAAACTATTTTGTAGACACTATGGCCTCCTTAGGGTCCCTCATCTCGCAAAACCCAACATCTGACACAACTTCTTATCCATTCATACACTTACGCAATCTACTATATCACCCACACCTCCCACATACGATGGTGGTGTGTATGTGGTAAACATAAAAACTCATAATCCATGGTTCTCATAGATCAAATAGTACATCAAACTATGTTTCCTACCATGTGATTTTCCCCACACCCAACGTCAAAACTTTAAACAAAGAGTGATCCACTACACCTTGTTGGGGGACATCCTTTATCACCGTAGTTATGATGGCATACTCTTGCATTGCCTAGAACCATAATAATCACAATGGGTTGTACAAGAAACCCATGACAAGACTTATGGTGGCCATTTCAGTGGCATAGCAATAACCAAACGCATCCTCCGTATGGGTTACTTCTGGCCCAAAATGGAGCAAAACTGCTACGAGTATGTGAAACATTGCATAAAATTCCAACAACATGCCAACCTAACACATTTACCATCCCAAGAACTTCAACCTATCTAGTCCATGTGGCCATTCTCCCAATGGGACCTGGACCTAATTGGACAAATTACACCTTCCTCCTCTATCAATCATAAATTTTTCATCACAACAACAGAATATTTTACCAAGTGGGTTGAAGCCATCCCACTAGTCCAAACTACAAGAGCCAAAATTTTAGCATATCATATGCCATTTTAGAACTCCCTCCCAAATTATTTCAGATAATGGGAAATCTTTTAAAAACAAGACTGTCTGAGTTCTGTGTAACAAATTTCACATACACCATAGCTTTTTGACCTCATATTACCCTCAAGTAAATGGCCAGGCAGAAGCCATGAACAAAACCATCTGCTCTATTCTCCGTAAAACTGTGGCAGAGTCTCACCAAAATTGGCATAATAAAATACCCCTAGCCTTGTGGGCATATTGTACCAACATTTGTACTCCTACTGGGGCAACACCTTTTTCACTTGTATATGGAGCAGAATCTATCATGCCCCTTGAGCTTGAGATACCCTCTTTACGGATATCTATGAAATATTTCATTGATGACAACACTGCTCGCCAATCTCGTCTAGATAAACTAACACTCCTCGATGAACGTCGCATCCATGCCATCGAGCACACATGAGTATATCAATATCGCCTTCACTGTGCCTACAATAGTAAGGTATATCAGTACAATTTTAATATTGGCGACTTGGTTCTCAAAGAGAACCAGAAAATCACAAGTCAACCTCACCAGCATCACGATAAATTTACCCCAAACTGGTTGGGCCCATTATTATCTCACAAAAATACGATTCAGGAGCATATTTTCTAGCCAATATTGAAGGCCTTAATGATCCTGAACCCATAAACATCTTGCACCTTCGTGCATTCAATGCATGATACATAAACACAATCACCATCATGAGTGTCACACAGTATTAGAAGTAAATCACTAAACACATCACTATGTGAATCTGTTATTTCTGCTCTATTATTTATTTATACATGTATGTTTCACCTTTCTACCATTTTTATGTTTGGTGTATTTGTTTTTTCTTTTGCAGCACTCACATCATCAGCAGGAGAGCTCTACAGCAGCCTCACCTACCACCATGCAGGACCATTTGTAGCCACAGCAAAAACCCATTACACCAATCGATCTCGCCTGACCACCAGTCGCCCTTCATACCAAGCGCTCCTCACATTCATATCATAGTCATCATACCTCACCTTGACACCATTCCTCTCACTAGCAAAGTTCATCCTATTCACCACACTTTGGTGACATCCAGATCACCATGTCCTCTTTTGATGAAAAAGAGGAATCAGCCCAACCCCAAGCATAAGGGTCACTCTCCCACCCGTATGATGATCTTAGATGTCGCTATTCACCCACAAATCACCCCCATAATCCCATAGGATCCTACCGCCCACCTAATAAGGAGTATACACCTCATCCACCTCGCCCTACATTTTTACCCGCTTCGCTACTCAATGGTGAGTCTACCTACACTGAGGCTTTGCAAGCCCGCACGACCCAAGATGCTCAAGCTAGTTGCATAAACATCCTCCCTTCCCATTTGTGTCACCACTTAGAGCCATCATGTATGCCACCAGTACTCAAGACACCACCTTCGCCACTGCGAGGAATACCATTCTAGAAACACTTGCAATCACCACAATCATTCCACTCCACTACTTCATCTTCCCAATCGCACCCATTTTCTACCATGCATCGGGTCATTTCATTCACATTGGAATCTCGATCGCCCCCTTCCCCAATACCATAACTGCCACACCATGAAATACAACATCTCATATCCTGTATCGAAGCTCTGGAATTGTATATGAGACACTGTCATTACCATGTTCACCCACGGTAGTCTCCCATGACCCGTCCATCATCACCATCACTTAGACCCCTTATCCAACCTTGGACTCAACCCATGCTAGAACCCAAACCCATGCCTCCATTACCATATCATCCTTCACCTAGACCTCACTTACCCCCAATAGACCCATACATTTATCCTATGCTTATACCACACATGTCATTCTCTGAAATGTTCCATCATATCATGGATCAGGTCCTTATTGACCTACCCAAGATTCGGTCCATTGATCCCTCACATTCAAAACCATGCAACTACAATGATAATAAATTTTACATTTACCATAGCCATCCATGTCATGATATCAAAGAGTGTAGATCATTTGAAACCCTGGTGCACAACATGTTGCATGGTGAGCATACCCCATCACAAGAGTGTTCTCTCCCATTTAGCTGACTTGTCAGTTCTCCATGCCACACCGCTCCCAGGACCTTGCCACCTCATAGCACCTTGATAGCACCCACCCACTACATTCATAACATTTCCAACTATGGCTCTAGCCACAATCCTAGCCACATCATTACTACACCATCCCACTCCCACCCGAATCTATGACATTTCGCCTGACAGTAGTTTTAGTTACTCTTCTTCTTCTATCTCATTCTTCTCCTTCTTACATACATTTATTTGTTTCTTCTCTCCTATATTTGTTGGCTTTTGGTGATCTCATTTTCTTGACTGGTTACCAATGTCCACTTCTTCTCACTTCTTCCACCTATACATTCCACTCTCACATATTCCTTCTTTTTGGAGACTATTACATACACTTATAAAACTCACAACTTATACATATACTACACACACACCCCACACTCTGGGACAACCATGATCCTAGCATCATGATTTTTGTTATCGTTACACACTTTAATCATCTATAAATAGGTTCTTCTAAAATTCTCCTTCTACATAGCATAACTTTCCTCTTGTAAATATCGTATTCCTCCACTTGCATCATTTACATTTACATGCTTTATAGTTAAAATTTTAATTCATGTTTGTACATTCTCCCCTAAAATGCACCTTAGTAGGAATAATACATGCATTTATTAGCATTACCACCTGGATTTCCATTTCCCCTTTTTAGTATCAGGGTATACATAGGTGTTGTGTTTAATTTTGACTACTCTGTAGTTTAGGCAATCAAGTGTTACCCATAGCTATTGAGTCTTGTACATTCTTCTTATGGTCTTTTATGCTAGTTCAACTTCTCTCATGGATCGCTCACAACAGGTTACACATTAACAATTTTGAGCCTAGGAAAGAGTACATATTGATTAGATATCACCATCTAGCGAATGGTATCCCCTGCTCGTCCTATCGCCTGCATGGTCAACATACGACCTGGGGATAAACAAAGGGATCAAGCATAAGCAAAACTAAATGATTGGGTAGAGAAAAAACTTCATCTCCCATACAAAAAGAGCACCACAAAAGAAAAAAAAAAAAAGAAACAAAAAGAGCACTACCACAATCAGATAGGTTAACACTAGAATAGGGGTAGAAAACAAAAGGAAATGCCTCTTGATATCACCCATGTTATGCTTATCACCTTTGGTTATTAAGTTCAACATAACACTATGGGATGATTTCCATCACTATAAATAGGCTCCAAGAGCCTACCTACCAGTGGAATAGTCTTACAGGTGAAAACACATCTCTCACATTAGCATATCGCTTGTGTAGAGATCACTGTTGTGGATGGATGAGCTAGCTAGTCTAGTAGCATATACAACGGGTTAATCCTACCTCCCTCAAAATGGATAAATGAAGCTTACACATTCACACACATAGGTCCAAGATAGACTTTGGACCAGCCTGATTATGTTATAATTTGCCACAAAACTTGTATAGCTAAGGGTTTGAGATTTGATTTTCATAACTATGTTAGTCAAAATCATTACACATGCCTTACATTATCCACAGTCCCTGAAATCGTGGAATGGATTACATCCATACAGGTAAATGCCATCATACAAGTGCTTCCTCGGCACAATTTAGTAATTACATACATGCATCCATGTATCTATATCATATACATTTGCTACACATTATATTTATGCATTTGTCTTACATACATTCACGAAATCAAATTAAATTATGCATTCTATCATATTAAGTGATGAAAGGTATTATTCAGGAAGTGGTCAAATACAATAGCGTAGGCCCAAATTAGTCTGTAGGCAATGAAACTAATTAACCAAATACTAACTAATCTAAAAATAAGTCTGATAATGTACTAACAACATAGAATACGCTAACATCCCCCCTTAGTACATTATTTTAGTAATTGAATAAATACTAGCTATGCTATCATCCCCCCATACAACAATATTTGGGTAAAGTATATAACTGCACCAATACAGTGAAGAAGAAGAAGAAGAGAAATGAAATAATGGTGGCACGCGCTTTGTCTTCAGATCTGGCTCTGGCTCATGGCTCTGGCTCTAAGCATACCTCTGGAATTGTATATGTTGAGTGGTATTTTCACCCGATTGTGAAAACACACTCTCCGATAGGATTTGGGTTCTAAATCCTCTGCTTGCAAAGAAATTAAACAAGTAATTTCTCCAAGGTTCCTATTATGCTAGAATTTAGCATCTGTGTATTAATGATCTCAAACAAAGATATTTAATTAAAATGCTTGGAACACCTTAGTGGTTGCAAGTAACTGAAAACAAGGGGCACTGTGGTTTATTTTATTGTGAAACTTAATTATTGTTCATTGAATCCGAATAAAGAAAATATGATTTGATCTTTGTATGACCCTGTTGTAACTTCAAAATAACATTTAATGAAATGCCATAACATGAAGGAATTATTTATGGATTTTGAAGTTTTTTTATTTTTTTCTTTTATTTTAAAGCTTGAAAAATTAAAATTGGAGCTTCTGAAAAATAAAGTGCAGCAAAAAGAAAATAAAATGTAAAAGAAAAGAAATTAAAATTGCATCCAGTTTGATGCTATCCCGTCCTGGCAAAACCGAAGATGTGAGGTTTCCCTGCATGCAACCTAACCTATTGGACCTGCAAACATGCACAATCCCGATAAGCTAAGTGTTGATTCCTAGGGTTTGAAATAAAATTTAGATTTCAAATATTCGCCTAATGCAACCCACAAAAGTGGCATTTAACATTATCTATAAATCTAAAATCTGAAAGATGAAAGAATAAACATTGAATTCATAGCATGCACAGAAGATCTCCTTCTTTCTTGCCCACAAGATGCAAATTTCTGAACACTCCTGCATTAAAGAATTAATCATGTTACAACAGCAGAATATCTGGTTTTCTCAAAACCAGAAAAAGGGGCAAAAAATCACTCCCAAGCAGGCCCAGAATGGCATCTCGCCTTAGGCACTGCAACTCTGCCCATAGTGGTTTCTGACCCTTATGCCAATTTGTGCCTGTGCTTTTATACTTTCTGGCAATGCTCTTAGTTTTGTCCTGTGACACTTCGCTTCATCTTCCAGATCATTTCATTTCACCTTCCCGCCTTTTCGTTGCTTCAAATTCATGCTCGATGCCGAAATTCTTGATCTTCTCTATGACTTGTAACGCTTCTGCAGCATTTACACATGTATGCCATGTTTTTTGCACTTTTTGCATGTTCTGTAATGGATCCATGAAAATCGTGACAAAAAATAGCATGCAGCTTTGCTCCTCTACTTTCATCGCAAAAACGTGACATGTCGCGAAAACGTGACATGTCGCGATATCGCAACGTTTTTCTGCCAACAGCCTTGCCAACGCAACCTATCGCAAAATCGCTATGCTTTTTATTCGGAGCTGTCTTCGGCTGTAACCTATCGTGATATCGCGATGTTTTTCACTTGGTACGCTTTTGGCCGCGACTTGTCGTGAAATCGCTACGCTTCTTCGTTTCGAGCTGTCTCCCTGCATTTGGCCGCGAAAACACGACATGTCGTGAAATCACGACATATTTTCCATTTCGTACACTTTCGCTGTTGGAGCCGCGAAAATGCGACCTGTCGCGATATCGCGACATTTTTCGGCTTCGTACCCCTTTGCCAGCTTTTTGTCATGAAATCGTGACACCTTTCTATTTCGGGCCCCTTTGCTATTTCCTGTCGTGAAATCGTGACGATTTTTTGTTCCGTACACCTTGGCTGCAACCTGTCGCAAAATCACGATGATTTTTCGCTTCATGCCCCTTTGCTACTTTCTGTCGTGAAATCGTGACACTTTTCTATTTCGGGCTGCTCTTGCTGCTTCCTGTCGCGAAATCGTGACGTTTTTTTGCTTCGGCATGCTTTGCTGCTTCCTGTCGCGATATCGTGACGTTTTTTCGCTTCGGCATCCTTTGCAATTTTCTGTCGCAAAATCGCTATGCTTTTAGTGCCTTGCCCTGTTTGACTGGTTTGACCCACGATTTTGCGACATGTCGCGATATCGCGACAATTTTCATTTTCTGCCAGCGACCGCGCAACACGTCGCAAAATTGTGACACTTTTTCATTTTCTGCCAGCAACCGCGCAACACGTCGTGAAATCGTTACACTTTTCATTTTCTGCCAGTGACGGAGCGACATGTCGCGATATCGCGACACTTTTTCATTTTCGGCAGCGATGGCGTGACATGTCGCGATATCGCGACAATTTTCATTTTTCGGTAGCGATGGCGCGACATGTCGCGATATCGCGACACTTTTTATCCTTGTGCAATTTTGCTCCTTTTTTTGGATTTTTAGCATCTGGGTCACCGAGATTTTCTTTGAAAGCATGCAAAAAAGGTGGGTCCCCAATTTTGGGGTGTGTTGTGGATCAGCCACAACAAATGGTGACTCTGCTGTCAAATGCTCTTGAGCATTTTAGTGAGAACCCAACCTGAAACATATACAAACTCGAGAACATGTGTTAGCACATAAGCAATATAAACCAATGCCAAAAGATTAGAAGTACATGAATCATCAAAATCATCAAGTATTAGCTCAGTGTGTACAATGAATTTCTTTCCCTATCGTTTGAAATTGATCAACATTCCATTGTCAGTTTTGTATGAATGCATATGTGAGATTGTGAATGATTTGTGTAACCTAATGAATATGCTAGGAGATTTTGCTTTTATAAAAGGCATAGTCTTTCTTCTAGTATCATGTACAAACATTCAAAATTGCCAAACTCTCTTAGGATCAACTATATGTATAATGAATTGCTTTATTATATCCCAAAGTTGGTTATGAGTCCCTACTATCTTGAACCCATGTGCAAGTGAAAGTGAAATCAGAGCTTTGGGAAATCAGACTCCCAACCTAATCGAGATGGGAGTTTAACCCTATTCTTACTACTCTGATTTAGAATTCATTAGCTCACTTTGAGAAAAATAATTTAACCAATTATGGAAGAAATGGTCATGCTAGTCTAACCTTTTGGACAATCAGTGGTCTTGTTTTTTTTTTGGACAAGACATGTTGCCATGCATGGGCATACCTAACCCCATAATCCAAGACTTATCTTCATTTCTTTGGACCTTGGGGATGACTACCCATCCTTTGTAGAGGACAAGTAGTACGATCCTTTCAATCCAATATAAATATGAGATGGGAAAAATTAATTTTTTACTTCTTGGACCTTGGGGATGACTACCCATCCTTGCTAGGGACATGTAGTACGATCCTTCCAATCCAAGTTTTGGATAAAAATGGAAAATATTAATTTATTGCTTAGACCTTGGGGATGACTACCCATCCTTTGCAGAGGACAAGTAGTACGATCCTTCCAATCTAAGATTTATCATGAAATGAGACATAAGAGCTTTGGGGAATCATATTCTCAACCTAAGCGAGATGATAATTTATGCCCTATCCTTACTACTCCATGTAGGTCAAATCAAAGCTTTGGGGAGTTGGATCCTCAACCTAAGTTCGATGAGGATTTAACCCTATCCTTACTACTCGATTTTAGGCTTTAAGCTTTATGGAAGTGGTCAAAACCACTGTTTTAAGGATCATGTTGCATAATAGGATAGACCTGAAATACTTCTTTCGCCCAACCTTTTCTTCCAAGCAAGGTTTTGATCATTTTGCTCAAGATCCTTTTTAATGTGTATAAAATGTGCTTGGTTCTAGATATCTCAAGACTCAGTTCCCAACATGGGATTTTTTTATATTTATGTTATAACACAACCCTAAGAGGATTTGACACACTTTAATGATTTGTATTTGAAATGCATTTGCAACTAAGATGGCATGTATGTGCAAAGTGAGATGTAATATGAATGCATTGTCTTTTGAAATGCAAATGAAATATTGCCATATAAAACTGACTACTTCATGCATCACAAAATTCAAACGATATTACTTAAAATGTTTGTGTTACTTGTGGAGCTTCTACAACACAATTCCAATGTTTCATATTTCCCCGATCTAGAACATAAGTTAGCATCTCAAGGCAACTTTTTCATCATTTTTTTTTTTTTATAGAAAAACAAAACATGTCAAATAAACACACAACTTTAAATTAAAACTTATTCAATCCAAAACCAAACTGCAATCCCAAAAATGAAAATTTGAAAACACAAACCAAAACCAAACCCAAAGTACCTTTAAAAACGATCTTGAAAACACAAACCAAAACCCAAAAAACCAAAATCTATATACAAATGTACAATATAATACAAGATGATGCAAAGCTTGGATTATCACTTTCCTGGATCCCAAACATGATTAGAACATTTCAACAAAAATATAACATGATATGCATGCCAAATGTTGTGGGAATCCAACACAAACAAGATTAGACCAAAAAATGCAACAAATTTCCATTTGCCATGCTCACCATACCAATTTGATTTAGTTCCAATAATACTCCCGTAGGTGAGCATCAAATTACTAAAATTATTAGACACTAAATGATTTTCAATTTTATCATGTCTATTCTTTAAAATGTAAACTTCATAATTCCCTCCTTGGTTTAGAATTAGGCTGTCCTTTTCAAATATGCAATTTTGTAAGTAAGAGCCTATTTCTACAAATTTCAAATCCAAATCATTTTCCAAATTTGTAGGCCAATCAAATTTGTGTAACAATTTACAAGCATCTAGGACATTTACTAAATTAGGATCATTAAAAGTTTTTATCCTAGATTCAATTAATAATTGTTGATGAATTTTATTTAACAATTCAAGCGCATCAACCTTTTTTCCATTCATTGAAACAATGTTATTAAAGGTGTGATTAAAAATTATACCTTGTTTTTCATTTACCTTTAATGACATTTCATCATTCAAATTCAAAACATGGTCATCATTTTCAATCCTCAAACATTCTTGGTCAAAGTGTATGTCCCATGACTCATGATGATCCTTCATTTGAGTTGCTTCCAATTGATCAATCTCTTTGTCATTTGGTTCTAATTATTTGTTCACTATCCATGGTATCTCTTCATTTGAATCCTCAAAATCATCATGCAAACTTGCATCCACATTTTCAATGAATTTATATTCGACATGATCAAATTTTGTCCCCTTTTCAAATCTTGTGAATATGATATCTTCATATGATGTAGAAGGTTCAACATCCCGCATATCAAGTAAAATATGAGTTTTATCTATAGGGATGTGAGAAAAGAATGCATTATCATATCTCCCCCAACATGGCAAGAAATTCCATGATATTTATTACATGATCGTTTGATTCATTCATCAATTCTTTTTCTTCTTTGTCCTTGGCAATAATATGGTTATAATCTTCCAAAATTTGATGAGATTTGAAACCCTCTTCCAAAACATCCTCAAATTGTACAGGAGTTGTAATATCTTCCTTTGAGTAGGCAATTATGTTATCCTGTATATCAATTGGCACAAAAGTTTCATTAGTAGTTTTGGAATGAGTGAAGTCTTCCCACTTCTTCCAAGCATCATAATAATCCTCTTTCAAAATCAAGTGGTAGCGTTCAACTACTTCTTCAACATCTTCCAATTCGTCAATGTGTTTCTCATCAAATTCATCTTCACCTTCCTTAGATGTTTCAAATTTATAAGGCTATCATTGTCCAAATTAGTAACCCATGATTCATTATCATAATTTGGAGGGTGAAGAATTTCTTGATATGTAATTTTACACGTCTCATCAATAGTATCTTCCAAGAACAAGTGGTGAAATTCTATCATATCTTCAAATTTATTTATTGATTTTCTTTCCATTTCACTCTCAACCACTTCATTCAATTCTATGGTGGGTTCCATCCATTCACATATATCAAACATTGTTGAATTTAGAACCCCTTCATCCGGATAATCGTGTATCTCTACATGATCCTCACAAGTGGATGTTGTCTTAGCAATTTGCACCTCCTCTTGGACTACATCTAATGTGGTCATAAAATTTGGGTATTCAAATTCATCCCCTTGATCATTCACCTTAGGTATCATTGGAGTGGAGGGTGATATGTTTGATGGTTGGTGTAGGTTGGTATCAAAAGAAAAATCTCTCATGTGAACATGTTGTGCCTTTTCTTCTTCAAGACCTTGTCGTTCTATCTCTTCTAAGACCTCATGGATTTTCTCTAGGGACAAACCACTCAGCTTTTCCTCAATGAGTGAAGCAAGTGTGGGGTGTATGGCTCCTAGGTATACTTCCATGGCTTCCTCTTCTAATGTGTTAAAATTTTCCCATATTTGGGAGTGCAACTCACGAAATCTTTAATTGAATTGACTCAACGATTCATTAGGCTCCTTACACATGGAGGTAAACTGATTTTTCAAGATTTCTAAGTCAACCTGATTACCAAAATGATAAAGATAGGCTGCTTCTAATTGTATCCAAGAAGTCCTAACCTCCATGGGTAGTTGGCTGTACCAAAAGAATGGTTTATCTTCCAAAATGTATGCAAATAACTTACAAGCCACCTCCTCATAGAAAATCTAGAATTTACATAATGTATCCTTGTAGACATGCATTTTTTGCAAGTATCCTAGTGGCACCTCTTGATTAAAACACCGTAAAAAATCCAATAACACTGTAGGAATTTGATAGGGTACCACAGGTATAGATAAACCCTCATAATGATACTCTATCATTGATACCATTCTCTCTCTTAGAGACACTATTTCAGCTCTTAGGGATACCATTTGCTCCTCAAGTGTTGCCATTAGTGAACTCAGAATGCAATTTTAGAACCAAATCTGTTGAATATTCAACCTGCAATATATATAAAAAAAATCAAGTTAGCATCAACCAAGAGATGTAATTATTAAAATCAAATGTCAAGTAATTGCATGAGACCAAAATTTTCTAAATTAAATCAAATCACATATTTCGTATGAACAATCGTAAAAGTGTTAGAATAAGATACAGCATACCTGAATTGCTTAAAATAGAACAAGTAAATAAATTCCGACCGTCCTTTTTACAATCGGCTGAGTGTTAGAGGAAAAGCATAAAAAATTTAAATTTAAATAACACTAAAATAAACCCGTTTGGCCCTCCTAGCACCAATCCGTTGAGTGGTGTTAGAGGCCGAAGATGCTAATCAAATGGACTTGAAATATTTAGCAATGTAAAGCTCTCAAACAATTAAAAACCCGTAGCATCTAAAATCACGATAAAATAAACTTTTCATGCCCTCCTTCTAGCGCCAATCTGTTGAGTGGTATTTTCACCCGATTGTGAAAACACACTCTCCGATAGGATTTGGGTTCTAAATCCTCCGCTTGCAAAGAAATTAAACAAGTAATTTCTCCAAGGTTCCTATTATGCTAGCATTTAGCATCTGTGTATTAATGATCTCAAACAAAGATATTTAATTAAAATGCTTGGAACACCTTAGTGGTTGCAAGTAACTGAAAACAAGGGGAACTATGGTTTATTTTATTGTGAAACTTAATGATTGTTCATTGAATCCGAATAAAGCAAATATGCTTTGATCTTTGTATGACCCTGTTGTAACTTCAAAATAACATTTAATGAAATGCCATAACATGAAGGAATTATTTATGGATTTTGAAGTTTTTTTATTTTTTTATTTTATTTTAAAGCTTGAAAATTTAAAATTGGAGCTTCTGAAAAATAAAGTGCAACAAAAAGAAAATAAAATGTAAAAGAAAAGAAATTAAAATTGCATCCAGTTTGATGCTATCCCATCTTAGCAAAACTGAAGATGTGAGGTTTCCCTGCATGCAACCTAACCTATTGGACCTGCAAACACGCACAATCCCGATAAGCTAAGTGTTGATTCCTAGGGTTTGAAATAAAATTCAGATTTCAAATATTCGCCTAATGCAACCCACAAAAGTGGCATTTAACATTATCTATAAATCTGAAATCTGAAAGATGAAATAATAAACATTGAATTCATAGCATGCACAAAAGATCTCCTTCTTTCTTCCCCACAAGATGCAAATTTTTGAACACTCCTGCATTAAAGAATTAATCATGTTACAATAGCAGAATATCTGGTTTTCTCAAAACCAGAAAAAGGGGCAGAAAATCACTCCCAAACAGGCCCAGAATGGCATCTCGCCTTAGGCACTGCAACTCTACCCGCAGTGGTTTTCAACCCTTGTGCCAATCTGTGCCTTTTTTTTTATACTTTCTGGCAATGCTCTCTGTTTTGTCCTGTGATGCTTCGCTTCATATTCCAGATCATTTCGTTTCACCTTCCCGCCTTTTCATTGCTTCGAATTCATGCTCGATGCCGAAACGCTTGATCTTCTCTATGACTTGTAACACTTCTGCAGCCTTTACACATGTATGCCATGTGTTTCGCACTTTTTTGCACGTTCTATAACAGCTCCATGAAAATCGTGACAATAAATAGCATGCAGCTTTGCTCCTCTACTTTCATCACAAAAATGTGACATGTCGCGAAAATGCGACATGTCGCGATATCGCGACGTTTTCCTGCCAACAGCCTTGCCAACGCAACTTGTCATGAAATCGCTACGCTTTTTGTTCGGAGCTATCTTCGGCTGCAACCTATCGTGATATCGTTACGTTTTTCACTTGGTACGCTTTTGGCCGCAACTTGTCGTGAAATTGCTACGCTTCTCCATTTCAGGCTATCTCCCTACATTTGGCCGCAAAAACGCGACATGTCGCGAAATCACGACATATTTTTCATTTCGTACACTTTCGTTATTGGAGCCGTGAAAACGCGACCTGTCACGATATCGCAATGTTTTTCGGCTTCGTACCCCTTTGCCAGCTTTTTTTCACAAAATCGCGACGCCTTTATATTTCGGGCCCCTTTGTTATTTCCTGTCGTGAAATCATGACGATTTTTCGTTCCGTACACCTTGGCTGCAACCTGTCGTGAAATTGCGATGATTTTTCGCTTCATGCCCCTTTGCTGCTTTTTGTCACAAAATCATGATGCTTTTCTATTTCGGGCTGCTCTTGCTACTTCCTATCGCAAAATCGCGATGTTTTTCCACTTCGACATGCTTTGCTGCTTCCTGTCGCGATATCGCGACGTTTTTTCGCTTCGGCATGCTTTGCTGTTTTCTGTCGCGAAATCGCTACGCTTTTAGTGCCTTGCCCTGTTTGACTGGTTTGACCTGTGATTTTGCGACATGTCACGATATCACCATAATTTTCATTTTCTACCAGCGATCGCACAACACGTCGCAAAATCGTGACACTTTTCATTTTCTTCCAGGAACCGCGCAACATGTCACGAAATCGCGACACTTTTCATTTTTTGCCAGCGACAGAGCGACATGTCACAATATCGTGACACTTTTTCATTTTCGCCAGCGATGGCGTGACATGTCACGATATCGTGACAATTTTCATTTTTTGGTAGCGATGGCGCGACATGTCGCGATATCGTGACACTTTTTATCCTTGTGCAATTTTGCCCCTTTTTCTAGATTTTTAGCATCTGGGTCACCGAGATTTTCTTTGAAAGCATGCAAAAAATGTGGGTCCCCAATTTTGGGGTGTGTTGTGTATAAGCCACAACAGTATCTCTGGGTCTATCTCGGGATCTGCCTATGAATATGCCTCTAGATCATTGCTTCTAGATTTTCCTGTAGATCTGCCTCTGGAACTTTGACTCTGGGTCTGTCTTTAGGTCTGTCTCTGGGTCATTATCTCTGTGACTGCCACTTGGTCTGTCACTGGATTTGCCTCAGGGTCTACCATAGGTTTTACCAGTTTTGGTAGAAGCCACACAATATTTCTTTCATCATTGTCCATTGTGTGAGATCTGTCCATCCACAATCAATATGAACCTTGTTGGTCATTTTCATTTTATGCCAACATCGTGAAGAGTGATTAGTACATCCACAAAAAACATAAGGATGTAATCTCCAACACTTAGCTGCAACATGACCTATTTTGCCACAATGATTGCAACAATGCTTTTTAGGAGATGTGGGAGATTTAGGATTTACAAATATGGTCTTACTGGTACTTGCTTGACCAGAATAGCCAAGGCCTTCATGCTTTGCCCTGACATTTAGCATTAATGGAGTTTTAATGCCTTGTTCATTTTTACCTAATCTCTCACCATTGAATCCCATATTCTTCATTAGTTTGGATCCATATCCTTTGGTATGTTTTTCAAAACATCCAATTTCATCATCTTCATCAATGTGTTTAACAATATGGCATTTGTCACTATTGATGATATTACGGAGTCAATCATATGAAATACATAACAATATGGCACAAACATCACATTTGATATCACATCACACTGCATTTGAAACATAATCATGCATACTATTCTATAATTCATTCATATGAATTAACAATAACAGATCTAAACAATTCACACATATGTATCTACTAATCATACATACCTACGAACTATATTGTGCTATCTACGCAAATATAAAATAAATACATTCCAAACCATAAAAATTACACATACATATATAACAGCCAAAATAAAGGTATATATATATATATATATCATCATCCAAAAACTCTCAAAGGCTACAACCTGGGACCATGCCCATCATATAGCATCCAAAATACCCATAGGCTACAATCAAATATACAACTCCTAACTATCACCACAAGTCTCCCCATGTCCCTCCCATCTCACTTGCCTCTTTGTAGCCTAGCTCGACTCTGTAATGAACTCTAGAGCTGGATCTACAATAGGCTGCTCCATAGCATGTGGATCCTGCATCTCAACCCTAGCACTAGCCTCTACTATCAGAGCAACACTACATTGACTCTGATGTGAGGGCACTCACACTCATGACTGTGTCCCAGAATGTGACACCACCTACTCATAATTAGGAAGAGGAATCCCGTACACCAATAAATAATTCTCGCACAATAACTTCTTGGTAGTCTCTGCACCCAGCTAACCAGTCAAGATCATAATATTATGAGTCTACCTCACCACCGTGACCCTCAACTACTTTGTCTCAGTACCCTACCTAACCATATCATCCCTCAATTGCTCCACCTTAGCCTCCAACTGATAGACTCTATCCCATAGCAGCCATGCCTCATCCTCTGCATCTCCCCTCATTGGCATATCGATAGAAATATACTATGTCGCATCCACAAATACACCAATATCAATGGTGTCATCCATGTAACCCACAATAGTTGCGACACCTACCTCCTCCTCTCTCCCACTAGAATGCCCCATATCCACATCAAAATCCATAGGCACCTGCTCCACCCTCATGTCTTGGGTGTTCTCTCTACCACCCAAGTGGCATCTTGAGCACTGTAGAGGAACCTCCTCTGCATCGTCAGTCACATCCTAATCTCAAGCTCTCATACCTATCCTCACCTTCAATGGAGGTACCCCAACATTAGGTGCCACCCACCGATCAATCACGCCCTTGCTAGGAACCCAAATCTACCAAGCCCACTAGGCCTCAGACTCAGGAGTTGTCCCAACATCCACCATATTCGAAACATCTAGAGGAATATCCCTCTCCCCAACCCATGGTGGTACCACAGGCAACTCTCCTCTATCACCCTGCCACCTGAAATAAATTACAGGAGCCCTAGGGACATCCTGTCACAAGACAAACTACCGCCTCACTCGATCAAACTGTAAATACTCAATATATCAAGTATATCTACCCACTATCTAGTGACCTCATCTAATATCTCGTAACTAATCCTCATCCTGCTCTCATCCCACACCACCTAACCAAGACCTCCACCTAATATCATCAGGAGTAGCATCCTAAAACTTACCCTTCCAAAATAGTGGGTCACCCTCATGCAGCCTCTTAATACCCTGCACAACCACCATGCTCCATATCAAATCATAGGGTAAATACTCCTTGCCCTCTACATGCATAGGCTAAGTCAATAGAGACAGTCTCTCAATAGTTATGTGAAGAACACAAGCTTATACTGAGAGGGGGGGTGAAAAGTATAAGACCTCTTTTTACTTTTTCCTTTATACTTCAAAATAGTTAAAGCAATATACCCAAAGCAATATCAAAACAATGCACAATATCATCCACAAAGTGACACCAATTTTAACGTGGTTCACCCAGAATGGTTGGGCTACATCCACAAAACTTTTCTCTAAAAGTTATCTCAAAGTTCTTTGGGAAACCTTCCCAATTACAATGTTTATGAGCCTCGGCCCAAAGGAGATACCTTCCCCCAATCTAAATTTATGAGCCTCTCGCTCAAAGGAGATACCTTCCCCTCTGCTCTGGAAATGATCCCTCAGAAGATCAACTGTCTCTACCTCTTGCCAGCACGTGGAACTCCTTTCCACCGAAGACCTCCTGTCCTCAATGCTTAGCCTAAGAGACCTCTACCTTCTATGATCACGTCCACAGTAGCTAAGCAACCTATACCAAACAAAGTCAGTCGGTCTAGTACAAGTCTTCCTCTGTCTTTCAGATCTTTCCACCACTTGAACAAATCAATCCTCTGCACACAAGCCTTCTCAAAGACTTGCCAAAACTATCCTCAGCTTCTTCTCAAAGAACCAGTGCTCCTCTATCCTCAAGTTCTCTGATAGAACTATCAAAAACTCAGCTCACAAGTCCTCTGCTAGGACCTGTCCAAATCTGCTCACAAGTCCCCATAGGAACCTGTCAAAAATGTTCACAAAACATACACAACTTCTATGCTCTTACAACCACACTTCGTCTTCTCTCAGTCATCTCTCTGCACACACTCTGCACTGTCTTCGCACACTCTGTGCCCATACAATAGCACTCCATGTTTGTCTTTGCCCTTTGTGCTCTCTTTGCCCTCTACTCTCTCTATGCAATCATAGCCACACTTGGTCGAACTTCAACCTTTGCACTCTCTGCACAATCACAGTGACACTTAGAACAATTCACCATGACTCTTCGCTCACTCTGCACACTTCGATCGAATTTCACACTGCTCTCGACGATCGAACTTCTCACTCTGTGCACTATCTGCAAACGTCGTAACTCACCAACACACCAATTCTTCAAAAATAGCCTGCCTTTTATAATAAAACTTTCAAGATCAAAACCTTAATCTTAGTCGGTTGTAACCCTGATCTTTAGTCGGCTGCACAACCCTAAACTTCATCGATTGCAAACCCTAATCTTCGTCGGCTCACATTTAACTTTGTCGGCTTCAACTACCTCTGTAACTCTTCTGTAGCTTTTGCCATGAAACTACAACATGTCGCGATATCACGACACCTTTGCAACCGTACACTTTCTTTTGGCTTTTGTCGTGATATCGCGACACTTTAGCCTTTGTCGACTTCAACTAAGCTCTTGTCACGATATCACGACACTTCTATCTTTGTCAGCATCAACTTTGCTTTTGTCGCGATATCGTGACACTTCTCCCTTCGTCGACCTCCTTTTCGCTTTTGTCACGAAATCACGACACTTCTGCCTCTACAGACTTCGTCTTCACTTCTATCGTGAAATCGTGACACTTCTGTCTTCATAACCTTCCTCTCTGCTTTTGTCACGAAATCGTGACACTTCTCCTATAGAAGACCTGCTTTCAGTTTCTGTCGTGAAATCGTGACACTTTCTGCATCCGTACGCTTTCTCCACAACCTATCGTGAAATCGCGATGCTATCAACTTTTCGTACGCTTTCTTTGCAACTTGTCACGAAATCGTGACATTTCTTATTTCAAACACTTTCGTCTGTAGCATGTCGTGAAATCATGATAGTTCTCACTTCAAACTCTTTCTATTGCTATATGTCACGAAATTGCGACAATTCTCATTTTACTTTCTCTCTCTTCAAACTTGTCACGAAATCGTGACAGTTCACACTTTGGACTCTAGCTCTTCTGTAGCACGTCGGGAAATCATGACACTTTACCTTGCTTTCACTTTCTTGCTTAAGTCATGAAAATGCGACATGTCACGATATCGCGACACTTTTCCTCCTTAGCTCTTTTCTGTTCTTCGGGTCATAAAAACCCGACATGTCGCGATATCGCGACACTTTTTCTCCTTAGCGCTTTTCTTTTCTTCGAGTCGCGAAAACCCGACATGTCGCGATATCGCGACACTTTTTCTCCTTAGCGCTTTTCTTTTCTTCGGGTCATGAAAACCCGACATGTCGCGATATCGTGACACTTTTTCATCCGTACAATCCCTCTTGCAAATTGTCGCGAAATCGTGACACTTTTCTTTGCGAGCTCTTTCTCTCGAACCTGTCGGCTTGGGGTTTGCAAAAGACCTTTGAAACTATCATGCCGTAACCTTCATAAAAACAAATTATTTGACATTAAATCAAATTCCTTCAAGAGCTTCTTGACATCAATGACAACTTATACATTTGAGCAAAGGCAATGTACCCAAAGTACCCAAAATTGCCAACAATCTCCCCCTTTGTCATTGATGGCAAACCTTTACTGAAAACACTTCTCAAGAGCCAAAACTAAAACCAACTATGCTAACAACTGAGAGTCTTCCTTTGAAGTTTTTCTCCCCCTAACTTGAAGCTCTCCTCTTCACTTTGAAGCTCTCCCCCTTACTCATATCTCTCCCCCTTTGTCATCAATGGCAAAGGGTCACCTTTGGGGCTCGGGACTAAGAATGAGCCTCTTAGCTTAGTCCCTCCCCCACCTCCTGATGAGGTGATTAATTCTTGGGTGGGAGTAAAACTCCCATTAGGCATTGATCATCATCAGCATCTATAACTTCCTTGTCGGGCCTTCTCTTGAACTCTTTGTCCATATTCTTGTTCCTGTTCCTGTTATCATTCCTGTTCTTATCCATGCCTTGATCCTTGGACCTGTTCATACCACTATTCCTATTCCTATACCTTGGAAGTTCAGCTCTACACTATCTAGTTGTGTGACCTTCATTGTTGCACTTATAACAAGTAACAATGTTATTTCTTTTAGGCATACCTATTCTTTGAATCCACCTGTTTTGACTAACCCCTGTTCCTGTTATTAGCCCGTGCAAAAAATTGCCTTATGCCCAAACTCGTTTACAAGAGTAGCAATACCCTTGAAAGAAATTACCACCTCTGAAACTCGTCATTTACCTTCCTTACTTGAGTCATGCAATGTGAAGCCATGTGACCAAACCTCGTGACAAGCAAAACATCTCGCCATTAAACTTTCCTGTAAATGACCTTCTCAGTCCTGTAAACTCTCTCCCCTTTTTTTGTTTCCTATTTTCTATTTCTGTGCATCTATCACTCAAGGACTCTTTCTCTGAAATACTATCCTCATCAGAACTCTCTTCTTTTTGGAGTCTCTTACTAGATTCTCCAACTTGTTCCTTGTGTGGCTTAACAAAACCAAGGCCTGTTTTATCTACTGTCTTTCTTTGACCTTTGATGAGTGACTTAACCTTTTTGGAGCTATCTTGAAACCTGTAAAGCTTATCCTTGTACTCTTTAGTTTCCTCTTTTAAAGATGCCATTTTCTGTTCTAACTCACTATACTCAAGAACCTTAGACTCTAACTCATCCTTGAGTTCTTGTGTCTTAGCTATAGAGAAATCAAGATTTTCCATAAGATCATCTCTCTCCATACAACATTCATCTAACTTATCCTTGAGTCTAGCATTCTTCTTTCTTTCCTTTTTCAAAGCACTAAGAGCACTAATAAGTTCACTTTCAAGATCCTTTATTTGTTTGCTTTCTGAATCGTCAAAGCCTTTTTCAGATTTCTTATCACTAGAGGTGCTACCTTTTTCAAAAACCATACAAGCATCTTCCTTATAGTTTTTTGAAGCATCCTCATACATACTAGAAACCAAATCATTATTTGTGCAATCATCCTCAAGGTGACCAAAATTTCCACATCTAAGACATTTCATGATAATGAATCTATGTTTCGGTTCTTCCTCTTTTTATGATATGAACAACATCTCATTTTCATCATCACTTGAAGAACTTTCACTATCACTACTAGAACACTTACTTGCTTTGTCTAGGTAGAAACTCTTCTTGTGCTTGTGAGAATACCTCTTTCCTTGATTGTTGTGCTCATCTTTGTTCTTCCTGTGATGCTTGTGCTTTTTAGAATCCTTGCTCTTAGAATCATGTTTATCTTCATCACTTTCATTCTTGGGAACAATACAGTCAGTAGCATAATGACCAAACTTTCCACAATTGAAACATCTTATATTTTTTACGCTTTTGTGCTTTCTAGAGAACTTGCCTTTCTTTCTGTAATATGCCTCTTCATCACTAGAAGACTCATCACTCTCTTGAAGTTGTTTACCCTTGGATTTCTTGGTAGCCTTGAAAGTCGCCTCTTTCTTGACATCAACCTTCACTTGAGTTCTCAACTCAAATGCTGCAAGTATACTATGGAGCTCATCCTTTTTCAACTTATCCAAATCTTTAGCTTCCTCAATAGCATAAATATTTTCACTAAATCTATTAGGAAGAGATCTTAAAATCTTATCACAAACATCATTTTCAGCAAGCTCAAGACCTAAGTCTTTCATGGAGTTAACAACCTCATCCATACGAAGCATGTAGTCACTAATATTTTCATCATCATTCATCTGGAGTTGTTCAAACATACCTTTGAAGTGTCTCAACTTGGCCTTTCTGACATTTGTATCACTTGTATGAACCACCTTCAACTGTTTCCACATTTCACTAGCTATCTTGTAGTGAATCACTTTGGTGAGATCTACTTTCTGTAAGCCTTTTAGGATTGCATTCATTGCTTTTGAATTGCTGTGATGTAGGAGCCTTTCTTCTTTAGTATTAGGACCATGTTCAGGAATAGTGTACTCATCTTCAATCACTTCCCAAACCTCATTCCCAAGTGCCATTAGATGAACCTTCATCCTTGCACTCCAAAGACCAAAATCTGACCCATCAAGAATAGGTGCTGCATTGCCACTTGAATAATCCATTGTGTTCTTTACTAGCTTTTCCTTCAAGTTGTTAAAATTTCCGAAGGCACCCGCTCTGATACCAATTGAAGAACACAAGCTTATACTGAGAGGGAGGGTGAACAGTATAAGACCTCTTTTTACTTTTTCCTTTATACTTCAAAACATTTAAAGCAATATACCCAAAGCAATATCAAAACAATGCACAATATCATCCACAAAGTGACACCAATTTTAACGTGGTTCACCCAGTAATGGTGGGAAGCTACGTCCACAAAACTTTTCTCTAAAAGTTATATCAAAGTTCTTTGGGAAACCTTCCCAATTACAATGTTTATGAGCCTCGGCCCAAAGGAGATACCTTCCCCCAATCTGAATTTATGAGCCTCTCGCTCAAAGGAGATACCTTCCCCTCTGCTCTAGATATGATCCCTCAGAAGATCAACTGTCTCTACCTCTTGCCAAGCACGTGGAACTCCTTTCCATCGAAGACCTCCTATCCTTAATGCTTAGCCTAAGAGACCTCTGCCTTCTATGATCATGTCCACAACATCTCAGCAACTTGTACCAAATACAGTCAATCGGTCTAGTACAAGTCTTCCTCTATCTTTCAGATCTGTCCACCACTTGAACAAATCAATCCTCTGCACACAAGCCTTCTCAAAGACTTGCCAAAACTATCCTTAGGTTCTTCTCAAAGAACCAGTGCTCCTTTTTCCTCAAGTTATCTGATAGAACTATCAAAAACTTAGCTCACAAGTCCTCTGCTAGGACCTGTCCAAATCTGCTCACAAGTCCCCACAGGAACCCATCAAAAATGTTCACAAAACATACACAACTTCTGTGCTCTTATAGCCGCACTTCGTCTTCTCTTAGTCGTCTCTCTGCACACACTCTGCACTGTCTTTGCACACTCTACGCCCATACAGCAGCACTCCACGTTCGTCTTTTCCCTTTGTGCTCTCTTCACCCTCTGCTCTCTCTACATAATCACAACCGCACTTGGTCGAACTTCAACCTTTGCACAGTCTACACAATCAAAGCAACACTTAGAAAAATTCACCATGACTCTTCGCTCACTCTGCACACTTTGATCAAATTTTGCACTCTGCTCTCGACGATCGAACTTCTCACTCTGTGCACTATCTGTGAACGTCGCAACTCACCAACACGCAAATTCTTCAAAAACAACCTACCTTTTATAATAACACTTTCAAGATCAAAACCTTAATCTTAGTCGACTGTAACCCTAATCTTTAGTCGGTTGCACAACCCTAAACTTTGTCGACTGTAAACCCTAATCTTCGTCGGCTCACATTTAACTTTGTCGGCTTCAACTGCCTCTGTAACTCTTCTGTAGCTTTTGCCATGAAACTACAACATGTCACGATATCGCGACACCTTTGCAACCATACACTTTCTTTTGGCTTTTATCATGATATCGCGACACTTCAGCCTTTGTCGACTTCAACTAAGCTCTTGTCGTGATATCGTGACACTTCTATCTTTGTCAACATCAACTTTGCTTTTGTCGCGATATCGCGACACTTCTCCCTTCGTCGACCTCCTTTCTGCTTTTGTCATGAAATCGTGACACTTCTGCCTCTGTAGACTTTGTCTTCACTTTTGTCATGAAATCGTGACACTTCTATCTTCATAACCTTCCTCTTTGCTTTTGTCACGAAATCATGACACTTCTCCTATAGAAGACCTGCTTTCAGTTTTTATCGTGAAATCGTGACACTTTCTGCATCCGTACGCTTTCTCCACAACCTGTCGTGAAATCGCGACGCTATCAACATTTTGTACGCTTTCTTTGCAACTTGTCATGAAATCGTGACATTTCTTATTTCGAACACTTTCATCTGTAGCATGTCACGAAATCGTGACAGTTCTCACTTCGAACTCTTTCTATTGTTGTATGTCGTGAAATCATGACAATTCTCATTTTACTTTCTCTCTCTTCGAACTTGTCGTGAAATCGTGACAGTTCACACTTTGGACTCTAGCTCTTCTGTAGCACGTCGTGAAATTGTGACACTTTACCTTGCTTTCACTTTCTTGCTTAAGTCACGAAAATGTGACATGTCGCGATATCGTGACACTTTTCCTCCTTAGCTCTTTTCTGTTCTTCGGGTCACGAAAACCCGACATGTCGCGATATCACGACACTTTTTCTCCTTAGCACTTTTATTTTCTTCGGGTCACGAAAACCCGACATGTCGCGATATCGTGACATTTTTTCTCCTTAGCGCTTTTCTTTTCTTCGGGTCACGAAAACCCGACATGTCGCGATATCGTGACACTTTTTCATCCGTACAATCCCTCTTGCAAATTGTCGCGAAATCGTGACACTTTTCTTTGCGAGCTCTTTCTCTCGAACCTGTCAGCTTGGGGTTTGCAAAAGACCTTTGAAACTGTCATGTCGTAACCTTCATCAAAACAAATTATTTGACATTAAATCAAATTCCTTCAAGAGCTTCTTGACATCAATGACAACTTATACATTTGAGCAAAGGCAATGTACCCAAAGTACCCAAAATTGCCAACACTATGTGCTCCCATGCCCATACCTACAGCAAGGAAATCACACTCAACCTTGTTCTCCTTCCATGGATGACATCATGTAACTCTTGATATACTTGGGCTAAAAAAGTATGTGCCCAAGAAAACACAACCCTACACTCCACCATATCACTAACCAAGTCTAACATATTCCAAATAAACAAAACCCTAGAACTATCAGGTAATGCATATGTGGAGATCATCATCATGGTTGCACATTGTTGATCGGATATCTTCTTCTATAGCCATAACCACTCATAGTCCATATTCAATATATCTATCAATCTCCACTCTGCCCCAAATAATTACTCCAACACCGCATCCTTACTCTCATCAGCCACCGCTATCACAGGAGCACCCTCAATCGGTAGCATATAGATGTGGTAAACATATTCCAATGTAATAGTCATCTCCCTAGTGGGAAAATGAAAGGTATTCCTATTTGCATCCCATCGCTCACATAGTGCAGATATGTAGGCCCTGTTTGTATGTATACTGGTGCACTCCCATACACCTCGAAACCATATATTATCTAACCACTTAATCTCCTCTTCCTGATTCATCACGTTGTCAAACACACCCTTCATCTTTCGCACTCGATGATGGGGCTCGAGCATCTTCACCTGTTCATCCACAACAAAACACAAGTTAGATATCCACATAAGTGATGCAATCAAATAAAATTTTATAAATCAAAATTTATGAATTAAAACCTATTAATTTGACACACACTTCTATGCTCAATAATGCACAAAACACACGACAACAAACATCGACATAACAGTCACACATTTGGAAACCCATTTCGACATTTCATGGCAAAAGTTCAAACTGATGTGACAAACAACATCATTTAGATTCCCAATAGCCCAGTTCAAATTTATGCATACCTATTAATTGGTACACATATCAAACATAAGACAAACAATAACATATAGAAAAACAAATATGATTTTTAGATACCCATTTGCCCACTTATCGGTAAATGTGTCGACAAAATTCAAAAACAACATACCAATCTACACAAATCTAAAAATCACACATACACCAAAATCGAACACACATCAAAAGACATAATTAAAAAATACCAGTCATATTTTTGGATACCCATTTGCCCACTTAGCGGTGAAAGTTCAAACAGACGTTGAGTATAGTCTAAATCAGGCTCCCTATAGCTCATTTTTAGTTTAACATTAATCTGCACCTTGGCACGCAAATAAAAGGTAGGCCAAACAAAGTCATTCACCAAAACAAACAACATTTTTGGACTCCCATTTTTCCCTTATATGGTGAAATTTTCATCGGTTTTCAAAAATTTTACCTCTAACTTGTCAAATATAACAGTCTAGGTTTGATAAAGTACACCTAAAAGTGACAAATTTTGAAATCACATTAAACGAAGTCAAAAAACTATAACAGTCACAAAATGGGATACCCATTTCCCACTTTAGCATATAAAATACAAAAACATATCAATGTCAGTACACCGTTACTTCCAAAAACTGACGGTCAAACCTCACACCTACTCTACCCTTCACCCAATCAAATCAATGTCAAAAAAAGTCTAATTCAAAAACCGATCATGCTTTTGGATACCCATTTGGCTTGTTTGTCACTTTGTATTTAAATTTTAATTAAAAATTGCAAAAAAAATTAAATCGGGACAAAAACCTACCCCCCTCATTCACATTTTCCTAGAAAAATAAAACAAAAACAAAACAAGGCAAAATATAACTTATCGATGGCTTCTCACGTCTGCTGCCAGCTACTCTACATCCTATCATCATCGTCACCCTTGCAATAGTCACCTGCGCTCCTCTCGCATAATTGAATGCCCTCACAAAATGCTTTCCATCATCGTGCACTGTCAAAATGAGCCCCCCACATCCAAATTAGGGCTTAAATATACCTTATCTACAAATTCACTCCCCAAGGGGCAAACGGCAACCCAATTCGCCCCTCGGTTTGTGAATTCAACCAAAACACCTCAAAATGCATCCAAAACCCTAGGAAAGTAGGCATTTATCCCCTAAAACCCTAGGAACCTTCCAAACTTATCTTTTAACTTCATTTGCATCCACATTCATCATGCATTGATATTTTATCAATCGCTGCATCATCAATTCACCACACTTCATTCACCTCATTATTGATTCCTCATTTGAGGGGGTATTCATATCCAAAGTTAGTTTTGCATACAACCAAAATATCAAAAATCCAAAAGTGCGATTAGCACATTTGTCTACAAAAAATTTTGCTGAAGATAATCATACGAAATAATCTCAATCACAATCATACATGGGTTACATTAGGAGAGCTATGTGTGACAATGGAGAAGTCAATCTAGCATTCTTGTATCTTGATTAGCACTAATTAAATTCTCCCACATGTGTGAAATTATGGTTTGTTGAGATATTCCTTTAATCATGTCCTAAATTTAATTACCTCCTAATAAGGATTAGCCCTAATCCATCCTCACACGTGTGTGATGATGAGATATTTCTCATAAGGAATGTGATGTTTCCACATTGCATTTCTTAAACTAACCCTAGTAAGAATCAAACCTAGGTTTAGTCTATATAACCCGCATACACCTTGTATTTACCTATAAATAATGGATCCCAAACCCCTAATTAGATTTGACTCATAAATTCAACAAAGCATAATTACTCTGCTAAAATGGAAAGCCAATATTGAACAGTCATTTCCTGGCACACACAGTCAGATTTCAAAGGTACACAGAAGCACCTCGGCTACCTAGGAATCAACCCACTAGAAGTATTTTGCAGAAGATGCATCACAATTTAGATCGCCCCTTGCCCTGTGAATCTAGCCTTAATTCGCCCCTCGGGTGGTGAATTGGCTCTATAGGCCCCAAATCACTCCATATTTGGGTGGTAATCTCTGTTTCATATTATTATTACCTTCCGCACATTTTATTTTATTTTTTATTCTATTTTTATGGTCATTTTATCTTCATAAATATGGGGCATGACTAAGGCAAGCCCCCATCGTACTAACACCCTTTTGCAAGTTATTCATAGTTTGTAGCAAATCCAAAGAGGGAAAGCATCATCAAACCAATAGCAACCTGACGGTGGCCCACATACAAAGAAGCCCACCTACACTGAGGTATGAAAAAAGAAGGCATATAATTGATTGTAACATTGTTAGAAAGAGAAATGGATAAATGTCATCATGTCCCTCTTGTAACACGTATCTTTTAATATCAATGGAATCGCAGTCTCTTTGTTTAATGCATCATTGTGTTTTGTGTTAAATTATCAAATGTCATTTTTTGACCATTTCATTTTCCAACGGGTTAATCCTACCTCCCTCAAAATGGATAAATGAACCTTACACATTCAGACACATAGGTTCAAGATAGACTTTTAACTAGCCTAATTATGTTATAAGTTGCCACAAAACTTGTATAGACAAGGGTTTGAGATTTGATTGTCATAACTATGTTAGTCAAAATCATTACACATGCCTTACATTATCCACAGTCCCTAAAATCATGAAATGGATTACATCCATATAGGTAAATGCCATGATACAAGTTCTTCTTTGGCGCATTTCAATATATACATACATGCACCCATGCATATATGTCATATACATTTGCTACACCTTATAGTAATGCATTTATCTTACATATATTCATGAAATTAAATTACATTATGCATTCATGCTACACACATTCCAAAATAAAATTATAACATTGCATTTATTCTATGTACATACATATACAACAACATCACATTCGATATCACATCACACTGCATTTGAAACACAATCATGCATACTATTCTACAATTCATCCATATGAAAGAAAGATAACAGATCTAAACCATTCACACACATATGTATCTATTAATCATACATACCTATGAACTATATTGTGTTATCTACGCAAATATAAACTCAATACATGCCAAAACATCAAAATCATAAATCATATATAACAAGCGAAATCAAGGTATATATATCATCATCCAAAATTACTCGAAGGCTACAACTGGGACCATACCCATCATATAGCATCCAAAATGCTCATAGGATACAATCAAGTATATAACTTCTAACTATCCCCATCAATCTCCCCATGTCCCTCCCGACTTGCTCGCCTCTCTGCTTCCTGGTGCGACTCTGCAATGACCTCTAAAATTGGATCTACTACAGGCTACTCCACAATAGGTAGATCTTGCACCTCAACCCTATCACCAGTTTCTACTATCGAAGCAACACTGTGTTGACTCTTATGTTAGGGTGCTTGCACTTGTGACTGTGTCCCAGACTGCGACACCACCTATACATAATCAGGAAGAGGAATCCCATGCACCAATAGATAAGTCTCACATAATAACTTCCTGGTAGTCTCTACACCCAGCTGACTAGTCAGGCTCATAATCATCTAAGCCTGCCTCACCACCATGATCCTCAACTACTCTGTCTCAGTCCCTTGCCTAACCATATCAACCCTCAACTTCTCCACCTTAGCCTCCAACTGATGGACTCTACCCCGTAGTGCTCGTGCCTCATCCTCTACATCTCCCCTCACTGGCATATCGATAGGAATATGTTGTTCTGCATCCACAAATACACCAATATCAATGGTGTCATCCACATCATCCACAACAGTAGTGGCACCTACCTCCTCCTCTCTCCCACCAACCTGCCCCATATCCACATCATCATCCACAGGTACCTGCTCCACCCCCAAATCTTGGGTGCTCGCTCCACCATACAAGTAGCATCATGAGCACAGTAGAGGAACATCCTCTACATCACTAGCCACATCCTCAACCCGAGCTCTCCTACTAGTCATCCCTACCGATGTAGGTACCCCAACATTAGGCACCACCCACCGATAAATCATGCCCCTACTAGGCACCCAACTCTGCCAAGCCCACCAGGCCTCAAACTCAGGAGTCATCCCAACATCCACCATATCTAGAACATCCATAGGAATATCCCTCTTCCCAACCCATGGTAGTACCACAGGCTGCTTTCCTTTGTCACCTTGCCACCTAAAATAACTTACAGGATCCCTAGGGACATTATATCGTAAGAAAAATTGCCATATCACTCGATCAAACTGGAAATAATCGATATATTGAGTATATGTACCCACTATCCAATGACCTCATCTAATATCTCGCAATTGCTCCTCATCCTACTCTCATTCCAAACCACGCAACCAAGTACTCCACCTAATATCATTAAGAGTCGCATCCTCAAACTTACCCCTCAAAAATAGCGGGTCACCCTCATGTGGCCTCTTAATACTCTGCTCAACCATCATGCTCCATCTCAAAGCATAGGGAAAATACTCCTTACCCTATACATGCACAGACTAAGGTAATAGATATAGCCTCTCAATAGCTATGTGCTCCCATGCCCATATCTACAGCAAGGCAACCACACTTAGCCCTGTCCTCCTACGGACGACATCATGTAACTCTCGATATACTTGGGCTAACACAGCAGGTGCCCAAGAAAACACTACCCTGAGCTCCACCATATCACTAACCAAGTCTAACATATTCCAGGTAAACAAAAACCTGGAACTATCAGGCAACGCATATGTGGAGATCATCATCATGGCTGCACACTGCCAATCGGATATCTTCTTCTGCAACCACAACCACTCATAGTCCATCTTCGATATATCTATCGATCTCCACTCTACCCCAAAGAATCTCTCCAAAACCACATCCTTACTCTCATCATCCACCACTCTCATAGGAGCACCCTCAATTGGTAGCCTATGGATGCGGTACACATCTCCCAATGTAATATTCATTTCCCCAGTGGGAAAATGAAAGTATTCCTATCCACATCCCACCGCTCACATAGTGCAGATATGTAGGCCCTATTGGTATGTATACTTGTGCACTCTCACACACCTCGAAACCATATATCATCCAACCATTTCAGCTCCTCTTCCTAGTTCATCACCTTGTCAAATACACCCCTCATATTTTGCACCCGAAGATGGGGCTCGAGCATCTTCACCTGTCCATCCACAATAAAACACACATTAGACATCTACATAAGCGATGTAATCAAATAAAGTTTCATAAACCAAACTTTACAAATTAAAACCTATTTAATTTGATATGCACTTCGATGCTAAACAATGCATAAAACACATGACAACAAACATCGACATAATAATCACACATTTGGATACCCATTTTAGCATTTCATTGTAAAAGTTCAAATTGATGTGACAAACAACATCATTTGGACTCCCAAAAACCCAGTTCAAATTTACAACTACCTATTAATTGGTACGCAAATTAAACATAAGCCAAACAACAACATCTACAGAAACAAATCTTATTTTTTGATACCCATTTGCCCACTTATCATCAAATGTGTCAACAAAATTCAAAAACAACATACCAATCTACACATATCTAAAAATCAAATTTATCATACATACACCAAAATCGAACACACATTAGAAGACATAATTAAAAAATAACAGTCATATTTTTGGATACCCATTTGCCCACTTAGCGGTGAAAGTTCAAATAGATGTTGAGTATAGTCTAAATCGGGCTCCCTATAGCTCATTTTCAGTTTAACATTAATCTACACCTTGGCACACAAATCAAAGGTAGGCCAAACGAAGTCATTCACCAAAACAAACAACATTTTTGGACACCCATTTTGCCCTTCTACGATGAAAGTTTCATCGGTTTTCAAAAATTTTACCTCTAACATGTCAAATCTAACAGTCTAGGTCTGATAAAGTACACTTTTAAGTGACAAATTTTGAAATCACATCAGACGAAGTCAAAAATATATAGTAGGAACAAAATGGGATACCCATTCCCATTTTAGCGGAAAAAATACAAAAACATATCAATGTTAGTACACCGTTACTTCCAAAAACGGACAGTCAAACCTCACACCTACTCTATCCTTCACCCGATCAAATCAGCATTAAAACAAGTCTAATTTAGAAATCGATCATGCTTTTGGATATCCATTTGGCTTGTTTGTCACTTTGTATTTAAATTTTAATTAAAAATTGCAAAAAAAATTAAATCGGGATGAAAACCTCCCCCCCTCATTCACATTTTCTCGAAAAAATAAAACAAAAACAAAACAAGGCAAAAGATCACTTACTAGTGGCTCCTCGCGCCTGCTGCCAGCCGCTCTACGTCCTCTCATCATCGTCACCCTCACAATAGTCACCTGCACTCCTCTCGTGTCACCGAATTCCCTCACAAGTTGCTTTCCACCATCGTGCATCGTCAAAATGAACCCCCCACATGTAAATTAGGGCTTAAATATACCTTATCTACCAATTCGCCCCCTAAGGGGCGAATCGCAACCCAATTCACCCCTTGGGTGGCAATTTAGGTCAAAATTGCACCTCGAGTGGTGAATTCAACCAAAACACCTCAAAATGCACCCAAAACTCTAGGAAAGTAGGCTTTTGTCCCCTAAACCCTAGGAACCTTCCAAACTTGTCTTTTAAATTCATTTGCATCCACGTTCATCATGCATTGATATTTTATCAATCGTTGCATCATCAATTCACCACACTTTATTTACCTCATTTTTTATTCCTTGTTTGAGGGGGTATTCAAATCCAAAGTTAGTTTTGCATGCAACCAAAATATTAAAATACAAAAGTGCGATTAGCACATTTGTCTATGAAAATTTTAGTTGAAGATTATCATACAAAATAATCTCAATCACAATCAGGCATGAGTTACATCAGGAGAGCTATGTGTGACAATGGAGAAGTCAATATAGCATTCTTGTACGTCGAGTACATAACCGATGATACATTTGGCATGATCTTGGCACAAAATTTAGAGTATTTATATCGGGCATTCATGGAGCATCATGAATGACATGTTTGAATAAGCTAAATTTCAACTTAGTTCAAATGGTTTGACACTTGTCACCATGTTCTCATCAATCAATCGACAACAAAAATTTAGATAGGCTTTTATCCTATTCATACTTTTGGACCACGCTGATCTGGTCACAAAAGCAAAACAATCAAAATTTGTCATTCTCAAGCAACTAGTATGGCATTGTAAATACCATACGGACTCATAAAAATCACTTCATTGCATCTGCAATCATCCATTTCCTTTTACCAGCATTGTTTTTATTTCTTTCCTCTTTTCCTTTCCCTTTCTCTTCTTCTTCTTGGCTATCGATCAATGTTGTATGGTCATGCTTCTAGTGGCTACATACCTTTGATTAGATCCCATTATTTTCCATTCTCCTTCTTGGCCATCGATCAATGTTGTATGGTCATTCTTTGAGCAACTACATACCTTTGATTGGATCCTATTCCCCTTATATCCTTTTTCCTTTTACACAAACCCTTCACATTTTTGTATTAAACCATGTTCCACACAGTATAGTAAAAAAAGGGGCAAATGTAGACACCCAAAATTCACACATTGCTACTTCTACGTATCCATAGGTGATTCCAGATATCCCTAGTCTATTGTATACTATCATAGTCATACGTAGTCAGGCGTAGTTAGGCATAATCATGCGTAGTCATGCGTAGTAATACGTTGATTGCCATAATTTGCCATAGTAATATCTAGAATTCCATGTATCACTCCATCGGATTTCAGGTCCTAAACCCTCATAAGCCTTCCAAATCACATACGGCTCATTGGGATGTCATTTGATAGTTTATTCACATGCAATTGAGGTCCCCATGGGGTATTAGATGACCAAAAAAATTAATAAGTCAATTACCAAATTCTAATTTAATGTTGACTTCACTTAAGTCACCTTTTTAGGGTAAATTTGATTAAAATAACCCTTAATATTGATTAGCACTAATTACATCCTCCCACATGTGTGAAATTAGGGTTTTTTGATATATTTCTTTAATCATGTCCTAAATTGACTTAAGCACCTCCTAATTAGGATTAGCCCTAATCCATCCTCACACGTGTGAGGATGAGATATTTCTCATAAGGAATGTGATGTTGCAACATTGCATTTATTAATCCAACCCTAGTCATAATCAAATCTAGGTTTAGTATATCTAACCCCCCCTACACCTTGTCTTTGCATATAAATAATGGGTCCCAAACCCCTAATTATATCTGACTCACAAATTCAACCAAGCACAGTTACTCTACTAAAATGGAAATCCAATATTGAATAGTATTTTACCGGTACACATAATGGAATTTCAACGATACATAGAGGCACCCCAATTGTCCAGGAGTAAACCCACCAGAATGATTTTGTAGAAGAGGCATCATAGCTCATATCGCCCCTTGCCCCGTGAATCTGGCCTCAGTTCACCCCCTGGGTGGTGAATTGGATCTATAGGCCCCAAATCACTCCATATTTTGGAGGTAAGCTCTATTTCATATTATTAATACCTTATGCACAATTTATTTCATGTTTTTTTATGTTTTTATGGTCATTTTGTCTTTATAAATATGGGGCCTGACTAAGGCATGGCCCCCATCGTACTAACACCCTTTTGCAGGTTATTCATAGGTTATGTAGCAAATATGAAGAGGCAAAGCAACATAAAACCAACAGAAACCTGACGGTGTCCCACATACAAAGAAGCCCACCTACACTGAGGGATGACCAAATAAGGCATCAAATTGATTGTAACATTGTTAGGAAGATAAATGGATAAAGGGCATCATGTCCCTCTTGTAACACATATCTTTTAATATCAATGGAATCATAGTCTCTTTGTTTAATGCATCATTGTGTATTGTGTTAAATTATAAAATACCGTTTTTTGACCATTTAACTTAGTATAATGATTATAATCTATTTTAGAGATGATATATGGTAAAACAAAAGTGAAATTGTTTGTAAAATCCATGGCCATCCCTTGGTGTTCCAATTGGAACTGTTAGAACTGAAAACCTAATAGAAGGTCCAAAACTACTCAAAATTGCATCAAATTCTAGTATGATGCATATAATCTATTATAGAAATGATCTATGGATATTCATGGTCATCCATTAGTTTTCCAATTGTGAATTTTAACAGTCCCAGGGGATGGCCACCAAACTCAGTGGTTTTTGCCACCAATTCCTCTAGGATCTAGTTCAAACTACTGCTAGGGGTGTTATCATCAAATTTGGTGATATAATTCATAGAAATGGGTGGGTTTTGTAATGGATTTACATATTTGGTATGACTTGGAAACCTCCTTTGATTAATGAATATTTCAAGTAAAAACACACAGTTAAAGGGAGAGTGAATCTTGATAGTACTTCGTTGCAAAATATTGCAAAGATCTGTCTCTTGAAATTGGATGGAATAACTCCAATTTATAGCCCAAGAGAGCCATAGGATCAAATGGTCAAGTTAGTTCATGCAAGGTAGGTTTTGCCACTTGTCAAAACCCTTGTCATGCATTGGGTTGGAGAAGCCTCCAATTTGTAGGTTGTGATGGATTTGACAGGCCCTCAATCTATCATAAATTATTGCGAAGGATAAATGGTAGAATTTGATTTCTATTTATCCCACCCTTGAATTTTTGAGGGGTCTAGGTCATGGCCATCCCACCCAAGGATGATAGCTTGTGGCCATACCTGGGTGAGATAACCATGAACTATGGTCATCCTGGGGTGGGATGGCCATGACTACATGGCCCAAAACTTTCCAAAAGTGGGGTAAACCTTCCCAAAAGTGGTTAGAACCACATTTTAACCCCTGAGGGTTGCCCCAAGGGGTCATATGGTGTTGATAAGAGTGTGTCATTTCAGTATAATTGGATTGATGTGATTTTAGTGTCTACATTTTTACCTTATTCTAAGATCACTTTTTATGTTCCCAGATTGAAATTGATTTTCAATTTTTTTGAACTTATTACATATGATCTTGTTTTATTCAAATATGTTACCAAAGACCTCTTTATTCCACACTATTAGATTGGACTTAATGAATTTAAGCTTTATAAGCACCTAAAATAAATGGGAACCACTGTACGTCTGATACTACCATTCAATAATCTTCGGTCTGATATTAGAGTGCTAGAGCCACATGGACTCAAACCTGAATGGGGGTTTGAAAAAATATCCTGACCTAAGAGATTCAAGAATGAGAGGATTTTGTTCTGAAGTAATTTTTTTAAGGGAAGTAAGAGGGTTCACCAAATAGAGGAATGGCATTCTTGGATATAAAAAACCTATCTAATATTAGTTGAATAAGTTGATATTATTCTCTCTGATTAGTCCATGTGAACATTGAGCCTTTCAATTCTACATCCATATTTTCATTAAAATATATGAAATCTGTAAACTTCTCATAACACCGAGGTAATATAGTAGGAGCTCCAAGTTTATCAGTAGGGTAGAAGGGATTGTTAAAATCTCCAACCAACATCCACTCATTGCATGGAAAATAATTCTTTATTTGAGAAAGGATAATCCATAGGGATGATCTCTCAGTGTATATGTTAGGGACATAAATGTTCAACTTAACCTAACTCTTCTTGGGTTCTTTGCAACAAAAGAATATATCTATGACTCTTTCGGGAAGAGAAACTAACTGGCCATCAACCTTGAGAGGGTACCAAAGACATAAGAGACCACCTGAAGCCCCTCGAGTAAGACTTGTAGTATAATTACAATTATTCCATAGTGATTTGACTAACATTTATGTATTTGTGGCATCCACAAGAGTCCTCAATGGAGCAATGCAACGGTGGGTTGTTTCATCATTAGTGATTTGACTATCCTTTTTGTACTTGTGGTATCCACCTTAGTTTCTTGGAGAATGAAAAATTTTCGTCTAAGATATTTCCTCATGGATGAAACGACCCACTATTGTATTGCTCCATTGAGACCTCTCACATTCCATGAGAGGACTTTCATTTAAAAATCTTGGATGTGGTTATTTTTCCTCATTTGACTTGGGAGGGTTTGGGTATTTTCCCTTCTTCTTTGGGCATTTCTTTGATAGGAGAAATAAATGAAAGCAACTTTGTTTGAATATCATGTGTTATCTTCTCTTCAATTTCTTTTGTCCTCTTATCTTGATCGGATGGCCTACCTTTCTTTTTGTCAACTCCAACATCAACTTGAGGTTTTTTATGGCTTCTAGTGTTGGACATAAGGGGATTGGATGATTCACCTAGATTGGGAGAAGTGGGGATATTAGAAGGATATCCTACTGATTTTGGATAATAGTGAGGAAGCCTATGATAAGAGCAAGGAGGGGAGAATCCTACATTGATTGAAAAAAACTTAATAGGATAATTAAATGGGGATTTAGGAGGGGTTTTATTCTAAACTAAGCTAGTAGAGTCTATCATAAAATTGGTACCACTAGGAGCACTGAGACCCACTGGACTATTTTTAATCACTCCTTGGCTAGCTAGATAAAAGTCAGGATGACCTAATTGTTCATTGATATGGTTTTCCTTAGGGGTAATCGAGATAGGGGATTTAGAAATTGCAAGAGTAAAATACCCCTCACCAGATAAAACTTCAAATTGATTGGAGTTAGCAAAGAGAAAAAATACCTATTTTATAGACTGAATATGAGGTTTGGATGAGGGCTCAGGGTTTGGCTTGATTTCAATGCACTTACCTTTGTCCATATGAGCACCGTTTATGTAGGGGCCATCATTTAGGCAAGGACCCGGACCTCTAAGATTTTTACCACCAAGATGACCAACCCTGGGATCATTTCTAAGTAGAGGATATTACACTCTGATATGACCTTGTATCTGGCATTCAATGTAAAATGCAAGGTTGTTTTCATATTCAAAATTTTACCTTCTATAGTAAGAACCATAGGTTACATCAATGAATGTAGGGAGCTACAAATCCAAATTAGCCATAACAAAGAACCGACCATAAGTCATTCAAGACAGGGATTTGAAAGCTAGATCAAAAACCACAGGGTCCCCTATGGCTTATGCGATACTTTTGATAATACCTTCTTCCCAAAATTGAACTGATAACTCTGGGAGTCTAACCCGAATGGGTATAATATTAATGCTCTATGTCTCTAGGTTAAAACTAGGATTCCAACATCTAATTAAAAGGGGTCACCTACAAAAGAACCACAACCCTACAATAAGGATGTGGCTAGTATCGCTAGTGTAGAGCAAAAAAAATGGTGCACCTAGCAAAGGGAAATGAAATGCATCTATTGTTCTAATCAAGCATTCAAAAGCGATATTAAAGTAAGCAATAAATGATAAATATGTGAAAGAAATGGGGGGTTCTCTTTATATTGATTAATTTTTCAAATATAAGGTTACAAAATATCCCCTTGAGGGCTCTCAATTGATACAATCCAATTACAATGTTGAAGGATCCAATCCTTTCATAAACCTATGGCGTGCTTTCAATGTCTTCCTCGCACTCACGATTGAAGCACGGGTTTTTGTTACCACTGCGATGAGCTATCCATATTTGAATCTTTAGCTCCTTCCTCATGCACTAGAATACCTATACCTACACACAAGAAATTGAAATTGGTTAATAGCATGTACGGATTTAAGATAAAATCAATGAAATGCATGCAACAATGGATACAAAGAGTGTAATAGAGAATGCAAAACTACTCCAAATGATACCAAAACTTAGCATGATGTATATTATCTACTTTTGGAATGATCTATGCAGAAATTGAAATGAAATTATGAGCAGAATCTATGGTCATCCCTAGGTGGGACAATTAGGACTGTCATTACAAAAACCCTAATTGAAGGTCCAAAATTGCTCCAAACTTTACCAAATTCAAGTATGATGCATATAAACTACTCTAAAAATTATCTACACTAAAATTGATTCAAAATTATATGCCAATTCATGGCCATACCTGGGTGGGCCAATTGGGACTGTTAACCATCCCAGGTGGGGACGACCACCAAACAGGGTGGTTTTTACCACCAATTCCTCTGGGATCTGGTCTAGAATACTCCTAGGGGTGTTGTCATAAAATTTGGTAATTTGATTCATAGGAATGGATGGGTTTTGGAAGGGATGTGCATATTTGGGGATGCCTTGGAAACTCCTTTGATTGATGAAGATTCCAAGGGCAAATACGAGGGCAAAAGGTGAGAGTGAATCTCGATAGCACTTCATGGTGAATACTTGCAAAGACCTCTCTCAAATTGAATGGAATCACTCCAATTTATATCCCAAGAGGGAAAAAGGGTCAAAGGGGCAATTTGGGGCATGCAAGGCAGGTGTCGCCACTTGTCAAAGCCCTTGCCATGCATTGGGTGGAAGAGACCTCCAATTTGGGCCTCCAATTTGCAGTTTGTGATGGCCTAGATAGTCTCCCAATCTATCATAAGTCATTGGGTGGGATAAATGGTAGAAATTGATTGTCATTTGTCCCACCCTTGAATTTTTGAGGGGTCTAGACCATGGCCATCCCACCCAGGGATGGTTTCTTGTGGTCATCCCTAGGTGGGACAAGCCATGAACTATGGCCATCCTTGGATGGGATGGCCATGAACTGTGGTCATCCTGGGGTGGGACGACCATGGCTACATGGCCCAAAACTTCCCAAAAGTGGGGTAAACCTTCCTAAAAGTGGTTAGGACCCCTAATTAACCCCTGAGGGTTACCCAATGGGGCCATATGGTATTGATAAGAGTGGCATCATCATAGTATTATCTGATTTACATGATTTTAGTATCTACAAATGCCTCTTTTTGAGATGCGTTGTGTGAAACAAAATGCAGAGAAAAAATAGATGACTAAATCATCAAATGATTAAGGTTATTCAGTAACCTAACCAAATTTAGATGCCTCCATTATGGAAAGAGCATACATTCTTGGAATCCTTGCTTTTGACATAATTGAAGGATTGATTTTGGTATACCTTTCAGCCACACTGCAATGGCAATTTTAGGGGCTTAGGGTATACTTGGTCTTGGTTCCTTATTTTACCTATTTTGGGATACATGTCCCGAGGCTTCAAGTATACCAAGACTTTGTTTTGTTGAATTTGTGCTGAATTATTTTCCCCAATGTGGGCTTGAAATTTATCATTGACAATGATTCTTTTGAATGTATGCAAGTTGCACTTTTGAGTGTTTGAGTGTTGATTTTGATTATGAATTCATTATTATGACTACCCCCTCAAGCGATGAGTCAATGAGGGCATGACCAATTATGAAAGTGATGAGTCACTTGACCCATATGACTAGATTGGGATTACCTTCAATTTTACCCATTGTAAGATTTATCAATTTTGTGAGGATTTTGATGGTTTTGTTGATATTTCATGGTAGAATAGAATTGAATACCTCATTCCCATGGAGTGGTCCAACCACAATGGCCTTCTTTGGGATTGAAGTAGAGAATTTTCAATTCATCCATGAACAATTTGGGTTCAATCTTGATCCTTTGTGAATTTTATCAATTTTGACCTATTTTTGGTGGTTTTTAGGCCTTTTCTTTGCTTTTTCATCTGTTTTGTGGGATTTTTTTGTGGCCATCCTAGGGTGGGATGGCTGCATAGTTTATGGCCATCCTAGGGTGGGATGATTGGCCAATTTTCTGGCCATCCCACCCTAGGATGGCCATGCTCATTCTAGGCCTTTTTAAGCCCAAATTTGCAAAAATGAGCTCATTTGCACACTTCTAACTTGGAAAACTGAGAGGTGAGGAGTAGGAGATTGATATTTTGAAGTGGAGCACTACTGATACTATCCCAAAATCACCATGATCCAGCCTCAGTACTCAACGAGGGATGAAGTAGATGCGAGATGGGTAAGGGTTGAATTTGCTCCTATACTTTATTGAACTTGGAACTATAATTATTTGTGCATTTTCCAACAAAACACACTAAATATCAGTTAATGAACCTCAGTAGTGATAATATGTAGGAATTTGTGCTTTATTTGTAGTTTGTGTGCAATTTTATTCCATTTTTTTTGTGTTTTTATGTTGTTTTATGCCTATTTTTGGGGGCCAAGAAGGCCCTTTTTTAGCATTTTTGGGGGTCATCCCTGGGTGGGATGGCAATTAGTGGTCATACCTAGGTGGGATGGATACCAATTTGGGGGCCATCCTTAGGTGGGACGACCATGAATTTGGTGAAAAAAGGTCCCTTTTTTGAGATTTTTTTTACTATTTTTGGGTAATTTTGAGGTAATTTTGCTACATTTTTGTTAAGATTGCTTACCTTTATTAGGTGGTCAAGAGTCGGTATCAATTTCCAAATCTTTTTTAGACTACCAAGGACTTATTGATAGAGGATGACTGGAAATGGCTTGATGCCATTGGTCTCAAGTAAGTGACACGGTTAGAGCAAGTGCTATGAGATAGAGCCTACCTAAAAGCTTTGATAGATCTATGGGACCCTCACACCAACACCTTCCACTTACCAATTTGGGATATGATAGTGATATTAGAGGACATATACCAAATTTTGTACATTTTAATAAAGAGGCATCTGATCATATCTACTCATCAAGATCTTAGAGATACAATTTTGTGGAGATACTTCAGAGAGGATTGGCATGAGGCGTATAAGAGACTTGCCTAGCAGAGGAATCCTAGTGGAGCTATGGTATGAGGCAGAGGTTATGACTACAAGATATGCCTTACTGATGATACTTATCTCCAACATGTTGCTACTAGACTCATTAGGAGCTAGGTTCCCTTGGAACCTTTTGGAGTTGGCATTTTCACTTGTGGAGTGCACCATAGAGAGGCCATTAGTGATGGCTTAGGGTATGATGTTGTTGGCATAACTTTATGATGAGTTGTACGAGATCCATTACCATGGGTGGAAGGGCTTGGGATGTAACTTTCTACTACAAGTGTGGGGATGGTAGCACATTGTTGTAGATCGACCATGGGGACTACCTTGGATGACATGGGCACAACTTGTGGATGTGGAGATAGGCTATGGGATCCTATGGTAGTGAGACAAGGAGAGGGGTTCGATCCATCCCTATGGAGGCACGATTGATCATTATGCATAGTCATTTGCATAACTTAGGGTAGAGGAGGTTACTTGGAGACCCTATAGGGATTATCCAACATGGCCTGAGGCTGAGGCATAGCTTCACTGCATGAGGTGAAGGAGATGGTTAGTTGGGTGACAAGGGACCAAGTGAGAGTATTTCCCATATGCTCGAGTGTTACAGTTTTTTGGGCTACACTAGGGGTTACCTAGTGAGCCAATGATCTATCAATACCATGGGGATGAGAGGACACTTACTTGGCCTATAATTGAGGTAGTTGGAGAGGAGGTAGATCCTATGGAGGATATATTTGAGCTAGATGATGTAAGGACCACAGAGAATTATGAATCCTGGTGGGTGACACACTAGTGGTGAGGGGAAGGCCCGCTAGAAGGTTGTACAGGTACAATGGTAGAGGAGGCTCATGAGGATGCTCTAGATGAGGGACATGATGAGGCTCTAGATGAGGAGGAGCTAGACTTAGGTGAGTGACATGTGCATCATTGGGTAGATGATGAGTGGATAGATATCCCAGATATGGAGGATCCATAGGATGACTATGCTGAGGATTATCGGCGATACGGGATGCTACCATTGTTGAGCTATAGGGTGAGTTGATCAGGGGTAGATAGGAGTGGAGGGAGTATGTAGAGGAGAGGGCTCTCCTACAAGCATAGGTGTAGACTACACATGTAGAGATTGATAGGTAGGCAATAGAGTTAGCTACTCTTTGATCATAGGTTAGAGCAAGGAGTTCTAGCCATGGGGGATCTAGTAGTGGTGATATAGCTAGGCTATGGGAGGAGGTGACACAGCTCTAGATCATACTGAGTGAGTACCAAGCATCACCAAGATGACACCACCTACACACAATATTTGGAGGATGAGATAGTATACCTTAGAGGGCACTTACCAACTCGCTCTTCTACTAGTGGGTCCTAGTAGAGTAGGAGGAGTGGTACAAGGTAGTCATCGACTAGGATGGGGGCACCTAGCTCTATGAGGAGAGAAGATAGGGCCAGGGAGAGCAGATCTAGGATCTCTCAATGAGCACCAACTAAGGGTGGGGGTGAGAGTCATGGTGTCGGTCCTACGTGACCATGGCTTTTGAGACTCTATGGTTATTTTTGGATTTTTGGTAGTGTGAGGTCTGAGGACCCACTTGATTGTAGCCTATGGGAAGTTTTTGGATTATGATGTATCTTTTTATCCCATACAAAAAAAAAAAAAAAAAAAAAAAAAAAAAAAATATATATATATGAGTTTTTCTATTGTCATCATGTGTTTCCTTACTACTTTATTAGATGTATGCAATGCTTATGTTTGCTTTATTGATGCTTATTATGGATGCATGTATTATAATATGATGTGATTTGATGATATGTATATGAGTGTATGCATAATAAAATGGATGATTTGTTAATTTGTATGATGAATTATGAATACTATTTGACACACTAGATGTTAGCACCATAGACTGTACAAAATTCATCTATTCATTTTAATGTTATCATAAGACTATGTAATGGATTGTGAAAATGTAAAATAACAAACATGTGATAAAATGGTATGGAATGATATGAATAGTAAGATGTTATAGAATGTCCTTGAGGTTTTCATGAGACTCAAACACTCTAGTGATCTAGTCAAAAGTTGTATAGTAACTATGCAAGACTTTTTGGCAAGGTATAAATCTACTAGGATGACCAAGATATTCAATATCTATTGTGTGTGCATGTGAGTTCATTGTTATGATAATGCATAAAGTTACCCCAGTGCCAAATAGGATTGATGCAGCCCATATGTACTGAAGATCACCCTACGAGTATCATTATCCTGAGTTTTGTATGTAGTTGGATTAGACCACTAGGCAATACAAGCTACCAAAAGCTAGCTCATCTGCATGCAAACATTGGTCTGTACAAAAGTAGGTCGCTAATGTGATAGACATATCATCATGCATAAGGATACCACCATTTCCAAGAAGGCTTGATGCCACCCAACCTATAATGAGGATCACCTTATGGTTGTCAAATGTTGAGAATTCTAGGGATTCAAGTTCAATACTCCCTTATTTTCTTTTATCTTTGAATTGCTCTAGGGATTTTCTCATTTTTGTTTTGGTGAGCAAGGGATTTTGGTAGTGGTGAGAACCACTATTTATTTTATTTTTTTACTTTTGCTAATGGTGAAAACCATTATTTCTTTTGAATATTATTAAGTGGTAACAACCATTGTTTATTTTTCTCTTTGGATACTTGCCCCAATTTGGTGTGAAGTAAGGGATTTTGATTATTTTGGGTAAGGAGGAGCTTGTCCTTTTGTCAATTCTCAGCATTTTTGAACCATTCACATAGGGGGATGAGCAAGGTAAAATTTTTTCTTAGGGTAACACAGACCACTTTGTAGGTTTCATATTTCCTTGTGCAAAACTTGGATTTATTAGTGTGAAAATGTGTTGGGATTATGACGTATACAAGGTACAATCAAAGCAGGACTCTACCTTCTAAAAATTAGGATAGCTTTCTACAAAATTTGAAAAGAAAACTAGAGATGGTTGAGTGATTAAAAACCCTAAATATGCCTTATAACAAATGGCCTAGGTGAAGGGAAACAAACACAAATATGAAAGGTGGAAAATGTAGATGGAAATGATAATTGAAATGTAGATGAGTGTGAATAATGACTTTTGACAAAGTTGATTTTTAAGGATGGCTAGTGTACAGACCTGGTGCTAGACATGTATGATCAACTCTAGAATACAAAATGCAATGATGGGTATGCTTAATGCAAGTGATTGTATAATGCAGTGATATGAAATGCAATGTAATGCAATATTTTTGTATTTTTGATATTTTAATGATGTTTTTGGATTTTGATAAATATATATATATATATATATATATATACATTTGACCAATGGGCTTAGTGGATGTCATTGGGGCTTTTGGGTGACCAAAGGGTTTATAGATACCTTTGGGGATTTTTGGGTGACCAAAGGGTTTATAGATACCTTTGGGGATTTTTGGGTGACCAAAGGATTTATAGATACCTTTGGGGCTTTTTGGGTGACCAAAGGGTTTATAGATACCTTTGGAGATTTTTGGGTGACCAAAGGGTTTATAGATACCTTTGGAGCTTTTTGGGTGACCAAAGGGTTTATAGATACCTTTGGAGCATTTTGGGTGACCAAAGGGTTTATAGATACCTTTGGAGCTTTTTGAGTGACCAAAGGGTTTATAGATACCTTTGGAGCTTTTTAAGGCGACCAAAGGATTTTGTGGGCACCTTTGGAGATTTTTAGGGTGACCAAAGGGTTTATAAATACCTTTGGAGCATTTTGGATGGCCAAAGGGTTTATATATACCTTTGGAGCAATTTGGGTGACAAAAGAGTTTATAGATACCTTTGGAGCATTTTGGGTGACCAAAGGGGTTATAGATACCTTTGGAGCATTTTGGGTGATGAAAGGGTTTTGTAGGTGCCTTTGGATATTTTTAGGGTGACCAAAGGGTTTATAGATACCTTTGGGGTGTTTTGGGTGACCAAAGGATTTATAGATACCTTTAGAAAATTTTGGGTGACTAAAGGTTTTATATATACCTTTGGAGATTTTTGGGTGACCAAAGGGTTTATAGATACCTTTGGAGCTTTTTAGGGTGACCAAAGGGTTTATAGATACCTTTGGGGATTTTAGGGTGACCAAAGGGTTTATAAGGTACCTTTGGAGTTTTTAGGGTGACCAAAGGGTTTATAGATACCTTTGGAGCATTTTGGGTGACCAAAGGGTTTATAGATACCTTTGAGCATTTTGGGTGACCAAAGAGTTTATAGATACCTTTGGAGCATTTTGGGTGACCAAAGGGTTTATAGATACCTTTGGAGCATTTTGGGTGACCAAAGGGTTTATAGGTACCTTTGGAGCTTTTTAGGGTGACCAAAGGGTTTATAGATACCTTTGGAGTATTTTGGGTGACCAAAGTATTTTGTAGATACCTTTGGGGCATTTTGGGTGACCAAAGGGTTTATAGGTACCTTTGGGGCTTTTTGGGTGACCAAAGGGTTTATAGATACCTTTGGAGCTTTTGGGTGACCAAAGGGTTTATAGATACCTTTGGAGCATTTTGGGTGACCAAAGGGTTTATAGATACCTTTGGGGATTTTTGGGTGACCAAAGGGTTTATAGATACCTTTGGGACTTTTTGGGTGACCAAAGGGTTTATAGATACCTTTGGAGCTTTTGGGTGACCAAAGGGTTTATAGATACCTTTAGGGCATTTTGGTGAGGGTGTGGTGCTTTAAATATGAAAAGGTCGTAGGTGAAGGATATTCAAGGGTTCAGGCTCCTCACATCCTTCAATGGAAGCTAGGTGATAAGTTCCAGGTCCAATCTGACTAGTGATAATGTATGGACCTAACCAATTTACTATAAATTTATCCTACAGATGGGGTGGCAAGTTAGAATTTTGTTGGTTCTCTTTTAGAACAAGGTCACCAACCTAAAAGTCTCTAGGATGGACTTTCATGTTATAGGCTCTCTTAAGCCACTCTTGATAAACACGTAGGTGCTCAAGAGCATTAACGTATCATTCATAAAGCAAAGTTAATTGGTCTAGGTGAGCTTGCCACATGGTGTCATCATTGATGAACTCTTGCATGGATATGTGCAACGATAAGATTTCCAACTCTAAAGGCATGATAACCTCAACACCATACACTAGTGAAAATGGAGTTGCCCTAGTGGGTGTTTGAATACTAGTGTGATAGGCCCAAAGGGCAAGAGGCAATTGATTATACCAATCTTTATGATTATCCTTAACGATTTTATTTAAGATTGTAATTACTATTTTTTTTTATGCCTTAGCTTACCCATTGGCTTGTGGATAATAGGGCATAGAAAAGTTGTGTTGGATGTTATATTTAGTTGTTAAAGCACGCACATCCTTATTCTTAAAAGGTGGCCCATTATCTGAAATTATTTTGGATGGGATACCAAAATGACAAATGATATTATGTAACATGAACTCTACAATGTGAGGTCCAATCGTAGTGGTAAGGGGAATCACTTCCACCCATTTTGTGAAATACTCGATGGTCGTAATGATGAATGTATGATAGCCTAAGGAAGAGGGTGAGATTTTTCCAATTAAATCAAACCCCCATTGCGAAAATGGCCAAATCGATTGAATCGGTTGTAAGGCTTGAGAAGGTACGTGTGTCAAATTAGCATGGTGTTGACACTTTATGCACTTCTTAACATAAGTGCAACAATCTTGCTCTAAAATTGGCCAATAATAGCCCATGCAAAGAATGTGCTTTGCGATGGCCATACCACTAAAATGGCCACCACATGTACCATCATGTACTTGGGTGATTTCCCAAACTGACTCTTGAGGTTCTAAGCAATGAAGGAGGATACCCTCATAGCTTCGATGATACAATATGTCTCCAAGTAAGACATATTTAACCACTTTTTTCTTGAATGTATGTTTGGTGGCATGTGATAATCTAGAAGGGATACTACCAAGCTTTAGGTAATATTTTAGCTGGATGGACCAATATTGCTTTGAAGAAGCCTCAATTGCATGAATTGCTTGATCCTTTTGAAGTTCATATCTCACAAATGCTGATTGGGAGAGAACTTGTAAATATAGCATTGTGCTAGTATCAAAAGGAGTTTGAGGGAATAAAGTCCCCAAGTGGCATTATTCAAGCAATTGTGAATTTGAGAGAACCATTCATGAGAAGGTTCAATTTGAATCATGTGGACTTCTGGCATGGAGTGAAGCTCCTCACGCTTAGTTGCATATTGTAATAGCATTTTGAATTGAATGGTTGTGATATCATCAGATGGGTTCTGCAGGATTAAAGACCCTAAGGAGGCCATTATATCCGCAAAATGGTTAGATGAACGAGGGAGTGCCTCAATATCATACCATTCAAATTTTTCTAGAAGTTTATCCACTAGGGCTTTGTAGGCTTGCAATATTAGGCATCTACATTGGAATATTCCCTTGACTTGATTCACTATGAGCAAGGAATCACCAAAAATGTTGAGCTTAGTTATTTTCATGGCGATTGTCATTTGAAGGCCTATGAGAAGAGCTTCATACTCAACATTATTATTGGTGCATGGGAAATCAAGTTTGAATGATAGGGGTATTGGAGCCCCTTATGGTGTGAAAAATACAATTTCCATGCCACCCCCTTGCTCACACTTAGAGCCATCAAAAAATAGAGTTATGTCAGCCTGTGCTTCAGGCTCTTCAAGATCAGGTGATTCTGACACCTGAAAGACTCCATCATCAGGAAGCTCTATGCTAAGAGGTTGGTCATCCTAGAGGGGAGCCTCTACGAGTTGATCAGCTATGACATGACCTTTAATTGATTTTTATTCGATGAATTTGAGGTCAAATTCTATCAACAACATAATCCATTTCATCGTGCGACTATTATGGTAAGTTTGACTCATCATATATCACAATGGATTCTCTTTGGATACTACATACGTGGTATGATTGAGCATATAATGGTGTAGCTTTTTAGTGGTGAAAACCATTGCTAAGCATAGCTTCTCAACGTATGCATAATTTATTTTATAACTGACAAGGTGTGGCTAATATAGTATGTAGCCTATTCTTTGTGCAATTCATTCTTTTGGGCCAACATGGTGCCCAATGCAAGCTCAATAGCTGAGATGTATAGATAGAATGACACTCCTAGTCGGGGAGGAGCCAATACTAGTGGTGAAGCTATATATTGTTTAATCTCATCAAAGGTGGCTTGACACTCATCATCCCACTTAAATGTGACCCCCTTGTGTAACAATTTGTTCATAGGTCGACACTTATCCAAAAATTGCGCTATGAAGCACTTGATGGATGTGACCTTTCCTTGTAGACTACATAACTACTTGATAGTAGTGGGGGGAGGTATTTCTAGGATTACCTTGACTTTATTTGGATCAAATTCTATACCTCATTTAGAGACTATGAATCCCAAGAGTTTTCCAGATGTGATGTTGAAGATGCACTTCTTGGGATTTAGTCTAACATTGTGTTCGATGAGGTGATCTAGAACTTTGTGCAATACATCAATGTGCTCATGGTAGAGTAAAGACTTAGCCAATAAGTCATCTATGTAATCTTCCAAAATTTTATGCATGTAGTCATGGAAGATATAAGTCATAGCTCATTGGTAGGTAGCACCAACATTTTTGAGGTCGAAAGGCATGACCTTATAACAAAATGTCCCCCAAGGCATTGTGAATGCCATTTTGAGTTGATCTTCTAGATTAATGTGAATTTTATTATATCCAAAGAAACTATCCATTAGGGATAACATCTCGTGACCTACTGTGGCATCCACTAGTGCATCAATGTTCAACTAAGGGAATTCATCCTTAGGACTCACTTTATTTAGATCTCAAAAATTAGTGCAAATGTGAATCCTCCCATCGGGTTTCTTGATAGGTACCATATTGGAAACCCATGGTGGATAATCAACTGATATAATGAAATTGGCATCTAACAGTTTTTGCAATTTATATTTCACCATTAAGGCTACTATTGGATGCATTTTGCGTAGCTTTTTCTTAACTGGTTTTGCATTTGGGTCAATCGTAAGATTATGCATGACTAAATTTGGATCTAGTCCTGGCATATCTTTATAGGACCACACAAAAGCTTTCTTCTTCTCTTTTAAAAGTTTTGTATAATCAACTTGCTTAGTAGGGGATAAGCCTTCCCCTAACTTGATGAATTGGGGATTCTCAGGATCTGTGCCTATATCCCTATCAATTGTTGGCTCAATTGACATATGAGATCCCTCTTCCAACTGATGTGGAGTAGGGATCAAATGAATGTCGTCAGCTAGGTTTACGTCATCAATTGGAAACTCATGCTCAACCTCAGCATGAAAGATATTTTGAGTAGATATTGGAAAAAAATGAAATGGTTGTAACATTTCATCACAAGGCCAATACTCTGATGGAGATGGGGGAGAATCTCCCTGATCAAAGTCAATTACCTCAAGGTCGAGGTGCAATGGCTTTGATGGGTTATTTGGATCATGCAATGGTGTAGTAAGATCTATGGAAATCATATTGATAGATGGATGATCTCCATTGGATGGGAAATTGGGTCTAGTGATAAAAGGTTGTTGCAAGACTCGTGAGGGTGGTTGCGGTGGAGGTGGAATGATCGATGGTGGTCTATGTGGAAGGTGATGAGCTTGCTCTTCGAGTGGAAAAATATATCACCAGATGGGATGTTGCACTGGGAACATACATAGATAGAATTCTTCTTCATCATCCAATGGGATGACCTACTCGTATTCCTCATTTGAACTAGGGTAGTTAATGGGTGCTACACCATAATCTGATTCATCATCAGTTGTCCATTCCTCAAGGGGACCTTGATCCTCTTCCTCATTATCATATGGAAGAGTATGCGAACCTTCACCTTCTTCATAGGATTGGGTGAAATCGTGAGATATCCCCTGATCTATCATATTTGCGAGAAAATAATCCCCCAAAGAGTGGATATGATTAGGATTAGCATAGGGATCACGTGCAAGCTCATCCCTATAGTTCAAACCTAGGCATTCTAAACTCTCTGTGAGGACATCAAGAGGCATAGGCTTGTTGTGTCCTAAACTAGATTTATCATATGGTAATTGATATTGTGGCTGGCAAGGAACATGAGTACCTTGTTCATATAACCCCAAACCATAGCCATGCCAATGGCAATGATGGAGATATCACAAGGCATAGTTGGGATTTGACATGTAATTGATGTCCTCAGAGAAAGGTTCTTCATCCTCTTCTTGCTGAGGAGATGGTTATGTTCCATATTCAATACCCCCATATATGAAATTCATTTTATTGGGAGGTATACCTAGAGGTACAATGGTACCTATGGGAAGATGAGGTCATCCCATATTCTGTATTGTCTCAATGGCTGGAACTATTGTGATGTTCCTCACTAGGTATTCTCCTAAACCTGTATTAGCCAAATGGACTGTGACCTGGGATGGTGAAGATGGAGGAGATAGAAGTGAGGCTTGATATGACTCAATGCTTACCTCATGAGATGGTTCCTCATCTTCTAGACTAGGAATATCTTCCATGGAAATGGTGGAGATGATGGGAGGGATCTCATCAATAGGCCTCTTCGACATGTTCCTCTATGGAGGATTGGACGATGATGAAGGTATTTCTGAAGGTGCCAATGATGATGATGGTATGGAAGAATATGGTAATGGATTAATGGAAGGTGATGGTGAGGGAATCAGACCCTGAATGGACGTATTTAGTTGGAAGTCCACATGAGTTGATGGCAAGGTCGACTCGGGGATATGCTGCACCAAGTTGTAGTATTTGAAGGGCTCAAGGTCTACAGAGACAATGTGTACTTGCCCTTCATGAGTATACTTCAAAAATTGGTGAGATATGGATGGGACATACTTCATGTCCCTAATCCAAGGTCTACCCAGCAATATATTGTAGGCCATTGTGCCCTCCAATATGTGACACAAAGTTGGTATAGTTTTGCGTCCCACCTAGATAGGTAGGACTATAGTGCCAATTGTTGAGCATATAGTATCATTGAATGCTCGAAGGGTGTAGGTGGATGCAAAAATATGGGATGTTGGAAGTCCTAGATGTTTGAGAGCATTGGTGGTGATGATGTTACTTGATGAACCAGTGTCAATTAGAACTCTCTTATAGGGTGTTCCATTTACACATGCAATGATGTGTAGAGGAGGATCAACCACATCATTTGCTATCGGTTTGAGTTTGTGTTCATGAAACGTGATCACTAGTTCTTTACACTGCTGAACGTGCCCCAAAAAATTGATAAAGGAGTTAGAATCCTGGGGATATAGGTCAATTGACTTAAGGATATCCATAAGAGCTTCTCGATGAGGTGGAGACTGTTGAATAAGCTCATATATGGAAATTCTAGCCGATGTTGTTCGTAAGATTTGAGCAAGCTTACTTTTTATTGTAACCACTGGACGAGGTGGAAGGCTTTGCACTGGAGGTGGTGGAGGCTGTGACATTGAGGGAATATCACTTGAAGCTGTAGGTGGTGCAACTTGATTTGGATAGCATCTATTCCTTGTCACAATGCTAACCATCCCGATGAACCCTTGTTGAGGGGGTGTCGTATGGACCTCATTTACCTGTTTGGTAGGATTTGCCTGCACCTCATGAGTGGGTAATGGGTCTTTAAAAACACCCATTTTTTGATTGTTTATCATGAGAGGGTTATCCACTTGAAGGTCATTCCTCTCGATCATATCTTGTACTAGGTTTTTGAAATCATAGCACATTGGTAAGTCATGTCCAATCTACCTATGGTATCTACAATATAGGTCTTCATGACATCCCATAGGCTTTTTTTGCCTATACTCAGGTCTATAGGATGGATCTCAGGTAGAGTAATTACCTTGGCTACACATAGATGATTGAATAGGGAGTCCATCGACTCAATGAAGGGTGTAAATTATCGCCTAGGGTGACGTTGCTGATTTTTCCCCTGATTCGCTTGAGTGTTATTGTTGTAACTTGCAGGAGGAGGTTGGGCCTGATAATTTACCTTCTGAGATGGTGTTGGTTGCACAAGCCTTGGAACATTGATGGCAACTTGGTTGACTATTGCTAGCTTTGATTGTGCTGGATTTCCCTTTGGGTTCTTAGTCCACTCCTTATAGGGTTTTGTGATTTCCCCCTCTTGAATTTTAATTTATTCTATTGTTCTAGCCTACACTAGAGCATCTTCAAGAGTTTGATATTGTTGGAGTTGTAGCAATAATGATATTGGATTTAAAAAACTCTTAGAAAACATCCGAGTTAGCTCAAATACTAGCAATAAGTATGGTATATTAGAAAGAAGTGTTCACCACATGTTACCATAGTTTGTGATTGACTCATATTCATATTGCTTTAACCCTATGAGGTCTGTTAAGGTCATCCTTCTATTAGTATTAAAGGTGAACTATTCTAGGAATGTATTTGCAAATTGTTCAAAGGTATGGATGTTGTGCCTTGGAAGTTGATTATACCACTCTACGACTAGGCCAGAGAGGGTAATCAAAAATTTTCTCAGCAATAAGGCATCATTTTATTGTAAACTGAAGCACTGTTTCATGAACCTAGTGATGTTCTTCTGTGCATATTCCACCCTATGCATGGCAAAGGCATTGCCAAGTTGTGGCACTTACCTTGCATGCCCAAAATTTCTCCTTTGCCTCCTTTGCCTTCTTGGGCTATAAATTGAGGTGTTTTCACCCAATTTAAAAGAGAGGCTTTTGCAATTATTGACCATGAAGTGCTGCCAATATTTACCCTCACATTTTGCCCACGTATTTACCTTGGGAACCTCTTAAATCGAAGGTATTTTTAGGGTATTCTAAGATACGTTCATTTGTTCCAAAACCTATTAATTTTGAGAGTTAATTTACCAAATTTGATGACAATACCCCTATGAGGATTATTTACCATATCCAAGTGGAATTGGTGGTAAAACCCACCCTATTTTGTGGTCATCCTCCCTAGTATGGTTAGAAATCCTAGTTGGAACTCTCAGATATGGCCATGAATTGGCCCACAATTTTTATTTTATTTTTGTGTAGATCAATTTAATAGCATTATATTAGCCTCATATTCAATTTTTGTGAATTTGGAGTTGATTTGATATGTCAATTAATGTTTTTGTGATTACAGTCCTAGTTGTCCCTCCTAGGAATGACCACAGGTTTTGCTCATAATATCACTTTGATTTTTTCTTATATCTTTAAAAAATAATATAGTAGACATCATACTTAGTTTTCATGTCATTTGGAGTAGTTTAGATTGGTCGCATAAAATTTTTATATTCAATACTACATGTAGTTTATGGTTTTTTATCATCATACGCATATGCTATTAACATCTTTCAATCTATTGTGTGTAGGTACAGATATTCTAGGCATGATTGAGGATCTAATATATGAATAAACATAGCTCAAAGATAGCTCTATATCGTGAGTGCAAGAGGAACATTGCAAGCATGCCATAGGTTCATGGAAGGATTTGATCCTCTAAAATTTATAACTTGAAATGTATCAAATTCAAAGCCCTCAAGGTGATGTATTGTAACCTCTAATTTGATAAATTAATAAAGAAAATGAGAACCCCTCCCCCCCTTTTTCTTAACTTATTTATCACTTATTTTGTTACTTTTCGTCTCTTTTGCATGCTTTAATAATATATTAGATGCATTTCAATTCCAACTGTTAGGTGAGCCATTTTTCATGCTCTTCAAGATCCGAGTATGGGTAATCCAAAGTCCATGGGATATCATGAAGACCTATATTGTAAGTACCATAGGTAGAATAGGCATGATGGACAAACGTGCTATGGTTTCAAACACCTAGTAAAAGACATGATTGAGAGGAATGATATTCAAGTTGATAACCCTTTTATGATAAGTAATCAACAAATGGGTGTCTTTAAAGAACTATTTCCAACTCACGAGGTGTAGGAAATTCAATAAAAATAGGTAAATGATATCCATAAGGACGATTAGCATCATGACAAGGAATAGGCATTATCCAAATCAAGTTGCACCACCTACAAATTCAAATGATATTACCTCAATATCACAACCTCCACCACCTTTAGTGCAAAGCCTTTCACCTCATCCAACGGCCACCATAAAAAGTAAGCTTGCTCAAAGCTTGCCAATAATATCAGCCTAACTCTCTATCTATGATATTATCCAACAGTCTCCACCTCATCGATAATATCTTATGGATATCCTTAAGTTGATTGAACTACAACCCCAAGAGTCTAACTCCTTTATCAATTTCATGAGGTATGTTTAATAGTGCAAAGAGCCAATAATCACATTTCATGAACATGAACTCAAACCAATATCAAATGAGGTGGTTGATCCTCCCTTACACATCATTGCATGTGTAAATGGAACACCTTACAAAATAGTTCTAATTGACACTCATTCTTCAAGCAATATCATCACCACAAATACTCTCCAACATCTAGATCTTCTAACATCCCATATTTTTGTGTCCACATATACTCTCAGAGCATTCAACGATACTCTATGCTCAACGGTTGGCACTATAGTCTTACCTATTCAGGTGGGATGCAAAACTATACCAATGTTGTGTCATGTCTTAGAGGGCGTAACAACTTATAGTTGGGTAGACCCTAGATTAGGGATATGAAGTGCATACCATCCATAAGTCACCAATGTTTGAAGTACACTCATGAAATACAAGTACATATTGTCTCCACGAACCTTGAGCCCTTCAAATACTACAACTTGGTGCAATATATCCCTGATTTGACCTTACCATCAACTCATTTGGACTTCCAAATGAATATGTCCATTCAATGTTTGACTCCTTCACCATATCATTCCATTGATCCATTACCATCTTCTTCTATACCATCATCATCATTGGAACCTTTAGATATGCCTTCATAATCATTAAATCCTTCATAGAGGAATATGTCGAAGAGGCCTATTGATGAGATTCCTCCAATCATATCTATCATTTCCACAAAAAATATTCCAAGTCTAGTAGATGAGGAACCACCTCATGAGGTAAGCGTTGAGTCATCTCAAGCCTCACTTTCATCTCCTCCATCCTCACCATCATAGGTCATAGTCTATCTGGATACCACAGGTTTAGGAGAGTACATAGTGAGGAATATTACAATAGTTCTAGCCATTGAGACAATAAAAAATATGGGATGACCTCATCTTCCCATAGGTACCATCATACCTCTAGGTATACCTATAAATCAAACAAACTGAAGAAGAGGCATGCCTGATTTTATGAAGATAGTAAAGTTTCACGTACTCTCCCATTCGACAATGAGGAAGAGGATCAAGGTCCTCCTTATGAATAAACAACTGATGATGAATCAAATTATGATTTAGCACCTATTAACTTCCCTAGTTTATATGAAGAGTACAAATAGGTTATCCCATTGTATTATGAAGAAATGTTCAATCTACGTGTGTTTCCATTACAACATCCCATCTGGAGACATATTTTACCACTCGAGGAGCAAGCTCACCCCATTCCACATAGACCACCTCCAATCGTTCCACCTCCACCACAACCATCTCCACAAGTCTTGCAATAACCTCTTGTTAATAGACCCAATCGTCCATCCATACAAAGGCATCCATAAACCCTTTGGTCACCCAAAAATCTCCAAAGGTACCAATAAACCTTTTGGTCACCTAAAAATCCCCAAATGTATCCATAAATTCTTTGGTCACCCAAAAAGCCCCAAAGGTACCCATAAATCCTTTGGTCACCTAAAAAGCCCCAAAGGTATCCATAAACCCTTTGGTCACCCAAAAAGCTCCAAAGGTATCCATAAATCCTTTGGTCACCCAAAAATCCCCAAAGGTATCCATAAATCCTTTGGTCACCCAAAAAGCCCCAAAGGTACCCATAAATACTTTGGTCACCCAAAAATCCCCAAAGGTATCCATAAACCCTTTGGTCACCCAAAAAGCTCCAAAGGTATCCATAAATTCTTTGGTCACCCAAAATTCCCCAAAGGTACCCATAAACCCTTTGGTCACCCAAAAAGCCTCAAAGATATCCATAAATTCTTTGGTCACCTAGAAATCCCCAAAGGTACCCATAAATCCTTTGGTCATCTAAAAAGCCCCAAAGGTATCCATAAATCCTTTAATCACCCAAAAAGCCCCAAAGGTACCCATAAATCCTTTGGTCACCAAAAATCTCCAAAGGTACCTATAAACCCTTTGGTCACCCAAAAAGCCCCAAAGGTACCCATTAATCCTTTGGTCACTGAAAAATCCCCAAAGGTATCTGTAAACCCTTTGGTCAGCCAAAAAGCCCCAAAGGTATCCATAAACCCTTTGGTCACCCAAAAACCCCAATAGCATCCACTAAGCCCATTGGTCAAATGTATATACATATATTAATCAAAATCCAAAAACATCATTAAAATAACAAAAATATAAAAATATTGCATTACATTTCATATTGTTGCATTATACAATCACTTGCATTAAGCATACCCATCATTACATTTTGCATTCTAGAGTTGCTCATACATGTCTAGCACTAGGTCTGTACACTAGCCATACTTCAAAATCAGCTTTATCAAAAGTCATTATTCACACCCGTCTACATTACAATTATCATTTCCATCAACATTCCCCACATTTTTTATTTATATATGTTTCCTTCACCTAAGCCATTTTTTATAAGGCATCATTAGGGTTTTTAGTCACTTAACCATCTCTAGTTTTCTTTTTAGATTTTGTAGAAATCTATTCTAATTTTTAGAAGGTGGATTCTTGCTTTGATTGTACCTTGTATACGTCATAATCCCAACATATTCTCACATTAATCAATCCAAGTTTTACACAAGGAAAGATGAAACCTACAAAGTGGTCCTTATAAAATTAAGGGAAAATATTACCTTGTTCATATCCCTATGCGCATGGTTCAAAAATGTTGAAAATTGACAAAAATACAAGCTCCTCCCTACCCAAAGCAAAATAAATAGTGGTTCTTACCACTACCAAAATCCCTTACCCCACGCCAAATCTGGGAATGTATCTAAAGAAGCAACAAATACAAAAGAAAAGACCCCCAAAATAAAAAGTGGTTTTCACCACTATCAAAAGAAAAAAAAGTTAAATAAATAGTGGTTCTCACCACTACCAAAATATCTTTCTCACTAAAAAAAAATGATCAAACCCCTAGAGCAATTCAAAAATAAAATAAAATAAGGGAGTACTGAACTTTAATCCTTGGAATTCTCAAAATTTGACAACCATAAGGTGATCCTCATTATAGGTTGGATGCCATCAAGCCTGCCTAGAAATGGTGGCATACTTATGCATGATGATATAGACCAATGTTTTCTTGTGGATGAGCTAGCTTTTGGTAGCATGTATTACCTATGGTCTAATCCAACTATGTATAAAACTCAAGATAATGATACTCATAGAGTGATATTTAGTACATATGGGTTGCATAAATCTTGTTTGGAACTAGGGTAAATGTATGTGTTATCATAACAATGAAATCACATGCACACACAAGGATATTGAATATCTTGGTCATCATAGCAGAATTATACCTTGCCAAAAAAATCTTGCATAATTAATATACAACTTTTGACTAGGTCACTAGAGTGTTTGAGTCTCGTGAAAACCTCAAGGACATTATATAACATCTTACTATTCATTACATGCCATACCATTTTTATCACATGTTTGTCAGTTTATATTTTCATAAATCATTACATAATCTTATGATAACGTAAAACGAATCGATGAATTTTGTATAGTCTATGGTGCTAGCATCTAGTGTATCAAATAGTATTCATAATTTATCTTACATATGTATAAATCATCCATTTCATTATGCATACACAAATATACATATAAACCAACATCATATTACAATACATGCATCCATGATATTGCTTCCATAAATGCATCGACAAACCAATTAGCAGACATGCACATATTTTCTCACCACAAGGAGCTTCATAAAGGACAATTAAGCATATCTACCAATCCAAAATATTCAAATATCATAAAATAAAATTAAAAAATAAAATAAAGCAAAATCTCATGTGAGCCTCGTATTCTATTATTTATCTTATAACTTGGCGATTGTAGCGACTTGCGCTTCATGCAATCTAGCAAGATGAGTAAATTACTATAAGGCCATTTGAACCAAATTATTCATCATCGAATTGAAATTCTTCACTTCACTCCCCAAGAAGGCCATTGTGATCAGACTGCTCCATGGAAATGAGATATTCATTTAATTTCTTCCATGAAATATCATAAAAAACACCAAAAAATATAAGAAAAGGTAAAGAAAATGACCTAAAAATCACCAAAAACATGTCAAAACTGATAAAATTCACAAAGGATAAATATTGAACCAAATTTTTCATTGATAAATTGAAAATTCTCTACTTAAATCCCTAATAAGGCCATTGCGGTTGGACCGCTCCACGAGAACAAGGTATTCATTTTCTTTCTTCCATGAAATATCAACAAAACCATCAAAATATTAGCAAAATTGATAAATTTTACAATGGGTAAAGCTGAAGGAACCCTAATCAAGTCATATTGGTCAAGTGACTCATAACTTTGATAATTGGTCATTCCCTCATTGACTTGTCGCTTGAGAGGGTAGTCATAATTACGAATTCATAATTAAAATCAACACTCAAACACTCAAAAGTGCAACTTTCATACATTCAAAAGAATCATTACCAAAGACAAATTTCAAGCCCACATTGGGGCATATAATTCAGCACCAATTCAAAAAAACAAAGTCTTGATGTCCTTGAAGCCTTGGGACACGTATCCTAGAACAATATTATAAGCCAAATAAGGAACCAAGACCAAGTATACCCTAAGTTCCAAAACCTGTCATTACAGTGCGGTTGAAAGGTATACCAAAATCAAATCCTTCAAATATATCAAAATAAAGGATTCTAAGAATGTATGCTCCTTCCATGATGGAGTCATATAAATTTGGTTAGGTTACTGAATAACCTTAATCATTTGATAGTTTAGTCATTTATTTTTGCTCTGTGCTCTATTTCACATAACACATCTCAAAAAGAGGTGTTTTTAGACACTAAAATCATGTCAATCCAATTAGACTACAATGATGCACTCTTATCAACACCATATGGCCACCTTGGGCAACCCTCAAGGGTTAAATAGTGGTCCTAACCACTTTTGGGAAGTTTTGGGCCATGTAACCATGGCCATCCCACCCAAGAATGGCCACAGTTCATGGCCATCCCATCCAGGGACGACCACCAACAAATATCCTTGGGTGGTATGGCCATGGCATAGGCCCTTAAAAAATTCAAGGGTAGGATAAATAGCAATCAAATTTTACCATTTATATCACTCAATTATTTATGATAGATTGAAGGCCTATCAAATCCATCACAACCTAAAAGTTTTAGGCCCAAATTGGAGGCTTCCCCCACCAATGCATGGCAAGGGTTTTGACAAGTGGTGGCACCTACCTTGCATGCCCTAACTTGCCCATTTTACCCTGTGGATATCTTGGTCTATAAATTGGAGTCATTCCACCCAATTTCAAGAGAGAGATCTTTGAAATATTTTGCAATGAAGTGTTTTCGAGATTCACTCTCCCTTTCATTGCATGTTTTCACTTGGAATCTTCCTCAATTGAAGGAGGTTTCCAATTCATCCCAAATACATAAATACATTCTAAAACCCACCCATTTCTATTAATTAGATAACCAAATTTGATGACAACACCCCTAGGAGTAGTCTGAACTAGATCCCAAAGGAATTGGTGGCAAAAACTACCAGGTTTGATGGTCGTCCCCCCTGGGATGGTTAACAGTCATAATTGGAACACCCAGGAATGGCCATGGATATGCATATAAATTTGGTTCAATTTTAGCATAGATCATTTCTAGAATATATTATATGCATCATACTAGAATTTGGTGTAATTTTGAGTAGTTTTGGACCTTCGGTTCGGTTTTTCATTCTAACAGTCCCAATTGGAACACCCAAGTATGTCCATGTATTTTGCATACAATTTCACTTATGTTTTAGCATAGATCATCTCTAAAATAGATTACAAGCATTTTACTAATTTTTGATGCATTTTTTAGTAGTTTTGCAACTTCTATTACACTTTTTATATTCACTATTGCATGCATCTTTTTGATTTTATGTTAATATGCACATGCTATTAACCAATATGATTTTGTTGCATGTAGATCTAGGTATTTCAGCATGCAAGTAAGAAGCTACAAGTCCTAATATAGATAGATCATCATAGCGGTACCAAAAAACCACTCTTCAATTTGTGAGTGCAAGGAAGACACTGAAAGCACACCTTGATTTTTTGAAAGGATTAGATCCTTTGAACATCTATAATGGATTATATCAATTAAAAAACCTCAAGGGGATGTTTTGTAATCATGACTTTGTAAAATTAATTAATATAAAGAGAAACCCCAAATTGTTCACTTATTTGTCATCATATTTACATTAATGTTGCTTTTTAGTGCTTAGATAAATAGGTGCATTTCATTTCCCTTTGCTAGGTGCTCCATTTTTTCTGCTCTACAAAAAGAACCTAATTTTAGACTTTCACAACATCCTCGCCAGAGAGGAGATATTTTGGAGGTAGAAATCTAGAGTCATTTGGCTCAAGGAAGGGAACACTAATAATAAGTTTTTCATGCATCCAACCTAAGACATATAAGTGCTAATTTAATCATATTTATTCATAAAAGAGATGGGACTTCTACCAAAAACACTTAAGATATCATATTTTAAGTGATGGACCACTTCCAAGACATCATCTAGCCATCCCAAATCTACCTAGAACATATTGTTGAATCCCTACTCCAACATATTCCTTCTTTGGTTAGTCAGGAATTTAACAAAAAAATTCTCCAACCATTTCCCATGATGAGATTAAGGATGCTTTGTTTTCCATACCGGTTTACAAGGCCCATATCCCTTATGGATTCCCTCCAATATTTTTTCAATATTTTTGGGATTTCATAGGGGATGATATCTCTACAACTATCTAGGAAATCCAAAAATTTAAATTTGTGCCAAGGGATCTCAATTCGACATTCCTAACCCTTATTCCTAAGTCTCATGACTGTTCTTCCTTCTCTGATTACTACCCTATTAGATTATACAATTTTCTTTACAATATTCTAACCATAATTATGGCTAATAGGATGAATCTGAATCCAAACAATTACACAAAACATGTGAACAAAAAATATATGAATTTAGAAATCAAATGGATGAATATTAAATTGCCACTTTAGGAGGGCTAATTCCTTCACCACTAAGGAGGTCTTAGTCCTTGCAAATACGTAAATTAATTCAATATGATAGATAATTAATTGTGAATCAACCTACAACTATTGATAATGAAATAAATCAATGATAATTGGAAATATAGTTGACTTGGCTATATTAGTGTTGTAACATGGCTCCCCTCCTCGGAAAGCTTTGTACTCAAATTTGGAAATGACTCAAAGATACTGTTTGTTTTCCATGTAGCATTTTTTACTAGTATGTCATACCATTTGATTAAAAATTCTTTGATGTTACGGGATTGAAGAATACGTTATCTTCTTTGCAATATTGCTTCTGGCTAGATATATATGCGTCCTTCTTCATCAAGTACTATAAGTTATGATTGATAATATACTTTTTGTCCTATCACCTTCTTGAGACATGAAACATGAAATACTGGATGATACGATATGAAGGGGGAAGCTCTAGTTGATATACCACTTCACCTATGCAGTGCACTATCTTGTAAGGACCGTAAAATCTTGGAGCCAACTTCTGACTAGTATTGATCTTCAATGATAGTTGTTTGTAGGGTTGCAAATTTAGGAAAACCATATCACCTATATTAAATTATCTTTCGAAATAGTATGATTCTTGTTGCATCTTCATGCAATTTTTTGCTTGGACCGAATTATCTTTGAGAATGTTGAGCATTGTGAAGCACACAAGCTTATACAGAGAGGGGGGGTGTGAACAATATAAGACCACTTTCTAATTTTCTTTCCAAACAATATTATACAATATAAACAATGTCAATATTAGTAGCATTAATCAAAGTAATGCAAAATATAATCACACACAATAGAGACACCAATTTAATGTGGTTCACCAAATGTGGGCTACTCTACAGAGAAAATAGTTCACTAGAATTTTCTCAAAAAATATCTTGGGAATCTTTCCCTATTACAATATTTATGGACCTCTATCCAAATAAGATACCAATACCCTAGTCAAGTTTATGTATCTCTATCCATAGGAGAACTCTTTCCCCTTTGTTGGTTCATGGATCTCTATCCATAGGAGAACTCCTTCTTCTTTGCTCTGGATGATGACCTTCTAGAAAACTACTGCCTCCATTGCACTAGATTGTGGATCTCTCTCCACTGAAGACCTCTGTACTCACTCAGAAGACCTTTATCTTCACTATCCCGACCAATGGATATCTATCCACTAGAGACTATTTTCCTCTACGTTGTCACCTCTAAGCTTGCTCTCAGCTCTACTCTATATCTATCTCAAATATCCACTAAATATTGTCCTTCGGTCTAGCACAAATCTGATCACAAATGTGTCTCTAGCCTAGCACAAATCTACCCTCAAATATATACCAAAATATATCTCTACTATGGTACAAATCTATCCTTAAATATGCACCATACTCTATCCTCAAATATGTCCTCAAGCCTTAACACAAAGCTTGATCCAATAACTAATAAAATCTACTTAGATCTTTCCCAAGCCTTAAATCAAAGCTTGAACAAATCAATCAATCAAATTTGCTCTCAAGTCTTCTCAAATACTTGCCTCAAATCTATCCACAAGTCCTCTCAAGAACTTGCTCAATCTACTCTCAAGTATTCACTAAGACTTGTCTCAAATCTGCTCAACAATTCCTCCCTAGAACTTATCCAATATGCTCAACAAGTCTTCACCAAGACTTACCACAAATATGCTCAAAAATTCCTTCCTAGAACTTGTACAATCTGCTCAAAAATTCTTCACCAAGAACTTGTCCAATTTGCTCAACAAGTCTTCACCAAGACTTACCTCAAATCTGTCCACAAGTCTTCACCAAGACTTACCTCAAATCTATCCACAAGTCTTCACCAAGACTTACCTCAAATATTCTTGTAATATTCTACAAAATCTCACATAAATATATCCTTATCTTTCACAAAAGCTTACTCAACTCTATCCTTAAGTCCCCTCTAATGATGAGGCCTGGAAATGCCTCAATCATAGCATGTTTTGAACATTGAAACTGCCTAAAAACTCTTGTGTTTAATCCGATATGCTAGTTAAGTTGATTTAATATGTTGTGTATTAACTGTTTGCATGATCAATGTGTTAGAAATACTATATTCTGATTTTTTACAGTTTTTGCATAGTTTTATGTTACTTTGTCATGACTTGCTAAATGAGAAGTATGCTTAGGTTGATAGCAACACTTAACTAGTTTTTTTTATGTGTTTCAAGCATTTGTTTATCTAAATATAGCAAATAGTGCAAGCAAATTGTTATTGTGCAGCAGAAACTGGTTTTCCAATGTAAATTATAGCCAGCTGCCAATGAATGGCAAGGCATTGAATTCACACATGGAGAGAGATGAAGGCTATTGCAATCTGATCCTGAGATCTAACCCACCTGAGAAATGTATATGAAATCACTTGAAGAGCACACAGTTGTTCATTTCGAAGATCTTCGAAATGAGCAGACATCTTCGAAATGAGAAATATAGTCTCTTCGAAATGAGCCACTTATCTTCGAAATGAGAACAAAAAGCGCTTTTTGAGTTTTTGACTGATTTATGATGATGGAAAAATGGAAAGAAGGTTGAAAATGTTAAGGGAAAATATCTCCCATCTGAATTTGCCATCCTTGCCATCCAAAGCCACCATTCATGAAAAATATCAATTTTGCTCCTCTTCTAGGATAAACCCAAGAAATGCTACAACATAATAGGAATAGATATGTAAGATAGGAATGAGATATTCTCAGTTTATAATTAGATTTTAGGATATCTATAAATAGATAGCTCCCATCCAGGTTGAGCTAAGAGAGGTAGCGTGAAAAATAAGAAAGAAGTGTAATAATAAGAAAAGTGATTGTTACAGTCCTGTAACAGGGTTTTTAGCAGCAGTATTGTAATTATGTTCTTGAATCAATAAAGTGCACTATTTTTATTCATGTTGTTGTGAATGAGTGTGAGTAAGATCTAGAGAGAGAAATACTCATACCTTCTTCTAGACAAGGATGTTGGCCACTTCCAGACCTAGGAGGAGGACTAACAACAGGTTTTTATTCTGATTCTGCTGTAGCAGAATAAGTTGTAAAACTTGCCATTTCATTTCCTTGTAAATAGCTAACAGTATTTGCAATATTAGTTTATTTCATAATTAGGATTATATTGTGATTAATGATAGGTTTGGTTGTAATCTCCATTTTTAGCAAGCTTTCAAATTACTGCTGATTGTCATTTCTAGAATTTATTATTTTATGCAATTTACTGCATTTTGTGTTTTGATGTCAACCCCTGCACAGAATATTGACAACATTCTATTACAGAGCATTAATAGGACTTAATTTCCATGTTATAGTCAGGTTTCCATTACTACAAAAGTAAATAGACTTCCATTCTGCAATCATAATTAGATTTCTAATTCTACAACTGTAACTAGGGAGTTATTTTTGCAATATAATTAGATTTCATTCTATAATTATAACTAGGATTTCATTTATGTAGTTATTAATTAGTTTCCATTCTTGCAATTATATTAAAGTTCAATTTATGCAATTTAGAGATAAAAATGTCCTAAATCCCCCCAAAAATTGGTTTCACCAATAAGACCTATTGCTCCCAAATGACCTGAGTTATAGCCCTGTTCACTCCTTCTTCCACAAATAGCCTTGTACATTGCCCTGGATTGACAAATTCATTGAGAATTAATGATGTGCATAATGACAATGCATCATCTAGGACTTACTCAAATCTGCTCACAAGATTTCACAAAAGCTTGCTAAACTCTATCCTTAAGTCCCCTATAGGACTTACTCAAATTTGTCCACTAGATTTCACAAAAGCTTATTCAAATCAATTGCAAAACTTGCATACACAACTCAACTTAATCCTTTCAAAAAACCTCTTCAATCACACAAACAAGTTTCACTCAGAATCTTGTTTAATCATATAAACATATAGAGAATGGTAAGAGACTCAATATGTTTCACACTCATAAATCACTCTATCACTTTCAAAATCACTTTTAAATCAATTAAAAAATAAATAATAATTTGCTTCACTAATCTTTAACTACCACTCCAATGCTCTCAATCAATAATGCTCAATCAACTTCACTCAACCAACCACTTAATGAAGCACAACTTGCTTACAAACCCTAACCAAGTGTTTTACTTAACTTCCAGTAACTCACACTATAAACCTTGACTCAATATAATTCCAATGTCACATAACAATACTCATGCTATTTCTCAAACCCTAGCTCAAGACAGTTCTCACTTTCACATAACAATGATACTCATGTTGTTTCGCAAACCCTAGTTCAAAATAGTTTTCAATCTCACATAACAATGATACTCATAATATTTTACAAACCCTAGTTCAAGATAGTTCTCAATCTCACATAATAATGATACTCATGATATTTCAACATCCACAAATCATGCACATTAAAACTCACTCAAACATTTCCAAAAATGCTTATCAAACAATCCTTTTCACTCCAACTTTGTATTTCACAACATTTAATCCAACAATATTTCACTCACAAGTAATATGTGCCCATACCTTTTATTTTGATGATGATATGTCTTCAAAACCTGTCTCAATCACAATCAACTCCTCTTTGCCCGTTTCAAGGATAGATATAAATAATATTTCTCAAAAACTTTACCCAAATATTTCCCTCAAAAATTATTTCACCATATAAAAATATTAAATCTCAAGTACATATTATAATCTCCAAACCTTTCAAAATATAATTGGCAAAACTTCAAATAACTTACTTTCACAATAATTTTCTTTAGGCACCTTATTTCTCCTAAAAATAATTATCACAATGTACCTTTATTTCAAAATACAAAATACAATTTTCCTTGCATACCTTATCACTCCTACTTTAAAATAAATTCTAACCACCAAAAATTAAAAAAAAATATTTTAATTTTCTTTATACCTTATATCTCCCTCAAAAAACTCACAAACTTCCTTTTAGAACTCATGAAACCCTCTAATGCAATTTTCAAATATCAAAACCTTTGGACAAATTAAAATGTGAGAAGCATACCTTTAATTTATTCTGCCCAACAAAATGACTTTGATGAAATTCGAACACACGACCTCGCCTTTCCAAACACCTTAGCACAAAGCACATCCACCAATTTGGCTATGTGCCCACACAAAATTAAAATCACATGACTTCCTCTATGTTCCTTGTCTCTTCTCCCACTAGCAAAAATGAAAAATGCTTTCCTCTTTGCAAAAGACAATCACGTGAATCGAACCTACGATCTTGCGCTTCACAAACGCCTTAACACAGTCCTCGGCTCCACTTGCGCTACCAAGCACCTTGATATTCATTTGGTGCTCTGCTTTGATTTATTACCACGTCTACCCTCTATCACTTAGCACATGCGAAATTTCTTTTCTCTTTTAAAAAATGCAGTGTACGAATTCCTTACACTTTGGGCATATAATTTGCATGAATAATTGTTAATTAAAAACCTTTGCATGGATAATTTATATCATATTCTATGCATTCCAACACGTCGGTGATTTAGAAAATTTTATTTTAATTTGAATTTCAAAATTAAATTTTTGGCATCTTTATTATTTATTTAAATTTAAATTTTAACCTATGGTTAAAATATTTAAATTTAAATAAATTAAATCATAACCTTTAAAATCTGCCAAATGGGTCTTTTGAAGAATTATAATTTAGTAACTCCTTGGACCTTGTTTTTCTTCAACTCAACCTTTAACCCGGAATATTATAATATTATTATTTATTTTAAACCTACTTCTCCTTCCTTGGGTCTTCAATATTTTTAGGCCTTTTAGGCATATAATATTTAAAATAAATATTATATCCTATTCCTTTAAACTTCTTCCTTGCCTTTTGGAAAAACCACCTAATGAAATTAATGATGACAAAACTTGGACATCAACCTATTGAAATGACAAAAAAACTTGCTCATATTTCCAACAATCTCCCCCTTTGTCATTTATGGCAACCCATTTTCCTTTAACCATTGATGGTTTGATAGTTTTCATAGCACCCATAACTATGAATTGACATGGGATAAAATAGAGCCAATATTTTTGAGTAAATGGGACTTATATAAAAATTTAGGTAGTTTGAAGGTCACCATAAAGGGATATGAAGAAGAAATAAACATGCTTCAAAAATAATAAAAGAAAATAAAAAGAGAGCAAGAATTTTTCAAGAAATAGAATGAAGGCTATGAAAAAGAAATAAAGTTACTCCAGGAAGTGAAAGACAAAAATATTAAGGAAGATAGTGAGAAGAATGTAGAAGCCACATCTTTAGATTTACAAAAGTAGGAGAAAGATAAAAAGGGTGTAAATTCATATTAAAATTCTATTTTGCAAGTTCATGGAAGCATAAAAGGAAAGGTTATTATTTCCATTAACTCTAGTAATAGATATAATTTTATTGATATTGCTTTGGCTAAGAGGTTATAGGTTCAAGAAACAAAAATAAAGGGCATACATATTGAGGGTGAGAATTTTTAGAGTTTTGAATATTTGAAGATCACCATGGATAAATATGTTTTACATTCATATTTTCATGTTGTTGATATGGATGACGTGGATATCGTTCTTGGTAATATTTGGTTGGATTCTTTGGGTACTATTAACATTAATGCTCAAAATATGTTTATGAAGTTATGGTACAAAGAAAATATGATAACACTACAAGATATTTCTCAACTTAAGGAGCAAGGATCTAAGAAAAAACAAGTGGTTGTAGAGAAACAAATAGAAGAACCTAAAATAGAATCCAAGAAGAAAGTAACAACAATAGAGTGCATATAAGAAGAAGTGGTAGAGCCCAAGGAATATTTTATAGAAGAGCACAAGGACACAAAAAAAAGGAACATGAAACAACAATGTATAGAAGAATTTAAAATAGTGGAGCCAAATTTTGAGGAGTCAAAGAAGGTAGAACATCAAGTTAAGGTTGCAACATATCACCATAAATACCACCATAAGTGGCAATAATATTGGAGGTATGGCTCAAGGAAACAATATTACGGTTCTGCACACCAAGTATGGTAGTGTTTGGTAGAGAAAGCATAGTGATATTGGTTTTTATAATGGTGCATTAGCATAAAGGAACAAGTAGACCCATCATTTAAATTATCAAAATAAAGCAATAGAAGCATGGAGATAACAAATCAAATCTGGATACTCAAGTGGTAAAAATGTATACCAAAATCAATGAATACCACTAGCAATCAATGTTTTACTAGGAGGTATGGTTGATCGAGATTGATACCAGTTGCTAGCATTTCCTAGCAAATCATATTATCTTGTTCGTTCATATGTTTTAGGGATGAAACATTTGTAAGGAGGATGGAATGTTAGGGTACCTAGGAATAGATATATGGGGATATGATATTATATTGTATAAGGGTTGGTATGGGGTACACATAACCCAATGTTGAATATATTATATTATAATAAAATATTATCTTAGTAGTTGATTCCAAAAATTAGAATTAGAAGATGGATATATAAATAAGGGATATTTATCATTGTAATCATCACATATATCAATCAAGATTATGCATAAGGGGTTGGACCTGAAATGTACTTGTAAAAAATGGTGAATCCTAATAAAAATCAAGGCAAATCCTAAGAAAATCAAATCAATCATCTTCAAACCAAAATTTGAGGGTATTTGAAGCTCTAAAAAGTAAGGTCATCTTTAGGTAAAATTTTGACCTATTAAATCACCTTATAATTTTATAAAAACACCACCATTAGATTAGGCTCGAAAAGAGATTTCCAATAAGTACAAATATTCCTATGTTTGGATATATATTATGGTGAATTGACCCTAAGAAAAATTGGTCCCAAAAATTTTAGGCAAATGGGCCAATGTCGACGGTCCTCATATTCACCAATTTTCAATTTTGGAAATCCTAATATTCACCCAATTTGCAAATATTCGCCACTATGCATAACTCTGACATAAATCATATGCAATTTTCTTTGCCCACTAATTGGATTATGGGAATTTGGCCTCTCTAAGTTATGCTCTCATCATGGAAAATATTATGGAGTTATTCCTTCCTAAAGAATTATTATTGGTGTTGCTCTACCTTAAGAGTGTTCTCTATCTTTGTCTCATTTGTGGATTGTTATTATGAATATTTATTTGTAGATGAATGATTTGATATTTTTATAGATTACTTAATAATTTTTGTTAATGAAGATAAATTTTCATAACATATAAATTATACAAACCATCATAGGGTAGAGATCCCTTTGAATAGTGATCAACTACCTTGATTCTTTGGAATTCATCAATTTTGAAATTTTTAACTATTCCTAATACTTATTTAAATAGTAATCTATGTACCATTCCATGTTTATCATATTGTTATATCTTACATACAAATATTAATAAATAAGACTACATACATAGAACATAACTTTGTGCTAATATTTCCATAGGGTCTATAATTTTTTTTCCTTCAATCATCAATTCCTATAGTGTCATGTAATGAAACTGTGTTAGCATATTTATTATAGTTATCCATGGGTTGTATCTTTTAAAAATATGAATTATTAGAAAGTATTAGGAATAAACTACTATTGTATGTCCATCTATTCTAGATATTTCATGACATCAATACTAGTATTGAAGTCTAACCCTCTTGCAAAGGATCTTGCTCTCATGCTAACCTCATCCCAACTATAGTAGCCTCTTCATAAATCTATTCTAGGTTACTTTATCCTCTTCTATTATCTCATTCTTCCTCCTCATTGTTACCTTCACTGGCTATAGGTATGCTCCTACTGAAAGATCCATGTCATAGGATTTCCTAGCAAGTCCTTTAAATTATCACTTATTAGTAACAAGTTTTTATTTTCTACCATTTACAAATATTTGATGTAAGCTATGGTGGAAACAATGGAAATACAAACTATTATGTACCTTTTCTCATTACTCTAGAAAATATATTCCAATACTTATATTCTTTTTTCATCCACTTATATTTTTTTTTTGGTAAGTAAGAGAATATTTATGATTAACACCGGGTGTTAACTGGTTGACCCAAAACCATTTTACAAAATAGGGTCCACTGATCAACTGGACAAAGGCCAAGCCCTGAAAGTTTAAATTGACAACAAAAAGGGCCAAGACCTACTCTTCCAACAGAATACAGCCAAACTAAACTATGGAAGCCTAATATTATGGCCATCAGAAAAGAAAGACGCAAAATAGAACTAACAAAGACAAAATCCACTTTGAGCCTTCCAATCTAAAATTTTTCATTATCTATCACCATTGAGACTGCATGAGGAAGATTTTCAGTCCACGTGATCAAATTTGCTGCTACAATGCCTTCATTTTCCAGCCTATCAGCTGCCATGTTTGCTTCCGGAAGGTATACAAAATTATGGCCTCGAGTCGATCATGAATTAGAGCCCTTGCTTCGTGGATGTAGTCATCAAATCTCCAAGGAGCTCTCTTAGTGTTCTTTAGAAGATTTATAATAATAAGAGAATCACCTTCCACCAATAGTTTCCCTGGATAATTCTCTGCCACCTTGAGGCTCCTCCAAACTGCCCTCGCTTGAGCCACATTGTTAGTTTGAGCTCCAAGATGTTCAACAAAAGCTACAAGCACCTCACCCTTGTGGTCTCTAAGTAAGCCACCATCCCCGACTACACCTGGGTTGCCCCTAGCCACCCCATCAAAATTTAACTTAATCCACCCTAGGGGGGTGGGGTCCATGAGATCATGGTTCTAGGACAGACTTGAGGATGATTGAGGCCATCAGTGAGAGGTAAGTTTAATGACTGGCCTAATGAAGCTTCAAAAGGATTTGGAGGTCTAGATGCTGCAGGCACTAAACACACATTCTCATTAGCATATACTAAAATTTTATCCCTATGCTATCTAACATCTAAACCCATGTTATAATAAGATTGTGATACCATAAATTCCAACCACCAAGTTATTCCTAATGTCCATAGTCACCTTATCAACTCTTGTTGAGAAACAAGCCATACACACCAATCATTGTAATAGCATCATGCTATTACCTAAACCATGTCTAGTTAATGTTATAGGAGATATTCATAGATCCATCCACCCAATATATTTAAATGGATCAATGACTTGAAATCTATCATAGATATTATGCATATATCACAATAGTTTTAGATGAATATCTTTATTGCTTAGACATCCATATCCCCTATCACTAGATCTAACAAAAATAATTTCCTTTCTTCTACATTGTCTTAATTAAATTATGCATGCAAATACCTATTATAAACTTCCTCATGTTTAGGATATGGAGATCCATAAGTAAGATTATAGATACTCATACACCAATCTTAGAAGCTCTAACTTAACACGAAAAATAAAAACTAGATCTCCATGTCAAGTTTTGATCCATATTATCCTATGAGCTATGGTAGGAAGAATGTTTAACATCTTCATATGTAATAGTCCACTCTAAATAGTATGGATTTATAAATTTAAAATTCTTAACATAACCATCCAAAAATATTATGAAATTATCACTAACCATGTGATATATAACCAAGGTATTTCCCCTAGTAATAATTCTAAACATATGACTAGTGTCATTCTTAATCCGTTCAATCATCCAATAAGTTATTTATCCATGAATATAATCTTATGTGACACTATATATAGGCCACATGACTCCCCAAGCCAAAGATTATTTTAAACCTTAATTTTTATTTTTTTCGTCAAACTAAATAATCACCTGAAAATTCAAATAGTAGGTGATAATTTTTATTATTTTTACCCATACTTTTCATTTTATTCTCAAGCAAAATCATCACCTAGAAATTCAAATAGTATGTGACAATTTTTTATTGCAAGAAAAAATTTTGTACAAGCAATTCTATTTTTTTATTTTTTCCTAATTCCCCTATTGACACTGAATTTGACCTCTCTAATCGTTTGCCATTATGCTTATCACCACTTTCTGACATTATAATAAATTTAAATGTAAAAATACTGAAAGAATTGGAAGATTTGAAAAGTTTATATTGTTTTGAATATGTGCCATTATTATAATTAAAATTCTACTAAAGTCTAAATTCATAATTCGTGTTATCCTTATTAATGTCTGATCCACTCCACTTTTGCTCAACATTGAAACTCAAATTTATAAGCGTTTTTGTTTCTCTATTTTGTTCACTTGCATTTGGATTGCAAATTTCAATGCATGAACCAAATGTCCATTAAACCTCAATGCTAATGAAGTTTTCATGTGTTCTTTTCTACCTTTGTCATATGCTCTTATCCCGAAAACTCATGAATGTCGATCCATGTCTAACTTTTGTCCCATCAACTTGTGCAATGTGTTATACAAAGTCCTTACTAAAGCCATGGCAAATAGAATGAAGTTAATTATCCCTAAAATCATTGACAAGTGTCAAGGCAGATCTGTCCGAGGGAGAGTTATTACTGATAGTGTGATTACCATCCATGAGCTAATCCATTCTATCACAGTCAATAGGTCCCCAAGATTTTTCCTAAAACTAGACATTAGTAAAACCTTTAACAATATTTCTTGGGAGTTTCTCACTACTGTCCTAGCCTGGTTTGGGTTTCACCATAGATGGATTCATCTAATTAAAGTATACATGTCCTCTACCTAGTTTTTAGTCATTATTAATGGAGCAGTTGCACGGTACTTTAGGATCAAAATGGGAATAAGACAAGGCGATCCGATCTCATCTTTTCTGTTCATCCTAGTGGCAGATAGTTTAGGAAGGACTCTTAATACAATGTGCTTTGAGGGTGGTATTTCAAGGATAAATGCTTCAACAGGGCTCCCTTCAGTGTCTCATCAACAATTTGTTGATACAATTTTATCCAACCTCTAGTATTCCCAAAGCCAAAGTTATTAAATCTATACTGGAAGCTTATGAGAAGGTTGTCGGGAAAAAAGTAAATTATTTGAAAAGCAACATCTACTTCATCAATACTCTACTTGATAGACAAGTGATAATAGCTTATATCTTGGTATGTGCCATTACTGAGTTCCCTGCAACTTACCTTGGCCTACCACTGTTCCAAGGGCACCCAAATGTGAGGATGTGGGACAGTCTCATTCAGAGGGTTATGAAGAAGCTTGTTGGCTAGAAGGGAGTCTTGCTTAGTAGTGCAGGGAAGTTCATTCTAGTCCAATCTTGTCTACATCATATACCAATCTACTATATGTTCCTGTTTCAAACTTTGATAGCTATTTGTAATAAATTGGAGCAACTAAAATGAAATTTCTTATGATCAGGAGCAGAGAATAAAAGCAAATTTTTCCTTGTTGCTTGGGACAAGATCTACCTCCCAAAATGTAGGGGAGGACTAGGTTTGAGGTGAGATCACCAGATGAATATGGCCATGATGTCAAAGCAGGGATGGAAGATCATGTCTAACTACCCAGATCATTGGGTTGATATTGTTAAGACCAAGTACCTCAGGTAACTGTCTGATGGACAATTGCCTTATGCTTGTTGGGTCTGCATTATGGAACTTGGTGTGTCGAACCCGATCTATCATTCAAAAGGGTGGACACTAGAAGTTTGGAGATGGATCACAAATTATATTTTGGGAGGCCCCATGGATTACATCTCAGCCCCTCATCCATGATCAATCTATAAGTATTCTTAAATATTTCACTGGTCTGGCTTTTGGTTCCAAACTTGAGAATTTTATTAATAGGGAAGTAGTGGTTCCCCACTGGGTTGACATCCCTGCTGATCTGAATTCTCCTAAGCTTCGCTCTGCCCACCTTCGCCTATCTGAGCTTATCCAAACTCATTTGATTCCAAGCACCAGGCCACCTGACATTCTTTTCTGGCAACTCAGTCAGTTTGGAAATTTCTCAATCAAAACTGCATATATGACTATGAATGAACCTGAATATGATTGGTTCCCCTCCAATAGTATCTGGATCAAAAATCTTATTCCTAAGATTTCTCACTTTTTTTGGTTGGCAGCAAAAAATAGTCTATTGACCACCGATAACTTGATATCCCATGGTATTATCTTGCCCAACATATGTTACCTCTATAAATCCGCATGGGAATCAGTTAATCACCTTTTTCTAGAGTGCCCCTTTTCTTGCATTGTTTTGTCCTCGATCATGTCAAATATATCCATTTCTTAGGCTACTCCTCAGTTTATAAATGACCTCATTACCCAATGACCAAACCCCTTTAAGTCCACTCGTCTAAAGTTTTGGTGGGTAATCATTCTCCCTCACTATATGTGGTAAATATGGCTAGAAAGGAACAATTGTGCTTTCTGATTTTCATGCCTTGATTTAGAGTCAATTTCGTTGAGAACTATCATGTTTGCCTCAGAAAATGCTAATACCATTCCTTCAGACAATTGTCCTTCATCCTCGTTTGAGATTCAAGTGGCACGTTCTACTAACCTATCTTTTGAGGTTTCTGGTCATCCCTAGGTGGTTGTGGACAGATCTCTTATTTCATGGATTCCCCCCCCTCATTGGTTCAAGCTAAATTTTGATGGTGCATCAAAAGGAAATCTTGGTGCCGCGAGTTGTGGAGGAGTGATTCGAGATGATAGAGGTCGACTCATTTTGGCTTATGCGAAAAAACTTGGAATCTAATCTAATAATTTTGCAAAGGTTCGGGCAACTTTTCGAGGTATCCAAATGGTCATTGATCTCAATATCCAATACTTGATAGTCGAGGGAGACTCATTAAACACCATAAACTATTTGAAAGGGGTCTCAAATACTCCTTGGAATGTGGGACCAACCATTGAAGAGTCCATTGTCCATCTAAGGGCGATTTTCAACAAGTGTATTCAACATGTGTATAGGGAAGGTAATCGGGCGACAAATACAATGTCAAACTTTGGGTTAACTGTTCAATCATTTTTGATGTGGTAGGGGAATCTTCCCCAATGTATTGTTGATTCATGTAGTGAACTTGCAGCTTCCATGTTGATTAATGCCATGATGTCGATGACCACGTTGGACCGCAATGCGAAGCACGTCAAGGAACCCTATCACAAGACAATGCCAAGGTGGCATATTGACACTCGCCAAAAAGGATAGATGCCATGCGTGGACAACATTTTGAAAGAATATGTCCATGAACACGTGATTCTTTTCACATGAGTTAAATTATTCGGTCTCTGCTTTCTGTTTGTGCCCTTGGGTGGTATGTTTGTAATAGTTTAGACTGTTTTAGTCTATGGACTCTACGAATGGTCCAATTTTGGCTTGTTCTATAGAGAGTTGAACCTTCACAAGATCCTCCTTGCAATGTGTTTATAAGGTTTTGGGTCCCTTTTAAAACTCATTACCAATAAAATATATATATATATATATATATATTGGAAAATATTTTTTTTTAATATCTAACTCAATTCATATCTAATAAGAGGATCTCTTACCTTTCAAATGCAATCTTGCTCTCTAGATAATAATCTAATGTCCGATGTCACAAAGGTGCAGCTTCATATAGCATGAAATTTGTGAACGTCTTGAATCAGTCATATCTTGAAAGGTCTGGATAAAATCAACTGTCACACACACAAGATTGTACATAAATCTTTTTCATCTGATGCTTTTTTTCTCTTTTATCGGAAAAAAAAAATCATAACATGACAGTTTTTGTGTTGGTATGATATTAGTTTTATAACATAGAACAGGCCAAATTGACGCCTTTTGTTTTAAAAATAAAGTAATGCAAATATACGAAGCCTCGAAGTAATGATATGAGAGACAGAGTTAACTCATTGCAATGAATTATCACCAACAGAACTCCCTAATGGCTGAAAGCTGCACTAAAAATCGCTATACACCCACTCAAGAATCGATGGACATTAAAAGATTATTGTAGCCTTGTAGTATAAATGAAATAAAAATTAGATCTCAAAAAATGGGAGTACAGTTTTCAAGCCAGTGCATGCTTTGGAACATGGTTAAACACGGAGGACAAAATATATAATATGGATGAAAGGGCAAATTTGAAAGGGACATGTCTCTCTGCCCATGTGAAGATGAGTTCAAAAAGCACAGTCGAAAACATTTTTCATATATTTTGATAATAGTGCAGATGAGCCCCAAGCAAGCTAAAATAATACTACAAAAAACAGGATTTCATATATTATAATAGTAGTAAGTGAAACTTCGAAGAAAATTAGGTGATAGACTACAAAATATACAGAATAATATTTGGTCAAGTACTTAATCATTCCGAATTTCAGTCGGAACTTGTGGCCAGATGTTTATGCTATATTTTTAAACAACTGACCAGATTATAAAATGTTTCATAGAAAAATAAATAATAATTTAATGTCATATTCCTTCCTTCCAATAAGAATTCATCGATGTAATGGCAATTTTTGTATACCGTGTATAAATGATGGTGTTTTGTCGAAGGGAACCAATGCGTCTAACTATCCTAATGGACCTTTTCCTAGAAATGGCAAATAGGCCGTTTGTGCAGGAATGGAAGCCGTTTGTGATCTAGTATAAAATGAAAGCCTCGTAAAGAAGATATTTATGGTGAAGCTTTATGAAGTAATTTTTTTTTGTTTTAACGTTTGTGATCTAGTATAAAATGAAAGCCTCGTAAAGAAGATATTTATGGTGAAGTTTTATGAAGTAATTTTTTTTTGTTTTAACAAGACATATAACCCTTCATGTATAGATATAGATATATATTTTTTATAGGTAAAGATAGGAATATGGATCTCTTTGTTGAAAGTTAAGGAATATAAATAGCTAATATTAATTAATATAAAAAAAAATTATATTTATTATTATTATTTTTAATTAAGGTAAAAGAAGGGGTTTCCAAAGGATCCTTGTACCTTTTACAAATACTTATATACAAAACACTACAAATACTTATATACAAAACACTACAAATACTTATATACAAAACACTAAAGTTTCACAAAGGAATTTCAAAAGTGAAACAACAACCCAATACAAAACCATAGTATGGGAAGAAAACCTTAGAATTGGTCTCCATAAAATAGCAAAAGGAGAGACAAAAAGAGACCAAAGAGACTCAATTGGAAACCTTTCCACTTCATCTAATTTTCTCCAGCTAGCTATGTAAGCAAACAATTCTGAATTTCAACTCCTCTATTTGATTCTCGAATCTTCCATATTACGAATCAACAATTGGATTATTTTCTTCCTTGACTCAATAAGATCCATAAGGATAATAAAATTCTACTTAAGACCATCTGGAATGTGATTCAAAGGAACATAACTAGTTATTTCGTTCTTGATTTTTTGATTTTACATTTTGTAATCTTCATTCTGAACTAACTACCTCCTCTAGAAAAATGTGTAAACCTAGAGAGTTCTAAAAAAATGGAGTCTTGTGTGTTGATATTTCAAACTTAGTTTCATGATTCAATAGCTCCACCACCCTTGATTTTGCAAAAATTATTTTCCTCCTAGGGACCATGCTTGGGAACACATCCTTTGATGTAGGCTCCTCATTTAAAAATTTACTAGGAGCAAATGACTTGTCCGAATAATCCTCAAAATCCTTTCGAGACAAGCTTTTCTTTGAGTCTTGGTCATTGACAGTGAGATCTCCTTTAGCCTATGGAGGATTCAACTTCACCTCATCAACTTGAGGATTCTTGCCTTGAAAGCCTTTCTTTGCCCTAACATGCTTGAAGATAATAAGGAGTAGACCCTCATGTAAAGGTGTGTTAATTTTATCTCGTTGGAAAACATCGAAGGTTTTCTCCAAGAAGGTTTTCTACAAGAATTTAATAAGAAAGGCTAAAATAATCATCTTCCTCCCTCTTTTAATATAATTAAAAAACAAAATGGAAACCCCTCACAACAAAGAGCCTTGAGTCCAAAGTTATATACTCCATAATTGGAAGGGGTCTTGAGTCCAAAGTGATATACTTCATAATTGGAAGGACAACACAATTCCAAGCATGCGGTAAGGAATTCTTCACCACTCCAATTCCTTCCTAATGAGGGTGTTCATTACTATTAAATAATATCTCAATATCCCCTACCAAATGGATGTTTCTCTCTATGAATGTTTTCACCCTCAGCTTCACAACCCATGACCTCTACTAATAAAGCAATATCAATGGTGAATCCACACCCAAACACCCACACATTCCCTAAAACCCAACAATGAGAAAAATAATTAAATAGCTCCATATCATACCCCTAGAATTTTCTCAAGAATTATAGAAGGCCACCCTTGTCTAGGATTTCCTAAACTTCTTTGTCATTAATGTTTAAAATTAATAGTTCCAAAAGTAGATTTGTATCTTCCATCTTCCTAACATTGAATCTAAGAGAGCTCCTCCTTTTACCCATCATATGATAACTAGTCATCATCTCCCTATAATATTATAGGCAAGGGAATCCATCAAGTTTGCTTAAACATGTAAATTCCACATCTCATCCTACATGTGATCCATTTGGATGAAAATCGAGGGAAGAACTTATCCAACATGATTTAATCATCACAATATTAGGATGACCTAGTAGCATCCCATCTGTCTCAAACCAATATTTCCATGGGGGCCTAAAAATCAACTCACTATAATTAATGGAAAAAAATAAAATCATAAAAACAAGTGGAACGAGGGAGAAGAAGCAAAGAAATTCTATATTTCCATAATTTTCATAGATCCCCATGATTAATTCCTCTGCACGATATTTTATGAATATTGTTAAAAGTATCCCTTTGTTTCCCATCCCCATAAGTACTCCTTGCTAGAGGCCCTTTCAACCTCCCAAGATATTTAACTTTGTTAAACCATATCTAACTTGCTCTTTCATGAAAGATATTTTTCATTTTAACTTAAAGTACTTTTTTTAGATTGCCTAGAGTTGCTCACTTTATGGCACTTGATTTATGCTCACATTTCTAATACATTGTATGCAATAATAGATGATAAACATCACCAATAATATTATTTTTTTTTAGTCCCCACATCCATTTTTATTGATAATAATAATAATAATTTTAACCCCAATGAGGTTGCATAGAGGTTATAGGGGGTAACCCTAATATTTGAACCCTCCTTGGTAGTAGAAAAGGACTATATATGTAACCAATTCCACTATGTATGAATAATAATAATAATAATATATAGTTGAAATATATTTTCATATATTTTCAATTGTATTATAATCAATATTGTAATGACCCTCCTCACACAAATTTTGATAGAAAATTAATTGATGTCTTTAAACTTACCTTTTTTCTCAATATATGGTATTGCTAATGGTTTTGTGAATGTAGGACCATCGATATTCTTCTGGTGGATTAAAGAAGGGTGATGAAAGATAAGAGGCAAAGGAGGATTAGCTCATGAGTACATGGAAGCTCACACTATGCATATCATATAGGTGCATTGCAAAATATTTATATTGTTGTGTGAGATATATTTGAATGTTTATTGTTTGATTGTTTAAAAGTAAATGATACATGTATATAATTCAGTGACGATGAATATGTCTATGGCAAGGGAGTCATTTTGTTATGTAGAACTCCTTCATGATAAGTTAGAACTTACAAATGAAAGAAAATAAATATAAATTTTAATATATTATTTTATTAATATTTTGCCTAAGTGTATATGGTAAATCGTGTTTTTGTCATACTAGGAGTGTTGGGTGTAACTCTCATTATGACTCTATGGGAAATTATCCTTCTCCATATGGAAGTAACATAGATAGGGGAAGTTGGTTGGGTAGAGAAAGTGGATGTTATCTTGCTTGGGATGTGATTGGAAAGGGAGAGTCTTTTATGTTTGGTTTTGACGTTTTGTAAAAAGAAAGAGAAGATAGATATTGTTACTTTTTGTTCTACTATAGGTATTTTTGACTGGTTTGGTCTGCTGAGGGTATTTTGGCTGGTTTGGTTTGCTAAGAGTATTATGACTGGTTTGGAAATTTCATCTCAATTGGAAAAGAAACGGAAGGACTACGAAGTGTTGCACAACAAACCTCGAATTTATAGGTTGGATCCTTGTTCTTTAATTAATAAATTTAATATAGTAGAATTATGTGAAGTTTCCTTATGTCATAGTGAAGAATCTATAGAATAAATAGAAGTCTTATGCTTTTTCCTGTGGTTGAATAAAAATGGTTTGATTGTAAATGCTATACTTTGTATCTGTATTATAAATGAAGTATACTTGTCTTGCTTTATTGAAGCAAACTATGTTATTAAATTTCATTTTCATTAGTTATTGTGAACATTTTATTTTAAATATGGATATTTAGAAATAATGTGTAAAAAAAATCTTATAAATATTTTTTGAAGTTCATAGAGTTTCAAAATTATATGCTAGTTTCAATGAATATTTTTATATAATTTGTTTAATATTAGTTCAAACTACTAAAACCTTAAATCATTTCTTCTATGTTTTCTTCTAGTCATCAATACAAAAATAAAAAGAATATGTAACATTTATAACTAAAATACATATTATCTTCATAATGCATAATAGATAGTCAAATTTCGTATTGAAATGAGTTGCATATTGGAGACATAAACATAGTCAACTATTTGAGACTTCAATTAGACCTCAATATAATTATTGCCATATAATAAATAGTTATAAAAATTATGTTTTTTCTATAACCCATAATAAATTTTTAATCTCTTATAAGCATAATAATCCAATCACAATAAACCGTATAACCTACCTTTTATTGCTAATCAATACTTCATAAATATGACCAATGAAGACCTTATAAACTAATTAAATAACCATAAAAGTTATAAAATGACACTTTTGTTTACATCTAGTAAATATTAAAGGTCTCAACATATGACTAAAATAAATATCATAGATAGATGTATGTAAGAGATAATTGTAAGGTAGGAAAACCCTCTAAAAATGTGTTGAGGACCCGTGAGGTAGAGTAAAAAAATGTTAATGAACTCCAATCCAAATTGAAGTAAGGACCCTAAGAAACTAGATGGATCCATTTTGTTTATTTCTGATAGAGTGATTGATATTTTGGTTTGTAGTAAATACTCTCTCCCTAGATGGATTATGTCTAAAATTTATGCCCCTAATACTTCCCCTAACAAGAATATTTTGTGGGTGTCTCTGAGCTCTATGAGAGATTTTTTTAAGGGGGAAGCTTGGATTCTCATTAGGAACTTCAATACCCCCTTATACTCTTTGGGTAAAAAATGTGGTAGTAATTTTGGTTCTAAATGTATGGAGGATTTTGTTGGATTTATTAATAATTAGGAGCTAATGTATGTGGATTTGAATGGGTCTAAATACACTTGGAGTAACAAGTATCTAGGTAATCAAAGACTATTTATATTAGGCTATATAGGGTGCTAGTCTCCAAGGAATTTCTTCTAGTGTTCAAAGATGCATCCCTTTGCTCCCTCCCTAGAGTGGGGTTTGATCATAATCCTCTAGTATTTGAAAAAATTTAAACTCTAATTTTTTTCCCAAACCCTTCAGGTTTGATTCAATGTGGTTGCAACATCATGGCTTAGAATCTATAATTTTGGAATGATGGTCTTAAGGTTTTTTGGGCCCTCTTATTTCTGAGGTGGCTTCAAAGCTCAAATTTATATAATCTAACCTTAAGGTTTGGAAAAAGAATTTTTTTGGAAATGTGATCCAAAGAAAGAAAGAGTTGGTTGAATAGTTACAAAATGTTGAATTAAATTTGGAGTTAGAATATGTGACTGAAGGGGACAGACACAGGGAAAGAAAATTGTTAGTATATTTTCATAATGTGCTAGAGGATGAAGAAATTTTGTGGCATCAAAAATTAAGATCCCTCTAGATCCATGAGAAATTATGAAATGAGATGGTGTTATCTCAAAGGATATTCTAGAATTTGGGGAAGAATAGATCAAGTTTTTCAAAACCCTTATCTGCTCTAGAGATGATAGGGTTATTCAAGCTGAAGAGAGGCCACTGCACCATATCCTTACCCTAGTTTTAGATTATATGAATGAAGACATTTTTTCTCCCTTTCAAGATGAGAAAATTAGGGTTGTTATCTTCTCTATGGGTGGTCTAAAATCTCTAGTTCTAGACTAATTTATTCCTATTTTATTTTAAAGGTTTTGGCACATCGTAGGTGGTGACATATGTTCAGCTATGAGGGAAATTTAGAAGTCCAATTTAATTTTAGTTTATGTAAAATCAAAATTTATAGTTCTTATATTGAAGTTGGTGGGTGCTAAATATTTATCTAATTTTAGGCCCATTAGCCTTTGTAATACACTTTTTAAAATTCTCACTAAAACTATGGCAAACAAGCTCAAAGTATACCTTTCGATAATTCTTGACCATACTTAATTTTGGATGTTGTTATTGTAGTGCATGAGTTGATTCATTATGTATATAAAAGTAGAAGGCTAGGAACTTTTCTAAAACTTGATATGCATAAAGTATATAATTAGATCTCGTGGATATTTCTACTTAGAGTTTTGGGGAAATTTGGTTTCAAGTCTGACTAGATTAGATTGGTCAAATCTTGTATATCATCAGTAAAATTATCAATCTTAGTTAATAGATCATTGATTGATTACTTTATCAGTTGTAGAGGAATTCGTCTCAACGATCCTATGTCTTCATATCTATTTATTTTATTGGTTGAGTCTTTAGGAAGAGCTCTAAAAATGAATCCCATAGTAGTGGGAATCAAACCTACAACTACCGTTGACCCTATCTCACATAACCAATTTTCTAATGATACATTATTATCCCTTTTAGCTTTAACCCCTCAGGCCATAGATGTCAAAGAGATCCTCTAATACTATGAAAGAGTTATTGGGCAAAAAATGAGTTTGAGAAAAAGTAAGGTGTTCTTCCTGAATACTCCTCCCAACAGGCAAATGAAAATTATTGAGATCTTGGGATGTGAGATTGACTCCCTTCCTTCATTTTGTCTAGGATTTCCAATGTTCAAAGGGAGGATTAACACTTCTCTATGGGAACTAGTTGTAGAAAGAGTTCAAATAATATTTGTGGGATGGAAAGGGGCACTTTTAAGCCAAGTAGGTAAAATTATGCTAGTTAAGTCTACTTTGCAAAGCATATCTGCAAAGTATACCATTGTCCTTCCTTTCTCTCTTTTGGATTCCAAGAAATATTCTTCAGAAAATTGAACAAATTTAGTGCTTATTTCTCTTGCTTGATCTTGAGGAGGAGAATAAGTTATCACTTGTGGCATGGGATCAGGTGTGCAGTAGGAAATAGTTAGGAGGTCTAGGATTAAGAAGAATAAAAATGTTAAATGAGCACTAATAGCTAAACATGGCTAGAGATTGGTTCAAAAAGATAATATTAATTGGTTTAAATATTGGTAACCAAATATTTAGGTAACACTGGTAATTTTATCATATATCCAATTCCTACCCTTGGCTCAGCATTCTAGCATAGCATTGTTAATAGCTACTCTAATATCATAAAGGATGGAATATGGGTGTTAGCTAATGTGTAGAGCATTAATTTTTTGAAATAAACATGGGAAATTGATAGACCATTAAAATGATATCCTCACATGAGTCTAGTGGAACCAATCATAAGCCAAGGTTTTGGGCCGAAGGTATGTGACTTCATTGCCTCTATTAATGATAGAAAATGCTAGAAATTTTTTGTCTTTTTGGAGATTTCATAGGAAGAAGAAAGTACATTAAAATATATTATGGACATCCTAAAGTGCATGATTATTCCTAACCAGGATATACCAAATAGATTTGTGTGGGGTGCTAAGAAGGATGGTTTCTTTTTTGTTAAGTCAACCTACCTATTGTTAGATGTTCCCTTTGATCCCTAGTTTCTTGTTAGTAATATCTGGCTAAAGGGTCTTACCCCTAAAGTTAATGTTTTCTTTTTTTTGGTGGCTTAAGAGAAATGCCTCACATTAGATAATTTCTAGAAAAGGGCATTGGTTATCCCAAATAGATGTTACATGTGTGGTAGTATTGAAGAATCACCAGTGCACTTATTGTGGAATTTTCCCTTTCTATCTATTTTATCCTAGTTCCTAAGAAATGTTAGTGTGATTTGGGTTTTATCAAAGTTTTTGTTTGACTTAATTATTCAATGGAAGTTTCCTTTTCTATCTTTGCATATTTAATATTTTTGCTCCTTTAGTTTACCTCATGTTTGGTGGTGTATTTGGAAGGATATGAATTCTAGAGCCATTAAAAATATCTCCCATTCAGTTGAGTTCATGCTACTTTGTGTTTTTGCTTCCATTGTTGAGAATGTGGATGCAATTTCTTTAGATAATATCATTTCTGTTGGGGAGTTGGTAGTGGAATCGGCTCTTGGATTTAGATATTATTCTCCCGAACATCACCTTGAAGCTCCTGCTAGACATACTACTATTTTGGAACCTCCTCCTCCTGGCCGATTGAAGCTAAATTTTTATGGAGCTTCTAAAGAGAATATAGGACCAATTGGTGTGGGGGAATTGGTTAGAGACTTTGATGGGAGGATTTTTTTGGATTTCACTAAAAATTTATATCATAAGACCAATCATTTTGCTAAGGTATGAAATTTCTTTTAAGGGTTTTATCAACTAGAAATTTTATATGGTAGGAAGGTAATTATTGAAGGGGATTCTCTCAATATCATTAGTATGCTAACAAATATTTATGTCTCTTATTTTATGATCACAAAAAAATTTGGTAAAACCCAAAGATAAATTTTAACCCTCGTAGAGGTTGAGATTAAGCATGTTTATAGGGATGGAAATAGATTGGTAGATATTTTAGCAAACCTGAGAATTTTGCAAGAAATTTGCACAATTTGGTAGGAGTATTTCCCATATGGATTAGATCAAATAGATAATGAAATATCAAGGAGATAATTTATATTTTCAAATGGCTCTAAACTGCAATAGTAGGGATCCCCTAGGAAAATTTGTTGTTTGTCTTGCTCAACTATTATGTCGCTTTGTTGTTTATCTATTTTGTGGATATTTTTTGGTTTACTATGTTGATATCTGTATTTCTTGTTTCTAATTTGTTGGTTGATCCACTCTTGTCAAATTTTTGGGGCAAATTTCAAAACCCCTTCATCCATATTATCAAAAAAATATCATAGAGCACATTAAGATTGTTTAAGTGTTTGGAAATTTCTCATCCCTTGTTAAGCTCATTCATAAAGAGGTGATTTTTATTAACGATGATCTTATCATATTAATTTATATTATACTATAGTGACATACTCAAGTGCCTTCACAATACTAATCCAAAGGTATGCAATATTTTTTTGATTAGTTGAAAGAAGAGGTTTTGAAAGGATCCCTAAATCTTATTACAAAAGGATCATCTAACACCCTATTAGAGAAAAGGTATGCAATATTAGATCCTAAAATTATTCTTTAATTCTTGTCTTTATTGTCTTTAATATTTATATAGTATATAACTTCTCATAAATTTTCACAAGAAATCTTATACAATTTCTCCCTATATTTGGGGATGTTTAACTTATCTAGGAAAATTCAAGACCTCTATTTTTATTAAGAATAAAGTGCTAATATTAATAATTTCTTACAAATATTTATTTCTTATTAGAAAAGCATTCAATATCTATCTACAAGCATGAGGTTTAGTATATTTCTTTTTTTTCATTCACATTAAATTTCTTCTTTTCTTAGTAAACAATTTAGACATTAGTTACTATCTACAAATATTATATTTTAGGACCTCTGTAAAATGATTTTATTTCTTTTTCAAGTATTGATCGTCAACTATTGATATCATAGAAATAGTATGCAAAATTACTAAGACGTATTGCTCATGTTATGGGTAGTCATTGAAGTTGTACGGGGTATTTTTCCTATATACCCTAAGATTCTAATGGTAACAATTTCATATCTTATACATCTAAATAAATAACATAACCCTCCTTTAAAAATCTATCTATGGACTCTATGTTTTTCACATATAGATAATAATCTATTCAATAAATCCCATGATATATACACTATAAGTTATTATCATACATTACATTCATATAGGTATCATTTTTAATATTCTTTTTTTAAGTCATAAATATAGCATTGAATGACCAAACTCTTTAATAGGATATTATTTTTTTTGGTAAGTTAAAAAAAATTATTTATCAAAATAGGGGATTTGAAAGATGACCTAACGCCTTGTAATAGCGATACAAGGAGAGGAACCCAAGAATAGAACAAAAAGGAACACAAAAGAGAGGAATTAAGCCTGCTACAATGAAAATAAATCAACCTTGAATAGAAAGGAACAAAAAGAAGCAGTCCTGAAGCCCATATGACACAACTAAACTAAATCCTTCAGACCGAAGGAACGAAATAGAACTAGCAACAAGTGAAACCCCATCCTTTCTTAGAGAGGAACTTTAGTAAGCATCGGATAAGCGACAATGGTTTCTAGTGTGGTAGCCTTTGCTTCATCCTTCGGTGCATCCTTAGGAACATTTTTTAGAACATAAAGACACGCCTCCTTAGCAATCTCCACCATGTCCTCATCTTTGTCGTCACCCTTGGCTTCAGAGGTATCCTCATCAATATAAAATACAGGGATATCCTTGAATGAATCACAAAATAATAAGAGACTAATAGCTTGGCATTGTTCCTTTAACCTAGAAATTGCTTTACCTATGGCCACATGGGCAATTTCCAGGTGATCAATAGTGGTAGAGGTTGCTTGGACTGTGAGTTTGTGAAGGTATTTCTCCATAATGTCAAGCGAATCAGATGGATCCTTTGAGGGTTTAACATATGTGGATGGAGGGGTTTTAGAAATTTCTTTAAGCTTGAGCCTCTAGGAACATCTAACAGGCATACCCTCAACCTTGGCCATTTTTATGGCATTAAATTAAGGAAGAGTTTTTCCACTTTTATCCTTCCTCTTGGGTATAGAAGTTCTAGGACTAGGAGTTGAGGATGAATTATCTTCATCAGACTCCAGTACTGGGATGTTACCTTTGGGAAATTTCAAGAGGAGAAATCTATATAGAACTTTGAAAAACCCTTGGTGATAGGGCAAACCCTCCTCCTTTTTCTAGGAGGAGGTAATGGTGTAGTCAATGGACCAAAAGATGGTTGCGGGAATGTTCATCAGTTTGGCTTCACGAAAGTGGTTTACGAAGGCTAAATTAAAATAGCAAAGTTGGGATTTGGGATTATCACAAGTAAGGTATTGCATGATAGGTTTCAGGATTTCTTTCCAGGGAGTGGAAATATGGTTATGGTGCAGACCTTTCTTGACCATTTTGTGGATTGTTGAGGATTAATCAAAATGTGTCAACTCCGCTTCCTAGTTATGTTTGTTCCTTCTGATCACCTTATCGTCCAAAGGTTTCCCTGCCACAAGAATATGATATTTGGTTGTGGCATAGAAGATTGGGTCACTTGAATTTTGACAACATAGTCAATATAAGCAATACACATGCAATTAGAGATTTACCAAAAATAAGAAGACCTCAAAACACAATGTGTGCACCCTGTCAACATGGAAAGCAAACTAGGACAACCTTTAATCCAAAAGGTTATATGTCATTTGAGACATTGAGCCTAATACATACTGATTTGTGTGGTCCTACCAGAACACAAAGCATTTAGGGTGAGAGTTACTTTATGTTGTTTATAGATGATTATTCTAAAATGGTTTGGGTAACCTTCCTAAAAGAGAAGTGAGAGGCCTTTGAAAAATTCAAAGTATTCAAGGAATTGGTTGAAAATGAAATAGGCAAAAGGATTAAGTGTCCAATATTTGACAAAGGAGGAAAATTTACTTCAAATGAATTTGTAGATTTTTGTGAACAACATGGAATCAAGAGAGAGAACTCAACAACAAGAACTTCTCAACAAAATGGGGTAGTTGAAAGAAAAAATTGGACTATTGAAAACATGGCTAGAGCTATATTAAATGAATCTAAGTTATTATATGATTTTTGGAAAGAAGCTATAAACACAATAGTATATATAATCACTAGGGCTCAATTAAGGTTAAATCATCACAAGACTCCATATGAGCTTTGGAAAGGAAGACCTACCATTTTAAAACACTTTAGAATTTTTAGAAGCAAATGTTACATAAGATGAGAAGATCAAAACTTGGGTAAGTTTGATTCAAGATGTGATGAGGGAATTTTTCTTGGTTATTGCACAAAGAGTAAAGCCTATAGATTCTTCAAGAAAAGAACACATACTATGGTGGAAAGTATAAATGTAACAATTTATGAGAAGATAGATTCCAGAGAACTAGTTCAGCAAATTGTGTATCAAGAAGATGTATGATGTCAAGAGAAATTTTGTGAGGAATAAGATAAAGAAGAATAAGAAACACAAAGACTTCTTCCCAAAACTCTATAAAGGTATGTACAGAAACATCATCCCAAATAACATATCATCAAGAATGTAGATGAAATATATACAAGGAGAAGAATAACAAAATCCTCTCAACAAGCAAATTTTTCTTTGCTATCTAAGATTGAGCAAAAAAACTTCAATCAGGCAAGTGAGGATGAATTTTGGGTTAAGACAATGAATGAGGAATTGGATCAGATAGAGAAGAGTAAAACTTGGAAACTTGTTCCATGACCAAAGGACAAAAATGTGATTGGCACAAAATGGGTATTCATAAATAAATTAAATTAAGACGGACAAGTGGTCAGAAATAAAGCAAGGTTAGTATGCAAAGGTTATGCACAACTAGAAGGAATTGAATTTGATGAAAATTTTGCTCCAATTGCATGAATTGAAGCTATAAGGATGTTTTAGCCTTCTAAAGTTTCAATAACTTCAAAGTATATCATATGGATGTCAAGTAAGCATTTATAAATGGGGTTCTAGAAGAAGAGGTTTATATTGAATAGCCAAAGGGATTTATACTAGCATATAAAGCAGATCATGTATGTAGGTTGAAAAAGGTATTGTATGGTTTAAAGTAGGCTCATAGAGCATGGTACTCAAGATTGGATAAGTATATTCAATAACAGGGTTTCAAAAAAGGAATAGCAGATAGTAATTTATATATCAAAAATGAAGGGAGTGGTCTTCTAATAGTAGTTGTTTATGTTGATGACATAAGTTTTGGGGGAAACAATGATAATACGTGTAAGGAATTTGCTAAGAACATGAAAAATGAATTTGATATGTCTATGATTGGTGAATTATCCTTATTTCTTGGACTTCATATTTCACAATCAGAAAGGGGATTTTTTCTCTCACAAGCCAAGTACATAAATGAAATATTAAAGAAATTCAAGTTAGAATATTGTAAACCAGTAAGTACTCCCATGGTCACATGATGCGAATTGAGTAAGGATGATGGATATCTAGAGGAATATTAGAGATTATACAAATATATGATTGGCAACTTACTATATGTTACAACTACGAGACCAAACATAGTGCAATCAGTGGGATTTTTGGCAAGGTTTTAGGCAGCACCTAAGGAAACACATGTGGCAGCAATAAAAATAATTTTTAGATATCTAAAAGGTAAAATGGATTTTGGGCTTTGGTATCCCAAGAGTGACAGTTTTACACTAGCAACATACAGATGCAGATTGGGCCGACAACATTGATGAAAGAAAAAGTACAAGTGGAGGAGCATTATTTCTTGGAGAATGTCTAGTCTCTTGGTTAAGTAAAAAGCAGGTTTCAATATATTTATCTACAACATAAGCATAATACATTGCAATAGTAGCCAGTTGTACACAGGTGTTATGTATGAAGAGAACTCTAGAAGACTTCAAGATAAAGCATGATCATACCATTCCTATGCTATGTGATAATACTAGTGCCATAAGTATTTCAAAAAACCTAGTGATGCACTCTAGGACAAAGCACATTCTGATTAAATACCATTTTTTGAGAGAACAAGTGATAAATAAATAGGTCATATTGGAATATGCCACTACAAAGGAGAAAATAGCAAATATTTTCACTAAACAACTTTCAAAGAAAACTTTTGAGTATCTTCGAGGAAAATTGGGAGTGATACTCCCACCCAAGAATTAACCACCTCAAAAGGAGGTGGGGGAGGGGCTAAGCTAAGAGCCTCATTCTTAGCCCTAATCCCCAAAGGTGACCCTTTTCCATTGATGTCAAAGGGGGAGAGATTTTAGTAATGGGGAGAGATTTTATATTTGAGAGAGCATTGAGCCAGGGGGAGCAGTGTCCTAGGGGGAGCAGAACAAAGGAAAAGTCAAGAATTTGGTAAAAATAATTTGGGTTGCCATCAATGACAAAGGGGGATATTATTGGACATTTTGATTCCCTAAGTCAAAGTTGTCATTGATGTCACCGGATGAAGTCATCATTAATGTCAAGGAATTCGACAAGAAATAAAGTCGTCAAAGTTGTCACTAATATCTAGGAAGAAGCTTCAACAGTGCATAAGTTAAAGGCAAAAGGGCTCCATAATATTTTAATATTATATGAGAGCATAAGTTAAAAGGTTTTTTATAAAAATGAAAGGAGGCCTATTGCAAAGTTAAAAGGAGGTCTAATATTTATAAAATATTTAAATTCAAAAGGAATTTAAATTTTATAAATAAATATCATTAATACCAAGTTGTGCAATTAGAGAAGGCCCTAATAAAACCAAAGGTTTTATTAAATTAATTTATAATATTTAAATTTAATTAAATTTAAATCATTTATAAATTAATTCAAGTGCCAACATTGAAAAAAGTTGGAGGAGCGCCGACGTGTTTGCATAAATGTGGAAAGGCTATATATACTATGCCTAAAAGGCATTCAAAATTATTCTTGCTTCGAAAGGTGATTGCATGCAAACTATGAAAGAGGAAGCTCATGAGAAAAAAATGATTTTGTATTTCCTTGTGGCAGCAATTGGGAATAATTTGAAAGTGATGAAAAGTTTAGAGCCAGTTGGGAAGCGTGGCCTAGTGGTAAGGAGGCATTGGCTAAAATGTTGAGGCATTGAGTGGCCTGCATTCGAAACACTGTGGCAATGTTTACATTGTGTTGAATCACCAAGGGAAGGTGCACATTTTTATCTTTGGCAGAGAAAGGAAGGTTCATAGAGCACGTGGTACTCTCCCCTTCCCAAGAAAGTGCTTAGCTCACATAGCGGTTGGAGCCACGGCTAAGGTGTTGGTCGTCTACTGCGTTGAGGATTCGAATCCCTCCAAAGGTAAGGTAATTAAATTTTGATTATTTTTAAATTTGCCTAAAGTTTGGAGTTAAAAGGGTTGCTAGTTGAAAATAGTTGAAAGGGTTGCTAGTTTGAAATTTGTGTTTGTTGGAAATTGTTTTTGGAGTTATAAGGAGTTTCATTCTATTTTTAATAAAGTATTAAATTGTTATATTTGTATATTGGGGGAGTAATACTTTAAGAGTGTTGATTTTATTTTTAAAGGGATTTTTGCCAAAAATATTATTATGAAGGTGTTGGATATTATTTTAAAGTTGGAGTGATAAGGTGTATTTTGTTTCATATCTTTTTGTATTGTGATTCATTGAGAAAATTATTATCTTCTAACCCTTGTTGAAATTGGAAAATAAGTGATTGTGAGTGTGGTAGGTTTACTCCTTGTCAATCAAAAGGTATGGGCAAATTCTTCCATAGTTGATTTTATTGAATGGTTTTCTGAAAATAAGTTTGGAGTGAAAAGGACTTAATTAGGGTTTCCTTTTCAAGTGTGTTTGAGTTAATGCTTCAAGGTTTTCTGGAATAAAGAGTTGTTGTTAAAACCTTGTTTGATAAGCATTGTTGTTGAAACCATTGGTTGTGTGAAGAATTTGAGTTAGATTTTTGAAAAGAACATGAGTATCATTGTTATGTGAATACTGTTTTATGAGCACTGTTGTTGAAGTAAGTTGTGCAAAGAACTTGAACTAGGGTTTGAAATGAACATGAGTATCATTGTTATGTGATATTTGTTGTTGAGCATTGATGGATACATTTTGAGTTGGTGGCTATATGCTTGGACTAGGGTTTGTGAGAAAGAGGTGTTTCATTGAGTGATTGGTTGAGTAGAGTTGGTTGGGCCTAGCCAAGTGGTTGTATGAAGTGATTGTTCAAGTTCCATAAAAAAAACCATCCTATATTCTGATTTGAGTTGAGAAAGTGTTTGAGCATTGATTTCAAAACTATTGGGTCTCTAACAATTCACTTTATGTTTCTATGATATTGGTTAAGTTCTGTGTGAGCTTATTGAGTAGATTTGGACAAGTTATGTGTGGACTTGTTGAGCATTTGGACATGTTCTGTGTGGACTTGTTGAGAATATTTGGACAAGTTCTATGTGGAATTTTTGAGTAGATTTTAGCAGGTTCTAAGTGGATCTATTGATTATATTTGAGAAGGTTCTGAGTGGACCTATTGAGCAGATTTGAGCAGGTTCTGAGTGGACCTATTGAGCATATTTGAGCAGGTTATGAGTGGATATGTTGAGAAAATTTGAGATAGAGCTTTGGAGGTGACACAGAAGAGAGGATAGTAGTCTCTAGTGGATATAGATCCATCATCTAGGATAGTGAGGATAGGTCTTTTGAGTGGGGATAAGAGTCTTCAGTGGAGAGAGATCCACAAGCCAGTGCAGTGGAGGCAGTAGTCTTCTAGAGGATCACAAACTAGAGTAGAGGAGAAGAAGTTATCCTATGGATAGAGATCCATGAACTTGATTTAGGGGATCAACATATCCTTTGGACAGAGGTCCATAAACATTGTAGGGAAAGGATTCCCAAGAGAATTTATTTGAGAAAAATTTATAAAGAATATTTTCTCTGTGGAGTAGCATGCATTGGGTGAACCATGTAAAATCATGTCTCTCATGTGTGTGATGCTTTGTGTGATGTTTACTACTTTAATATTCCTGATTATATTATTTGTATTAAAAGGAAAAAAGTTTTATTGTATATTGTTCACCCCCCTCTCAATATAAGCACATGCTCTTCATTTTGGATAATATCTAGAGTAGTTTTAAATTATGAACAATAAATTTTACCATGTTGAGTAGTGGAATGGACCTTGCACCAATTGGGTAAAGCTAGACCTACCAAATTCATTGAAATATTTGGGTTTTTGTTTGGTTGATTTTTGTTGCCAGTAGGATTTAGGACTCCTCCATTATTTGGGCAAGTATTCCATTGATGATTGGTCCTTTGAAAGTTAAAGTTTCTATTCTAAGTGTTATTATTTGTAGGTTATTTTGAGGAACTTTCATTTGTGATTGAATCATATCATTTATTACTTTCTAAACCATCCTCTTTATGTTGTCTATCTTAGGATTTGAGTTATTAGATTGATTTGGTCCTACTTGACTTGTTACATAATTTACAAGTGTAGATGTATTTAAACATGAAAGTTAAGTTGGTTTATTATTTATTGGAGGTGTATGATGGAGAAAATTATTTATGGTCACATGATTATCCAAATAAGTTGGAATATTTTTTTGATTGTTCACATTAGGAATGATTATCCAAATTATGTTTGATAATCCTGTGAAGATAAAAACACAACACCAAACAATGCTAAATAAATTGAACACAAGGAAACTAGAATTGCACAATAGATATTCTTATATTAATGGGGGGAGCCTAAAAACTCCATTGTTACAATGTGGATCCTTGAATCCTTTTTTATATAATTTTACAAGGGTTAGGGTTCTCCAAAACCCTAACAAACAAGGTTGTGGTGTCTTTAGGTACATTTATCTCCCAGCAAAATTGAGTGGGCTTCTTGATATCCTATGTTGGTCCACTCTAGCTTAAAAAAATATCTAATGCTGATGTAACACATTCATATCTACACACAATGACACAAAAAATAGTTAGTAATACCTATGAGGGCTACACAATGTGAGGCCCTCTATAAGCAATGATAAAACCTAGACTAAATTCTACAAATGGAGTGAACAAACATGAAAATGCATAAAATGAAATCAATAACCAGTAGCTTTACCTTACTTTGCTTGTTGTCTTCCAATATATGATTTTTTGTTATAGATGGTAGGTGCATTGGTACCCTAGCATTGCTTAAAGGCTAGGAGGTCTTCAAAATACTTACATAAAATTCCCAAGGGTGCTTAGTAGCTACAAAAAATGCCCGTGGGTGCTCGGGACTGGTAGGGAGGTACCCAGAGGTGCTTGGAAATGATAGAAAATGCTTGAATGTGTTTGGTGGATGATGAAATATTTTGCAGAAGTAGATTTGGTGAGGGAAAACAAATGGTGATGGCTATGATGGTTACGACGAGCGAGGAAGGAGGCAGAAGTGCTCATACACTTCAAGGGAAGATGAAACTCAAATAATATTAGGCAACCAAAACTCAGGAAACTCAAGGGTTGAGTCATAAAAATACCTTCTAATTATAATCCAACCTAGGGTATGCTAGGGTTTCAATGATACTAATCATGTGGTTGAGATAAAAGCACATTGAAGGATGGATATTAAATTTAGGGTGTGGTATGGATTGATGTGGATGGATGAACATGATTAAATGAAATCATATGGCTGGGATTAATTCACTTATATAAATATATATAATATAATATATAAAATATTAATATTATATATATATATATGTATATATATATATATATGTATATATATATATATATATGTATGTATATACATACATATGTATATATATATATATGTATGTATATACATATATATACATATATATGTATATACATATATATATCTTATATATATATATATATATATATATATATATATATATATATATATATATACATATGAATAGTGGGCAGAAATGGTGGGAAAGTCAGGATGGAGGACAAGTGGCTAGTTTTGGGGGTGGAAATGGTGGGAGAGCATGGATGGAAGAAAAATGGCTAGGTTTGGTGTCTACAAATACAAGATCAAAGGAAAGGGAGTTACTTAGTGAATATCATAATATTTTGAGTAAGGAAGAGAAATTTTGGAGATTAAAATCAAGACAAACTTGGTTAAAAGAAGAAGATAAAAATATAAAATTTTTCATAGGATGGCTATAGTACAAATATCATCTTCTAGAATTAATAGAATTAAATAAATAGAAGGGGTTTGGATTGAATATCAAAGTGAAATTAGAAAAGAGGTAAAGTAATTTTATCAAAATATTCTAGGTTCATAGGAGACCAAAGTTCTTAATGATAAACTTCTTCAAGATGTTCCTTCAGTTATAACAAATGAATGCAATAGGAAACTGATGGAGCCTATTACTCTAGAAGAAGTTCATTTAGCTATTTTATCTTTTAATAAGGATAAATACCCAGGTCTAGATGGCCTATCTGCATATTTTTACCAACATAATTGGGATATAGTGAAGAATTATTTATTGGTGGCTATGGAACAGTCTACGGTAAAACAATACATTCCTTATAAAATAAATGCAACGTATCTTACCCTAATTCCAAAAAATAAGGATGCTAAATTGTTTGATTCTTTTAGAACCATAAGCCTATGTAATATGGCATATAATATTATTTCCAAAGTGATGGCAAATAGATTATGGCCATTTTTAGAGCAAGGATGATTTGTGAAAGGGATACAAATTGTATATGGGATCATAGTAGCTCATAAAGTTATACATTCAACATCTTCAAGAAAAGAGAAAGCTATGATCTTAAAAATTGATATGAGTAAAGCCTATGATAGGGTTAAATGGGATTTTATTTTTGTATTTTTAGATAAGTTTGGTTTTGAGAAGAAAAGGGTTAGATGAATTAAAGCTTGTGTCTCTATATTTTCTTGTTCAGTGTTGGTCAATGGGTTAGTGAAAATATCTTTTAAAGCCAAGAGAGGCACTAGACAAGGAGATCCTATATCTCCTTATTTGTTCATTATTATGGCAGAATTTTTTAGTAGGAACTTTAAAAAGGCTTACAAATATGGGTTTATTAATGAAATTAAGGTTAGTAATAACATCGATAATATCACCATGTACCAAACAGTAGCCAAGAAATTCTAAAGGGGTTTTCTTGGTGGCTTTTGGTTACCGTGTTTTAGATAGGCAACATTTTGGGGATGAAGAGGTTCCTTGGTGAAAACAGGTTTGGAATAAGTTTTCTTGGTCCAAATGCAATTTCCATTTGTGATTGGCTACTAGGAAAAAATGTCTTACATGGGATAGTATCCAAAATAGATGTTTTTAAGGCCCTTCATTTTGTTTCCTTTGTGATAATAGTGATGAATTGTTAGGGAATTTGATATTATAGTGTTCGTTTGCACCGAAAATTTGGCATATTTTGTGGAGGGTGTGGAAACAATATTTTTCTCATGCCTCTTCTCTTGTTAAGTTTTGGATGAGTTTAGGAAGAACTCCTACTAAGGCTTTCTTTCTTAAATTTGTGTGGAGTATTGGGCCCTCATGTATTATATGGTAGATTTGGATTGAAAGAAATCAAAGAAATTTTTAAGGTAGAATGTTAACTGTTTATCAGATTTGGCAAAGGAATATTGGTATGATCCAAGAAACTATTTCTTATAAATGTCAGATCAGTCATCATTTGGAGCAGTTTGAGATTTTTATGATGCAGGACCTAGGTTTAGTGGAGAATGGCCCTCGTCCTTCTTTATCGGTTGGGAGGAGAAACCTCAATAAAAAAGTGCAAAGAGATGGCAGATGGAATCCTCCGCCTCAGGGGGGTGTTTAATATTAATACTAATGGCTCTTCTAGAGGGAATCCTAGGTATGTAGGTATTGGTGGTGTTGGGAGAGATAGTAGTGGTGTAGCTCTTTTCATTTTATCATGTTATAAGGGGAAGAAAACTAATAATTATATGGAGGCCCTTGCTATTAATTTTTCTTTGGAAAAAGGTTATGTTCTGGGATGGTGGAAGATACTATGTGAGTCAGAATATTATATTATTATTATTATTATTAATACATAATATTTCTAATATTCATTGGTAGCTGGTGTTAGTGGATCGGTAGATCATTCAAATTTATTGACATCTAGAGTTTATTTCCTTTGTTCATATTCCCAAGGAATGGAATGGTGTGGCTGATTGCTTGGCAAAATGGGCTTCTGAGTTTTAGGAATACTGGAATGTTAGGGAATGGGATCAACTCCCATTGGATTGTTCTCATCATATTGCTAATTTGCTTATTGTAAATATTTTTGATTGAGGTTGTTGTTTTTTAGGTATCTTTTGGTTGGGTTATTAGTGGTTTTGGGGGTCTCTTTCTTCTATCCCTTATAAGGGTTATTGTTTTAGGATTCTCTATTTCTTGTATGGTTTTATTGATTCAATAATTTTTTTTTTGGGTAAGTTAATGGAATTCATTAAAAAAGGGTATTTGAAAGGCGCCCCAACACCTTGTACATCAGCAAAATCGAGAACAAAAAAGAGGAAACAATAGAGGATGCAAAAAGGAATCACCAAAGGAACAAAAGGCATTCAGCAGCAGAACCAAAAAGGACCTAAATCACCAAAATACGGAGCATTACAAAAAATTGAAAGCTAAGACTAAGCTTTCATCAGCAGAAACAATAGACACGTTAGTTGGGAACATCAGTCTACATTGGTGACGCAACCACAATCTCTAGGTCAACATCCTTAACATCATCCTTTGGCATATCCTTTGGGGATTCCTTGCAAGCTTCCTTGGTGATCTCCACAACCTCCTCATCCTTGGCATTGTATTTTATATCAAAAATTCCCCCCACAGTAAAAGTAGTTGGTACATCCTCAAAAGAGTCATAGAAGAACAACAAGCTAAGTGCTTGATGTTGCTCCTTAAGCATGCAATAGCATTCCCAATGACAACATGAGTAGTTTCTAGATGATCGATAGTAGCAGACGTGGCTTGGACATCAAGCTTATGAAGGTATTTTTACATTGTTAGGAGAATTAGATAGTTCTTTCTTGGCCCTCCCAGAGTTAAGAGTGGGAGTTTCAGTAGCCTCCTAAAATTTAAGCCTTTGGGAACAACAAAAAAGTATTTTTTCAATTTTGACTTTTTTCTTGATGTTGGACATAGCCTAAGATTTCTCAATCTTGTTCTTTCTCTTAGACCTAGAGGCCTTAGGGCTAGGAGTAGAGGAAGAGTTTTCTTTAGTAGAATCAGGGTTGGGGATATTACCTTTGGGGAACTTAAGAAGTAAAAACCTATAAATAATCTTGAATAATCCCTGGTGAGAGGGCCAACCATCATCATTTTTTCCTAGGGTTGAAGTTATTGCATAGTCCATAGACCAGTAAAGAGCAGCAGGGATGTTCATCATTTTGGCCTCTCAAAAATGGTTGAAAAAAGCTAAATGAAAACTACACAACTAAGAATCGGGATTATCAATAGTCAAGTATTGCATAATAGGTTTAAGTATTTCTTTCCAAGGGGTGGAAAGGTGATGGTGAAACATAAATTTTTTATGGAGCTTGCGAATCATGGATGTCTATTCAAAGTGGGTCAGTTCAGCCTCCCAATGGTGTTTGTTCCTCCGTATCACCTTGCCCTCAAGGATTTGTCTCGTAAGCTTAGAAAAAATCTCCATAGTTATCTAGAACTCCATGCCATGAATGGTTATGATGCCATTATCCCTTGTATCAAAAAATGCAGTAGTAGCCTCCTAATCGATGCTAGAGAAAATTTTGAAAAACTTGATGAGGCCACCTTTATCCTTCAATATGTCTTCAATAATGGTCTCAATTTCAAATATATCAGGCTCTGTAAACTCAGGTTTCCCTTCTTTCATTATTGATAACCAAAGAAGAGTAGAAATGAAAAAATAAAAAAGGGGAAACAATAGACGGTAATGACCATAGGGAAATGGGAGGATAAGTGAAAGGATCATGCATGAAATAGTATAAATATAAGGTGAGGTCATAGATCCAAAACCAACAAGAAAATCAGTGAAAATGCTTCAAAAAGAAAAAATCCCACTTATTGGAAGGATATTGGCTAGGTCTGGGAACGTAGAGGATTTTTTTGACATTGGAAACTACAATAGTTGATTGGGAAGTGCAATATGTGAGAATAGTGTTGACTATTTGGGATGCCCAAAAAAAGGAGCCAAAAGAAAAAAATGGCACAAGAGATATGAAATATTGGAAACCCCCACAAAATGATCCTCGGAATACAACGAAAAAGAATCCAATGGAGGATGAATCTCAAGAGAGTCAAATAATACAATCCAATAAAAATGGATAGGATATGATTAAATACAGTGCTAATATTTGCATTGGGATTCCAATAAGGGATTGTTGACAAGAAATAAGCATAGGCTAAATAAAAATGTGGTGGATAGTGTGGCATCACATGGGAAAAAGAGCAGTGTGCAAGAATGTGAATAGGAATGTTAAATCTCATCATGATCACAAATATTTTTATCTAGCCTTACAATCATAGCAAATTATGGAGGAAGAGAGTCTGTCCACGTTAGAAAATCATGGGCATTCACCCCGATGTTTGCCAATCTATCAACAATAGAGTTGGCTTCTTTTAAAGCATGTTGGACGATGGTTTCATTCTATTTGATTCAATAAATTTTTATCAACATTTAAAATAAGAAATAACATCGATAACATCACCCATCAATAGTTTGTAGATGATATAACCCTTTCTTTAAGGGCAAGGATAAATGAGGGCAGAGATTTGAATAAATTTTTAAAAGAGTACAAAAGAACTTTAGGAAAAAAAATTAATAGGACTAAATCTAAAATTTACTTCGTTAACATTCCTCCCAATATCAAAGCAAGAATTTATAGGTTGCTTCAAATGGAGGAGGAAAATTTACCAACAACTTATCTAGGGATGCTTTTATTTGAGGGGAGAATGAGGATAGATTTATGAAATCCAATTATTAGTAAAGTTCAAAATAAACTTCCATTTTGGAAAGGTAGATGGTTATTGTTAGCAGGAAGAGTGTTGTTAATTAAGTTTGTCTTACAAGCCATTCCAACATATTATATGTCATTGTTTTATATGCCAAAATAAGTTGAAAAAGGTTTAATATTTATTATAATCCTTTTCATGGTTAGGTTTACATGATAAAAGGAAATTTCCTTTGGTGAAATAGAGTAATTTGTATGATGATAAAACTAGGGGAGGTCTTGGTTTAAGAGCTCTTACAGATGGAAACTTAGCTCTTAGGGGAAATTTTATTTGGAGATTGTGCAAAGAGAGTAAAAAACAATGGGAAAGAATTCTTCTAAGTAAGTTGATCCCAATGACCTAAGTTTAATATTTAGTACATTCTCTCTCCCAAATGTTTCTGCTTTTTGCAATGCTTTAAAAAAATCTATTGATCTTATGATTAAAGGTTTAATATTGATGGTGGGAAATGGAGAAAAAAATTCTATTTGGATGGATACTTTGTGTGATAAAAAATCACTCAATTTTGATCTAGTTTTGAAACCTTGGATGAGATTGCTTCAAGAAAAATACTATGATAGGGTTTCAAATATTTTGTAAAGAAACAAGAAGGAAGATACAAATGGAAACAAGTTTTTTTATAAGTATAAAAGAAATTGATTCTAAGAGAAAATTGAGTAGAAATATAATAACTATGATTATTATGAGGGGTTCTAAGGATAAATTAAGGAAAAAATATTTTTTGCAAGACTTCCCAAACTACCGAACTTGTTTCATCCATATCTCACTCATCCGGAATCGGATTGAGCTAAAATTTTGATGGTAGATGCTTGAAAAACCCTAGAATGTTCCAACAAATTGTTATATATTCTAGAGAAACACATATACTAGTGCATCCCTATGTGTGAAAGATATTATTTTTAAGTTATTGTGTGAGGGTTTCATCTGGGTTAAGTGCAAGCAGCTCCAGAGGTTGGTTTTCAGGACTTTCAAGACCCATTGGCCAATAATTTTGTGGTTTCTACTCAAGATTATATCAAGAAATAATTCAAGGGATCCAATATGGGTTAGAAATCTATCTTTTAACATATCTTCATGTTGTGAAGTTGAGTGACAATAGCTTCCAATTTACTGCACAAAATGAAAGTGAAAATCATACCTTTCCATGATGTCTAGGACATGGATTAAAGAGATCATGAAACAGGTTTCAAGTAGCTAATAAAAAATTGCTCAAATATCAAGTGAATATGGTGATAAGGTGTACCCACAAAATAAATCTACTATGGAAACCCCTATCAAGGGTAATAATTTCAAAGAATAAGCCCAAAAAATGAGTTTTAGGGATGACCTTCGTGGTGGATAACCTCAACCTAATGCTAATATTAATATTAGGGCTTCTCGTAACCTCTAAGAATGCTTAATATTGATCCTAGAAAAATGGAGTCAGGATGTCTTAAAGTAGCTGATGGAACTCCTACTATTAATATTGATATGGGCAACATTCATACTGTCATTGAAGATCTAAAAAAAAAGGACTAATTTATTGTTTTGTGGATATTCGTTTGAGCCTATCTGCTTTCAAAGTTTGGGCTGCAAAAAGTTAAAAAAATAAAGGTGATTTAAAAATATCTATTTATCCAAATGGTTATTTTCTTGTTTTATTTTCTAATAATGAAGATAGAGAGAAAACTTTTTGAGGGGTTCGTGGTTATTTGGAAGGGCAAGGCTTTTCATGAAGCCTTGGCATACAAAATTTAAATCTGAAGAAGATATTCCTTGTACAGGTCTTGTGTGGGTTAGAATATTTGGCCTCGCAATTATTTCTAGAATTTGATTATTTTTTCTTCAAACGAAAAATCTTTAGAAATATTTATGATGACTACTTATTGTACTAAAAAAATTTAAACATATTGTTTATGCTCAAATTTGTGTTTTAATGGATTTTGAAAAACCCCTACCTAAAAAGATCACTTTACAATTTTTGGGAGGACAATTGGGAGTAAGTAGTGGACTATGAGAATATTCCTTTTCATTGTAGAATTTACTATGAATATGGTCATTTGGCTAGTGTTTTCCCAAATAAAATTCTAGATCAAAAGAAATAAGATATAAATTTAGCAGGTTTCCAAATGCCTAAGAAGAAGAACACTCAAAAAAAACTAGTTATGAAGGATCAATCAAAGTTATCTACTAATATGTTTGAAATTCTTTCCACAAATGAGGTCCCAAGTGAGGAAGAAGAAATAATGGAAATAGAAATCTTAGAAACACAATTTAAATATAAAGGGAAGAACATAGATACAAACCAAAAAATCAAAGATTTTCAACTAAAAAAAAAAGGAGAAAATATTCACAAGAAAAACAATCTTTTAAATGTTAAAAATTCAAATAATATAGGTCCCAATAGAGACTATGTTGAACCTTCTGGTAACATTTTGACTATGTACAAGAATTCTTCAAAGATAGAAGCCATCTCAGATTCAATTGGAGTAAGTCATGAAAAAGGGAAAATAATTGAAGATGGATTCTAATAAAAAGGAAGGTAGCAAGACTAATCAATATCATATGGTAAAAGAAGGTGAAAATATTGTAGAGGAAGATAATATTAATGCCCTTCCAAAATTTTTTGGTCTTCGTATTAATGAAGATCATCACTTGGAATATTAGAGGACTCAAAGGGAGTCTTTCAAAACAAAATGAAATTAGAATAATGATTCAGATAAATCATCCACATCTTGTTTTCCTTCAAGAAATGATGATGTCAATAGAGGATATGGAATCAATTGCTAGTAAAATTTGGCCAACTAGAAAAGTGGTTTCCCTTAGTTCTTAGGAGACTTTTGGTGGAATTTCTTTCCTGTGGGACCCAAAAGAGGTAGTTATTAACCATATGGTTGGAATTTGCGGTCTTTTGGCTATAGCTATTCAAATAAGAAATTCCAACCAAATAATGGTCTGCATTTTTGTTTATGCTCCGACTAATTTGGAGGAAAAAATAAGACAGTGGAAGAATATTACTTATATTATCTCTCATTTTCCTAAAGCCTGGATCTTGATCAGAGGATATTTCAATACCATCATCTCTCTAGATGATAAAATGGGGGGAAATATAAATTTGGATAGGAGCACTAACCTCATGAGTGAATATATTACAAACCTCCATCTTGTGGACATCCAACCAGATAATGGCCTTATGACTTGGTCTAACATAATTCAAGGCTTAGCTTGTATAATGAAGAGATTGGATAGGTTCTTGCTCTCTAAAAATTTCTTAATCCATAATCACATTCCTAAAGTGAATACTCTTAACAATGTTGGTTTGGATCACTAGCCTGTCATGGTTAAAATATATAAAACCAATGTGAGTTTCACTCCTTTTTTATTTCAGTTAATGTGGCTTAGAGATAGTTCCTCTAAACCTTGAGTGCAACAATGGTGGAAGGAAGGTAAACCTAGGTATGGGACTAAGATGTTCTATTTTGCCAAAATATTACAATACATTAAATCCAAAATCAAGATTTGGAACTAGAAGGAGTTTGGGGATGTTCATAAAAAAAAACATGAATTTATTGCTCAACTTGAAAATTTGAATAAGAAAATCCATTTAGATGGCCTCACAAAGAGTACAAGTCCAGATGAAATCAAACTCATAGCTCAGTTAGAGGAATAGGAAAAAATAGAACTCTTATGAAAGCAAAAATCTAGAATTCAATGGCTCAAAGAAGGTGATTGAAACACAAATGTCTTCCACAACTCTCTTATAGCTTGAAGATATCACAACTTTATTTCTTACCTAAAATTAGATTCAGGATATGTTGTCTACACTTGGGATGGCATGAACTCTATTGTTGATAATTACTTTTCCAATATTTTTGCTGCTACTCCTCTTGACTCAGCTTCTCAATATAATGTTCTTCAAGCAATCCCTTCTCTTATCACTTCTGAGGAGAAATCTATTTTTATTGCTCTTGTTACTATCAATGAGCTTTAATAAGTAGTTTTTAAAATGTAAAAAGGGAAAAACCCAGGTTTTGATGGTTTTCCCATTGAGTTCTACCAAGATTTTTGGGATATCCTTCATGCTGATTTATTAAAGGTGGTGGAAGAAGCCAGGAAAGCCAAAGAAATTTTGAAAGTTATCAATAAAACTTATATTAATCTTATTCCAAAAGCTCAAGATACTGATCATATCTTAGCTTTTAGACCTATTTATTTATGTAATTTTCTTCTCAAAATCATTACTAAGATCATGGAAGAAAGGTTGAAGCCTCTTTTGCATAATATTATTTCCCCATAACAAGGGGGTTATGTAGAAGGGCGTAAAATAGTTTATGAGATATTTCTTGCTCATGAAGCCATCCATTCCATGGATATGCAAAAATCTCCTTCCATGTTCATTCGATTAGACTTATCCAAAGCTTATGATAGAGTGGATTGACACTTCCTTATCAAATTTTTGAGGTATTTTGTTTTTTCTTAGGATTGGATGGATTGGATTATGGGATGTAACTCTTTAGTTTCCTAATTAGTTCTTATCAATGGAAGGCCTTCTCAAATTTTCCCAGCTTTCATAGGTATTATGCAAGGTGACCCACTATCCACTTATTTATTCACCATTATTGTTGAATGCTTAGGTAGGGCTATAACCAAAAAGAAAGAAGACAAAAACCTTGATGGAGTTGCCATTGCTCATGGAGCTATACCTATCTCTCATCTTCAATTTTTTTATGAATCTACTCTATTAGGTAAAGCTATAGTTAAGGAAACTTCTACTATTAAGCAAATTAATAGCTATATTTCTAAGGCTACCAGGCAATTTATCAATGAAGATAAATATAAAGTCATTTTATTTCACTGATCTGCCAGATAGAAATCCATGGTCTTGGATAAATTAAGATATAAGAAGACCTCCCTTCCAATCACTTATTTAGGTATTCTCATAAATATTAGAAGACAAAAAAAATGGAATTGGTTGTTGGACAAAGTCAAGAAGAAAATTGGAAAGTGGACCAATAAGTGGCTTTCTTCTAGGGGTAGAATCACCTTGGTAAATTAATCGTTCAGGATATTCCTATTTATGTTTCTACCATGTTAAATATCTTGAAGGCTATTATTCAAGAATTGGATAAAATCATTCATTGGTTCCTTTGGAGTGGTACTAAGGAGAAATAAAAATGGGCCTTGGTGAATTGGGACATTTTATGTCTTCCTAAGAATGAAGGGGGGTTAGGATTCCGATCTGCTATTAATAACAACAAAACTTTAGCTACTAAATTATATTGGAGGATTTTGCATAACCCCAATGCTCTTTGGACCAAGAATCTATGTGCTAAATATGCTGATAATAAAATTCATTAAGACCTTGTTCGCTATCAATTGCCTTCCAAAGGTTCTCCCATTTTAGTAGTTCTTAATATTGGTGAGGATTTTATAAAGAAAAAATTATTTTGGATCATTCATAATGGTCAACAATATTTTTTTTGGACAGATTCTTCAGATGATCACAAGCCTTTGATAACATAGTTTCCTGATTAGGGGCCTTGGATGGAGGAGCTTCATCGAGCTAACTAGATAAAGGTGGCTAATTACTATTGGTACCATACTGGTAATTCAAATGTTGGTAGATATTGGATCCCTATTGAGGACTATCCTATTCAAATACCAAAAAGGCAAAGATAATATATCCAGTGCATCCTTCATATGAGATCTCTCTCTTGGTCCCATGATAAATATTGTTTTGGATGGAAAAACAATACTAAGGATGAGTATTTAGTTTCTCAAGGTTATTTGGCCTTATGCCATGATAATCCCAACCAATCATTTGACATATTTTCTCAGTTGTGGGATCAAAATATTTGGCCTAAGGTGAGGTTTTTTACCTAGATTTTATTACATCACAGGGTGCTTACTAGGGAGCATCATATGAAGTATGGTTTTCATGGCCCTTATAGATGTGAAATGTATGGAGAGAATGTGGAAACTCTCAAACATATTTTTATTGAGTGTACTTTAGCCTATGATATTTGGAGGAGAATGACCACTTTACTTGGATTACAATGGTCCAATTTTTTTACTTTTGAATAAGTTGGAGGGATTGTCCTAATCAAGAGGGTGTTGATCATTTTATTAGGTAGTTAGTTTGGATGGGTTCTACCATTCTTATTTGGAATATCTTGAATGAAAGGAACAACCAAATTTTTAATCAATAAAGGAAGGATATTTACTATATCTAGAAAAATACCATTGCCAAATTAGTTGAATCAATCCATCAACTCCTTAATCACCCATAAATATCCCACCAAATATGGGATCGAGTGATGCAAAGATTGAATATTAACTCTTCTAAGAGAAACTAGGTTAAAGGTAATGTGAGTAATTTCAATATGGATAGAACAAATAATTGACAACCTCCTCCTAAGGATTTTGGAAAATTCAACACTTATGGAGCCTCTAGAGGGAACCCTGGAAAAACTAGTGCAGGATAAATTGGTAGACTTTTAGATGGCTCCCTAGTTTTTACTTTTGTTGAGAATTTTGGTATTCCATCCAATAACATTTCTAAGGGGTATGGTATCCTTAGAGGCCTTCAAGAGGCTACTAAGGTTGGATGGTAAAAGTACTGGTTCAGTCTAACTCTCAACTCATGATTAATCTTCTGAAGACTCCTAAGAATAAAAAAGTTGATTGGAGAATAAAAAGAATTATTGAGAAGATTCAATTAATCCAGATGGAATTTTTAAAAGTTGATTACATTCATGTGGTCAAATATTAGAACAAGAGTTTTGATGCTTTAGCCGTTTGGACTTTGGACAAATATTATCTTACTTGCTACGACCACCCTCCTATATGGTGGGCTTCACAAATAAGGTAAGCTCTTCTTTCTATCATTTTTTGGATAACTCTAGTTCTGGAGGTACCTAGTTTCTTCTTGCTTTATTTTTGCTTCTCTTTGGTTTGGTCAATTATGATTTTTACTTTTTTTTAGTTTGCAATGTTTTAGGACTTTTTTTTTCATCTCACATTTTTTCTAGTTCAAAATTTTTACACCTTTCTTTCGTTTTTCTTTTGTATGTAATTTTTTTTTACAACTAATGAAGATCTTACTAATAAAGTTTTTTTTCAAGTTTCATTTAGCAACTTTTTGTTATTGTATGTATCATCACCTCAATATACATAATCTATTAAACAAAATGTTTTTAATGCATTTTAAATATACACGGTCTATTAATCAAGATGTTTTTAATGCATTTTAAATAGGGCATCAATGATAATACTAGCACTAGACTCATCAATGATGATTGAGGTTTTGGATATGATGATGATTTTTTTTTAATTATATTGTTTTCAGTGGCAACAATTTAACATGTTTACAATGTTATCCTTTTCATATGCTTATACATTTTTAAAATGCTTTCATTTATATAAGATAGAAAATTCAATATTTTCCCCACAATATTTTTGAATAAGTTTTGTAGTTCTAACATGTTAAAAACTAAGCATTCTTCAACATTCAAGTGATGTACAGCAAGTATTGATTATTTTAACCAATAGATAGGTAGATAAGATAATATAATTATATTAATATCCATGGGTGACCAATAAGGTAAAAGGGACTCAAAAGTACAGCTAAAGAAATAGAAAATAACTAGGGAAAAGGACCCTAGAAAATAAAGTTGACTATGACATATAACAAAACAAAGGGGTAAGGAGGTGTGGGGAAAAATCCACTAAGATTACAATATTGAATTGCTCTTGACATCCAAGGTTGAAGGACTGTTGGTATCCATGAAGGAAGCAGTAATAAAGGATTGCCTATGCTACCTCGGCAACAAACATAAGGAGGTGACTTAATGTTGGTCAAAAACACATTTGAGGCACCTAGGGCGAGGAGGTCGTTGGGGGACCTGGATGGTAGTGCATGGTGAAGAACGTCAACGAATTGACTTGTCGTTTGTGTGAGCTAGAAGTGTCTTGAGGGTGCTTGACCCCCTCCGATAGAAGTAATGGGCTGGAAGAAGGAAGTGATCAGCTTGGTAGAGGTGGGGTCTCCTATAGAGATATGTGCCTAAGTGAGACAACCTCTCGAATATAAAGGTCCATACATTGTTGATTGGGATACCGAAAGGTGGAGAGAGAGTTGTCAGTCTCTCTGAATAAGCAATGGAATCTCCCTCGAATCTCATAGTAAACAAGGCACCTGAAGAGAAAGTGATCCTCAAACTTCGCACTCCAACGGAGCATAGACGGCAAATGCGATCCTCACGTGGGATATGGTGGTTAGATTCGATACGGGGCTAGTGGGAATGTAATCTCATCTACCCGATAAGGGTCCTCAAGCCATGTACCAATGAAACTAGAGGTAGGAGGGACAACCAATGGTGCCATCAACTATCTGGAGAAAATGTTTTGCATTGAAGGCCAACTTGGCGCTAAGTGGTGGAGAAGTCTATGTGACTAGAGTGTACTGTCGATAAATATCAGTCTGAACCAACCTACAAGTGCTCTCCTTCGAAGGACGAGGTTGAGGGGGTTTGGCCAAAGTGTGTCTAAAGGGAGGAAGATGATCAATGGACTGGAGGAGCAAGCATGTCTCAAAGAACCAACAACGTCAACGTCTAGATGAGCCTGGAGAGGCAATGTCTTCAAAGAAGCAAAGGGCTAGAAACGTATACCTCAGACGACTAGAGGTGGAGATCCCCATGAGTGTATGAACGTAAAGGATGATCCAAAAGATGCATTCAAGACGAAGGGGTGGAGCTGCAAACTTAGCTTCGAAAATGCACTGAGAGACCGTTCGTATACAATGGATTAGACATCATAGCATCAAAGTTTTAACTCGCTCCAAGTGAGCCCAATCGATGGATCGTAAACTGGGCGTCCAAAAATCGGACCCATATGTGGCAATTGGTCGAACATTAAGTATTTGAACATATTTGGCAAAATGAGCATTTGGCATTCTAAACTACCCCTTAGGGTTTTTTTTGGTAGGTATTTCACAATACTTGAATAAACGTGAATATTTTATAACATTTCAATACTATGAATATTTAAAATTAGACTTTTATGTGATTTGGATGTGTGAAGACTAGATGATAACATTTAAGAGCTTCAAGTATTATTTGTCAAAGATTTGTGATAATGTTTGAATATTTATTTGCCTTAGCATCACATGATTCATATAACTAAGTATTCACAAACTTAAAGAACATCAATTTAAATTTGCATATAAGACACCATGTATAAATTTACTTATTAAATATATATATATATATATATATATATATATATATATATATATATATATATATATATATATATATATGCATTAAGTTTTGTCAATACACTAAATAAATGAAGTAGTGGTTTTAAGCATGTGTTTGTGATAAACATACTATGGATCATGATTAATTCGTCTTAATTGGCCTTACATGGTATAACATTCAATGGCACTCAAATTGATTTTGTTTTTGAGATTGAACCCATTTGGATGATTTGGTTTATGATAGATATACCAGGTGGACAAGATATTTAGATTATACTTTGTTGAAATATGGTTGTTCGTTAGCTCCACAAAGATTTTTTGAATAGCCATTGCTAGATTGAACTTAAAATGTTGATAAACAACAATTTAATGAGTAATTGGTATAAATTAGACTTCAGCTTTTCAAGCTGCACATAACCATTTGTATTCAATGTTGTATACATCCATGTACGTAAGATTTTGGGCAGGCATCAGGTTTATACTTAGTGTTCGCTAGATGCACATCACCATGATTTTGGGCTCACGCTACTGGATTGTATACCTACATCAAAAGGTCATACCGCACACTGATAACATACTAGATGACGCATTGGGTGCAACAAAAAGACAGGTTTATTTTGACAATGCATAGATATTTTAATATACACCCCAACTTATTCATATCCTTACACCCTACATACCCTGCATCCATAAGACTTTGCTTGTATTCTTAACTACACTAGTGGAATTTTGTCTTGTTATGACTTACCTTGTATTAGTAGATATACTTACGGATTTTAGTCTGCTTGATATTTCATTGTCTTTGATTATTTATACCCTCACATACATATACGACTTAAGCTTATATTATTAAATACACTCTTGGATTTGTCTTCTTAATATTTCATTATCTTTGATTGTTTATATATATATATATATTAGTTTCTTAAAGTTTGGACGGGGAGAAATGTAGCAACAGGGTATAGGTGAATAACCACATCATCTTATATGACCTATGGCTTCTTGAACTTTACAAACCATTTTACTTTCAGTTTTATCTTTAGGGCACCCTCATTTTTTATCTGCAATACTTCTATTATATTAGTAGATGCCATATGAATCACTTGATAAATCTCAACTATATAATTTATTACTAAAAATATAAGTATTCAAATAGAGATATAATTAAAGGTATATGAACAAATGCTCATAAATATTCCCAACTATTTTATTGTTGAGATAATCTTGGTTTGGTATATACTGCTAACACAATAATCTTTTAGATGCTATGAAAAATTCCAATGATATTATAAAATCCATATGCTATGATTATTCCTCATTTTGAATAAAATTATATACAGTACGTTCAAGCGAAGAAGAATACCCTCAGCTTCCCTGATGCTGCTTGAAACACATGCCAGAGTTATAATCCAGTGACATTTACAGGTAAAGCATATCCACCAGTTGCCTTCAGCTCTTTACACTCACCAGGCAAGCATGGCATTGACAGGTCAACTCTGTTTATTGACAGGCTAAAGGTCTGTACTGAATACAGTCTCTACAAGTAAGTTTGCTTTTTCTATATTGAGACAGTAATAGATTATTTGACTTGGGACTAACTTTTCTACCGACTTACCAAGCCTGACAAAAGTTCATCTGATGAAAAGATTTCAAAATGGTCAAAATAAAAATAGATATTGCATCAATATTGTAAAGCTTATGCCAAACAATGTAGAGGAAAAAACAACATAAAAATAATCAACTCCTCTCCCTATCACAGGTAGAAATCAAGATAATATTAGAAGGTCACAATCTCTCCAAAATTCTCGAGTGGATAACTCTGAAAATCCTAAAAAGCATGAACATCATCAAGCAGCTAAAAATAGCTGGTATTTTTTTTGCTTAAAGGTCAATCCAATTCTTTTAGAGTGAAAATATTTTCAGCATCATAAAGCTCCTCAGTAGTTCCAAGGTTCTCAGACTCATGTATGTGGGAAATTTACAAAACCATATTGGAAGATTATGTAAGCAACTCCTCGTTCTTTATTAGGATCTCAAATTGCTGCAACTGATAGAAATTAAATACTGTCTCCTCAGACATGACATCTATGTAATACAACATCAACAAAAAATAGACAGGCTGTGCTCCATAATGATGATACACTGCCTTAAAAATTTTCAGTCACCAACTTGATAAATACCAATAACAAAATGTTAGCTTTATACACCATAAATACATAAAAGAATTCCCATTGCTGACTGCTTTTTGTTGAATTTACAAAAGATAAAAATAAAAAAATTATCAAGAGACGACAGAAAACTGCAAATCCTACTCCGTGCTGGCCCTCAACATTGTGGCTACAAACAAGATATGTGGTTCGACTTGCATGTGCCTCCAAGAGTTGACACTAATCTACAATAAGGAAAAATATGCTTTGTTGCAGTGGCACCGTCTGAGATGGAACCACAAAAACTAAATGTAAAACTCTTGTGGTATTCACTTCACAACACACTTCGGACACCATCACATACCCCCATAAAACAATGTTAAAGTAGTTCCTTGCATATCTTCCAAGAAAGAATTGGCAGAACAAAAAGAGCTACAGGTGAGCAGCAGCAATGAAAGTAAAACAAGAGGACATGATACAGAAATGTAAAGCAGTTTCTTGTGCACCTCCCCAAGAACTACTAGCACAAGAAGAAAAGGCCGTGCAGGTTTGCAGCACAAAACCATAACACACCCTCAAGTACCACAGACAAGAATCTCAAGATGAACTCTATGACAATGAGTTTGCTCTATCAGATCCATGCAAGAGAACCACGATCGTTTGTAGCCTGTGGACGGCCTCTTGTCGGTGTTGGCGGTCTTTGAACATTGAGCTCCTGATTCAAGAAATAAATGCAGCTATTAACCCAAACTTACAGATAAATCGCAAGTAAATTGAACTTGACAAGAACTTCCAAAGACACCACAAAGCATAAGCATTTGAATTCTGAGAAATAAAATACCTGCATCCATGTATCTTCTACATGATCTTCAGAAGATGCTTCTGCTGATGTGATTGCAGGAGGAATTGGATGGATCAGTTTGGGAACCACCACAAGTTCCCTACCTACTACTAAGATTGCGCCTGCATTGTTTGCAGTTCCTGTATGCAAAATTTAAATAAAAATCATATTGATTTTCAAAGATGAACCAACTTTATCCATTTTCGTTGCAAACAATAATTAGAAGTACACATACCACAATAATTTGTGGCTGAAAAAAGAGTGATTAAGTGGCCTTGAGCAAAACGTTCAAACCCATCCATAACACATTCATGTGCTCGTATGATAAGCTGCAAATCATTATTATTGCAGAACTCTATCACTCGGTCAGGCTGCAGGATAGAAACAATATAGTCCCAATTAATGACTAGTTTGCTGTAAACTTCATACACTAAAGAGAGTGCCCAAATAATTTTGACAGATGAATCATCCTAAGACTAATACGGCAGAAGTGTTGGTCCTATTTTTTAATTGTATGACATGCCAGTCAGCCTTTATACAACCTTCTAAGGCATAAATACGCAGGATCCTACCCATCCTAATTCCTAAATAAGGAATAAAATTATAAATGCACTTGCTTTTTACTGACATATATCCAATAAAAGCTTTTCTTGCAAATGGATACACCAGGTATGAAGTATCTTACAAAAATAAACAATTTGCTAGAAGAGAGCTCTCTGGAATTAGTATACCTTCAATTACTCTAGAATACATTACTAAATTTATCCTTAATTAATTGCAAAAAATGCTAGCATTGTGTCCTAGTTTGCCTTTATTGTTCTTAATTTTGGTCTTTATTTTTACCATTGTAGTTTCTATCGAAACACAGTCCTTCTAGTGTCTCAGCTTCCTTGAAATTCCAATTCTGCCATATTTATAGGGTCACAGAACAATTTGGATATTTTCGAAAATACTATTGGACAGAGTCATACCCCTTGTCTTCAATGAGTTCTCAGTAAAGTGTAAAAATCAACTTGTTTTGTGTTCATAGAACTTGGAATTTTTTTGGAAAATTCTCAACATTTTAAAATATTAGAACATTCACACTTAAACAAAAAGGCAGAAAGACATTTCCATTCCATGAGCAATCCATCATTTACACATCAAAATAGGCACATGCTCTTGTGAACATGCAAATTCTAACCATAGATGAAGAATATGTGAAATAAAGACTCCAACTAGTTCATAAGCCCTGAAAGCTATAGGCTTCAAATTCAAGTTGAGCGCAGTTCAAACCTCGCAAAAATCTCTTGACGCCTTAATGGCACTGTAAATAGCAAGAAACAAATCTAGAAGGCATTTTGATTCATTGAAAACAATCAATATAAGGGTTTCTGTTAAGCCATAGATAAGCCACCAGGGTCTGAATTCTCAAGTGTTTATATAACCCATGTGTAATGTAGAGTGGGCAAGTTTTGACTGTGCTTCTGTCCATTCACAGCACACCACCACCCTTCTTGTCAATTTTTAAGTAGTATTACTATGCATAGGAAACCAAAAAAGAAGGGGAAATTTTTTAAATAACCAGCGTGAAAGTAGGTTCCCAAACAACTTTTTGTTTCAACAAATAGGTAGCCCCATTACCTACAAACAGTAGAAGTTCTGGAAATGTATGGGTAAATCGTGAATCCTATGTGCATGCTGCTGATGACAACATAGTCCTTTCCTTGGAAAAGATTTTATCAACAGTGGCAAGCTCATGGTAGGCTGGAAGTGCCAACATGCACCAAGCCCAAAAGAATTTCAGAAGGTTGTTGCATTTAGGACTAGATCCCACTTATCCTCTGCATTGGTCAATTATGAATTCTACTCTGTTCCCAACATAAATTTCAATGTGACTGCTCCATATACTGTGTGCAAGGGAGGGTTACCATATCTAGCACTCCTACTTGGATACCTGTATCACGTATCAGATACGGATCGATACAATACTTCTCTGATATCATATCCAGACTTATCCAAATAAATGGGTACTATATACAGACGTAACATAGTACATGCACATGTACTATATTAGTATATTCAGACGTATCCTAGTACATGCCCCTATTTCATCCATATTTAATAATTCGGATATGACCTAGGCACATTGACATGAGATTAAATGAAGATCATACTATTTTTAGATAATCAATTTTAAATTTAAAATTATTCGGATAAAAAAAAAAAAAAACACCATGACGTTTTTCTTCTTAATTAATGAAAATATCCTATATAAAATTTATATTTGTTTAAACACTTCTGTGTTCTATGTTTTATCCTTTAAGATATAAAACGTATGTTTTTTCCTTTAAGATATAAAACATATGTTTTTTATAATGTCATATCTAGCCATATCCATATTAGGGGTTTTTGAAAATGTCATATCCTTTTCCATGCAACCTAGTTGCAATGTGATACCAAGAGCAAAGACTTGTGTTCTGACACATCAGAATTCAAGATGTGCTGGGTTCTTTTTTTTTTTTTTTTTTATACATAAGGGAATCGGTTACATCCCAATCATTTTTTACTACCAACCAGGGTTCAAATCCTGAAGCTGCCCCCTATAACCCCTATACCACCTCGTTGTTAACAACCTGGCATTAGGGTGCCCACCGGTGGCTCAGGATTGGTACCACCATAGTTGGGTTGGCGTGCACTCAGCGGAGTCAGGTCATACCTCCAAGGTTTGAACCTGGCTCTCTTCTTGGTAAGCGCCCAGAACTTACCAATCCACCCAACCCTTGGGACTATGGGCAGGGTTATGTTACCTAAGCTCGATTTTAGAGCTGAATTTGCCTATTGGATTAATTTGTCTCTGTTCAAAGGCTTCCTTCCTCGGAATCCAAATCAGAAGGCTTAGCTGCGGCTGTCACCTCATTAACAGCCTGAGTCTTGAGGTCTACAATGAATTTTCCACATTGCCCTCATTTGACAAGAAAATTTTCTTCCAATGATACTCAACTTTGACATATCTTAGCCAAATCCAAGAGAACAAGGCATCAATGATTGGTTTGCAAGAAAAACTGAACAACAATAAGTTCAAGTTGTTCAACAAACGCACCCCAGCTTAATACCATACTGATCCACGTCTTCTTCAAAAGAACATTCACACTCAGTTCTCTAGAGTCTATACAATGGCATTTGTCAATATATTCATCAAAAGTTTCTTGTGGATGATGACAATCTTCTCTCATTTCATCATCAATACTATTGGGTCATTACCAGTCCATCAATCATTACGCCGAGAGGCGTTCCTACAATGGCAGACGAGGGGTGGGAGGCAAAGAGGTCATACATGTCACGCCGTAAACAATTTTTTTTTATTAAAAAAGCCAACATTAACAAAAACATTTAAAATATTTAAACTAAAACAGCCGACTAACCAACCATTGCAACTGTTTAATAAACTAGCTTAGATATAAAGGATATATATCTAAAAACGCCGAGAGTTATCAATCCCGAGGCGCCTATCTTGGAGATCACACCCCCAAGAAATGAGATAGGTGCCTCGAGATTGATAACTCTCGGCGTTTTTAGATATATATCCTTTATATCTAAGCTAGTTTAGTCTACACTCACAGATGCAGGTTGTGACATCAAAGCCATGTTGTGAGTGACCTCTTTTAATATCATAAGCAATTGCATAATTGTTTTTCTTCAACCTCTTTGTTTAATTGCTGACATCATAGTTGAGAAAATCAGAATTGGATCCGAATCGGCTTGGAAAAAAAACGAATCGAAACGGAAATCGGCAAAAAAAAAAAACCGAAGAAAATGCAATTTTTTTTTTTTTTTTTCATCCTATCACAATGAATTAACACTGAAATCGCCAAATTTTTCAAAAAATTGGCAAAAAATCCTTTGATTTTTTGAAAAATGCTGATTTTGATCCGATTTTAATCGGATTTGGTCAGAATCACGAAATTCCGTTTCGAATCGCGATTCTGATCCGATTTTCGTAACAATGGCTGACATGATGTGGGTTTGATGATCTTTGCTTGTCAAAGCTGATGATCTTTGATTTTTCTTTCTTTATTCATTACATTTTCTACACATATGCGTCAAATACTCTATTGTTCTCCCACTAGGTCAAGGTACTGCAATTTTGTTGCTTGAGATTGAGTTGCCATTTATCAACAATCTCAGCCAAATTTACACTTGCCCATTCTACTTTGGGCAATCATAGTCATTGTGATTCCCCAGGCCACACAACCAATATTGAAAGAGGGCATTGTCTGCTTCAATCATTGGGCAATCCCATGCACAATGAACCTATTCACTACAATTTCTACATTGAATCATGGGTCATCTAGTTGGATCACATAAATATTTAATCCAATTTCCACAACTTCAATTCTATAGCATATATTATTACTTCGCAATATGGATTCTTGTATCCTCTAGTGGCACCTTCCTTCTTTGGAACTGGATGTATCATCCTATATTTTAAGGATTGTGTGACTTTATTCTTGAAATTTTACTAGCAATCCTTCTATAGTTGCCCTATCAGGTAAAAAACATTTAATAGATTCTTCAAGCAAAACACAACTCCTTGTCCTTTGCAGTCACTTCCTTTGATTCTTCAAACATTCACATCATGTCCTTGTGCAAAACTTCTATGGATGCAATCTTCCTATAACAACATGTTCATCAAATCACTTAGGATACCAGTCCTAGAACCTTCAAACTCATAATGTCTTCACTGTCAATGTTTATAACCTGATTACAAGATTCATAGGTGATCTAAGGAACAACCTTCATCTTATTTCTATACTATAAAAACCCCTTAAACCATCTCTTGTTCAATTTGTTTGTGGTTCATGTTCTAATATTTCGAGCAATTCTTTCAATATACAAGCTAATAGTTAACATTCTTGCCTTATCTTGTATGTCAATTTCTATGACTACTCTCAAGGTCATCTCATGATAATCTGAACTCTTTCTCAACTCTTCTCTTTTCTGGAAATTCTCTCTTGGACCTTCCATGTACAATTGACCATTATGTCCTCTAAAGGTTGCCAGGAATGAATGCAGCCAATACGCCTCATCAATTTGGTCCTTGGCCATCTAAATGGTCACACAAGTTCTACCATATCTCACAAGGTCCTAGCAATCTTCATGCAACTTGGATCATTTCTACCTATTGTGGGCAAAATGGCCATTTTATTGACACATTTCAACCTCTTCCAATAAGGTGTATGGCAGTGATTAAATCACCTCAACTTCTTTAGTGCTCCTCATCTTGAAAGATTTTCCTTTGATAAAATAGTGTTTTTCACTCCCATGCCAGAGTCCCCTCCCAACTATCAAACATGTCTTCTCCCAGCACTCCTACCAAGCCCCCAACAATACTCAGGCTGCTACTGTACGACTTGCTAGAGCATCAACGAGTGGACTTGCTTCGAATGTCTAGCCTCGGGTTTTGTTTTGCGGGTGCATCTTAGCTACGATAGGATGTGCTTTGGGTTATGGTTTGTCAGGTTCTGCTATTGGTGTTCTACACTCTACGAGAAGTGTGTCGGTCTGAAACTGTGGCTCCTCCACAAATCGAGGCCACGATGAGCCTGCTTTGGGCTCTGTACTACTGCAGGACAAGGGCCTCCGGGCTTGACGTTGTTGTAGCGACAAGCCTCGTCGCAATAACCGGCAACCTGTCGCCGACTGACATCAATTGTTCCAGTGTTTGCGACGTCGAAGCTGCGCAGATTTTTCCATGTAGCATTGCCTGACGTTGCCTTTGGGCGTCGCAACAGTCGCTGGGAAGGCGACTTTCCTTTGTCACCTTCCTAGGCGATGAGGTAGTCGCCAAAAGGTGACTGCTACCTACAATTTTATTTTTTTACATAAAATCAAAGAAAACCCCTTTTGTTTTTTCCAAATAAATTCACCTGAAGAAAACTAAAATGAATAAAAACACTAACAAAACAGCAAATTTTGTTAGCAAAAGAAGCAAGGAGGTGTAGAAATTTATCAGCAAGGGCAGCGAAAGCTTATCCTGATCTACTAGGTGCAGAAAATCATCTTCTTCTTCTTTGAAGCAGCAACAAGGTGCAGAAACCAGCAAGGACAGCTAGCAGCAAGTTGAGGCAGAAAGACAACTAGTACGTTGTTTTAGATCCGCAGAAAAACACACAGATGCCTTTTGAATCTCCTCTTCTAACTCCAGCAAGTTCAAAATCCAATCCAAGGGAACTGAATTTCACCAAAACAGTCTTCAAGCTAACTGCAATAGAGCTTCAAAACAGGATCTTCTTGGCCGGAAAATACCCAAAGCCAAGCAGCATGAGGTCGGCAATAACCCAAAACCTATGCAATTCCCTGAAGCTCTGATACCACTGATGTGGAATCAACGAAGCTGAAAATTGCATTGCTAAGGGGTGCTTAAATAGGCACCAAATTACAACCAATTGCCCTTAGATTGAGCAACCAACCCCTTGGAAGGAGCAACCAATTCCCAAATTGGGAAGATAAGCTCTTATCCAAAGGCTTATTTTAGGGATTGACTATTATCAATCCAACTAACACATCTCTAGAAGATTTCTGCCTAGTCTAATGTGAGCTCATAAAACCCACATTTTACAATTATTCATCAAATTGAAAATTAAGACTAAGTCCTAATCCAAATGACTAAGCCTAACCTAAGGTTTTATTCAACCTAGGAACATAAACCTTAACCTATCACTTGATGTCCTCATCAACCACCTTAGAAACCAAGTTAGGAAAATGATCAAATATAAGGATACAAACAATGATAAATAGCAGACTAGCATATACACATTGACTCCACTAGTAGTATGTATAGCTCCTTAGTGCAGTTCTTTAGTATCATACACTATAGAGCATAGAGAGAATATGAGAGCAATTCATTCTATAGCATGCAGGAGTATTTTGTACAACTTGAGTGGGCCTAATGGTAAGACTTTGGAACTCCAACTAGGAGGTTCAGGGTTCATATCCAAGGGGGGTAGATACGTACACCATACTTTGGTAACCGTGGTTTGGTTAGATAAACATATATTGGGTAAATAACATCCTCTATGAGGGTCGTCTCATATGGCCTATGGTCTCATGGACGTTAAAAACTACTTTACCTTTACCTTTAGTCATGCACACAGATATATAATGCAACACACTACAATACAATTCTATTATATGTAAACAAATATGCAATGGGAATAATTCACAGATACATGCCAATATGCAGCACACAAATCATTGGTCTGGCTGAGCATACACAAGACAGACCACATATCTCCATATTGATTACCACACACATGACAAACATGCCTTGAAAAAACTATCTTAAACAAGGAAGATGGCATACATATAGATATCATGGAAACCACAACTGCCCGACTACCTAAATACCCACAAACATGAAAAAATTACAAAAAAATTATTACAAACACTCGTCAGCTTAAACATGCAACAATATTGTGACGACAACACATACGACACTATACATGTCATACAACAGGACTTCATTTGATGCGCTCGTAACATTCATGATTGAGTGGACATTAATGCTTTCATGTGCCAACGCATTAATGCGTCAATTTGCCTGCCTAAATCTACCCCCTCCTTTAGACTTGTTGGTATATCTGTCAAGAGACCAACTAATTGATAAATTGGGATACAGATATTGATCTGTCCCTAATTTGGCATGCACCTTCTGCTTCTTATTCCATACGTCTTTTGCAACATTGGATTCTGCAAATCTTTATAAGTGCGACAGTATTCTCCAATCATTGGTTTTGCTTTCTGCAACTGGCCACGTTACAAGTATGAAGGGTGATGCCCATTACCACTTCTGTCAAAGGTCAAATCATAAAGAGCCCTCTTGTAGGGTCAAGGGGTAGTGCCTCAAAACCTAAATGAAACATTTGTCAAAATGTTCTTGGGCTGTCCAATTTTTTTTTCCTTATCTGCATTTTTGGTGGCTAATAATAACAAGAAATTTGAGGCAAAAACAAAGCTATGTATTTAAAAAATTTCTTCTCTAGTCAACTGGATGGTGTCTCACTCCAAGTTAATGGCCTTTACAAAAAGTCTCCCTTCCTCATCTCCTAATTTCAGGATAGTACTGCCTACCAATGGTACGGTGTCTGGGGTTCCCTTCCAAACAGTTGGCAATGACGACAAGTATTCCAACTAAGATAGGAACACCACCTTAATCTTTGTCATTGACACACGTGAGAGATTAATTCTTCCTTCAAGCTGATGAAAACAACGTGGGTGGTTGCTCCCTTGTCTTTGGTGATGACAACCTTGCCACACTCCCACATGGCAATGGCACACACTAATAATTCTCTGATGTTTTCTCCTTCCACACTTCGTCATTGACAACTTCCATGAGATAGATAGCAGTTCCTCGAGGGACATCAGCTATGATGACAACACACTAGTGAGAATTGGCATTGCAGATTTGGATGACGACACGCAAAGGATGACCTATTTTTTAGGGGTAGCAAGTATGCCGGTCACAACAGGGACAGCAACTAATCCTTAGCAGTTTGAATGTTTCTCTTCCTTTCTACCTGATGGTGAATGCCAAGGTGACAACAGGTGTGCTGGTCACAATAGGGATGATGATGTTGTCAACAGCCTTGACCTTGTGAGGGATGGTCAGCCAGGGCCAACAACTAGACAGGTAACATTTATCCTTGCTATTATAGAAGAGTTGAGGATGGCTCCCTCCTATGTGTGTCCAATGTTGACCTCTTGTAGTTCTTATCTAAGTCTTGCATTGGTCGTAATGAGGAGGGCAGTAAGGGAGACAAGATTATCTATGATAAGAACAATGCCAAAAGTTTGATTTCACCCTAACTTGGTATCATTTTCTGGCTTGGTATGACATCTCCTTCATTGCATGGCATCTTGCTCATCCTTGGGTGAGCAAAATTTATCTGGCAAGCTTTTCATTTACTTTCTCTGCATGAAATCTTTTTATGTTATTACTTCAACAATTATGTTAGTTGTTTTTCAAAATGCAGTTATGTTCAACATCGTGGATCCCTCTGCCACCTAGGTTAGGCACCAGAAGTTTACATCTTCTTGCTAATTAAGACCACATTTGCTTCACTAGTGAAGTATGCAGAACTCACAAGAGAGGAAAGTCCAACACGAGCAACTATAATGTGATAAGTCAAATAGTGCGCATGACAGGAGTCCAACACAAGATGAAGTGCAAGTTAGCATGGCCAACAATGTATGTGATAAAGAGTCCAACATGGGAGCGCTACAATTGGTGAGTTCGACAGTCCATTTGATGAGAGTCCAGCATAGATACAACTGCAATCTGGTGTTTCTAACAGTGCCCATGACAAGCGTTCGACACAGGAACAACCATTACCTATGCCAATTCAATTGAATCAAACAGTTTGAAAGATAACTAGTATTGGGTTGAAAGATAACTAGTGTCCCAAGTTTCAGGGTGCTAAATCAGAAGACATAAACAGACATTGGAAAACCTCCACCACGATTTTGAAGGCCAGTGAGCAGATTGCAGAAGGTTATTCCTCTCGACACTACATAGAAGTGCAAAAGACTATTATGCAAAATTGCCAAAGGGCGTTTATCAGACATTGGAAGAGTTGCAAGAAGCCTTTAGGAATGGATTCAAGTTGTTGCACATTAACGATGAGGTTATTGCAGAAATCTACTAAATAAAGCAATTTGAGAGAGTATGTCCAGTCCTACAACTGAAGGTTGAAGGTTTTCAACCAACTGGAGTTGTCAAGTGTATTGGAAGAAAGGTGGGAGTATCCTAATCTCACACAAAAAATTAGATTTAAACACATACAATACAAGCCCGTTATCTATAAGTAAAGATGCACAATGGGAAGAACTCACAAATACATGTCAACACGCAACACACAGCATGTATCCTTCAATTCCAATTATCTACAATAAATCATTGGTCTGGTCAAGCATACAACATATAGATCACACGTCTCCATATTGACTACAACACACAATGAACACAGACGACGGGCATTCCTGCACCAATCTACCTCAACCAAGGGAGATAACATAAATATAGGTATCTCAGGAAACACATATCTATGAAATCTTTAATGATGAAACACATAAGACGCACTATACAACATGTCATACAACAGGACTTAATGTGCTTGCCACGTTCATGATTATGTGGATGCTCATGCTTTCATGCATCAAGTTGTCTGCCTATATGCTCTATGCGTCTAAAAATAGAAACGAGGCAGTGGACATTGGTATGTCAAAAACGGTTTTTTACGCAAGCATATAATCACACAAAGAAACAAAAATTAAAATTGCTCGTTAATGCATATACCTGGAGTCCTCAACATAATAGTAATGCCATTTAATTATTTGGTAATTATTTCATACTAACATACCAAAACACCTTATTCAACTCCTCTAACTTTATTTTCAACATTTTAAATTGCATTATGCATAATGATGTCTATGAATTACATTTATACTTTTCAAGCTCGTGTCCTTTCAGTTATCCCTTGAACTGTAGAGGAACCATTCAACTATATTATCAAAACACTTTTGTTTCGTTACATGACCAAAGCTCATGAAAATTACTCTATTGTTCTACAGCATCAACATCCACATGACAGAAAAGGATTGTCATATCTGATATTGGTAGTTCTAATGCTTGCCACATTGTTGGTTTTCTCGAATGTCATAAAATGCTGACAATATTTAAGATTTTGATTTGTAATACATGCAAATAGAACCTTAAACAGGTCCTTTTGAAGACTTAAAGTGCTTTTTGGAATAGTTTCACTAAAAAATCTTGTAAAACTAGTCACTAGTGACTGCCTTTATTTGACATTAAACTTGCACTTTCATGCCCAAAAATACTCTCGTAATATATGAACAGAACATGGACAATCTATGAAGAACTTGATGCAATATTAATGAAGCTTAAAATCTACTGTAAATGCAACAATATACTGCTGTGCAAACTAGTGTCTATTTCTAGCTCAAATTTGCTAGTTTCAAACCATTAAAAACCCACAAAATTTGCAGATACCATAGAATGAAGCGAAATGTAAATAAACTTTTGAACTGCCCAGAAAAGAACATATATACAACAGTAAATGACAGTGATTTAACATGAGAAACCCTCCTAAAGAAGAAATCCCCCAGATGAATCTATCGAGCTTCATATGCCTTACAAAATAGAGACATTACAAGTGTTACTTTCCCATCAACTTGGCTCCTACTGAGATGTGCAGCTACTTGCAATCTTTTTGCAGACTTATATAATGCCACCCAGTGGTTTCCTTGCTCTCCCTTTGTAGGAAATGAGATTGCTCTTGTTCTTGGCTCCCATAACTGCCTTCTCCTTGCTCGTCTAGTCTCCTTCTCTTCAATTCCAAGAGTGTAACTAATGTTTATTGGTTCTTGAGGTTCCTTCAAAGCATAAAAATGCATGGAGATGATGTCTCATGCTTCCCCCTACATATATTCCTCTTGACACTTGCCCAATTCCAATTTTAGGTGCTTTACACATGCCACTTCAGTCCATACCCTGCCAACTTGTTGGCTAGACATTTGTTCTGGACTTTTGAAGGTCCAAAACAAAGAGTTTTGGGTTGAAATTCCGTAGATACATGGATAATGATGTCAACAACCTTTGGTATAAATATTGGCTCATTTGTAGCTTGCAAGAGAAAGGAGAAATGACTGTAAAGCATGGTGTGTTTTGCCATTCTGAAAGATCAAACCAATGTATGCTGGGCTGCAAATCATATTAATGATAGCCCTTTGAGTCCTCTTTCATCTGGAAAACAAATCAATCAGTTTGGAGTTCATTTCATTGAGTTATGCCCAAAACATGACCCACAACTCTTAATATTTGAAGCTAAAATTACTTCTGAGTATTCCTCTTGATGTCAGCAACATCTCTCTGAAGTTGTCAACTTCAACTTTGTTTGAAGGAGTTATGGCCAAAAGACAACTCTGTCCTGTTTTGGAAGCTTGTTGAATCACCATCACTTGGCTGTTCTTTCTAGACATCAACTTGTGATACTTCTAATTGACTTGTTATGGATCCATATGGATCATGTATAGTTCAATACATCCTTTGGTTGATATTCAGCTGTTTAATTTTTACAGTTTTACTCTCAATTTGTCTACTCCGTTATGGTTGATATCCTCCCAAAAGGATCATCTAATTTTGAGGCCTCACTCACAATATCACCGTATAGGCTATATGTAGAAAATTACTTGTATCTTAAGAAAGGACACTAACTCAAAGGTTTTGAATGATGTTTACAAGGGATGAACGTAGGGTGTAATTGGAGTGATTTGGTGCATTCTGCATGTAGATTTTTTAAGGTGCATTTTGCATGCTCATGAGTACAATTTTTTGCATAACTAATTAGGCTCCATAAAGCTGATGTAATCATGCTTTGACAAATATTGTGCTCCAAATGATGGCTTTTTGTTCATATACATCTAACATTTGTCCAGGATAATGAAAACCATCAAGCTTATTGCGTTTATGTTCTATGGCTTGTTTCCTGCTGCTACTCAAATGTTATGTGCTAATATTTCCTACTGTTCCTAGAATGCATGTTTAGAATCAGACTGGGCTTCCCTGCTTTTTAAACACTTCCAGCCTCAAATGGCTCAAAAATGAATCTAGACATTTTGATTAGTTTATGTGCTACTATAATGATTTTAGTTTTTAATGTTTTGCTTAGGGATTCATGTGAGGTAAGTAGTGAAATCTATCGACATGTTTTCCCTCTTGATAGGGACAATAATTATCCTTGCCCAGTGTGTTCAATTGCCTTTGTTGACTTGGCATATACTTGTGCATGACTTTCCTCATGTTCTTGAAATGCACCTGCCTTTTAATTTCACAGGCCTTATTTCTTCTTATACAGCTTGCAAATAGACTATCATTGGATTCGCATAAAAAGAATACATTTAAGAGTGTCATTTCGAGATGTTATGATTGTGTTTTTGCAATATAAAATTTTGTCCCCAAAATTATATGCACAGCCATTTTTCTTTAAGGGATTCGATATGTTCCATTCTTCGTCATTTGTTCTTTTGCATCCCAAATTTAGGTTTCCCTTCCCTCACGATTGTAAGAGATGGACTAATATCTGTAGACAACCTGGCAGATATACTTAATGAATTGTTTATTGATTAATCTAGGCTTGATAATATAATTGAGACCCAAATTAGCAATTCCTCACAAAGATAAAGAGCAAGGGATCACCAGCATTGGATCAATTTGGTCTTGTTGGAATCAGTATTGATCTCAGCAACCCCTACATGGAAATACAATTCAAAAAGGAAATAATACAATGATTCACTGGATTAAAGCATGCAAAGGCAAGTCCATGCCATTGATACAAGTGTAACACCATAGAAAGTCATGAGAACCTATTCATTAATCATTAGTTGTAGCAGATCTAGCTGCAACCTCTTACCTAGAATAAAAGAACTATAGGAATGGATGTGTGAAACATAACACTAGCACTGTACAATTACATATGCATATATCTGAATGTAAAATGGACAATCAATGCATAAATGTTATATATGTCTCATTTAAATATAAGCAATAAATAACACAAAATTCATTTCAGAAACATACCCCAAAAGTTACCAGACCAGGACCTCTAGCATTTGGCCTCAACCCTTCAACACTGTCATTTTCTGTTGGGTCAGACCTACAAGGCAGAACTACCATATTAGTTGCTAGCATTCTATGCTTTTTTTCATAATTAGAAACATGTAACTATTTCATTACAACTTAACCGTATATTACCATAAGAGATCCATTAGAACAACAGATCCAGATTCCATGGTGATAGGCCGTTGCAATCTTTCAATCTGCTCCACATAGCTGATTGACCTTCCAATCCCACCATGCATGCAGATGATCTTTTTTTCTATTAAAGCTGCCAAAGGCAGCCAATTAAATAGTTGATTAATACGCTGCCACACCCATATTCCTTCTTTCTCGCCCTGGCCACAATATACAAAACACATTATAAGAAACTTCTCTAAACTCAATACAGAAAACACAGTTATGCTATAAAGAATAACAGCCAGGTTTACCAAGCGTTCAATGCACTCTATCCGGAAACCAAATAGTGCATTGATGTCAGCTGCCTCATGATTGCCACGAATCAAATGCACAGTATTTGGATGCTCAACCTGTCAAAGAAGGAATAAGATGTATGCAGATAATTAAGTTAAATTACAAACAGGCTTTTAACCACTAGCCTAATAAAAGAAAAAGAAACAAATACCAAAAAAAGTATAAAACTACATAATGCAGTTCAGACAAATCAAACCACCAATTGATGCCCTCGCTCATTAAATACCTTGAGGGAAAGCAAAAGAATAATTGTTTCTAAACTGTGTTGTCCTCGGTCCACATAATCCCCTAAGAAAAGATAATCAATGTATCTGAGAGGTAACATAAGCAAATTAGCAATAATACATGAGGGAAAAGGCTGTATATACATAAAACTGAAAAATGAAAAAGTTCCAGCCATTTATATTAGTTACAATATTCAAATGCAGATATTTTTTAATTTTTGTAACTATACATAGTAATCATTGCTAGGAAACGGCATTCCCATGAATACGGACTCAGTCACATCACTCTCTAATATTTCAATCCACATCCATCCAAGTCATGCATAAAATAAGTGGGCATATAAGGAAACTTAATTGGTTTTCTGGTCCCACTCATGTAGTTAATCTCATGGCTCATTTGATTCATTTCAAACAGTCTGTTTGATACATTGCTCATAATTCAGGGACATTCATTGCACTGGAATGTATTCCTGAAGGATATTCCATTGATAGGTCTTACTCCATACTCTGGAATCTGGATGAGCATTAAACAAGTTATAGACAATGACATTAGCATTTCAAATCCACCAATTACTGGTTTGAAACCCAATGTTCTGCAAACAGAATTGTGAGTCTTCAAGACTGAAGTTGAAACGACTTTGAAAAAGTTGAAAAATAGTTCAGACCAGTACTTCAGACTATTTGCTGACCTTGACAACAGCTAAGTAATTTGCAAATACAATTGTACAGCAAAGAATTGTGATATTTGTAGAGTTGCCTTTTGTTGTTAGATCCAGATTACACAGTTGTTTTTCCATTATTGCAGAGTTTTTCATCATCATAAGCCACGATTATACCTTAAGGCAGTGTATTAAATTGATGAGTATAATTGGCATGGCATTACCATATAAAGAGCATCATGCCTAGCAGGTAGAAATAATAACTAATTATATGTGAATACCTTCCCAATAATTCAGAAGAACTATGGCTAGATACAGTAAATGAATAAATATAGTAAATGGTAAATTCAACTATGAAATCACATTTATGAGCACAAGCCACAACCCTACATTTCCTTTGCATGAAGATCATGTGCCCATAGTTTGATTATTAAAGGGTGAAATTGCATATGAGATTTAGAATGCCATATAACTTCACACTAGTTGCAAGAGATAATCCACATGCAAAGAATGTGAAACTCGATCATCACACCACCAAAATGCTTAAGCAGGATTGCATAGACCTTGCAACTTAACTCTCTCCCCTTGTGCTTTTGTTGCAGGCATAAAATACAGGTCCTAGACAATTAAAAAAATTATGTAAAATTTTCCCCAAACACTAGATTTGAAAAGAGGAACATGCAACTTGTGATGACCTTATAATGTGAAAGTAAACAATAAAAAGGTAAAATCTGCCATCACCTTTACAAATATTAGTCTGCCCCAGAAACACCTCTTTTTCAAAATTAATGCATCTAGAACAAGAACTTTCAGTATGCTACTAAAAAGCAATGTGACAAGATTTAATTGTGTGATAACAAAGGCAAGTAAAACTAACGTTATATCTCCTGCCGTTGATGGAGAGCCATACTCATCAAACAAACGCATCAGATCTCCAAATTGACCATGTAAATCCCCAAAGATCTTCACAGGAGCTTTAATTTGCAAAACACTTGGTTCTTGAGCAAAAATCCGTTCTGCACTCTCACACAGCTCTGCTATTTCCCCACAATCTAAAATGAATTGACGGCGTACTGGAGGTTTCCAGCCACGAGGCTTTAGTAAATCTGCTAAGACCTGGACAAAATTGTTCATTTCTTTAACATGGAGGGAATTGAAAAGATGGCATATTCTAATTCTATATGGAATTATTCATTGCAATATGAAAGTTTTGCATCCATAAACACCTTTTTGGGAATACTACTAATGGACATTTGCCTGTCCAATAACTTTCTTGCAGCAACAGTGCTTTCAGGAGTCCCATAGCTCACTCGTCTGCCTTCATTTTCGAAGTGTTCAATAGAAAGTTGTCTTACAAGACCACCTAAGGCTCCCCCAGTTTCTGCAGCTACAACCACCTGCAAATGTTGACTAACAGCAAAGCTTAAATACTACGGTAATTATAACAGGGAATGAACTTATTTTTTGTATTTCTGAACCGCATTATAACATTTGTATGCAGAAATTGAGATACATCATTAATGTAATAAAAAAAATTAGGCATCCAGATAAATTTGTCAAGTTTCCTATTGATCTATAAACCTTAAGAATCATTTACAGGCAATATTAGAAAATACGAAACCAAATAGATAAAACAGCCAATGAACTCATGTCCCATACAGAAACGCTTCACATGTGACTCTTGTTGAAGATAATAATAATAATGTATTTGTTTTACCACAAGTGTTCATACCGCTCTATGATGAAGTCGAACTTCTAGTGAAGTGTCATTTGGCGAAACTGCATGTGGCTTTGTTAGTTCACCTCCGTTTGTTATTGCATCTTGCCCTTGATCTTGATCAGGAGAATGCAAAACCTCTCCATTGCTTTGCCTTGCCTTTGCTAATACTTTGCTTATGGCTTCTGCTTCTGCAGCTGAGGCTTCAACTAAAGTCTCTTCACTTCTGATAAATCCCTCACCAAAAGTTTTGCTGATCAGTGTAAAAGGAAAATATAGTAAACATTACATTCCTAATCCAACAGAATGCTAAGAATATTGGCTCATCTATTTGCATGAAGAAAATCTTGAGGAATCCACATGTATAATTTCTCTCCATACTATTGGAGAAGCAAAGTGCAGATGCAACTAACCTCTGCCTTTGGAGAACCGGAGTTTCTGTATCTATAGATGCATGACCATTGGGATAAGGTCCACCATGGATTTCCATCACAGTTCCACCGTCAGAGACATTATTTACGGATAGTCTACTAGCATTGCTACCTGAAATTGTTCCAGGATATGCACCAGATGTTTCTGAAGCTGCAAAATCATCTGCTACAAGCAAATCATCCAGCAAGAACCCTGCAGATAACAGTCATCAAATTTAAGTGTGACAAAGGTAAGAGTCTTGCATGGAAACAATGAAATATTATAACAGATTCAAATGCTAATTTGCTGATATTATCCACATAACAAGATTGTCATGGTGTCCAAAGAGGTCACTAATTTTCCAAGCACTGTGCTAAAAAGCAATAAGTGAAACAAGTTGTGGCATAGAATGGTTAGGCCATGAACAAGATTGTTCCTTTTATGGGCAAATTTGGATCACCATAAAATATGTTAGCCACAAGAAGGATGACTGTGTACAGCTTAAAAATTATACATGTTATTAAAGCATCATGAAAGTTTACATATGTATAAGAAATTAATGCATAGTTGATATAAATGTTTGAACAAAAATCATAAATGACATGTACCTAATACCTAAGCAAAATCCTTAATACAATTTTACATTAAATAAAGGAGAAATGACCTATCCATGTCATTTTAAAAACTTCAAAATACACATAAATCTTAGACAAAATACACCAACACGTCTTGAAAATAACATTATCATGTACTTGCAGGGTATGGTTTTAGAAAAATCATAAGCATGATGTACCTAATACCCAAGCAAAAAAGGAAGAAGCAACCAAGCCATTTCATTTTGAAAAACTTCAAATACACAAAAATCAACTACAACGTGCACAGTTGTATGTGATTATTAACAATTATTCCAAAGAGGCATATACGAGTCACGCAAGATTAAACAAAATAAATGAGAAGTGTGCATTAAATAAAATAGGTAAAAAAATATGGTGGAAAGTGTGGAATTTGTCCTTTAAATAAACTTCATAATATTTAACTGATTACATTAATTTTGCATTAAATTAATCTAATTCTCCGGAAGTCATTCCATGCAGAAGCCATTAGCAAAACATGAAAAATAACAAACAAAAGATTCCAGGAATAATTTTGAGCTTCGGAGCATAGCCAAAACTATTGTTTTATTTTTCAAAGAGTAACAAAAGAAGCCATTACCCAAAACATGAAAAATAACAAAAAAAAGGTTCCAGGAGTCATTCCTGCTCGTCTCATGCTTTTAGAGGACTCACTGGTCTTTCAGGAAAACTAGACAAAAACCTCACAACTCGGCTAATTACTTGTCAAAACTCGCCAATAACAAAATAGCTCTGTGATTGGCATAAAGCACATAATTTTCCCATTCTCCATTATTCTGGGGATGTTTCAAATTTTTCAGAGCAAATGCCACAACAGAAAACCAGTAAACTTCATACAAGGCCTTGGCAAGTCTTTTTGTCAAATTTGCCACCAATTCTCTTCAACCTTCCCATGCCTAAGAGCGATTCTTTATTATTTGTAAGCAGATTATTGAGGTGTGAGAAGGAATGGGCACAATCACAGAGAAAGGCAACTTTAATGCAGGGGGAAAGGTAAAGGTAAAGGTAAAGTAGATTTTAATGTCCATGAGACCATAGGCCATATGGGATGATCCTCATGGAGGATGTTGTTTATCCAATAGATGGTTATTCAACCATACTCCAGTTACCAAAGCATAGTGTACAACCCTATTCCCTGCAGGATTCGACCCTTGGACCTCCTCTTTAGAGCTCCAAAGTCTTCACTGTTAGGCCAAAGAGATGGCACTCTCAATGTATTTTTGACTATTGATTTTATACTGTAGACCCCCATGAAACATTTTGAGCAGACATTTAGGACATAATACATTTAGGTCATCTTGTTATTTTTGACTATTGCTTTTATACTGTAGACCCCCATGAAACATTTTGAGCAGACATTTAGGACATAATACAATTTCTGTCTGCTTTCTTTCTTTCATGTGCAACTGAATTCCAAAAAAAGCTTAGTTGATTAAATTTGCACATTATTGAATATAATTTGATGTAAAGATCAAAATATATTTGTTTCTGTGGGCCAAAAAAAAACATTTTAAGAATTATTTATTTGTTGAGATTTTGAGAATTTTCTGAAGATGAGATTAATCACAATAAAATAAGTGGCTTAGGTTCTAAATAATGATTCCATATACCTCAGAAAATGAAAACATCAATTTCAACAAAGAACTTGATAAATAAAAGCAAACCATAAACAATATCTGATTGGCGAGACATGCAATACATACACAAAGGTTCTTGTTACCATACTGTGGCTTTGTGATTCCTATGAAGTGCACTATTAAATTTATGAATTGGCCAGTTGATTTTCTGCTATGTACAAATTTGGTACAAATTATATAGATTATTTTGTACATGTATTCGAAAATAATGGATTTATTGGATAAATATATTTTATTTAACAAACACCTACATTTTATGCAATGATGAGGTACGTTAAGATGGCCAATTTGATGACTTATATAAAATAGCAAAGTTGGAACAAACGCAAAAACAGTCCAACAGTAGTAGTTCTACGAAATAGTGTGCAGTGCTCTGATTTACCAGACAGCTGAAAGTCCTGGCACTCTTCGTGCTTTGATAGAAAGACCAACAATGAATATAGAAAGACAGGATTCAGAAAAGAAAAAAAGGATGGGGAAGAAGGAATGCAAGAAAAGAGATGTAAAATAAATTTCTGCAATCAGGTGTATGTTGGATCATCTTTGAAGCAAGTTAATTTCCGGGTGGCAAATATGGTGGGCCCACACTGTTCAAGATCAAAGAACAAATATTATTATTAACATCAATGAAATAACACAAGATATCAAGGAGATGCAGACCACAATTGATGACACCGTTAATCTCTGCTTTTCTCTTCAGCTTTCTTAGAAGGATGTTAAGAAATGGGAAAATATGGCATGGCATTTACAAAGGACAGCAAGTACTCTTAAAACTTCACAACGAGGAATAAGAGCATATGATGTTAAGTTGTTAACAATAAAGCAGCTAACCAATTCAAGGAAGGAACAAAGAAGATGAAGTTGTGCATCAATGAGACAGCAAATTTCATGAACACCATAAATCCTTTTTTTTTAATTAAATGCTGCTAGTAGCAAAGATCTTGCCTGTACAGAACTGAATTTTATATGGATCTAATTTGGATTCTTTAAAACTGCAATTTTAAAGTGATACCAAGTGGTGATAGCTAAAGTGGCTATCACCAATGTAACCTCAAGCTCTTAATATAGATTTTTAATTTCACTTTTTCCTTTCTTTTTTAACTTTTCCCCATTGCCAAACACGAAAAAGAAAAAAAAAATCCTATCATATTAGCAATCTAGAGACTAGAATATATTTATCTATTTAAGACACACACTGGACAGAACAAAAGAATAAACTTTATCTGCAAAAAGAAAAAAAATAAAAATAATACCATTAATCTTTTTTCAATCATGAGTCATAATACAATGCAATGAATGTGAACCAGGAGCAAGCGCTATCTGGGAGCGAGTGCAGGCCAAGAGTGAGCCCCACTCCGTAGCATGGAAGGAAAGCCATCTTTGAAAGCCCTAATGGAAAGTCAGGATGTCCTAGCTAAAAGTATGGATGCCCAACTTGGAGATAACGTGAAGAGTAAATATATGGCAAGTTCGATCCAAGGAACAGATGTTACACCAGAAGTGATTATTAAGGATGAGATGATCGAGCATGATATAATGGTTCTTAAAAGTAGAGGGTTAATATGTAAGTTCCATGGATAATGGCCAGGGTTTTCGGAGATTTAAAATTAAATCGGGTAGAAGTGCGGATTGAATTCAAATTACTCTATAGCTTTTCTTCCTAAAGGTTTTTTCCTCATCATCGTTTCCAGTTTGGAAATAAAGGATAATATAATGGGTGGTGGCCCATGGTTTAGGTGAAGAGATGCCCTTCATTGAAGACCATGAAGTGAACTTTTCTGTCGAGAAAGAAACTATAGAAAAGCTTCCGGTGTGGGGTTAGACTTTTGGACTTCCATATCAGCTTATTAGAAAGGATGTTTTGAAGAATATTGGAAATACCCTAGGGGAATTCATCAAGGAGGGACCAACTACTAAGGAGAAAAAGCATGCTATATATACCCAGGTATGTGTTGCTATGGATATTGCAAATCCTTTCCCACAATCTATTAAGATTAAATCTGAATCAAGAGAATGAGATCAACAAATAAATATTGAAAACATTGCATTCAGATGCCGCAAGTGTTATGAGACTAGACATATGGCAAGAGATTACAAAGTGAAAATGATGAAGAAAGAGACAAAAAAATTTGGTCATGAGACAAATTTCAAGATGAAGCAAGGAAATTATACTATAATAGAAGTTGGATTAGATCAAGGATATTCCACTCCAAACGAAGAGGCAAAGAAAGCCTATCTACAACATCATATGGCAAAGGCCACCATAGTTCACTTGAATCAACCATTAGAAGAAACAAAGAAGGATACAAGGGATGAGAAACTACAAACGAAGAGGCAAAGAAAGCCAATCTACAACATCATATGGCAAAGGCCAACATAGTTCACTTGAATCAACCATTGGAAGAAACAAAGAAGGATACAAGGGATGAGAAACTACAATGTGCAAGTTCAAATTCAGAAGCAATTAAAGGTGCAAAGGAAGATGCAGCGGAAAAATTTAAATTAAAGACGACATAAGAGGTGAATTTTATTCCAAGTAAATTTTCTTCATTTTCATAAAGTAGCATATAACCCTCTCCTAGCAATAGAAATGAAAGTACTGTAGAGGTTATCCCTTGCACTTGAGGATCAAGAGCAGTATAATAAGGAAACGAAGATGTCAGAAATCCATAGCAATTAGGATTTTTACGGACAGCATAAGAAGGTAATTGCTATGGAGGAGTGTCCTTGCACTTTAGGGTTTCCAAAGCAACATAAAGAAGAAAGTGCTTTTGAGGTTATTCCTTGCACTTTGAATCCTTCAAAGCAAGACAAACCTATAGATGATAAGTCTCACTATGAGCACTGTGAAAAAATTGAAGAGATTGATGAAGATTAAAGTGTTGGTGGGAATGAAAAAAAGAGAGGAAGACCCAAGAAGCAAAAACAAAGAGAAAAAGAAACTCAAAGGGATATTGACATAGGAAAACAAAAACAAACATTGCAAGTGTTAACAAGAAGTGGGGCCAAACCCACAAATAAAAAGTGATGATGAAAATGATATCTTGGAATATTAGAGGCATGAATAAGACCCCTAAAAAAATAGGTATTAGGGAATTGACAGGTTGTTATAGATAACATATTTATAAATATGGAAACCAGGTAGCAAATATTTTAGCCATTCACGGTGTTGATTTTCATCTTGGCAAAATTCAAATTTTAGAATGCAATTGGCAAGTGAGATTTTATCTCTTAATAAAAATAATATCAAGGAGTTGATTAAAAAAACATAGCAGTTTGAGGAATATGAATATTTTTTACAGAAAGACAAATGAAGAATATCTTTGATAAAAAGGTAAGTTGGATATGGTTTAATGAACTTGATAGCAATTGTAATGAGAACTATGTAATGGTTTGTAATTTTAATGGGAGTGGCGCCCAATAGAAGCCACAAATTTTACGTATATATATATTAGACAATGCAATGTTGGTAAGAATTTCAAAACAGGAACATACCTCCACGCAAGCCACCATAGATAAAAATTAGGTCACCTACAGCTGCAGCAGCATGACGGCAACGTCTTGTTACTTCTGCTTCCCCACCAGCAACATCTGCACTGTATCTTCCTGTCCGAGGACTTGTAACTACAGACTTCCTATCACACCAAACTCCGGCTGCAGTGTCCAAGACTGAAAACAAGCAATGCAGATAGCATTTATCATCAATGTTGGGGGTCTAGAACATAAAGGCACTAGACTAGAAAATATTTCTAACTAGAAACGGAGACTCATGATACCAGCAACACTGGAAGCATCCTCTACCATTCGTCCCCCACCAAGAGCACCACCAGAAACATGCAGCCTTGCATTGACAAAAACCTAAGACAAAAAAAATAAATTCCATCAAAAAGATCATCAGACACTACTATCATGCTACATTGTAATTACATTAAGAAAACATTAAGTAGCAAGAACTCACTGCAGCATGTTGATATCGGGGAGACGGAGATTGTCCAAGTGCAACAGCCCATTCCCAACGCCCATCTCTGTGCATTGCCAGACCATATGTACCAGCCAAAGGCTAAAACATAGCAGATATAAAAAGACAACAAAAGAGTTAACATAAACATCTCTAGGGCACAAGGATCACTTCATGAAAACAAAATGTCATTATGGAAGCAGCATTGATAGTAAATTATATAAATATAGAGATATAGTATACTGTATAACAAGCTAGAGTAGTCCTATTCCTTGCAATTAAAAGTATTTTTAGAGTATATTACTTTTATCTTAGCAGATGTCCAGATAGTGAAATGTTACTGCCCTCTTCGCTTGCTATTATTGCATGTGAAAAAACTTCCCACAAACTCTATGAAAAAATAAAAGCACATTCACATGCACTGGAGACAAATTAGCCACATTTTTCATATCAGATAAAGAATAGGCTCATTAGGTAGAAACCATCTGTGACAGAGAATTCACACTCCACTTGAAAAGCATAAAGAATCATGAAATGTACTCCTACCTCATATCTATTCCATGTTGACCTTCATGTTATGATTACCTATGTTCTTCACTTTATGGATATGTCAGCATGCATGTGGGAACCTATTCATGATTTGTCCCACCAAGGCTTCATTCAAGCATGGTGCACAGGTCTCACCAGCAAGTTCTTTCAGAGTGGAAATATAATTGCTTTATTTATTTTCTGAGGTATTTTTCAACTGCTTCCCTATACAGGAGGGCTATTCTCCAATCAGGATCTTGGTATATGTTTTGGGGGAAATCATTTGGCATGGCGAGAACCCACTTGATCAGTCTATGGATAGTTGTTCAGTATGAAAGATATCAGATCAAACAGATAAGAACTCTCATAAATTTAGTAAATACTTTATAATTTACTTGAGGTACGAAGGATATCAGAGCATATCAAATGGCATGAGCTCAAGTGGTTGAAAACATGGACTCCCAAAGTGGATACCCAGGTTCAAATCTTGCCAGGTGATATGTACATAATTGCCAAAAATGTTAAATAGAAATTGGACGAATTACCACATCCAAGTCTGGGTGTGGCATAACCAATGGACATGTCCAGGTACGAGTCCTGGGCAAAGATGGTGGAAGAGATACCCCATGGTCATGACAGCTAAACCAAAGGTTACTGCACCAAGGGGAGAATTTACCAATCAAAAGAAAATTGAAGGATGTCATAGCAAGCAGATAAGAACCCTAAAGTCTGACAATGGTCTGCTTTCTGAACTGTTTTGTATCTTACTTTGGTCATTTTATGTCATACTCCACAAATATATGAAATTGTAATAATGTTTTGCATCTTTTAGGCAAACAAGTTTTATATTAATTGTAAAATTCAAGTACATGGTTCCCTGTGATATAATAAAGGTATTCAAAACTTTGTATCCCTCTTTATAGATATAAAAGTTAGTCAAATAATTAGAATCTCATAATTCTTGAAACAAAAATGTAACTTAAGGTTATTGATCTACCATGTATGTTGTCCCTGTGATTGTCTAGATTGTCTGGGCAAATAAACTGAGCAAGGGGTAGATCTGTAGCCTCTTTAGCAATGCAATTTGCAACATTATTCTTAGCCTGAAAATGTTAGAAATTTGAATTGGCAGTGGACATACGTTTTTTCTAGCATAGGAGGCCTCCTCATTGCCGCTAATAATATTATCCCAATAAGAGGTCTGGGACACTTTCCACAACAACCCCGTCCATTCCTCTTTTGCAGGCCAGCTAGAATTTAAATGTTCTATCAACAGCCTCACTAAGCTCTTTGTTTGACTTTGCAACTCAAGACTGAAGACATCTGGCACAGCAAAAATGCATATCTTCTTTGTGAGGAGGAAGCTTCTAGATTCCATCACCTGAATCTTAATTCGATACCCTATGGTGAGGAGGGGCATATGGGCAACCTAGCTTATCAGCATTCTCTTTTCCCAAGGAACAGATAAATCAGGTTGGTTTTCAGTTTCAAACTGATAAGTTTCCCAAATACATCTTTATTTTCTTGAAAAGTGCTGTAGTTTTCTAACGATAACCAGATGTGCCAGCAAGTAAGACCTAAGCTAACTTTCCACATCAACTTCAGGAAAAAAGAGGAGAAAGTAGCCAAGAAGTGGGTCTTGATACTGGGTTTCTCAGAAATCCTCCCTACATTTCCATAAGGATGCCTCTAAGGGATCCACTTTCTTTCCCAGAAAAGCATAAAACACATCTTGAGAGGCTAACGTAACCTGCTTCTAATGTTATCATAGTTCAAGACCCTCTCCATATAGAGAATCATAAAAGAATCACTTTCAGCCATCTTTTTGGGTTTCATATTTTTTTGGGAGGTCAAATTTATTGGTCAAACTTTCACCTTCGTGATCCAATAGCCAGTAGTAACCACCTTTGTTGAAACAATCACTTTATTTTCCAAAATGACCAAGCTGGTCTTCATCATTGCTTAGAACACAGTGCCTTTTTCTAAATCATCCAACATAGTCTGTTCTTAACAATGTTGCATGAGTGCACGCACCCAATAGTTTTCTGGCCACACTCGAGACGACCCACACCCAATATGCGCATCATACCCATTGAGCCACCTTGATGCATTAAATGTGTCAATGTAGGAGTGTTTCTAGCATGCACCCCATCTTTTCATGCAATAATATGTGTGACTTTGATGCATGGATATGTAAGATGTAAATAATTTTTTTATGTTTTTAATTTTGTAGTACATAGTTGTGCCCACATACCCAAGTTACGGGGATTTGTACCAGCTGCTCCATACCTCTACCTTGTGAACCACTCACACCTGTGCACCCACGTAACCTTGGTTCTTAATTTGTTGTCTGATATCAACAGGCTACTCTTCATGATACTTCCAAGATCCTTTAGAGTGAAATATTTCTATAATGGATCCACATGCAATCAGCAATCCTCATCCATCTATTCCTGTTAAAAATTTTCTCAGTTTCCAATAGCTTTAGATTTTTACATATCAATAAGAGAACGGGTTATAGAACTCTTCCCATATCCAAGGTGCAAGTGTAAACTCCTAGAAGTTTATGTGCACCTATGCACACACCTGAGATAATGTGGTTAAAGATGTGTTTATGTACATATGTGCACCTAACCACATTATCACAGGTGTGTGCATATGTGCACCTGACCACACTCCTGCGATAAAGTTTATGTGCACCTATGCACACACCTGCGATAATGTGGGGAAATCATCTAGGGAAATCCAACACCTAGGATTAAAGATGTTTGTAGCTCAGGGTCATTTATGCATTACTTAGATTTTGGGAAACCATCTTAACATATGGCTATTACAATTATTGCCTGAAAAAATTAGGATGAAATTTGTACCATGTGAACTACTTCTAGTATTTTATTGGACTGTTTGTCCATTTTGTCTGGAATGAATTCTTGGAGAATCATAACTCTCGTATTGATAATATTGAAACTTGCTTCAGGCACTTTGAATCTGTATTGGTGTTTATCTTTCATTCTCTAATGTTCAAATCAGTGTAAATAAAGAATGAGATCTAGAGCACCTTCCAAATATCAGGGCATAATTGTAGGGCACCTTCAGGGCACAGAATCAATCAAAAGAAAAGAAAAACACCCAGCACTGATGAACAAAAAGACACTGATAATTTGATGACTAGTTGATTTGTCAATTGCTTAAAATATTCTACACTTCTAAATTCAGGCTTTAAAAAAAGCCATGGCATGATTCAAAATTGAGATTTATGTTATCCAAAGTATTCACTTTATAAAATAAAGAATTTTATATTTAATGATAAAATTAGCAGCTAAACAATTGAAGGCAAATCCTTCTTTGAGACTTAATATATCTTCAATGAGTAGCAATATTCCAAAGTCAAACTTGGAAGAGCAAGCAAGCCAAGTTTTGCTCATCAGCAAGATATGTCAAGTCTTTGAGCTCTGAATTCAAAATTGTGAAAGTTGCTTTCTGCTTCCCTTAATCTCAAACCTGCTTCCCAATCACAACTCTGGAAGGGCTACGCAGCACCGCCAATCCATCAACAGCAATACTTTCACATATATTTTCAGGACATCCCCTTCAAGATGAGGCTCTTTGACTGTATGATCAAACACAAAACTTTTTACTAGCATGAGATTTGGAGGCCAATTTTATGACCTGATGATTGGGCACACATTGAGTGTGATTCATTATTCAAAACCTCCCTCCCTCCACCCTCTTGTCTCCCCTTTGTCCCTCAAGTTGAAGAAAAGGATTTCAAACTGCAAAACAATTTTCATTAATCTGACACTGATTTGTACCAACACAAACTTCCAATACAGAATCAAAATAGGCTCTGATAACCTATGAGATGGTATAAAGTAGCACAACAATGGGAATATATTTAATATATACATATGTATATAATACAATGTTGAAAGGGTTGTGGAGTACTGGTAAATGGCATGCACTTATAACAGCACAACGCAAGTTTAAATCCCAGCACTGTGATAAGAAATCCCACACCTATGCACACTCCTGCGACAATGTAGTTATGTTGTAATACAAGAGGGTCCCATATCAACCCACAAATTACCCATTGAGTATAGATAGATATAGGTGGGTAGGTAGGTAAATAGATAGATAGATAGATAGAATAAGGAATAAAATATCTAAGCCTCTATTAGGTACAAAATCTGGGACACATCCCTTCACAATGTTTGTTAGGTTCACAACAATTTCAAAGTTCGGAGTCAAGTAAATTATTTAGAGGATGAAATAATGTCAAAATGATATATTTAAGGTTCATGGCAACTGAAAATTGTTTTCATATAAGTCCTTAATAAGTTCTAAAATTAAGTGGCAACACTCTGTCATAATCATTATCCAAGTTGTATGGTGTCATACCAAGCACAACTTTTGGCGCTATAGGCAAAAAACAAAAAAAAAATCCCAGGAAGTCCCCATTTCCCATTTCAAAAACATCTCAAATATTGGAACTTTTAAAAACTCCCCAATACTCATAATCTTAGGTTCCCACATTTTCAGGGGTGTTTCCAAATATTTGGATCAGATATAAAACTTCATTTGTGGTTCCAAGGGGTCATGGGTATGGAGCACACGCAGTACACACAACCCTTTTAATAATTTGTTTTTCAGAGTGTATGTGTATTGAGGGTGCTAGATCTTGAAAATGAAAGAGAGACTGATCTTAATCTTGTATTTGAAAAACAGGGCAAAAAAAAGATTGGGGTGGGGATGTTGAAAATCCCAACAACAGAGCAAAATCTTGACAATGAAAAAGATGATGAACATTTTCCCTATGCATCTTTGATAGAACTATTGTAATTGGATCTTCTGGTTTTTCTGCTCATTTGGCAATAGAGCTGATATTACCATGTATCTCATGCTTTAAGCATGACTTGTTAAAGTTTCACTTCTACAAAGACTAATTTTTGACATTATGCATAGTAATTTTAAATGGGATTCAATAAATTTAGTATGTTCTCTACTTAAATGTTCCCTTCATAATTACTGATTTCCAAGGGTTGTAGAAACTCACATCATTTCCCCGTATTCGGAGATAACAAATGCATTGGCATTGAACAATTTTTGCAAGACCTAGAAGATATCTTCATACACATCATTCTTTGTCCAAAAACATTAAGTTATTTCATTTATTTCAAAGAGGAATATCTAGTTAATTACGAAATCCATTTCTTGGACAAACATGAACCCCAGCAAAATATCTTTGCCTTCTCCTCACAAAATTTTCAAGTATGGTTAAAATCGCAGAACTTTGCATGGCAACAGGATCATTGCCACTGAAGATCCTTAGTCAGTTATGGAATTATGTCCTTGCTATGACCAGCTCTTACATACAATCTGTGGATTTTTGTTACGTCAACAGCACCAAAATCTTTCACTTTATCACTATCATCTTGTGGCACGACTTGCACAAGGATCTAATATTGTTAGCCTAACTGATGTTACTTTGCAAATGAAGCAACTTCCCATTAGATTCTTGTCCAAGTCGTGCCACAAGACGATATTGATAAAGTATATATACATTTATATATATATATGAAGCAACTTCCCATTAGATCCTTGTGCAAGTAGTGCCACAAGATGATATTGATAAAGTATATACACATATATATATATATATATATATATGAAGCAACTTCCCATTAGATCCTTCTGCAAGTCGTGCCACAAGATGATATTGATAAAGTACACACACACACACACACACACACACACACACACACATATATATATATATATATATAATTTTTCTATTTAAATTTTTTTTCTGTTTTTGTTTTGTGTTTTTTTTTGTTTGTTTGGGGAGTGGGGGGGTTCCAAGACTACCAGCTGTCTCAGAGATGATCTTGGGACATCACGGGGATGCCTTAGTGTCTCAGAGATGTCACCCCAAGACAGCCCGTTTTTGGGAATGGTGACAAGAGGTCCCAGGGCGTTTCTGGGATGCCCCCCCCCACCCTGGGTCAAGTCCCCCGATCTGGAGACATCCCAGGGACAACTCGCATTTCAGATGTCACCAAACCTTATTTAGTGCAACTAGATGATACCTATGATTTGCTTTAGTATGTTGCAAATTTCACATGGTTGCATAAGAATTTCATGGAATGCTGCAGTATCACTAATTTCTGTGACCCAACTATTTTGATTGTCATAAGAATATCTGAAGCTAATGTTGGAATACATACCACATTGCTTGCATCCCTCCCTCCACAAAGTAAGAGCAAACCATCCGAACGTGCACATGCAGTAGCATACCTGACAAACCATTATTCATAGCATCACAACAATTGCAAAAACAGAATGAAAAACCCACACATATATAGATGAGAATTGTTGCATGCAATCAGAGTTACTCAAAACGAAATAACCATATATAAAAAGGCTACACATTATCAAAGGGCTGCATACTAACATCTATTGCACTATGAGAGCAAACAAAAGCAGCCATAATACTCTATTGCATGTCCTAACTATTAGCCCATTATGACAGATACATAGACAGAAACAGGTCAACACAACTGATGAATGTCACAGAAATCCAACAATCAATTAAAATTAGGATACAAGCACAACTACACTATGTGACAACATGGGCATCCACTCTTCCATCAACCCCACTCTTCTATCATAGAGAAGGGAATTCAACAGTCCAAAAACCTACTGTTGTAGTAAGAGTGGAATAATTAGTAGAACAGATCCTATTTTGGAAAAGTCAATCTCTTGTATCCACATTTGGCAAGACAATGGCCTTCCAATCAACTTATAACCAAAAAGGTCTCAGTTAACTGGAGTTTGCATGAATAGGGTGAAACAATTTATTTCATGTTAATTTCATAGGAAAACATTTGTTTATAAAAAGGGATAAACAGCTTGTGAAATGCTATAGTAGTATAGAGAATACACCTCAACCTTCCTGAAGAAGCCCGTTCATCTACTCCGGATTGGATACAGCCCCCAACCTTACCTTTAAGATCATCTCTTGTACCAGCTCTAGGTAGAATTCAAATTGGAAAAAAAATTGTTGATTTCTTAAATTGCTCTAAAAATTAAGGAGGCAGAACATACTTGAATTTTTTAAGACATTTTGAAAAAGGCTCCTATCTTTGATTAACATGCAGCCCATACATGCATACAGGTTATGAAAGCAATTGGGAAATCATTAGAATATATCACCTGGCAAATGCAGAGTATCTTGAACATTGACAATTTGTTAAGGTAGCCCAAACCAAACCAAAAAGGCGAATCTTGAAATTCAAGAACAAACCAGGAATTGACAAGAATATTAAAAAGGATAAAATGAACAATTATTATGGATAGATCTAGTTGTCCTTTTGACACATGGCAAGCAACTAACAACAGATGGACAGATTCACATGCACAGAACTCACTTAAGTACCAAGAAGAGGTGGTATGTGTCATGACCCATTTTGGAAAATAAGGTCATGCGTGTAAATATTGTAAATAATAATATTATATTTAAAGTGTGAAGAGAAATAAAATATCTTTTATTTTATTTCTTATTATTATAAGTGTGCAAAATATAAATAATTATTATTGTTTATATTATTGTGGTATTTTTAATAAAATGACTTAGGCAAATAATAGCTTAAGTAATGGGCTCCACATAATGAGAAAATATAACATGGAAATATAAAAGGTGGAACGCCCTCTATTCTCATTATGTTATGTTATGTGATGAAAACTCTTCTTTTCTCTGCCTTCGGGAGTTGCTCAAGGTTGATTGAAGAATTCCAATTCAGTGGAGTGAGAGGTGCTCATCTATTGAGTTGAGGAGTAAATCCAGTTAGGGTTTACCTGTGCACTACAGAGGGCTTCCAGTGTTTCCAGATTTATTCTTCTTCCGGATGGAATGTGAATTCCTTCCGAGGGTTTGGTAGCATTGTGGGAGTTTAGTGAAGGATTATCAGATTTGGGTCTGAGATTACATGTGTGTGGAGTGATTATATGGTATTTTGTGAATGTGTTGAGCCATTGTGTGTCCCTTAAGTGAACCGATCAGCATTGGGGATAATATTTGTGCATTTGTGCAGTTGTAAGTGTGAATTACAGTCAAGGAGGGCAGCGTCCATTCTTGGAGGTTTTCTACAGCCATTCTAAGGCAGTTCTCAGGTTGTGAAGGATACTTTTGCATTCAGCAGATAGACATTCCCTATTGGAGGTGATTTCCATCAGAATTCAGTGTGTTCTTGGGTAGTTTTGTCATCCAGCAGCCCACATCCCATCTGTGTGTGCCAGTATAGCATATTTTGGGTGTTGAAAAGGGTTTCTCAAACCCTAGATTGGCAGCGTTCAGTCAGTGGTGTCCTCTGCAGCAAATTTGAGGTTTTCTTCTATGCAATTCTTGGTATCCAGGTGCACATCCCATATGTATGCACATTGTGACTGTAATTGTCATCCATAATAGTCAGATTTGTGATTGTGAATTCATTCTAGTTGTTATATGTGTTGTATGTGTGAATCCAGATAATATTTATCGTATTTCATTTGTGGGTATTTGAAGAAAATAATAAAAATTCCAAAAATTGTCTCATTTTCTCAATTATTTGCAAGATCTGTGTATTGGGTGTTTCCGTTTTTATTTTTGGCTCATTACAGTATGCACATACAATCCTATTGAATGCTTAGGGTCAGGACTCTAGAATATTGCCAATCACAAGACTATTGTGGCACTCTAAAGGTCTTCTATATACTTGTTCATTATAAAGTCTATCTTATTTATTATACAACAGAGATCTTATATACAAAAGAGAGAAACTTTCTTTAAATGTCTGTCACTTTTATGTACACAGCCTTTGCTTATGACCTTTGGTAACCTTTGATGTACATAATTAGAATTTGTTAATCTAACAATGTCCATTGAATAATGTCTGGAACTCAGGTGGCCAATCAGAACAAGAACAACCCTTGGACAAAGAAAGGTACTTTTACTCAAACTCTCCTGATGCTAAAGGATGATGAATTGCTAGAGGTAGACAGAAATCAAGTGATAAACATTTGCCTGTGTGTTTGACTTGCCAACACAGTGACTTGATGGGCCTCATGCTAAGTTGAAGTAGATCCAGAACACCTTGAATTAGAATGAGAGAACTAAGATAGAAATCAAAGTGTGCATGAAAGACTGTAACCTAAACAGAATGGCAAAAGGGTTAACTATCAATGGTCTATCAGACTTTGGTCTTACCAAAAAAAGCTTTTCACTTGTAAGTTGCATAGAAAGACAATGGTATTGCCTAAAAATGGCCTATTGTAATCTAGTTTTACCAATAAACTTTGCTCACAATATTGCATCAATATCTAATTCATAGCATTGAAGTGATTCATACCACTAACAAAACTAGCAACATGGGTGTGCACAAATCACAATGAACTACATAAAGAACACTTTAGGCTCTGTTTAACTTACCACCTTAGGCCATGGTTGAGGAGAGTTTTCAGGGGTCAGACTGTTTGTCCTCTTGGAATTATGCAACCAAGCCCCCTTATTCCTGGCCGCTGTCATGGAAGCATCATTAGATCCTATGTTCGATCCTTTGGGATAGCTGATGATGATGGCGGCTCTATTTCTATTTCACATTCTACCATGGGTTAACATCCACCTGAGTTCTCTTGTTCTCTATTTCTCTCCGTTTCTCTCTCTTCATTTGACTATTAGATGTTTAGGGTTTTAATCCATTTTTAGGTCTGCCTCATGAGGCTATGACCTTAGGTTGTAGTCTATACTGTTCACTTTAGTGTTATTTACTCTAGTCTAGTTTAATTACTCAAGTCTGATTTATTTCCTAGCTTGATCAATAGAGACAGCAACATGACGAAATGATAAGACATCCAAATGGATATTTATTTCCTAAAGACTAGGAAGTAAACCACAAAGAAACTTGAACCTAAGCACCTCTTCCAACACTAGAATTTCCATCTTGACCTTGAGCTTGTTCAAAACTTCAATAAATAATTGGAGTACCCAACTTGAAGTTACTTGAGATGGGGTCATTGCACCCACAAAGTTTGTTAGTGTAATAGTCTTGAAACAATGCCATTAGATTCTAAAGACTTTTTCCTTGTAATCCTGTTGTACAGCCACTTCTTGTGAATTTTAACATAAATAACATATTTCCAATATAGAATATAAAAGACAACCACAAAAATCAGTACACAGTGCCCAAAATTGACAGATCCCATTGACCAATTAACAGGGCAAATACTTCAACAACACTCACCCAACTACTGGCTATTATTATATATGATGGACCCATCAGAAGTCTAGAAAACAACTTCCAAAACTAGATATTATCTTTTTGGGTGCCTGGTCATGCCTCTTGATGTTAAGAATACTCTAACATTATGAGATTGATCAATATATATTTGCCCCATTTTTAGTAAAATTCGTGGTAATATACCAAAATATTATACTGCTCTATGGTAGCAATGGGGAAGACCATGTCAAACATATTCATATTGCTTTTGCTTTTCTAAGGCAAGATAAATTGCAAGCTAAAATTAGTAAGACCTCCTCAGGCAAAGTTCCATTCAGTATTTAGGTCTTGTTATTGACCAAAACGGGATACATACAAATCTAGGAAAGTCAAAGTTCTCAAGAGGATTCCACTACTCCATCCAAATTCCACCTATCTAAAAAGTTTACCCTGTACAAATTTCTATAAAAAATTCACTTGGAATTTCTCTTACATTGCAAGGCCACTCACCATCTCTTTAAATTAAAAACATCTCTAATGGAATGAAATAGATGACAACATTTCGACAGCTCAAAAATGACCTTTATTTTGCTCCAACATTTGCTCTTCTTCATTTGCATTGGCCCTTTGAAATAGAAACAAATGCATCAAATAATTTGTGCATTGGTCTTCAGCAAAGGACCACCCAATTGAATACCACTCAAAATAAGTTTTGCACAGTAAGACAAAACTACAACACACGGGCATTCAAGCACTTGAGAAATGGAGACATTACTTCTTTGTTAAGGAAATAAAACCTTATCATCAGCCCAGTATGTTATTAAATCACACTCCAAGACTCAAGAACAAAGGTACCTTAAATGAACTTCTGATATTCAAAATCACTAACTATAAAAAATGGAGTGCTAATAAAGTTGTTGATATGTTGAGTAGACTACCTACCTCCCAAGGGTTTGCAGATTTTAATTACAATATTTGTTGCATATGAGGGTTTGAAAACTCTATTCTTTAGAACCACACTTTGGGTCGACTATCTCCTCTTTTCAACAATCAATAGTGGTAAATCAAACTTCGTTTCATGATTATTTAATAAAGAAATGGTTTTCAATACAAATTAAATCAACTTGTGCTCTAATTCATTTGCTGATTCTATGATGCCATGTTAAGATTACCACTCACTATTGTTTGTGATCGTGACTACAAATTTCTTGGTCACTTCTACAAGACTTTGTGGAATCTTTAAGCAGTTAGTTGCAATTTTATCAGTCATTTGACCCACAAATTGACTGTTAGGCTGAGGCTCCACTGCTCCTTGCTTCATACTTTTTGCATTCATCAAAAACAAAATAAGCAGTAACACACTTATCTTACTATGTTGTAGCATGACTACAATTGATTTATCCATGTCCTCTACAATACAACATTCCTTTTGGGGTTTGTTAGCCTATGAACTTGTTGGTTCCTATGAGATTTCAAAACCTCTTCTTGAAACTGCTTCACCTCATCAACATAAAGAAGAAGATAAAGGTTCTTCTTTTGTCCACCATTTGACTACAGTCCATGCACAAGTTCATTATATAGTTGAAAACTCAAGCCAAGCACAAAAAGCTTCAAAAAGAAACATCTAGCTTCTTTACGTTTTTTGGTTGGTGATAAGCTTTGGCTCTACTTGAATATAAACAAGTATTTAAATCTCAAGAATATCATAAGCTCAAGCACGTTCAATATTGGCCTTATACTACTTATTAAAAAAAATATATTGGCCTTATACTTTAGTGCAATGACCTGAAGAACATACATTTCAGATAGATCCTCCTTAGATTTGGTAAACATGATTCTATGAATGTAAGACAACTTCACCCTTATAAGCCACTGCCTTCAAAGGAAAAGGTGTCTCTCTCTCAACATCAAGAGAACATTCTCTATTCTCAACGACCTTTGGATGAAGATACTCTTCTTGATGTCCACACAAGCACTGCTATGCTTAAGTCAACTACCAGTTGGAGGTAAAAGCTCATCATTATGAACTCAAGCTAAATGAATGTCCTTAATCAAAATTTGAGCAACACTTTCCACATCTTAAGAAGAGACTGCAAACAATTTCCTCTTAACAAGAAGGAAATATTGTGATGCAGTCACATGGTCAAATGTTATGAAATAGCCACATAGGCTATTGTATTTAATTGTATATCCTTATCTATGTAATTCCTTCTTGATGAAGCTTCCACGTATATCTTTCTTCTATTTGAAGCTTTCTTTTCTAGGAGCTTTATTGTACATCCTACATATTGAGTGTATGACATGTACAATCACAACAACGTCTTACAGTGCTTCATTGTTATAACTTATAACCATAGTCATAATGCTCGTCTTACGTTGATATCATATCAAGGAATAGAGAGAAATGAAATGGGAAAAAACTAAAGTATGCAACTGTTTCCATTCATCTAGTTCTCCTATATAACTAGACAACTCCTATACAATGCTATATGCAAATGGACATGTGAATATGATGTAAATTGAATGTTAGGATGTCATATAATATTCGCCTATCCCATTAAACATATATGGGAACACTGAATTTTGATATCAAATATATAAAAGATGATGTTCAAATGGGCCAAATTTGATCAACAGTATGCAACCAACCACAACACATGTTTTCTACTTGGGTTTAGGACCAATTTTATGATGTGGTAAAAGGCACTAGACAACTGCACTCTCTCTTCCACAAAGGCTAAGTATAAGAAAGTCATCAAACCATTTTGGCTACAATGGATTCTGGAAAACTTAATAGCAAGAACTATCATTGACGCTTCTCTAAGTGTGTTTAAATTCAACAAAGCATCTAATCTTTCATGACCAAGCCAATCATGAAGGAGCTCATCATCACTTCATCAAATAGCAGGTCTAAAGGTAAATTGATCAAGCACTAGTCTTGATAAGGATAAGACCAAGCATGAAGAATTTTTAATTTAGTGTAGTTTATTGTAGCTTATTTACTCTAGTTTAGTTTATTTTAGTAGCACTTTCTTGGAGACTACAGTGCACTGTAACAAGCCTTGGTGGCCTACTTTGGTCATTTGTGGATATTAATCTTATCATATAGATTACCTGGATCCCACAGTACGACAACAATTCTTTGAAATAATTTATCTCACTGTGTTGAGTCTTGGACTTGGCAAGCCTATCTTTCTGGCCCAGACTCAGGCTTGTAGCAAGACTCGGGGAAAAACTTTGTAATCTCTCAGCACATAACAAAAGATAAAATATAGGAGATTTTACAAAAAGAGACTCAGCAGGGATCAAAATGACTCTGCTGGGTTCACTAGGCTCGCCGACTTGTTAGTGCTCGCAGGCGTGGGAAGAGTCTCAACACTATGATTTAGGTTAATTCTGTATTTCCATACAACATGGCAATCTAATAATGAAGCTTATCAAACTAAGAAAACAACTACTTAGTACAATCTAAATTGACTCGTTTTTCTTAAACTCTTTTTTCTAAATTCCCTATTTAGGACTGCCTGTTATAAAGAATAGGCCAAAACATGTATCTTGTAGTGAGAAAAATTATTGTATGAAATAGAACTACACCAACACACTTTGATTATGAATGTCTCAACACCAACTACAATAGTCTACTATGCAGCTTTAGATATTCTGTTACCAAAGATGGATATGAGTGTTTGGTTGTAAAGGACGCTTAAAAAATAGAGAACAGTGACTATTTTCATATGCATCATGTATTTTTGAATGGCTTAACGGATATCTCATGATGTCTGTAATAGGAGCTTCTGGATGACTGCACAGAATGTTATATGATTACGTATATTACTCCGATGGTTGAAAAAATCATGTCTAATAGTTACATATATTATGAGTTGCTCAAAGCTTTTGCTTTGTCCATGATAACTCCTTAGTATCTATTTGTATGGCAGTAAAGTATAATGGGTTGACACAAATGTAAATAGCACAGCACAAATGGACTATTACATGGTATCCATGAGATCAATGGGATATTTGCATTAAAATTATATTTGTTAATGACTACAAACTGATTACATACTTTCTGCCCATTCCATTCATTTAAGGTGTCAAAGAACAAACTGGATATTGCAATTCCTTATTAGGAGAGGTTATGGAAGGAGTACCCTGCTTTTGCCTACAATTATCACAGACAAGCCGTTTTAGACCATGCTTGTCACCTATGGACTTTATAGAATCTATAATAACCATTTTGTGGTGATTACTAAGGATAATGAAACTTCTTTTGATCTGGATCTTAGTAGAACTAAGAACCAATTTAGACCTTCATTGGTCCCCTTTGTAGTCATTGGCTATTTCTTTGGGAACTGGTTTTCCTTTTGTATTACATGGCTCTTTATTCCCTGATTTGTCTATGGTTTATCCATTTCAGGTTCACCTACCCTAGTTAGGTTTATCCATTTCAGGTTCAACTACCCTAGTAAGGTTTATTCCCTGATTTGTCTATGGTTTACTGTTCTAGTTAGGATCCTTACTCTTAGCATTCCTACTTGTTATTGTAATTTGTCATGCAATCAAGTTCCACAATAACAGGCTACGTGTAATCGGAAGCATCCCTTTAGATTAATAATTACATTATAACAGAATAAATGACAAAAGCATGAGCACATATATATAATGGAACATTTTAGACCACTTCTACAACATATGAATGCCATAAGCACAAAAGCCTGTAATTCATGTTTTGACATTTGTAAAATGCCAGTTCAGTTTTGCCATCATTTTCTCTATAGATTAAACATGGATACAGTTTAACTGAGAAGAAAAAAGTTATTGGACAAAAATGTCAATGCCAATGTTCTAGTCTATTTTAGCAGGCCTCAAAGTGCATTACTAGTAACTGAACCATTAGAATGAGATTACAAGGAAGTTTTCTACAAAATACAATTATTATTAATTACTTCCATTTAGTTACAAACATAAACAAGGTACAGATGATACCTTGTAGCATTGACAACATTCAAAACTTACATGCAAGGAGGTGGTCCATTCCCTTCTGGTTCCAATTTTTGCCATCTGTAAGGCTTGGCTAACGTATCCAGTGCCCAAACATCGACCAAAGTTCGTTTACCTAAAATGAAACATCAACCAGAATTCAATTACCTAAAATAAAGAGTATGTCATATTTCTAATGTCTAACAGCCATCAAACCAAACAATGGGAAGAAGAAAAAAAATTAAAGAAAAACATCACTTCACCAACACACAGACACATACCACAGAAAATAAATAAGGTACAATAAATTGACAGTGAAAAATGATACCATCATTTCCTCCAATAGCTAATAAATATTTCTGGCCTACAAAAGCAACGACATGACCATAGCGAGGTCCAGGACCAGGTCCTTGCACAACCACCCTGCCAAAGACATCAAGCCATTAAACAGTATAATACATTGTTCATGTATAATTGTCCTCTCTTATAGGTTTCATCTAATTATTTACCTATGCCATCGTGGCCTTTGTGGAGCTAGGTCAAGAACATGAAGATCTTCTGATGAAAGTCCTGCTGGACCAATCCCACCCTACAAGTGTCATTTGCAAAAATAAAATTAGCAGCACCAATAAATTCTTGTATGGACATCCACAATGCATATAAGAAAGTCCAAACAAAATCTACAAATCACAATCATGCACATAAATTTAAACCAAGTAAAGAACCAACACAGTTCTTTTGTGGAAAAACATAATGGAGATGAAGAAAGTTTACAAGAAATTTTAAAAAATACCTGAATCACAACCATGGCACCCACAGCAGTTGCAACATGTGCAGCACGAGGTGATGGTGGTTCACCCGATGGATGAAGCCTGCAATCAATACTGTGAATGAGGATACTAAACCTGAATTGACTTCAAAACTTCAAATAGATTAACTCATGCCATAAGATGGAGGCATTTCAAGCTCCTAATCTGACTGTTTAGTTTAACAAAGGTGAACCATCATATGTCTGGGATTTTAGGAATATTTGTGTGTCGTGTGTTCTCATGAACTCCGTTCCCTTGAAAAAAACAAATCCAAAGTGGATGATATTTTTAAAAACAAATGAGATTTCTAATAATTGATCTTGAGACAATAGAACTTGTATCTTATAACAAATTCAAATATGAGACATGACTCCAAAATTTAATTTGACATTATTATGCCAATTAAAGTTCCTAAAGCTCCATTTGTTCATTTTTCTTTTAAAATTATATATATAACATTGTTCTGATACAGAGCCTATCAGAGATGTTATCTGAAACTTACAATACTATATTCTCAGAGTTTCATTCTACCTCCACAAGAGCTTTTTGCATCCAAATGCAAAAGTAATTAACTTTGTGTGATACACTGCACCTAAATGCATAACACTGAATTTTAATTGAGGCCAAACCTGTGTTGAATGCAATAATTGTCTTTTCAATGAATATAGATTACAGCGCAACCAATGCACAAAGAGTTTGTACATATGTATATCTTTGTCATTTTTAGCTAATACATAAAATTGCAAAATGCTATCGTCTGCATGCAAGAAGCTTACTGATCAGCAATTAGGACTGCTGAATTAAAAGGACTGTGTAAGAATGCAAAAGCTGTACCTTAATTATACTGCTTCCAACTTTTATGGAATGTTCAAAGGTACACTTACAGTCAGTTAACCTATGAAATAAATTATGCATAACAGTTGTGGTTGACAAGTAGATCCCTCAAAGTGGTTAATTCAAATTGAAATATAAGAATCTTCTGCACAAACTTAGGCCATTTTGGGAAAACTGTTATCATAAGGCACTATGGTAGTATAGCTGGTCAAATAGCTAAGTACATGGGGACCTAATACACATAATGTTGCAGATGAAGAAGCCCTTTTGAAAGGTATTCAACTGACAATAAATATAATCTCATGAGTTGAAAGGAGTTCTGTCCTCTTAGTTTTCACAATGATTGGAAGATAAGTTAGTACCATGAAATTAAGAGGCATTTTGGTTAAAGCATCTCACTTCACTTTATATTTTGTAATCTCTGGGACCTAAAAACAAGCAGATGATTCGCTTGAAAACTTTGTGGTTGGATTATCACAGAGGAAACAATACATTCTATTGTAAGGTTCAATACCTCTTATTATTCTACTTGTAGTTGAGTCAAGTTTTATGAATAAGTTTTTAGTGTTGAACCAGGTTGGGAAATTAGGAGTGCAGGCTTTGATGATCTTCAATGTTTGAGAAATCACCCAAAGGCTCTCTTATGACCTTTGGAAATTCCTTCAACCTGCATGCAATTTGGTGGACCTATGTACGAAATATCTTTGTCTTTACAGATTTGACTCTTTGAGAATGATCAAAATAATAAGCTTGTGTTGTTTTGACTGTGGAGTTTCCAGATGGGTCATCATTGGCTTTCCTTGATTGAAATGACAAGTTTCCCTTTCTGTCTAGGAAGGATTCATTAATAAGCTTCTATTGGTAGCGTTCTACACAAGAACTGCCATATGTTGAAACTCCAGATGCATCGATAGTGCTTAGTGTTCAGTGATCCAAACTAGTAGACTAAGCTTACCCTTTTTAGTTTTGGAAGTCTATATCTATAGCAGAAGGATATGTTACATTATTCATAATAAACTCTCAATTCTTGCCATAAGGCTGCTATACTGTGAAATGTATCTACTAGCAAGGAAAGCCTTCAAATCATATAAATTTTGTTTCACTTTTCCAAAGAAACATTATGCATGAAAAAGACTTGATTTAAGTATGAGAACAACAATTCACTTAGACATCTATGCTAACTATCTCTGTAAGAAACATATTTAAAATCATTAAACTAATCAATACAATTAGGAAATAGTTGGCAACTTCATTACGATGCACTTATAATTAACAATGTCAAATTGAAGGCAGTGTATATGTTGTCTGCAATACCAGAATCCTCCTTACCTTGTCCACTTGTTTGCCAAGATATCGTAACAGTGCACATCAGCTGTTGCCCCTGCTAACCCTACAACTCAAAAGAAGAAAAAAAATCAGATTTGTCATATTCCTTATTATGATTTTGTATAAAACATCAAGATAAAATTGGGGACAAAGGGACTCTGGGCCATCGTGTACAACCATAGCACAAAAAAATTCAAAAATTTTCATGTTGTAGATAATATACATCAATCTTGAAGGTCCAACAGATGAACAAATCAACTATTTAAAGAAGTGCAAAATTCAAATACAATACAAAATAAGAAAGTGGTGACACAAGGAATGTTAAAATTCAAACATAATAATCCTAATTGGAAGAAATGAAACAACATGCCTTCTCCCTCAAGATTGTAAATAAATCTTGCTGCTGGAGTGGAACTGAAAACACATAAGAAATAAATACACTGATTCCTAGACAGCCTGATATCAACACTGAGTTGAAATTTAACAAACAAAATAACTGCATAGAGAAAAGTTCAAGTATCGTACTTCAGGTGTAAACTACAACTGATTCAAACAGAAAAAACACAAACCTTCATGAAAAATTCCTACAAAATGCAAATCTAGCACAAAAAGGGACTCTGGGCCATCATGTACAACCATAGCACAAAAAAATTCAAAATTTTTCATGTTGCAGATAATATGCATCAATCTTGAAGGTCCAATAGATGAACAAATCAACTATTAAAAGAAGTGCAAAATTCAAATACAATACAAAATAAGAAAGTGATGACATAAGGAATGTTAAAATTCAAACATAATGATCCTGATTGGAAGAGGGAAACAAAAAGCCTTCTCCCTCAAGATTGTAGATAAATGTTGCTGCTGGAGTGGAATTGAAAACCATATAAGAAATAAATACACTGATTCCTAGACAGCCTGATATCAACACTGAGTTGAAATTTAACAAACAAAATAACTGCATAGAGAAAAGTTCAAGTGTCGTACTTCAGGTGTTGGCTACACCTGATTCAAAGAAAGAACACAAACCTTCATGAAAAATTCCTACAAATTGCAAATCTAGCCTCCAAAACAGCAAGATAGAATGCAGACAGCCTGATATCAACACTGAGTTGAAATTTAACAAACAAAATAACTGCATAGAGAAAAATTCAAGTGTCATACTTCAGGTGTTGGCTACAACTGATTCAAACAGTAAAGAACAAAACCTTCATGAAAAATTGCTACAAAATGCAAATCTAGCCTCCAAAACAGCAAGATAGAATGCAACAATCCAAACTTGAATCAAGATCAATATTTTAAAATAAAATTAAAACAGAAACATAAAAAATGAATTAAATGCAATCCCAAAACAAAACCACTAACCATATCAAGAAACTACACACTGATACATAGCCACGCCTAATGTTAAAACTGAGTTAAAATTTAAGAAACAAAATAAATGGATCAACAAAAATTCAAATGTCATCCTTGAAGCATGGGGTACAGCTAATCCAGACACATAAAACACAAAACCGTCTTATGACAAATTGCCCAAAAAACACAAATCTTGCCTATAAATAACAAAACTTAACAATCTAAACATGCACTAAGATCAAAATTCTAATAAAAAACCTAACATAATAGATAATCTGAACCAGAAACATAACATTTAAGCACATGCTGACCCCTAGACTTCCATCAGACAAAGGAGGCAGCATAGAACAGTGGTAGTGGCCAAATTCCCCTCAAGCATCAAACACAAATTCTTTACAATCTTATGACACACAAATCTTCCTACAGAAGAAAGAAAGGGGAATGCAGCAGACCAAACATCTATCAAGTTCAATGCCTTAAAGGCAAATTTAAGACACAACAATTAAGCACATAAGGAAACAACAGATGGCCATGTCTGAAGTATGATAATTTGAATTTTGTTCATGTTTTTGTTTTGCTTGGTATCATTGGATTTAGTTTTTAACCTCTAAGCCTGAAAATATTTTGTGTTTTGTCTTTGGATCGGCCGTTAGCCATAAAAACTGAGTCGAATTTGAACAAGGTAAACAAACACATAAACAAAAATTCAAATGTCATACTTTAGGCATGGTGAACAGCTGATCCAAAGACACAAAACACAAACGCTTTACAAGCTTGAGCTTTAAACTAAAAGTAGGTGGGTTGAGCCGAGTGCAGCGATTGATCACCAACTTCTATCTGGCACTTAGTTCCTATCCAAGCACCAGTAAAGAACTACTTATTTCTGGGGGGGATAACGAGGAGAGCCAGGGCTACGGGGTGGGCGGGATCTCTCTGCTCGGTCGACCCACTGAAAAGCGGAGGAGTATTGGTTCCGGTTCCCATTAAAACGAGCATTTCTCACCGTGTTCCAGGAACGACGTGTGAGGCCTGCCTTAAATAGAGATGATGGGTGTTACATACGCATTGTTGACCCATGAAAAGGGCGAGATAAAGAGAGTTCCCCGTAGCTCGCTCCATTTCCAATGACGGTTGTCGAATGAAGCGAATTCTCCTTCTCTCCCTACTATGACTATCTAAGGAGTGGGAAGCCGCCCTACTATTACTAATTGATAGATGTTGGTGCACCAATTAAGATCCTGACCAGAGCTAAGATCATTTTATTGGTGGGCAATCATCCCCATTTAGTAGAATTTTAACAAGCAAAACAACCCAGCCAAACACACAAAACACAAAATCTTTATAGCAATCACTTAAGAACAGCAAATTTTACCAGCTCAAATAACAGAGCGAAGTGCAACGATCCAGACATTCATCGGACATTCATCGAGATCAATACTCTAGAACTAAAATTTAAACAGAAACATACAAAAAAATTCTCAAATGCTAACTTAAAGCTAAAGAATTAAGCACTCACAAACAAAAATTCAAATGTCATACTTAGCGAACTACCGATCCATAGACACAAAACACAAAAGCTTACAAGCCTGAGCTTAAAGCTGAGTAGAATTTTAACAAGCAAAACAAATGCTTGGACAAAAATTCAAATGTCACACATCAAACATGGCGGCCAACCAATCCAAACACACACACGGAACACTATATCTTTACAGCAATTGCTTAAGACGCTTAAATCTTACAAGCTAAAAAAAACGGAGCAACATAGAGATCCAAAGACACAAAACACAAAAGCTTTACAAGGCTAAGCTTAAAGCTGAGTAGAATTTTAACAAGCAAAACAAACGCATGGACAACAATTCAAATGTCACACTTCAACCACAGCGGACAACCGATCCGAATACATAAAACACAAAATCTTTACAGCTATCACTTAAGAAACACAAACCTTACCAACTAAAAAAACAGAGCATCCAGACATGCATCGAGATCAATAATTTAAAACCAAAATTTAAACAAAAACATTAAATAAATATTAAAATGCTAACATAAAGCAAAAGAATTGAGCACTCACTGATCCCTAAATTTCCACCCGACGAAGGTGAAGGAGGCGGCGACGCTGCCGCAGCCGTAGCCGAACTCCCTTCGAGCGCGGTGGCCCCGCCGAACAAAATCAACCTCGGCCCAACATAGCCTGGTTGTCCTGGCTTCCCCACCGGAGCGACCGCCGTCAAAGTGTGGCCGCACCTCGGGCCCGGCCCATCGTCCTTGTTCTCAATAATCGCATTAATGACTTTATAAGCCGGCGCAAGCCTTGGCTCGTACCTCCTCGCCTCCTGTACAGGAACATCGCCTCCTCCATTTCCACTGCCTCCACCACTTTCTCCTCCTCCGTCCTCAACAACTTCCTTCACAACTTCGCCTGAATCCACTTCCATGGCCCTGGAACTCCAAATTCCTCCCAATTTCCTTAAATTCGAGCCTCTCAGACTGATTTTCGAGCCTCTTAAGTGCAATTCATGTCAATTTAACCTGTAGGAAGCCGCGCAGGTTCTTTTGTTTTGTTGTTCCTCAAACCTTCATGACTCGAACCCGCGTTGATCACTGCTAAAGCCTCACGGACGGCTCTGAAAATTACCGGGGATTGAGTCGAGTTTATCCTGGCTGGACGCCAGCGCAGCACATTAACAATTAGTTATAAGAGAATTTACAATTTTCGATTCACCATTTACTGCGCGGAGGCACATGCAGAATAAAAGGGAGGTTCGTTCTCCTTTTCCGGCTCCAGAATACCTTTGGACAGGTTTAACCGCCCCGGTTAAAGTTTGACCCCGGTAGTCAAAGGCCCGAGCAGTAACGAACCGGATGTGCCGGCCGTTCGTTGATTGGTTAGTTAAAAATTTTAATAAATAATATGCGGAACATTGCAATTAATTTTCAATTTTAACCTACCACTTAAAATTCCTAGAATTTAAAATATAAATAATGTCTTCCAGACTACCATGCAGAATTTTAGGTAGCAATAAATAAAGATAACGATGATTTTTAGGTTTTATAGTAAACAATATGTCCCACTCACAAGAACTCTTCCCCCTAAATATTATCTCAAATTTTGGACTTACATGAAAATTTGGACCCAAAACTAACACCTTTTGAGTCATTGATTTTGAATTGTTCTTATAGGATATCGTAGTAGTAAAGTTTTGGGTTTTTATTAGGGAGATCTAAGTTTAAACCATAGTTTTGAGATTCTCATTTGGGATGATAATGATATAGTTTTGAGATTCTCACTTGGAAGACCCAAGTTCAAACCATAGTAGGACAATTGGTATAGATCCAAGTTCTCATTTAAGAGATTCAAGTTCAACCCATAATGAGACATCATAAACCATAATAGGAAATTATTGTGGTATAATTTTGGAGTTATTGGTATCTTTTGAAAGATTCAAGTTCAAACCACAGAAAACCCAAATTTAACCTATAGTGGGTTCTCATTTGAGAGATCCTAGTTCAAACCACCAAAAACCCAAGTTTAACCCATAGTAAGACATCACAAACCATAATAGGACATCATAATGGTATAGTTTTGGAGTTCTCATTTGAAAGATCCAAGTTCAAACCATGGAAAACTCAAATTTAACCTATAGTAAGACATCTTAGTGGTATAGCTTTGGGGTTCTCATTTGGGAGACCCAGTAGGGCATCATAGTGGTTTAGTTTTGGAAACCCAAATTCAAACCATAATGGATCTATGTAAACCAAACAAGAGGCATTAAAGATATTGCACATGCTCATTGTTTGACTAGCTTATAAACTTGTCTTTTCATAATATTTAATGAAAGTAACTTTTTTAAAGAAAAGTAAAGTCCAGTGGATGGCACATTTAAAGCCACACTCATTGGGGTTTAACAAAAGAGGCTTCCTTCTTTAAGATAGTAAACCTTTTTATATTTGATGTTAATGTGAGAAATCCCTACCACCGACGCTCAAGGTTGGACATCTCCTTCTCAACCATGACCTCTGATAAGGGTGAGAGTTTAGTTTGTCAATAGGTACCAAACACATAGCCATACACACCCACCTTCTCACACATTCGTCCACGTCACAATTTGAACTTCCACCTTCTCACACACTCGTCCATATCGCAATTTGAACTTTGGACCTCTCAATAGGTACCAAACACATAGCCATACACACCCACCTTCTCACACATTCGTCCACGTCACAATTTGAACTTCCACCTTCTCACACACTCGTCCATATCACAATTTGAACTTTGGACCTCTCGAGTCAAAGTTCGAAGTGTTGTTCCCCAGGACTAAATTGAACTTAGTGTAAGAAACCTACACTCATCCATGTCGCAATTTAAACTTTGAACCTCCCGATGAAGAGCCAAAGCTTGAACTATTGCGTTGTTTCCCAGGACTAAATTGAAGTTGAAGTTAGAGTGAAAAATCCCTACAACCCTAGGACTAAATTGAGGTTAGTGTGAGAAACCCCTACGACCAATGCTTAGGGTTGGGCATCTCCATCCCAACCATGACCTCTGATAAGGTTGAGAGTTGAGCTTAGCCCATGTTGTAGTTTGAACTTTAGACCTCCCGAAGAAGAGCCAAAGCTTAAGCTTTGAACTGTTGCGTTGTTTTCCAGGACTATATTGAAGCTGAAGTTTGTGTGAGAAACCCCTACAACCTTAGGACTAAATTGAGGTTAGTGTGAGAAACCCCTATGACCAATGCTCAGGGTTGGGCATCTTCATCCCAACCATGACCTCTGATAAGGCTGAGAGTTGAACTTATTAATAGGACCAAATACACAGTCACACACACTCACCCCCTCACACACTCCCCCACATCGCGATTTGAACCTTGGACCTCTCGAAGAAGAACCAAAGTCCAAACCGTTGTGTTGTCCCCCATGACAAATAAACCTTATTTTTAATATAATTAATAATCATTTTAGTTTCTTTAGGTACATATGGGAGTTGGTTACAACCACACAATTTTTACTGATTGACAAATAGATGGTTCAAACCACATGGGTTGCTCCCAACAAGCCAATTCATCTCCTGGCATGAGAGGGAGACCATGTTCACATTTTAACTAATTGACAAGCGGAGGGTTCAAATCACATGGGTTGCTCCCAACAAGCCTATTCAGGTCGTTGTTGATCTAGCATGAGAGGGATACCATGTTCACTTGAGGTTCATACCATCATCATCGATCTAATGCACACTCAGACTACTACCTTTGCAATTTAACACCTCCAAAATTTGAATTTAAATCTCTTCTTAATAAATACATAGCCAAAAAACACTTACCAATCCTTTTAACTTTTGAAGATTACTATTTTAATTAAGTTTTTTTAAGTTCAGATACTCCACGTGAGAAGAAACTTGTGTTATATTATTTTGTTAGGGGTATATATATTTTACCTTTCTTTCGAATTGCATAGTATATTTACTTCTCTTAAGAATAAGCTGATGACAATATGGGGTTTTTAATTTGTAAAGTATTTGAAGTTTGAATATTGGGGTGGAGTGGCTTTTGGTTGATCACAATATGGGTATTTTTTAATTTTTAAAGTATTTGAAGTTTGAGTTTTGGGGTTGAGCGACTTTTGTTTGGTTTTAAGGATTTTGAATCTCAATAATTCGAAAAGGACTTTGAATTGTTTTTATAGAACATGGTAGAGGTATAATTTTGGGGTTTTCTTCTAGAGACCCAAATTCAACCGATAGAAATGTGTATAAATGTGTTTGAAAAAAAAACTTTAAACTCAAATTAGAGTCATTAAAGATATTACACATCTCCATTGAATTGCTTATAAACTTATATTTTTCATAACATTTAATGAAAGTAAATATTCTTTTTTAAAAGCAAGGTGAAATACAATAAATGACACAACTGGGCATGCATTGGAATGCTTCCCTCCTTCGAATCAAACTAAAGTAGTAAACCTTATTTTGAGTATAATTATGAACCATTTTAGTTAAGTTCTAAGGTTTCTATACTCCCCAAATTCATTATATTTTGTTAGGGGTATATATATTTTACCTTTTTTTTGAATTTGAAGTTTAGACTCTTAAAAGTCATTATACCTTTAATTATTAAATTCATTTAAATTATATAAAAGAAGAGGTATTAAAGTGAAACGAAATTCTGACATAGGAATATACCACTAGAAATTGTATAGTATATTTACTTTTGTTTAGGATAAGTTGATCATAATATTAATTTTTTAATTTATAAAGTACTTGAATTTTGAATTTTCGATGAAGTGACTTTTAGTGTATTTGAAATGAAATGAAACGAAAGATTTTAATTACGTCCACGAGACCCAAATATGGTCTATGGGACCTCAAATATGGAAGTACAATTACTCAAATCATATCATATGATCTTTAATATCTTTGAGAAGGTTGTTCCTTCTCCCGCTGATTTGTGTTAGCAATTCTCCAACTTTTTTTATTTTCTTGTCTTCAAATAAATCCGTAATAAACTCGTTCCTAAGTGTTTCTTTGTATTTGTCACGGATATCCGAAAAACTCGAGCATTTATAGATGAAGTGTTCCTCTGTCTCTCATCGCTCCTGTGCTGCATAGAGTACATATCCTTTCTTCCCATTGTTTTTTGGGCTTGTCCATCTCCCTGTTTCACATCTAAGCCTATGAGAGCTAGTCCTTATCTGAGCAATGAGTATTTTTTCCTCCCACTTGATTTTAGCGCCTATATACGCTTTTTCCTTGTGGTCATATGTTGGGTTAAAATTTGCAATATAATATTGTCTTTTCCTGCTTGTATTTTTCCACATTCCACTTATGAACTTTTCATTCACATAATTTTTTATGTCTTTGTTGACATTTGGGAATTCATTTATGTTGATTTCCCAACGTTTCATCCATTTCTGATTTTGTTTCATCCACGTATTCTTTAGCCTATGCAACTCTTCGTCCCTAGTTGCTCTAGGCCATCTATCATTTGTCATGTTTTCTGTTTTTTTCAAGTAACATAATGACTTGGTCATAGCAATTGCTTCTAAAGGGAACATTCGAGTTTCAGCTAGAATAATTTCATAAGGGGTTGTGGCCTTAATTTTGAGAAAGTTTGTGATTAGATATTTTTGAATCCTTTCTATTTGCCTCCATTTTGCATTTGTTGTGCCACTAGCCCACACCTCGCAACCATACAACAGAACCGGTGTAACAAGTAGGCCAAATAAGACCTTGGTGGTCTTCCAATCCCACAACTCGGCATTCCTACACTTGTTTTGAAGTGCATATAGTGCTCTCCAGCCACTTTGAGTTCTTTTCATCCTACATGTATTCCAATTAAGTTTGTCATGAAATTCTATGCCCAGGTATTTGTATTCTACTACTACATCAAGCGGTTCTCCTACAAACTGAAATTTGAGTTGTTGCTTCTTCTTTTTGCTGAAAAAATCATAATTTTTGTTTTGCTCGTGTTCACCTGCATCCCAACTTCTTTACAAAAGATTTCTAGAGCTTGAAGGTGATCTTCTAGATCTTTGGCTGTTTTGGCCACAAGAATTACATCATCTGCATATATGAGGAGTTTTACCACATATTTGGCTAAATGCACACCCTCTCCCCCAAATTTGTTTATCCATTCTTCTAACTTGTCAATGTACAACCCAAATAAGGTCGGAGATAGAGGGCAACCTTGTTTGACACCTATGTCACTACCAAAACATTCATATAACCCTTCCTGTGTTCTGATTCTAGCCTTTACATGCTCATATAGTCTGTGAACTATTGCCCTGTAGTGAATTGGAACCTCTAGCTCTTCCATTTTGCTCCATAATTTTTTCCTTGGCACTATGTCAAATGCCTTTTTGAAGTCTACAAAACAACAAAAAGCCTCCTCTTTTTGTCCCATATTTTTTCCACTATGTGTCTGAGCGTGATACGGTGATCAATAGTTGAGTGCTTGGGCCTAAAACCCGCTTGCCCCTTTGCTCTCTTTCCCTTTTCTTCTCGCCCATATGCTGATCCTACGCTCTATCATACTCCCAAACAACTTTGCAAAGAGAGGGTTGATCATGATAGTTCGATAGTTTGAGGGATTATTTACATCTCCACTTTTAAACAAAGGAATGGTCAAGCTAGTTGTCCACTCAATAGGGAAGCCATTTTGTATGACCTCATTGAAAATTTCTTTGATTTGCGGTGCCAAGATATCTACCCCCCATTTTATATGCTCTGCTTGAAGATTGTCTATGTCACGGGCTTTACCAGTTGCTAACTTTTTTATCCCTTGAATAATGTCTTCAATTGTGAAAAGTTCTTTCTTGACAATGATAGTAGGGGGTGTCTCTTGCTGGTTACTACGTTGATACAGTTGTTTTGAATACTCCAACCACTGATTAACTGTTATGTTATTTTCAGTTTGCATTTTTTTCACGCTTAGTTTCTTTTGAAAATTTCTTTGGTTCATGCTTCGCTAAATAAATCAATTATTTCCTCCTTGTTCTAGTGTATTCTTCTTTTTTTGCCCTTACCAGTTTCTCATATTGCACGTCCATTATTCTTATTATTATTTTAAAAAGGATTGTATTTGGGTCCCACACCTTTAACAAGTTACAAGTCACAACTCTATTCTTTAGAGTTTGAGATAAACTTAATTCTCATCTCAATCCATATCTTAAAGCTATATACATTCATACATACCTTCGTCATTTTCATAAAATGTTTGAATTTTTTTTTTTCTTTTTCTTTTTACATTTTCTTACAACTACCTTCACAATATCAACACTTCACCTCTACTATTTATGCAGTGCATTTTAGTAAAGTAATATTTTCAAAAAATCTTATTATCATAATCTACTTTATAAGATCTGGATTGCTAGTTTCCTTCTTGAAACATAAATGCAACCACAAAATTGTAATAAATAATTTATATGAAAACACATTAATTAATGTTACAAAAAAAAACAAATATTACCAATGAAAATTATTTAAATAAATCTTAATCATTATTTGATACATGCAACATATGTTCATTGCTTTGACTTGCTTGTAAACTTATATCTTTCGTATCATTTAAGAAAAGTAAAAAAAATATTAAAGCAAGGCAAAATACAATGGGTGGTTCTTTTGTCATTCAAAGCATATGGAGGTCTTGGGAGAAAATTGAGCCTTTGGTTGTGTTGGTTAGGGGATGAGCATCCGAAAGGTGCTTTTATTTCCACTTATAATATTTGGTGGTCATCTTTTATTACTTTTGCAAGGTTTCCATATTGCTTCTATGTAATGGATTCATGCTTAGCGGTTCTTTAGAAAAGGGATTTCAACATTGACAGTTTTTTTTCAAGATATTCCAGATCCCATGGGATGATTTCAGGAGATTGTTTGGTCTACGGCCAGATGATAGGAATGTTGAGATGATTTCAGGAGATTGTTTGGTCTGCGGTCAGATGATAAGAATACTTATGACACTATTTTGGATTTGTATCCCTTTTTCTCTTTGGTCCATGATCTGTATACATTCTCAAAAGCCTTTGTGGTATGACTGGGGATGGTTTAAGAAAACCTCGCTTCTTACTTACAAACCTAAGTTAGGGTATATTTGTCTTACTCTCAATGTCCTTATGGTTCAAAGACTCAATGAGCGTTGGAATCTTCTTTCCACTCAGACTTGTTGGAGTCTAAGATTTAAAATGGCTTTGGTAGAATATAGTGAATCCAAACACATTGTCTTTTCCTAGAGCTTATTATCCTATGGTCTTCCTCTTGGACAAAGAATAAAATACCTTGGAATAGAGAATCCTTCCTACCATTTTTGCGGTGCTCCAGAGGATCCCTTTCATCTTTTTTGGCAGTGCAGGAAAGCTCGAATGTCCTGGGATTGGCTTGAGTCCTTCTTTCGGCTTCATATGGCTAGTTCATTCACCTGGTATCATGCTTTACTTGGCAACCCACCAAATCTTTCCTTGCCCTTGTTAGAAGTGTGGAACATTCTTCGCATCAATGTGCTCTTTCATATTTGGAAAACTCTTAACAGAGTTCTCTTTCCTCAGCAACATAGTTTAGATGAATTTTCAATTGTTGATAAATACACAATTTATTCTAATTTTTGGTTCCAGATTTCAGTTCAAGTGGAGAAAGTTCTTATGGGGGTGGAGCATCTTCGCACTCTTATGCAACACTAGGGTAATGTCCCATGTACGGTCAATTGAATGCCTTCTATAGAGCCTTATTGATCTTGCGAAGTTTTTCGATTGTGCTCTCGTCGGTGACTTCCCTCTTGATATGCAAAAAGATATTGGTCTCAGTCGTCTCCTATTCATCGACCCCAAGGCAATATTGGCAATAGTACATCTCATCATGACAGTGGTTGGGAGGTTCACCAGGTGGAGCCATACCCAATTATTGGTTGAGGAGATCCCATTCCCACATGCCTAGCCACTTCAACTAATGTGGTGGGTTGGGGTGTATGTGATGGTATTGATGGCTTTGGTACAAGTGATAATGTTTGCATGCTCGGGGAGGATAGGTGGCTCATTTCCATTCCTTCTAATACCGATTGGCAACATAGAGAGATATTCACCTCGTGAGCATACCCCCATGATTGACATGATTTAATGCATACTTTTTGGTATTGTGGTTGGTGATGGGTTTAACCCATTATCGGTTAGCAACATATGAAATGTGAGGGACACATTCACCTCGTGAGCATACCCCCATGATTGACATGATTTAATACATACTTTTTGGTGTTGTGATTGGTAACGTGTTTAATCCTATTTTTGTTGTTTTGAGTAACCACTTCCTAACTCATTTTTTTTTGTTATTAAAACTTATATTTTTAAATTAATTAAAATTTAAGCCTTTACATTAAAAAAAAAAATACAATATAAAAAATATAATAGGTGACACAACTAACTCCAACTGAAACCATACTCCCTACAACATAACAAGAAAGGCTTCCCTTCTCATAATTCAAATTAAAATAATAAATCTTATTTTTAATATAATTATTAACCGTTTTAATTAATTTTTAAAATCCCTATGCTTTCCAAATTCATTACACAGAGAAAATTGTGTTATACTATTTTTTTAGGGGTATATATTATACTTTATATCACCCAAATTCATTATGCATAAGGAGGAACTTGTGTTATAATATTTTGTTAGGGGAAAGTAGGTTTTAGGCCCAAGCACTCAACTATTAATCATTGTATCACGCTCAGACACATAGTGGAAAAAATATGGGACAAAAAAGAGGAGGCTTTTTGTTGTTTTGTAGACTTTAAAAAGGCATTTGACACAGTGCCAAGGAAAAAATTATGGAGCAAAATGGAATAGCTAGAGGTTCCAATTCACTATAGGGCAATAGTTCACAGACTATATGAGCATGTAAAGACTAGAATCAGAACACAAGAAGGGTTATCTGAATGTTTTGGTAGTGACATAGGTGTCAAACAAGGTTGCCCTCTATCTCTGACCTTATTTGGGTTGTACATTGACAAGTTAGAAGAATGGATGAACAAATTTGGGGGAGAGGGTGTGCATTTAGCCAAATATGTGGTAAAACTCCTCATATATGCAGATGATGTAATTCTTGTGGCCAAAACAACCAAAGATCTAGAAGATCACCTTCAAGCTCTAGAACTCTTTTGTAAAGAAGTTGGGATGCAGGTGAACACGAGCAAAACAAAAATTATGATTTTTCAACAAAAAATAAAAAGCAACAACTCGAATTTTAGTTTGCAGGAGAACCACTTGATGTAGTAGTAGAATACAAATACCTGGGCAAAGACTTTCATGACAAACTCAATTGGAATACATGTAGTATGAAAAGAACTCAAAGTGGTTTGAGAGCACTATATGCACTTCAAAACAGGTGTAGGAATGTCGAGTTGTGGGACTGGAAGACCACCAAGGTCTTATTTGGCCTACTTGTTACACCGGTTATGTTGTATGGTTGCGGTTATGTTGTATGGTTGCGAGGTGTGGGCTAGTGGCACAACAAATGCAAAATGGAGGCAAATAGAAAGGATTCAAAAATATCTAATCACAAATTTTCTCAAAATTAAGGCCACAACCCCTTATGAAATTATTATAGCTGAAACTGAAATGTTCCCTTTAGAAGCAATTGCTATGACCAAGCTATTATGTTACTTGAAAAAAAACAGAAAACATGACATATGATAGATGGTCTAGGGCAGCTAGGGACGAAGAATTGCATAGGCGAAAGAATACATGGACGAAACAAAATAAAAAATGGATGAAACACTGGGAAATCAACATAAATGAATTCCCAAATGTCAACAAAGACATAAAAAATTATGTGAATGAAAAGTTCAGAAGTAAAATGTGGAAAAATGCAAGCACGAAAAGACAATATTATATTGCAAATTTTAACCCAACGTATGACCACAAGGAAAAAGCGTATATAGGCGTTGAAATCAAGTGGAAGGAAAAAATACTCATTGCTCAGATAAGTACTAGCTCTCACAGGCTTAGATGTGAAACAGGGAGATGGACAACGCCCAAAAAACAATGAGAAGAAAGGATATGTACTCTATGCAGCACAGAGGCAATAGAGACAGAAGAACACTTTATCTATAAATGCTCGATTTTTTCAAATATCCATGACAAATACAAAAAAACACTTGGGAACGGGTTTATGGCAGATTTATTTGAAGACAGTAAAATAAAAAAAGTTGGAGAATTGCTAACACAAATCAACAGGAGAAGGAACAACCTTCTCAAAAATATTAAAAATCATATAATTTGAGTAATTGTACTTCCATATTTGAAATCCCATAAACCATATTTAAGTCTCGTGCGGACGTAATTGAAATTGGTCTTTCTTTCTTTCATTCATATATTTTACCTTTATGCTACCCAAATTCATTAAGGGTAAAGAGGAGCTTGCGTTATAATATTTTGGTAGGGGAATATACATGTTATGAAGTTTAAACTTTTAAAATTCACTAAACCTTCATCGTTAAATCCATTCAAATTGATAGTATGTTCACCTATCTTAAGATAAGTTGTCACAAAATTGGTTTATTAATCTATAAAGTACTTTGAATTATTGCATAGTACGTTCACGAGAAGTTGGTCACAAAATTAGTTTATTAATTTATAATGTATTTGAAGTTTGAGTGGATTGATTTTTGTTTGCTTTTTTTTTAGCCTTCACACCTCAAGGTATTATTATAATATTTTTTTAATATGTAATAATTTAATTAATTAATATTTTTTATTGGAACTAACAATTATATTAAATTAAAAATAAAAGATGTTATAATAAAAGGAGTTGGAAAAATCATAGCTCGGGGCGCAAGGTCATCCAAACAATCAACATTGTAAAACTCAAGGCCAATAAAAATAAATAAATAATATTTTAATTTTTTTAGTATTTTTTTATTATAAATAATTGTAATTAAAAAATTGTTTTTTTATACATAGGAAAGTTGGTTACATCCACACTATTTTTAGTAACTACTAAGTGGAGGGTTCAAACCATAAGGGTTGCTCCCAACAAACTTATACCACCTTGTTATTGTTGACCCAACATGAAGGGGACTACTAGTCGTTCGGAATTCGTACTATCATCATCAATTTGACGCACACTCATAGGATTGAGATCAGACTACTACCTTTGCAACAGACACGTCCTCGAGGTTTGAACCTAGGTCTCTTCTTGGTAAGTGTTGGCCAAATAGACAACTACCAATCCACTTAGTCCTTAGGGGCTTAAAATTAATTGTAATTTGGTATAATATATAATAGACTCAATTTTTGGTCAAAAATTTTTGTTATTCAATGTATTATATTTTGTATGTCTAAATTTGATAGGCGTTGTGGTATTTTTGTATTTTTTCCCTTAATATTTTTTGCTTCTTCTTTTACTAGTTTGCCTCTACTTTTGCTTTTGCTTTCATGGTTTGTCCATTAATTTAAGAGAGGAAAGCAAGTCGAGAAATAAATCTCTTTGATTTTGGCAAGGGTTTTTTCTTTTGGATCAGATTAGGGTTTTGGGCACCTATGAAGCTTTGTTATGGTGATGGTAGAGGGGGGATCCCTCCTCCCATAAATCCTTATTCTAAGATATATATTTTTTGTATTTGGATAGTGTGAGAAATCCCTACGACCAACGTTTAGAGTTGAGCATTCCCATCACAGTCATGACCCCTCATAAGGTCGAGAACTAAGCTTATCAATAGGGGATTAACACACCCACACACACACATCATAGTTTGAACCTTGGACCTTACAAAGAAGAGCCAACGCCCAAATCGTTGCATCATCCCCCTTGATACTCCTAAGATGTTATCATGATATATTCAAGAAAGCTAACCATGGTTTATTTTCCTTGTTCTTGCTACCTCCTTTGTTTGACTAGTCAAATTGAAAAATATGATCAAAGCTCTAAAGGCAAGGAGGCCACAACATCCCCAACCAAGTAACAAAGGCTCATTTGTTCCTAAGTTGGGTTATACTCCAATGATGGAGATCCCTCTGGATTATATTCAAAGCTCGATCCTCATCCTAACTAAAACAATCATGGCTTGCATATTTATGGGTATTTGGTCTAGCCCATCAACCATTCAAAGATGAATCACTTCTTCTTTGGATCTAAAATTTTTAGTTATGAATTCATGATGGTGATAAAGGATATTTTATAGTTATTTTCTCCTTCGCAAAGGAAAGAGATGCAATATTTGAAGGAGAGGCCTAGTTCCTTGGATCAATACTAATGAGGATAACAATGGACTTTAGGCTAATTTTTAAACCTAAACTATTATTTGCATTGTATCCACATGAAGCATTTCTTGCTCATGTTTGTTTATGGCTTGTTAGTTTGTTAGGGTGCATTAGATTTTTTGTTGAGATTATTTTTATCTCTTGTAGGTTGTTGGTTGCACCCCATGTCGATTATAGGTTGTTGTCCTTGCATAGTAGTTGATTGCAGTTTGTTGTAACCCCTATAATCTCTTTGATTCTATTTTATACTATTTAAACACTATGTATAATGCAATATTTAGCTTCATTATTGATTCTCACATCATTGGTATCAGAGTTGCAGGAGGGCTAGTAAGAAGCTGTGGGAAAATTGTTGACTTCATTTGCTGCTTAGGTGCTTAGTTTTGGGTAAATTTTTACTAAAGCACATGTTTCATGGCTAGGTGTTGTGTTGGTTTTGATTTAGGTCAACTAGTAGTATAATGTTTGAAGCTTCACGATGCAGGAGGGTTTTCAGTTGCCACTACACCAAGTACCCCTAAGAAAACCCTTAGAGGGTAGAAAAAACTCCATTGGCATCACCTTGAGTTGGTTGGTCATGCTCTTTGGTCTCATGAATGCTCTTGCAAGCTTCATGAGGTTGATGAACAAAATCTAGAACATTACAATGCAAATTGCTCCTAGTGATGTCCTGTCAAGTTGGATCTTAGATATGGAGACTGGGTTCTTTTATTCAAAAACTTCTGCCAACAAACAGGTCCATTCGCTAAACTTAAGCTCACGAGTTTGGTAAAACTCTTGATCATGGAGAGGAAACAAAGCAAAAATCTAATCAAGAAATTAAGTGACCTCATTGAAGCTTCAAAGAATACCTTCTATCCTCTTAATTGCCAAAATGATCTCAAAATTAAGTGGTATAGACTAAGACAAAATCACAACATGTCTATCCAAGACTATATCTTTTATTTTAACAGGTTAAGGATTGTTCTAGGAGTGGCGGATCCAAAAAAAGCACTAATCACCAAATTTTCTAGTGGTTTGCAAGAATATGTATTTAGGGAGTTGAAATTCACTCCCTTGGCTACTTTGGATGTTGCATTTAATCATGCACTTTTAGCAGAGGAGAAAGTTGATGCACATTCCAAACCTTGATCTTCTTCACAAGAAAACACTTCCAAGGGAATGAGTCAACATCAACAATATCAAAAGGTGAAGAAATTCTCTCCCCATTCTTTCTCTTCTACTCATCCCTTTTCATACAATTCTCATTCTTCATGTTCTTATTATAAAAAATTTCACCTTTGTATTGTGATTTTTGTAGGAAACTTGGACATAGCAAGACCAAATGCTATAAACAAAGGAACTTGAAAAAGAGATCCCTAATTATAAAGTCTACAGATGAGGACCCAAAAAATGGTCCCATTGTGACTATCAGGAAAGAAGATGCATATCCAAAATTTAAGGGTAGACTAAACAAAGTAATCCTTATGTCTCATATTTATTTAAAAGGTGGACATGATAAATTGTTCATCACTAGAGCTCGCCTAACACATGATTTTTTTGTCAATTGTATAATCAACAACAACTCATAGAAATATTTAATTACGAGCTTCGTTGTTAACAAATTGAAACTTCCTTTGAGACCACATCCTCACTTGTATGCACTTGGGTGGAAGGATAATGGGTCAACTTCCAACATCACACACACATGCATTGTGTCCTTTTCTTTTGGTAGTAAATTTGTGGATAAGGTGACATGTGATGTAACAAATATGGATTATTGTGGTTTGTTGCTTGGGAAACCCTATCAATACAATAGGAAAGCTACATATAATGCCTATGAAAACACATACACCTTGCAATTGCATAATAAATCATACTTTGTGGAATGCACTAAACCAACCACAAATTTAGTTCTAAGTTGCAGATAAACATGTAAGGCAGTTAATCAAGCACAAGAATTGACCCTCATCTTCATTAGGCCAACAGATACCAAAGATCAAGCACCGCTTAAGAATCACAACAAGCAATATTCACTTCACAAAATTCTACAATCATATGATCATGTGTTCAAAGAACCCACCACTCTAGCTCTTAAGAAGGATATTAAGTACAACATAGAAATCATTCTATGTGCCTCTCTCCCAAATGCACCTATGTATAGACAGTCAACCCTACAGATCGATGAAATCAAGAGACAACTTCACGATTTATTAAAAAAGGGTTTATTAAACCAAACATTTCTTGTGCATCTCTCATCCTTTTGGTGCTCAAGAAAGATGGTTCTTGCAGACTGTGTATTGATTTTTGTGCTTTGAACAAGTTACCATAAAAAAATATATCCTCTTCTAAGTATTGATGACTTGTTGGACCAATTATGGGAAGCAAAGTTTTTATCAAAAAATAACCTCAAGAATGGATACCATCAGGTTTAGGTTCAACCAAAGTTTACTTGGAATACAACATTCAAGACTAAGTTTAGGTTTTTTGAATGGTTGGTCATGCCTTTTGGTCTCATGAATGCTCTTGCAAGCTTCATGAGGTTGATGAAAAAATTGTTAAGGGATAGCTTGGATAATTTTGTTATCATATATTTGAGTAACATACTTGGAAGGAACATCTAGAACACCTAGATCAAGTTCTCAACACCCTTAACAAGAACCAAATTTACACCAACCTTTCAAATGTTTATTTGCTCAAACCTACATCTCCTATATTGGTTTTATTATAAATCTACAAGATGTCCATGTAGATCTTGCTAAGGTAGAAGTCTTTCAACATTGACCAACTCCTTCTACAGTCATTAACATTAGGAGCTTCCTTGGACTTGCAAAATTTTATTGCAAAGTTCATTCTTGACTACTCTACCATAGCAACACCTTTGCATCACTTCACTTAAACCAAAATAGAGTTTCATTGGACAAAGGACCATTCTCGTGCTTTTGATTCATTAAAACACAAATTGTGCACTACTCCTATCCTTGTACTTCCAGACCTCTCTCAATCTTTTGAGATAGAGATAGATGCATCATAGTTTGCACTTGGAGCGGTGTTGAAGCAAAATGATCATCCTATGGCATATCACTTAGAGATATGTTCAACTGCTAAGAGAAACTACTCCACATACGATAAAGAGTTGTATGCTTTGGTGCAAGTAATCAAGTACCAAAGGCATTACCTTTTAAGTAAGGAAACACTTATCCACACAAATAATATACCTCTAAAGTTTTTATAATCCCAAAACAAGATTGAAGAAGCTAGGTATTTGAAATGGGTCACATACTTACAACATTTGGTGATCAAATATAAGAAGGGATCAAGCAACATAGTGGTAGATTGTTTGAGTCATCCACCAACAACTCAAGCCTTGACAATTGTGACCACCTCACATGTTGGATTCTAGACTTGGCCTACACTATATGCTCTTGATCCTGACTTTGGAAAATTTTATCATCATCTTGTACACCCTTCCTCCTCAAACCTAAGTCCTTTTTAGGATTTTCACATGAAGGATGGACTTTTGTATAAGTTGGATAAGCTTTGTGTACCACAAGAGCATAGGGTTTCTCTCCTCAAAGAAGCCCATTCGACACTTTATGGAGGATATTTTAGGAAATATAAAATACTTCACCTATAGTGGTTCTTCTACCAGCCTCACATGTAGAGGGATGTGCTACAACTTTTGAGACAATGTGTTATTTGTTGTCGCTCCAAATCAACAAATAGAAAATTTGGCCTAAGTGTTCCTTTGTTCGTTTATTGTCCTTGGGAAAGCATCTCAATGGACTTGGTGAGTGGTTTCTCCATGACAGTTTGGAAACATGACTATGTATTTGTGATTGTGGATCGGTTTAGCACAATGGCTAAGTTCATTCCTTGCAGAAAGACCAGCACTACACCAAACTTAACACAAATTTTCTTTGAGATAGTATGACACTCCTTTGGTCTACCAACCAACATTATTTCTAACAAGAATCCATGGTTTGTGGGACATTTTTAGATATCCTTGTGGAAGATTTTGGGAGTTTCTTGTAACTTCTCCATGAATTTCCATCCACAATCAAATGGAAAAACTGAAGTGGTGAATGTAATATCCCTTTCCAGGCTTATATTTTGTGAGAATGCTCTTAGAGGATGTTGGGGTTTCACCAGATGGTTGTATGCCTTTGGATGCTAGTTTTTGGGGGACATTGTGAGATTTGAGGGAGGACTTACTATTTATAGTAAGTCGATGATTCAGGTTTTTGGCCGAATTTACTGCAGAATGTTGTTCTTCGTCGAATTGGGTATCCAGATATATCTTCAGTTGATTGACTAGATTCATTTGGTTATCAGTGCAAGGAACTTACTATTTTTAGTAAGTTGATTTGGCGGAGCGAAAGTCCTACGAGTGGCTAGTTTGGCCAAATGGGTCCTCATTTCTATCTTCGGATGTGAGTTTGGATGAGCGGTCATGGAGTTTTTAATCGTCGAAGTTATAATTATTATAAAGTCATTAAATTATTATATTATTCTCCTAAGTATGACTTTATAATTTGTTAGGGAGCTTATGAGTACTCATTTTGAAGGAAATAATGTATATTTTTAATGCCTAGCTTGGACGCCACTTTGGGAGATTATAATATGATTAAGTGATATTGTGGAGTTAAGTCATTATATGTGCTCATTAGTAAATGAATTATTGACATAAAGCAAGTAAAAAAGAAAGAAGTTTGATCCCACATTCTACCCACATTGGGTCGACCAACTCGAGGAAATAATAAATAGAGGTTGTGAGAGCATTTGAAGACATCTTTGGTTATTACATTTCATGTTTGGAGAAATGAGCTTGCTTGCAGCAGAGTTTGCAGGAAGATATCTAGCTTGTTTGTGACGAAAAACCACAAGCAAGGGCAAATTTGGCTTGTTTGGAGACGAAACCCTCCAACAGGAACATCACTTTTGGGATTGCAAGATATCCTTGGAGTGATTGTGGCATTTTCGTGACGGGGAATGATTTGAGCTTCAAAGTGGCAGGTTGTTGATGAGTTTTGGGGTGCGCTTGGTACCATTTTTAGAGTTACTTCAGATTGTAGATGTTTCCAGTGAGGCCAAACCATTAGAGGCTATTTTGAATTAGATTGCTTGGGTTTTGAAGAAGCTTGTATTGCTGATTATTCATAGTTTATCAGCTTATCAGTCGTACACTTTAGCAGTTTGTAAGGGATCTATGTCATTTGTGAAGGTTTTTAACAGGTCGTACTAGTTGCAATGAAGGACGTGCACTTATTGAGGCCAAACACCTCCTATTTGGAGTATTCATTGTGTTGTGTGAGGTCTTCTCTTTGTTGGACAACCAAACAACAATTAGAATGCTGGAGAAATTATATTATAAGCATATTTAATGAATATATAAGTTTGATGTTGCTGGTGTTAAATTCCAGAGTTATATCAGGCCTTTAGATCTTCGGGTACACTTGTCCTTGTACAATTTCCTTTATTGGGTTTGCTCAATATCATTAGAAGAAGTTTGTGCTTCAATTTCGTAGTCATTGGAGGAGTAGTTTTTAGGATACAAGCATTTCTAGTTTGCTACTATTTTTATTTCTAGAATTTGTATTATTGCAAAAAGTATAAAAAAAATCATATTTGCATAAATCACGTGATATCAAAACAATCAGCAAACAAGACATTCAAGTTTTTAGTTTGGAACCCAAGATCGGAACCTGGCTCTTTGGGTGGCAAATTTATTTACCTTCGAAAGGGGTAGGACATTAGAGTGGTATCAGAGCCTAGGCTCTATCCTGCTAGCCTGTTCAGGGTTCACATTAGGGCTTATCAATTTTGCAAAATTTGTAGGTCTTCTTTAGATAATGGTTTGAGGTTTTCAGTAAAATTTGTTTGAATGATTCAATTTCAGAGATTTCTTTAGGGTTTGAATTGGTTGAATGAGGAAATACCTACATTATAATTCTAGACTTTACTGTATGATGAGAATATCATATATTAGGCCATCCATAGCCTATACTGGAAGATGAGTAGGGATAACACTCAGGGTCGAACTTCATATTTTTAATTATCAGATTATCGATTAAATATTATTTTGGTTGCTTCATACCAATCACTGACATTTGGAGTTCTTTTATATTACCTTGGAATTTATTAATCATTGTGTTCTTATTTTTGTTGGCTAAATTTGCTAGAACGAAGCGTGATATCCCAGAAAGGTATGTTAGTCTGGGATATAATCGTTGACTTTAACATCAGTTTTAATATACCCAGATCGTAGCCTTTTGTTCAAGGCAATTTATTTTAAACCTGGCGTAATCTTTGGGGAGTTAATCGACCCCTATACAATTTGGCATCCTCCTAATTTGGGCAACTTCATTGTTGAGATTCTTAAAATCTAGAATCATGGTGATTAAGGGCGACTAGAGTGAAGTTGTACCTTGCAGGGGCAACTACAAACTCACAGGTTGATTTAATATTGATCGCAGGTGCTCATTTTATACCTTCAACATTTTATTTATGATGTTTTTGTAACTTGGTTGGAATCGTGGGTAATACATTTTGTTTGTATATGGACCGTTGGAGAGAATTCAAGGTAATTGCATGAATAAATTAGTGACTGCTATCATTTAATGAGACCCAACAATCTTCAGTAAGGAGGATGATGGGTTGTCTTGGGCAAATTGACTTCTGCATTCTTTTTGGAGAAGCCAAGTCTTTATGAACATGTTTAATTAAGAGAACAAAAATAAGCAGTTGTAGTATCGTGGGTTTCACAGTTACAGTAGTGCGTTGGTAATGGCTACCATTCAGAAGCTTATGATAGAGCTGATGTAAAGGTTTCAAGATCAGGATACAAATTTTACAACACTATTAGAACGTCATCCTAAGTGGTTGAAGCCACCATTAGTAATTGAAACTAAAAAGGATGAGCTTGTTGTCCCAGCAAGAATTGACAAAGGGAAACAAAAGTTGGTGGGTAAAGTAGTAGCTTCGAAATTTTCACAGGATATAAGACCTCCTCACATAAGCAAAAATCAGTTAAGGAGAGAACGGTGATGTTTCTATTGCAGAAAGGATTGGACATTAGGTCATGTTTGTGAAACTAACTGTGATAGTAATTTGTTGCAACCATCTATGATTCAGGACAACGAAACAATTGAATGGATAATTGATGCTTCATCTCAGGAGGTAAAAAATATAGTGACTCAAAATGATTTAAGTAGTGATGAGTTGCTAGAAGATAGTTTATCACATGACGAACGCATATCAGAGTTTTAGGATGACTCGGTCAAGGAGCAACTTGATGATGAGGCAGTAGTTGTGGATTTACATGTAGAACAATCCATTGATAGTTATAGCAGGTTGAGTAACCATTCTAATGACCATTACAATGTTCCTGAAGATCCTAGGTATGATGAATTGGAATTTTATGATGATTCTTCTTTGAGTTCAAATATAAAGAGGATCAATAGGTTTGTTGGATGGTGAACCAGATAACCCACAGGTCCCAAGATTGGAGAGTGGAGATGAATTTACTTTTGATCATGGTGTTGATTTCGATGAAGATGAAGTTAATTCATATTGCGGATCCACTTCAGGAGAAGTATACAATAGAGGTGTGGACCAGGAGTTAGCTAATTTCAAAACAATAGTTGTTGATGACTCTTGGGATGAGAATGAATCAGACCTAACTTCAGTTTATGTAGTTGGGGAATGTAGTGTTAAGAGGGATAATACTTTTTATCATCATGCTAAGTATAACAAATCAAAAAAATTCTTGTGTGCTGTTGATTGTGATTTAGAACCAGAAGCAAAGCAAACTTGGAAGGATAAATTGCAGGTTACTGATGAAAAAATTGTTAAGACTTTATCTTTTTTGATAGCACACATCAATTTGTGGAGTATCTCTTGTGGACAAGCCAACTCAGGGATAGACATGAGGGGTTGATAGATGGTTCCTCTATTACTAGTGCACAAACAATCAAAATGCAAACTGTTAAGCAAGCTTTGGAAGTGATAAAATCTTATTATATACAGTTGTTGGCAGATAGGGACTTGACTATCCAAAAAATCAGAGAGAGAGAGAGAGATTCATTTATGAGCTTAGCTTGGAGCTAAGTTTAGCTCATCTCTCTCTTGACCAAGCAGGAATTTCATCACCTGTCATGACTACTTCAAAGAGTGCAGAACATGATACAAAGGGAACAATAATCCAACCGTTGATCGAAGAGGTTCATAAGATCGAATGTGATGAAGAGTTGCATAGTAACAACAGTGAGGGTGATGCAACTTTTGAAGTTGATCAAACGTCTCCCGATTCATGCATAATGGATGGTGAGGGTGATTCTTCTGATTTTCCCATAGATCTTGTTGGAGAAGTGCACATGGATTGCATTGGGAGGTATGCTCACCATTTCTATTTTAGTTCACATATAGAGAAATTATTCATGACATATTCAAATGAGAAGAAGAGTTGCGATACAAATTTTTTTGTATCCCATTGGCATGAGACAATCTCTTCTTCAGATGCATAATCATTTCTCTGTTGGTTCCCTAGCATATCAGATCCTGATGAGTTTTAGATTGGGCTACAAAATAGTTCAGTTGTAATAAGTGTGGCACAACATAAGCTTCTAGTTGTGAGGAATGACAGGTTACCAGCTTGGCTATGGGACCCGGGTATTGGTTTGCATTTTGGGTTACTTCATCAGCTAGTGCAGTTTGATTGGGTCAGTTTTGACAGGGTTGAGCAACAAATTTACAGTGAGTCATTCTATAGTTTCATTTGGGATCCCGACATATAGATAGTATGGATGGAAGTTCTTTCAGGAAGCTGCAAGATTTATCTCAGTTGGAGATATTGAGCTCTTCGGTTCATCTGGGATCCAGGGATCACATGGCAGTTGTCATTGAGATTGTTATGTGATGAGATTGGATTGCTTGGGGAGAAGGAATCTCGGGGAGGGAGGATTGTAATGTCCCTTTCCAGGATTATCTTTTGTGAGAATGCTCTCAGAGGATGTTGGGGTTTTGCCAAATGGTTGTATGCCTTTGGATGCCAGTTTTTCGAGGACATTCTGAGATTTGAGGGAGGACTTACTATTTATAGTAAGTCGATGATTCAGGTTTCTAGCCTAATTGACTGCAGAATGTTGTTCTTCACTGAATTGGGTATCCAGATATATCTTTAGTTGATTGACTAGACCCATTTGGTTATCAGTGTAGGGAACTTACTATTTTTAGTAAGTTGGTTTTGGTGGAGTGGAAGTCCTACGAGTGGCTAGTTTGGCCAAATGGGTACTCATTTCTATCTTCGGATGTGAGTTTGGATGAGCAATCATGGAGTTTTTAATCATCAAAGTTATAATTATTATAAATTCATTAAATTATTATATTATTCTCCTAAGTATGACTTTATAATTTGTTAGGGGGCTTATGAGTACTCATTTTGAAGGAAATAATGTATATTTTAATGTGGTTTTATTAATGCCTAGCTTGGACGCCACTTTGGGAGGTTATAATATGATTAACTGATATTATGGAGTTAATTCATTATATGTGCTCATTAGTAAATGAATTATTGATATAAAGCAAGTGAAAAAGAAATAAGTTTAATCCCACATTCTATCCACATTGGGTCGACCAAGTCGAGAAAATAATAAATAGAGGTTGTGAGAGCATTTGAAGACATCTTTTGTTATTACATTTTATGTTTGGAGAAAGGAGTTTGCTTGCAGCAAAGTTTGTAGGAAGATATCCAGCTTGTTTGTGACAAAAAACCACAAGCAAGGGCAAATTTGGCTTGTTTGGAGTTGAAACCCTCCAGTAGGAACATCACTTTTAGGATTATAAGATATCATTGGAGTGATTGTGGAATTTTCATACGAGGAATGCTTTGAGCTTCAAATTGGCAGGTTTTTGATGAGTTTTGGGGTGCACTTGGTGCCATTTTTAGAGTTACTTCAGATTGTAGATGTTTCTAGTGAGGCCAAACCATTAGAGGCTATTTTGAACTATATTTCTTGGGTTTTGAAGAAGCTTGTATTGCTAATTATTCATAGTTTTTGATCAGCTTATCAGCCATACACTTCAACATTTTGGAAGGGATCTATGTCATTTGTGAAGGGTTTTTAACAGGACGTACCAGTTGTAGTGAAGGGCATGCACTTATTGAGGCCAAATGCCTCCCATTTGGAGTATTCATTATGTTGTATGAGGTATTCTCTTTGTTGGACAGCCAAACAACAATTAGTATGTTGGAGAAATTCTATTACAAACATATTTAATGAATATATAAGTTTGTTGTTGTTGGTGTTAACTTCCATAATTATATCAGGCCTTTAGATCTTTGGGTACACTTATCCTTGTACAATTTACTTCATTGGTTTTGCTCAATATCATTAGAAGAAGTTTGTGCTTAAATTTCGTAGTCATTGGAGGAGTAGTTTTTAAGATACAAGCATTTCTAGTTTGCTGTTATTTTTATTTCCATAATTTGTATTATTGCAAAAAGTATAAAAAATTTCATATTTGCATAAATCACGTGATATCAAAGCAATCAGAAAAAAAAGACATTCAAGTTTTCAGTTTGGAACCCAAGATCAGAACCTGGCTCTTTGAGTGGCAAATTTATTTGCCTTCGAAAGGGGTAGGACATTACAGTGAATCACACACTTATGCAAAGCTTGAGGATATATCACCACTCTTCTCTATCAAAGTGGGATTTGAGCCTCACACACAATGAGCATACCTACAATCAAGCAATCTATAGTTCTACAACACATTCACCCCTTGAGGTTTATCTCGGGTTGTAGCCACTGGCCCCATATGAGTTGCCTTTAGCCTTGCCATATTTAGCCACTACACACATGGAGAAGGAACAAGACAAGATAACTTCTTTCATTCAGCATTTGCAGAGCCTTTAGTCCAATGTAACATAGATCTTGTAGAAGACTTAGTAGTAGCATAAGTGAGCAATGTATAAACATCACATTCCTCATCCATTTTAGGTTGGAGATAAAGTATGGTTTTATTTAGATAGATGACGCTTTTAAGAGAAAACACATAGAAAGATCAAGCCTCTTTTCTATGGTCCATATACCATCATTTAATATGTCTTTGAGAAACATTTTTCTTGGACCTTACAACACATATTGGCATACATGGTGTAGTTAATGTTGACCTTCTTAAGCCATATCAATATTCTACTTTAGAGATTGAGCTTGTCATCAGTCACCCAGTATATGTGGTACATGAATTTTAGCTTTCGCTTGATACAGATAGAGTATTTGATATGAAGACTCATCACACTCAACAAGGTTCTTCCACATCATACCTTCTCGCCCATCGCAATCAACTTCCACACCAAGATTGTTAGATCTCTCACCATCAAATGGCTCATGACTTCCCAGATTTATCGAGAGCAGAGGGGTCTAACGCTTCTATGGTGGGGAAGAATGATGGACTTTAGGCCTATTTTTAGGTCTAATTTATTATTTGCATTGTATCCACATGAAACATTTCTTGCTCACAATTTTTAATGACTTATTAGTTTGTTAGGGTGCAATAAATATTCTATTATTTTTTTCTCTTACAGGTTGTTGTTGGTTGCACCCCATATTGGTTATAGGTTATTGTCCTTGCATAGCAGTTGGTTGTAGTTGGTTGTAACCCCTATAACCTCTTTGATTCTATTTTGTACTATTTAAGCACTATGCATAATGCAATCTCTAGCTTCATTCTTGATTCCCACATCAAAGCCCTCTCTACATGACCCCCTAGCTAGCCAATCTCAACCCACAAGTGGAAGAACCAAAAGAAGTCTCAATTTGGGTAAGACAATCATTTTTACTAAACTGAATTTTAAGATGATAGATAAGTCTATTGGCACATTTGTAGAGTGGGCTCCTCTAAAGTCCAATAATGCAACTTGTGCTAGCTTGTGTGTTCAAGTCAATATGAAAAAGACCTTCCTGAAAACATAGGTATCAAAGTCCTAAAATGGATCCATACCTAGCCATTGGATTATGAGCACATTCATTTTAAATGTATTACCTGTCATCAATATGGTCATTCCTCAAGGAAATATCCCACTAAGGTATAACAAAAGACAAAGGAGGAAGATCAAGACTTCCAACCAATAAGAATGAAACAACAAAGAAGATCTAGAAGTAGGAGGACTCAACCACAACCAAAAAAATAGAATAATAATATTTTCTCTGTTTTGTTTCAAAATGATGAAGAGGAACATCTAGGGCCATCTAAAAAAGGGGAAGATTTATCAAATGCTGAATCAAAAGATGAAGTGGAGGAAACTCAAGCTACCAAATAAAACCTTAAAGAAGAGAAAATTGAATAAATACAAGAGACTTAGTTAGCAATAACAATGATTCTAGGAGATACCCCGACCACCAAATCTTCTACTAGAGAGAGGAAATCAAATTAAGTGGTAAGGATGGAATAAGCAAATATAGAGATTTAAAAGAAAGCACAAACAACATTAGACTTCAACAAGTCTAAGAAGACACTTATAGCCCTACAAAAGCCAATCGTTGTCTATATTCATAGAATGGAAGGGGGTTTCATAGTCTCTTGAACAAAAACTACCTAAGTCACTTAATAGCCCTACAAAAGTCAATCGTTGTCTATATTCAAGAAACTAAAATGATAGAGTAGTCAACAAGAATATAATGGAAAAACATATGAAAATCGTCAAACCTAGAGCAATAGATTCATTAGGAGCCTCAAAGGGACTTCTCCTTGCATGGGATTCATAAGCCTTGACATGTATTAACATAATAAGACACTTAAACTGGATAACAACTTATTTTCTCTCTATAGAGGAACAAACTTGAAACATAGTCAATTTATATAGACCACATAACATAGTCTTAAAATAGGAGGCTTGGAAAAGTCTTCAGCATTATTTTCATCAGGAAAGACCCCCAAATTCAATCATATCAAGGGAACTGAATGTGATTTTAGCCCAACGGGAGAAAAAAAGAGGTATTCCCTCAAAAGATCCTTCTAAGGGCCTAGTTATGCATAATTGAGTAGAAACTTCAAGACATAATCCCAAAAATGGAAAATTTACATGGACAAGCAAAAGAGCTAGGGTTAAATTCATTGTAGAAATATTATATATATTCTTGATACAAGAAGATATATTGTTCAGCTATCCACTTGTATCAAGTAGCATAATTCAAAGTTTAGTCTCATATCATAAGCCCATCTATTTGGATACAAGCAATAGTGCTTTTGGGAAAAGAAAAATTTCTTTCAAATACAACTCAAATTTGATGGAGCATGAGGAGTTTTCACCATTAGTAGAAAGTATATGTAAGTAGTATGTTCATGCAAACAACCCCCGAGAGGTATGGAAAATATAAATTTCCAAACTCAAGAAAGCCATTAGGGATTGGATTAGCAATAAGACTGAAGTTCAAAATAGGTCAAGAATATTATTGCAATAGATGGAGGAAAAAGAGCAAGAGATAGGTGATCAACCTCCAACACCTCAACAAGAAGAGAGAAAACTCCAGTTAAACTAAGAAATGCATAAAGATTTTAAAGAATAAGAGGCATATTGGAGGTTTCAATCAAGAACTATTTGGCTCAAGAAAGGATACAAAAACATAAAGTACTTTCATATGAAAATCATACAATGCTACCAACAAAACACAATCAGAGAAATTCATAAAGTTTGATAAATTTATTCTAATCAGACAATCATAAAGGAACTAGCAAGAGATCATTACTTGACCCTTCTCATAAAGACAATAATAAATTGGTAGGCTTAGGCCACTCTCTTGAACAACATCCCTCCTTTGATAAAATAAGGATACAGAGAAAATCTCTCTTCAATGGTAACCAAAGAAGAGTTGGAAGACGTTATATGTTCATTGCCCAAGGACAAAGCTCCAAGACCAAATGGCTTCGCAAAACATTTTTATCAATAATTTTATGAAATTGTAGGAGATGATCTACTTGTAATGATAGAAGAGACAAGGATAAGAGATAAGCTATCTAGGGCAATCAAATCCACTTTATTAGCTTAATACCAAAATAAATGAAAATGTAGTTAACTATGATAATTTTAGACCTATCTCTCTTTGCAATTGCTCCTATAAGATAACAACTAAAATAATAATAAACATAATTAAAAAGGAAGATTAGTGATTTGATAGAGTTAAAACAATGGGGTTATATTCCAAGGAAATAACTATATAACAACATTATAATTATTCATGAAGCCCTACACTCAAGTTCCAAGTTTATAAAGAACACAATAGCTATTAAACTTGACATAGCCAATGAGTCACTAGCTTTCTAAAACATGTGTTATCTAAATTTGGATTTCCAGTTCAATTGTTAGACTAGATAGGAGCTTGCATAGAGGGACCTTGGATAGCCCCTCTAATTAATGGGGAAGATGTTAGCTTCTTTAAAGCCACAAGAAGATTAAGGCAAGGGTGTCCTCTCTCCTCTTATATTTATATCCTTCTAGATGAAACTTTAGAGAGTAACCTAACTAAATTGAGAAGGAAAGAAATCCTAGAAACTAAAGTAGATATAGGATATAGAACAATCACTCATGCTCAATTTGTAGATAACACCATTTTACTAGGGGAGGCCACAAAACTAAATGTCATAATGAGGAAAGAAGTTTTAGATTGCTTCTCTTTAGCTAGAAGGGTAGAGATAAACACCCATAAGAGCATATTTCACACTATAAATACTTCAACAAAAAAATAAAGAGGTTTTATTAGATTTTGGGATTTCACAAAGGTAGTGATACCTTCAACTACCTAGGTGTTCCTATAGGCTTCCATAAAAGAATAGGAAACTTGGAATGTCATTATAGAAAAGATGTTAAGGAGAATACAATAGTATAGCAATGGTTGGTTGAGTTTGGTTAGAAGAATTATTTTAATTAAAATAATACTAGTAAGTATTTCCATATATCAAATTTTGGTGTATCATGAATCCTTATATATCTTGCAAAAGTCAGATACAATGCTAAGAAATATCCTTTAGTAAGGGGGGAGGCAATCAAATAGGAAAAAATTCCATTTGGGCAATTGTGAGACTATTACCAAACCAAAGGAGCAAGGAGACCTAGGAATAAAAAAAACAATGATTGTTAGTAAGGCACTAAGTGCTAAGCTACTCTAGATTTTACTCACTTTATCAAGCTCTCCATGGAAGCAAATTCTAAAATGCAAATATCTTAATTCTGATAGGATCCAACTCCTAAGGAGTGTGAAAACCATAGCAAGCTCCTCCTTAATGTGGAAACATATCGTGGAAGCTAAAGACATTATATTAAATCACATCTCTTGAATTCCAAGGGATGGTAGACAAATTAATATATGGGATGATCCCATCTTGGGAGGACCTCCAATCATTAAGAATTATTCTCTAGAATAAAAATTTTACCTACAATAGTTGGTTGTTAACTCTCTTGTAAGTTTAATTGAATGGGTGGGAAATCCTCCCCTACCACATCTTGACCAAGACTCATGGAGATAGCTACACATCCATACTCAAGGAATTAAACTCTTTCTCCAAATTCTATATCAAATTGTATGGGACTCTATTAGTGGGCCATGTGTTTACATAGTCATCCAAGAGGTGTTATTATAGCAATAGGGTCAAAATAACTCAACCTTAGCCAAGGTACAAGGTTCCCCCACATATAAGCATTTCTTTGGCTAATGCTCCAAAAAAAGATTCTTACTGGAGATAATCTCATCAAGAGGAGTATCATGGGGCCTCATATTTACCACTGTTGGCTTTTTAAGCAATATTAATTGCTTAAAAATTTGTATACAAGCTTTATTCCTTTCTCTCCCTCTTACAACCAAATAATATAATTATTCTTCATGGATTACTATTGTATATTTTTCTTATGGAGTATTGTATTCATAATGTAGCCATAGTAATATGACTCTTCAAGTACTTGACTATTGATCTCCATATGACAAGTACCATGACTCTTGGCTTATCATCTTGCCACTTGCATACTAGATGGACACTTGACTCTAAGACACACACATGAATCTTACACTTCTACATGCACTCCTAATCTAGGACACTTGTGCACATCCTCACATTACATATTTGCACTCTTACATATAAGACACTTGTGCACATTATCTCAACCTACACTTGCACTCTAATTTACATGACACTTGTGCATTTCTTGCACATTGACACTTACATAAAAGGGGAAATATAAATCACACTCTAAACTATAGACTCAACCCTAATATATTACATATTTATAATTGTACCATGAAGGTACCATGGGGGTACATTAGCATGTACCAAATAATGTAATATTCCTCAACACCCTATGTATTACATTATTTGGTTATTGAATGCATTAGCCTTCAATCTTGGTCTTGGTATTTATCTTTAATCTCCATACTTGTTCTTTTGTGAGCATGTGATCCATACCTCTTGTTTAGGTACCTGCTTTTGATTTGTATTTCTTTTTACTTTCTTCTTTAGTAATTTCTCTATCTTCTTCTTATGTTTCTTTATTATATTATGTCCGGTCTTGGTTTTGATCTTGCCAAGTTATTTTTTTGAAGTCCCTATATCCTGATGTTATAGCAATTGCAACATTAGTATCTTTAGAATTCTTTGAAAAATGTACATCTTCAAAGAGTTTTACTATAAGAGCTTTGAATTCATTTCCTTCATATGTTTCTTCTAATTCTTGTATTTCATGAATTTCTTGAACTAAGTTTCCCTTTTGATTTCCTTCTCTAAATTGTAGTTGAGGTTGTTGTTGATGCCCATATTGATATTGAGGATGATATTAACATTGTTGATATTGATATTGAAATTGTTGTTGTCATTGAGGATTATATCGGTATTGAGATTGATATTGCCTTTGTTGTATTGGTTTGTTCATTTGACCTCCTTGATTCATATTCATCTGATTTCCTTGATTATATCTATAAAATTTTGTATTATGACCTTTTATTTTACATATATGGTTGAGTATTGAATTATATTTAGATCTATATTTGGAAGTTGAAGCTATATTACTTGGTATGTTCTCTTTAGATACCAAGGCATTATTAGTCATTTCATATTTGACTAAGTTTTCTACTTCATATTCCTGAAGAATATTAACTAGATCATCAAATATAGTCTCTTTGCTTAAGACTTGCAAAGATGTGACTAGATGCTTGTAGCTTTCTAGAAGTGCCCTTAATGTTACCTGGACAAGAAAATTTTCTTCTTCTTTTCTCTCAAAGTTAATAATTTTTCTTTTATATCTTCTACTTTACGAAGAAAGAGTTCTATATTTTTTCGTTATTAACTTGAAGGAATACAATTGGGATTGCAAGTTCATAATAGTAGCTTTGTTTTTCCCTTCAAATATTTTGCATAATGTATTCCATGCTTTTGTAGAAGTTTTTTCTCCACTTAAATATGGTTGTATTTCATCAATTATTCCAAATGTTATCAACATGAGAGCCTTTGCATCTCCTTATTCAAATATTTGTATTTCTCTTACATCCTCGCTAGGTTTTATCTTTGTTATGCTTACTATATTCCAGAGTTTTTCTACGACTAGGATTGATTTCATAGTGTTCTTCCACGATGCAAAGTATGGTTCTCTCAATAGTTGATATTTAGAAAGAAAAAATATATTGTTTGACATAATGGAACTTATTCAATCCTTTAAGGTAGTAAACCTTATATCTTTCAAGTTCAAATAATAACTCAAATATGAAATTTGTAAAATCTAGTTTTCTAATCCTTTTGATTTGTAAAATTTTGATTTTTCAAAAATTCAAAGTTTTTTAAAATTTTCAATTTTTTTAAAATACTTTAAAAATATTTCAATAGTTTTAGTCACCTAAAAAAACTTAAAAACCTTTACTCCTTATAACTCCATTTTCTAAATATCATATCAAATATCTTAAAAGCATCTTAAACCTTATTACTCCTACTTTCAAAATAATCTAATTCTCCAAAAAATAAAGTAAAGTGCATAAACCTTATAACTCCAATATTAGAAAAGATATTCAAACTTATTCAACTCCCTCCAAATATGATATGCACTTAAAAATTGTAACGTTAACTCATTACCTCAAAGCGAGTCAATGAGATTATCAAATCTACCCCTATTAATGCTTGTGGTGTCAGGTGTAATGTCTAACGTTCTCTATTTCTTTATCCTAACTTCATTCTCGCTCACTGTTGCTACTTGGTTCATGCTCTTCGACCTCGAATATTTTGGCTTCAGGTGGCTCGTCTATTATTATGACTTATTTCTCCTATGGCTTGATGTCTCAGGTGACTTATTGTTGCTAGGACTTCTTAATGAATTATTTCTCCTATGCCTTGATGTCTCAGGTGGCTCGAACTTCTTTCTATTTCTTGAACATTGTATGGTTCACTATGACCTAGCTTAAGAGCTTGTAAGAACACACACTCTTTTTTAATTTGCTTTCATGTTCTTTGGCTCAGGTCTGATTAGAACATGTTCTTCAGCTCTGTTATGATGAGAACATGTTCTTCAGGTCTGGTTTGATTAGAACATTCTATGAATTTGCTTTAATGAGAATCATTCCTCAACTTTGGTCTGATGAGGAAACATCCCTTGACTCTTTGTTGTGTTTATTTAACACTCTGTGAGTTCCTACTGTGTTTTACCAATAGATAATGTGTTGTTCTTAATATTCTATGCTCTTCCTTTATATGTTATTTCTTAGTGTCGTATCTAGTTCCATCTAGCACCTTTTATACAACTACTCTTAGCGCTTTATGTTGCTTCTCTTAGTGCCTTATGTTGCTTCTCTTGTTGTCATATGTGTTGCTTCTTTTATTGTCGTATGTGGTACTTCTCTTATTCATAGTATATGCTTTTCTTATGTTGTTATAAACTTATATCTAATAGCACCTTATGTGCTTCCTTCAATCTCTTATCAAATATCTACTATAACACCTTAATAATGCTTTGCTAAATGCTTTACTGAATATTTTATGAGTTCTTTACATCAAATTCTTCTTCTTATTGTCCAGTATAGCTCTTTTGCTATTGTAAATGGCTATACTACTATAAAATGCGATTACAATCTTTCTATAGACTTTAATTTTTAAATATTGGCCTTTGTAGAATGGCCAATGATGATCCTCTATTCCAAAAGTTGAAATTCTTCTCTATCTCTATTGAAAGCTTCTCACACTTTTGTAGTAATGCTACTACTATATGAAATTTCCAATGTATTAGGTCACACCTAAGAATTCAATATGATTATCCTCCTTGCTAGAGAACCCACTATCAATGTTAGGGTGGCTCTATATGTCCCTGAACGACCAACTTTCTCTTGAGTTGGTTCTCCCTCAATATATAATCTTCAATATTCAATATCCAACTTATTTTCTTAGTTGGCTTCCTCTGTCAATGTCCAACTTATCTCCTAAGTTGGTCCTTTCAACCAATCTAGCTAAGTCCTAGTCTTCACCGGTTTTCCTTCAACTAAGTGGAAACACCCTAGCCTATAAATTAGGGTGACTAAATCCTAGTACCCTCAATCTTCTACTCAATAAGACCTTTAAAGAATTAGAATCTAAATTAATTTTATAAAAAATGGACAAAGTTAATTAATAAAGGTGGCTTAATAAAGATTTATAAAAAATGGATAGAATCAGGTGGTAGTTTTGATACCACTATTGGCTTTTTAAGAATTACTACCACAAAATATTATTGGTCCCAATATAAAATACCAACAATATTAAATGTCAAAATATCAATAATGAAGAGTAGAATAATATATGATCAATTTAATATGTATATCAAGGCCTATATAATACTAAAATAAATATTCACTTATATAATCAAATATGAATGTAAATGACCTATGTCATTCATGAACTATGCATGAAGAAAACTTACAATATTAATTGCTCAAAAAATTGTATACAAGCTTTATTCCTTTCTTTTCCTCTTACAACTAGATAATAGAATTATTCTTCAAGGATTACTAGTGGATTACTTTTTTATGGAGTATTATCTCCATAATATGGTCATAGTAACGTGCCTCTTCAAGTACTTGACTATTGTTCTTCGTATGACAAGTACCATGAATCTTGGTTTATAACCTTACCACTTTCATACTAGATGAACACTTGACTCTAAGACACTTGCACACATGACTCTTGCACTTTTACATGCACTCCTAATCTAGGAAACTTGTGCAAATCCTCACATTACATATTTGCACTCTTACATACAAGACACTTGTGCACACTCTCAATATTCACTTGCACTCTAACTTATATGACACTTGTGCATTTCTTGCACATACATGACACTTGTGAATTTCTTGCACATTGACACTTACATAAAAGGGGAAATATAAATCACACTCTAAATTATAGACTCAACCCTAATCTATTACATATTTACAATTGTACCATGGAGGTACCATGGGGGTACATTACCATGTACCAAATAATGTAATATTCCTCAACAACCACAAGTGTCTCAAGAATAATGAAATAACATCACATCTATTTTTCCAATGTTAGAAGAAATTAAAATCTATATTGAAATAACCCAATAACTAGGATGAGCAATCTCAAAAATTTTCAAGTTAGAAAATTGCCTAACTAGTGGGGGTCAAATGTACAAATAAGGACTAAAGGATAAGCATCTTATAAGGTAGATTTAGTATTTAATACCAATATTAATAATTTATCATGTCTAGAAGGAAATAAACAGGATGCTTTTTTATGACAAAAAACTAATTTTCAAGTGTTAACCAATAGAGTGTTAAGGGAGATATTATTGAACATAAGAACTCTATATCATAAACAAGGCATTAGGAGATTAAGAAAAAGGTAGATACAATTGTTATACCAAATGAAACTCCAAAATATTCTAAATTATGGGCCATATGTTAGAACAATCAAACCTTTAGAGATAAATTTCCCTACTCTATTCTTTGATGGAGCCTCTAAATCAAACCTAGGCCATGTAGTAATTGGTGGAGTAATACTAGTGGCACCAAATTGTGAAATGCTTCAGTTCAAAATCAATTTGGGGAAAACAACCAATAATGTTGCAAAATTGATAGGTTGTGAAATGAGATAAAAATTAGCTCACGAACAAGGCATTAAACAACTCCATGTGTATGGTGATTCAAGACTTATGATCTCTACTTTAACTGAGGGGAAGGAATTCTCATCAATCCAACTTCAAAATGTTCAAAGAAGACTAAGAGAACTAGAACAAAAGTTTGAATATATATAATACTTCCACATTGGAAGGGGGTACAATATGGTGGTTGATCACATTGCAAATGAGGCCATAAACATAGTCTATTTACATCTCAAAGTAATAAGAAAAAAGAAAAGTAAACAACATGAGTGGAACAAAAAATAGGAAACATATGAGGATTCTAGAGCATTTGGTATATTTGGTGCCTATGGAGATTTTGGAGCACTTGAAGATTTTGGAGCCTCTGAATATTTCAACACCTTTGGATATTTTGGAGTATTCAAATATTCTAGAGCCTTGATTTCAACGCTTTTAGAGATTTTGACACCTCTAGAAAACCTTGGAACATTGGATGATTTGGAAGCTTTTGGTAGTTTAGGTTTTCTCAAAAATTATGACACCCTTTGTATTTTTGTTTTTGGGTTTTTTATGCCCTATATATTCGGATTTTCTATGCCCATTGTATTTTGGCATGCTCTTTGTAGTTTTTATTTTGCTTTAATTTTTTTCCCTCCATTTGGGTAGTAATATTGTGACCTTCAAGCTGCTTGTTGGATAAAATTTATATAATATCAATATGTAACTCCTTTTATTTATATATATTTAATAGGTTTATCAATATCAATATTAAAGGGTTTATAAATGGGTTTAGTATCAATATTTAATGTATTTATATTAAATATTTATAAATATCCAATTAACATCTAGTTTATCTAAATAACATGAATGATATCTTCATCTGGGTATAGTCTACTCGAATTAAATGGGTTTGACAATATTTAAATGAAGACCAATCCTATTAGCCTCAAAATACCCATCTAGACCACAACGTGAAAATAGATTTATAGTCTATTTTATGGAATAGATGTATTCATGCTTGCTTAACCATGTTGATCTTCATTATCAACAATATCAATATATCAAGGATGGGGTGGTGTTAACTTTGGCTTACAAGCTTACCTAGCTTTATACATGTTTGATAAAGATCCTAAACTAGACCACTACTCTAGTCGTGAGACATACCTTTATTTCAACTATATGTTATTATAGATATATCCTATTTACCTTTTCACAAATGTTAATAGATATTCACAAAGGCATAGATGCTAGGTTATCTAGCTAGAAATATGATGTAGGGGCATCTTGACGGTTATGAAAAGAGTAATCGTCACCCATTATTACTAGAAGAAGAGATAAAAATCAAAAGGAGAAGAGGAGGCAACATGCAATGAGGAGGGGAAGAGGAAATGAAAGGAAGGAAAAAGAGGCCAAGGAGAAGGAGAAGAGGAACGGATGTTGAAGGAAAATACAATACAGATAAAAGCTTGAAAAGAAGAAAGAGAGCATGATGGGGGACAAAATAGGAAAAACTGAGTTAAAAAAGAAAACTGAGTATTATAATTGAGAAAATTCTTTGAAATATTTTTTTGCAAATAATTTATGAGAATTCCTTGCTGAATGATTGAAACTCCTTTTGTGCTAATTTTTTATGTTGTTGTGAATGCTTAAATTGTTCCTTTAGAATCGTGCATGCAATTGTATCCTCGTGTGCAGGTTACAAAAGCATAATAGGACATTGGTGAATGGATGAAGTGAACTAAGGCTCAATGAATGACTTATGAATAAAATAAAATTTGATTGCCTAATGGAGAATTGAATATGTTTATGAAGTACCCTGGATTTGCATAAGGAAAATCCATAGGCAAAAAGAGTGCCATAAGATTTTGTTAACCTAGCAAGTGGTCTTTGGAGTTGTTCCCATTTCACCCTAATGCATATAAAAAACTATTAATTTTGATATATTGAAGAGAACACCCTTTCATTATTCAACCATCATTCAAATGAATGATTGTCTGACCATTCTATAGAAGTATGATCATACCATAACAAATATCAAATAATTCATTTATAATGTTATTGTATGATAAATAATGCTATTGTACAGTAAATAATGCTATTGTATGATTTAGAATTTTGTTGTATGATCATGGGTATTATTGTACAATAAAGAAATATCGTATAATTGTACAAAAGAAGGATACAATATTATGAATAAATTAATTTTGCAATGAAGACTACATTGTACGATTACATGGAAATTGTATGGTTACCAACGGATGTATGGTTGCGAGGCATTATATGATTATAGGAGTTATTTATTGTATGATTACAAGAATATTGGTGTATAGTAGGAAGTGTTTGTTGTTTCTTACTATGATTATAGGAGCATCTATATTGTACTATTAGATAGAAGACTATATGGTTGAAAGTAGATTGTATGATTGGGAGTAACCTTACAATTGTAGGTTGGATTTTACAATCATATGATTGGAAAACTGAAGGTTTGTGAATTATTATACAACAGCAAAGGTATTATCGTACAAAAGGGGGTGGCGATTTTCTTATTGTATAATTTCGTATCAAAGCCAAAAGATCTATGAGGTGTGATACAAGGAAATATGGCACAAAGAGGACGAGGAAGACTGTGAGACCCTCAAGCCGTAAAAATAGCTACGACGATGAGAGTAATCATCACTTGGTTATATGCACTTGAAACTGCCCAAAGGAGGGGTATTGAAGTTGAAGATGTAAGTGATAATGAAGAGGAGGAAGTGTAAGTTTGTAATGAAAACAAGAAGGAAACCCAAAAGAAAGATTGATCCAGGTGATTTCTAATATGGGTCGAAAGTCAAAGATAGAAACACCGTCATACAATGGAAGCTTGAATCTAGAGGAGCTCATAGATTGGATCACATAGATGGAGAAGTAATTTTATTTTGAATAAGTTGAAGATCCCAAGAGGGTAAAATTCACCTATACAAAGTTGAAGAAGCGTGCATCCTTGTGGTGGGATTATGTCCAAAAAGAAAGACAATGGAGAGGGAAGGATAAAACTTGAACTTGGGATAAGCTTGTGTTCAAATTAAAGTCTAAATTTTTACCCATTGATTACCAAATAGGGTTGTTTAGAAGACTCCAAAACCTCAAGCAAAAGAAGTTAGGAGTGAAGGAGTATACAAAGGATTTTTATAAATTGACCATAAGAGCATGCCATATTGAATATGATGAAGAAAAGGTGGCAAGATATATAAATCAACTAAGATTATCCATACAATATGCGATTGACACGATTAAAATAAGAATGGTTGAAGAGGTATACCAATATGTAGTCAAGGCAGAGTAAAAGTTGTTATATAGGCAACAAAATAATATGAGAGGAAGAGACTAATCCTCTCAAGGAAGAGAATAATAAAATAATGGTAGCAAACATTATTTGTAAGAAGGAATTATAGTGCTTCTAAAAGTGGTTTCAATCAAAGTACTTGAGAAAAGGGTGAATCATTAAGAGGATGAGGTGGATTCAATAAAGGAAGAGGGTGTGGATTTGCTAGAAAGTGTTATAGATGTGGAGAAGCTAAACATAAGGTATTTGAGTGTCCTCAGATGCAATAAACTAGTGGGCATGGAAAGTAAGCCCATAACCAAATTGTATAAGAAAATGAGAAGAGTATTGCTTCACCAAAGTGCATGGAGGAACCAAAGCAAGGAGAATATCTCATGATGAAGAGAGTATTATTGAAATTAACATAGGAGGTGCATGATCATGAGCAAAGAAGGAGCTTATTCCAAATGATTTTTAAATCAGGAGGTAAAGGTTACAAGGTGATTGTGGATAACAAGAGTATGGATAATCTAATGTCTATAGATATGGTAGATAAATTAGAGTTGAAGAGAATATAACACCCCAATTTGTACAAGGTCTCTTGGTTGCAAAAGGGACACCAAATTTTAGTCAAAGAGTAGTGATAGGCGAGACTTTAAATTGGATATTATGAGGATGATGTCCTATATGATGTTATGCCTATGGATGCTTGTCATGTATTTATACGATGACCATGTAGTTTGATAGGAAGGTAGTGCATGATGGTAGGGAGAATACCTACACTATTAAAGCCAAGAGGTACACACTAAGTCCATTGAAGGACAAAGAAAAAATGGTGGACAACATTCCTCCAATGTGTCTAAATACAAATAAACAATTCTTGAAGGCTTATGAGACCAAGTTGAAGGGAGAAGAGCCAGTGTTGAAAGAAGTTATGAAGCAAGTGGAGGAAAGGATGGAAACATGTGAGAGGATAGGTATGTGAAAGAGGTCAATCGTGTAGGTCACCCATAGAAGTGGTGATGAAGATGATGTTACAACATTTTTTGTTGCCAAAAAAGAGAAAGAGGAAGAGAAAATAGGCGATAAAGAGATAGTAGAGGAATATGAACCTCATTAGGTCTTTGTTGGCCACGACAAAGACCATGTTATCAAAGTTGATAGTGACAATGGTAATTTAGAGTGAGGTGAAGGATATTATATGATGACTAAGATTAGAGTGGGGATGAGGTGTTTGGGTGCTTAGGAAAGGCACACTACAGGCATTGGCTTCAAGTAGATGAGAAGAATAGGGTACAATGAAGAAGGATTAGGAATATGTGGGAAAGGTGTAAAAATACCTATAATTCCAGAGATAAAGCCAAAGAATAAAGGCCTTGGATATGCAAGTATGGTAGGAAGTGACAAGACTAAATTTGTGAGAGGAGAGAGAAGTACAGGGAATGAAGGTTCAATAATGGATTGTTGTAGTCAATGTGGAAGATTCATACATGTAATCACTCCACACACAAGTGTTGGCATCAAGAGGAGACCACCAACAAAGTGCATGTTGATTATCATTGGATGGATATGTCACAATGGGACAAGGTGAAACAAATGTTGAGTGCATTTTATAAGAAGTGGTTTGGTCCTCATAGGAAGGCCAAGATAGGATAATGAAGTTGGCCTTGTGTAGACAACCAAGCTAGAGTGGTAATAGCTTAGAAGAACAATACATGAGCTAGAGCTTATGAAATATTTTCTTTTACTCGATAAGTATGTTGTAAGGATATCCTAATGGTTATGATAAGAGTAATTGTCACCCTTTATTGTTGAAAGAAGAGACAATAATTAGTAGGAGAAGAGAAGGCAATATGTGACAGGGAGGGCAAGTGGAACTAAATGGAAGGAAAAAGAGGCCAAGGAGAAGGAGAAGATGAATGGACACTAAAGGACAATGCAATATAGATAAAATATTGAAGAGAATAAAGAAATCATGATGAGAGACAAAAAAGGAAAAATTGAGTTAGAAAAGAAAACTCGATATTATAATATGAGAAACTTCTCTAAAATAAAATTTTACAAATTAGTTATGAGCATTCCTTGTTGAATAATTAAAACTCCTTTTGTTCCCATTTTTTATGTTGTTGTGAATGCTTAAATTGTTCCTTTGGAATTGTCCATTCAATTCTCTCCTCATGTGTAGGTTATAGAAGCATAATGGGGCATTGGCGAATGGACAAAGTGAACCGAGGCTCAATGAATGACTTATGAATAAAATAAAATTCGATCGTCCAAATGGAAAATTGAAGATGTTGATGAAGTACCTTGGATTTATAGAAGGAAAACCCATAGGTAAAAAATAGCACTATAAGATTTTGTTAACCTAGCGTGTGGTATTTGAAGTTTTTCCAAATCTACTCTAATGTATATAGAAAACTATTAATTTTGATATATTGAAAAAAACACCCTTTCATTATTTAGCCATCAATTATTCCAACCATCATTCAAATGAACAACTGCTTGACCATTCTATAAAAGTGTGATAATACCATGAAAAATATCAAATAATTCATTTAGAACACTATTATATGATAAAGAACATCGTTGTAGTATTTAGAATATTATTGTATGATTTAAAATGTTGTTGTATGCTTTAGAATGTTGTTGTAGGATGGAGGATATTGTTGTACGATAAAGAAATATGATACAATTGTACAAAAGAAGGATACAATCATACGATAAAATTAATTATGCAGTGAGGATTACATTGTACAATTACCAAGGATTGTATGGTTGCAAGGCATTGTACGATTACAAGAGCACTTTATTATTATATAATAAGAATCTTGATGTGTAGTAGGAAGTGTTTGTTGCTTCTTACTACATCATTGAGCATTTGTATTGTAGGATTGGATAGAAGGCTGTACGATTGGAAATCATATTGTACGATTGGGAGTAACCATATAACTAGGATTGACACTAATCGTACAACTGCAAGTTGGATTTTACAATTGTACGATTGAAAAATTGAAGGTTTGGGAATTATTGTATGATAGCAAAGGTATTAGCAGACAAAGGGGATGTGGTGGTTTTTCTTACTACATCAACATCCTTCAAGTATTTGGGCTAACTTAAGTAACCCTTCTCTAATTGAAGTCAGGGTCTTGTTAACTTCATCTTTACCCAACAAGCTAGGGTTTATAAAGGTTTCACAAAAATAACTAATTGCAACATTCATATATGTATTACAAATTTTAACCAACCAATTAATGAATGGTTGACAAATCCATATCATTACTCTTATTATGCATGTGCCTCTACCTAGTAAACGACACTTAAGATGCTCAATTTTACACAATTTGGAAGTAATTTGGAGTTCTAGGGCCATGGAAGCGGACTTGGATGAAGTTGTGAAGGAAGTCATTGAGGAAAAAGGAAGAGAAAATGGTGGAGGTAGTGGAAATGGAGGAGTTGATGTTCCTTTGCATGAGGCGAGGAGGTACAAGCCAAGGCTTGCATCATCTTACAAAATTTTTAATGTGATTATTGAGAACAACGACAATGGATCGGGCCTAAGGTGTAGCCACACTTTTATGATGGTGGCTCTAGTGGGAAAGCTAAGACAATAAGGCTGCATCAGGATAAGGTTTGTTTTTTCAATGGCACCACCATGCTCGAAGGGATTAATGAGTGCTTAATTATTTTGCTTTATGTTAGCATTTAAGTATATTTTTTAATATCTTTGGTTAAAGTTTGGTTTTAAATTACTGATGTCGATGCATTGTATAAATGCTTTGGTTTTTTATTTGCTAAGATTTGTGCCTCTTAAGTAATTATTTATGTGCTTTTATCAGTTGTCCTCCATGGTTGAAGTGTGACATTTGAACATTTTCCGTGTGTTTGTTTTACTTGTTAAAATTCTACTTAGCTTTAAGCTTGGGCTTGTAAAGCTTTTGTGTTTTCTTTGGATTGTTATGTTTCTATGGTTTTTTAGCTAGTAAGATTTAAACTTCTTAAGAAATTATTGTAAAGATATAGTGTTATGTGTGTTTGGATTGGTTGTCTACTATATTTGAAATCTGACATTTGAATTTTTCATGCATTTGTTTTGCTTGTTAAAAATCTACTCAAATTTAAGCCCAAGATTGTGAAGCTTTTATATTTTGTGTCTATGGATTGGTTGTTTGCCATGCTTGAAGTATGCCATTTGATTTTTTGTTTGTGAGAGCTAAATTCTTTTGTTTTAAGCTAGCATTTGAGAATTTTTTTATGTTTTTGTTTAAATTTTGATTATAGAGTATTGATATAGATGAATGTTTGTATCGTTGTGCTTTGCTCTACTATTTGAGTTTGTAAGTTTTGTGGTTCTTAAATGATTACTACAAAGATTTTTTGTTTTGTGTGTTTGGTTGGGTTATTTTGCTTGTTAAATTCCTACTCAGTTTTAAACTTAGGCTTGTAAAGCTTTTGCATATTGTTTCTTTGGATCACCTATTTGCCACACCTAAAGTATGATACTTGAATTTTTGTCATGTGTTTGTTTAGCTTGTTAAAAATCGACTCAATTTTAACCTCAAGCTTGTAAATATTTTATATTTTGTGCCTTTGGAATGGTTGTGTCCATGTCTAAAGTATGAGAATTTGAAAATTTTCATGTTTTTGTTTTTCTTGATAACTTTGGATTTAGTTTTTAACCTCAAACTCATAAATATCTTGGGTTTTATGTCTTTGGATTGGATGCTAGCCATGCTTTATGTATGAGATTTGAGTTTTATTCATGTGATTGCTTCTTCCCTTGAATTTTGATTCAGTTTTATCCTTAGGCCTCAACAGTAATTATGTGTTGTTTCCTTATGTGTTTAATTATTGTGTCTTAAATTTACCTATAAGGAATTAAACTTGATAGATGTTTTATTTGCTGCATTCCCTTTCTTTATTTTGTAAGAATATAGTTTTTTTTATATTGGATGAAAAAGTAGGGTTTTGAAATGGACCTTGACCCTTTTACATGAGAGGCCTGATCATATTGGAAAATACAAACCATAGGCCAACAAAAGAGATTCTAGAGAAAAGCACACATCTTTACTCATAGGAAAGATAATACTAAAGTAACACTATCAAAAGAAAAGTGTTACAAAGATAACACCAAAATAGACTATTCTCAATTTAAGCATTGTCCTTCAGTTTAAGCACTTTGGTTTCTTGCAATAGAATAATATCATCTCTAAACTTCTTCCTAAAGTCCTTCATTACCCATTGCTTTTATGGGGCATTTAATCCATGAATATTCCATGAAACGATTTTCATTTTTTGGAATATTGTGGTACTTTCTTCCTACTCAACCATAATGTTTATTGTGTGCCATTAGCTACTTCCTAGGTTGCTTTCTTGCTTCTCACCTCTGCACTTTTGGATCTTCCTGGATTTTTACCAGTTCCCAGATTTGTTGTTTTTCTGGTGCTTCTAGCTATTCACATAGAACTTATGCCCCCTTGTTTTTTTCTTTTCTAAAAATAATACCTATTGTTTCATAATATCTCTTTTAATATTCTTCATTTTCCTTTTACTCACCACCTCTTGGAAGCCATATTTTTCTTCTGAAGAGGACCAAATATCCTCTAATTTTCCTTCTCGTTCATTAGGTAAGACTTCACCCTCTTCACCACCCCATTGAGTCTCTATTACCACTTCCTCCTCTTCCCCTTCTTGAGATAACTCTATTTCCTCTCCCTCTAAAATTTGGCTTACTTGATTGGGAGTGTTTTGTTCTTGAGCGCTCTCTTGGACAACCAATAGATTATGATCTAGTTTTTGATGGGCCATATTTCCTTCATCATATCCTTCTTTTCCTATTTCCTATTCACTTAGCTCACCTAAAAATTCAAACTTATTTTCATTATCTTCTCTTATTTTAGAAGATTCTCCTTTCTCCAATAGAGCAAATTTTTCTTTTGGTTGAAACTCTTTTCTCTTCTAGATTTTAGCCTTTTCCCTTCTTCTTTGACTCTTCCCTCTCTAGACATTTTTCTTGTAAGTGCCCTGCCTTCTTATAACCATAACAAATTGGTATTGAGAACTCATATTGTATTTCTTGTGAACTCCTCCATATGAGATTAGTTTTATTATAGTAGGTAAGGATTTTGTGAGATCCACATTCACGCAAAAGTGAGCAAAACATATCCTTGCTTTTTCCCTTGTTGTTGGATCAAAAGCTATCAAATTTTCCATTGATTTGGTTATTCCTCTAAAAACATCTTCATCCCATAAAATCATCATATTTCCAAGTAGTCAAACCCAATGAGGGGCCATATTAATATTTTCTATATCCAGTTTAAATTTTGGAGTCCATTTTCTCATATACACCTTTTCGCCCAAAAAACCATACCCCTTTCAACGGGTCTAAACTTATATCTTCCTGAATTTTTAAGTTAAATAATAAAAAAACCTTATTCAATTCCATGATTTCCATTCCACCTTTTGGTCATCATTTTTGATCCACCCATCTCCTAATTGTATTTAAGTCTGGACATATACCCATAAATTTTCCAACCAAAAAGTTTTCTCTTTCTTTAGAATTTTTTTGAAGAATAGGTTGTGGGATCCTCAACATTGGGAATTCCTCCTCTATTACTAGATCCAAGTCAAAGTTTTCCCCTCATAGGTTAACTACTCTCATCAGTAAATTTACCCATGCCTGATGTGCTTCCATATCTGGAGGAATTGTTCCTCCTCGATCAACTTCCTTATTGTTAGTCTCCTCAGAAGTTTTCTCCATATTTCTCCTATGTTGTTCACCTATCATCAATTTTGGATAGAAAATCTATCATTGTCACTTTATCTATAAAATACATTGCTCCAAAAATCTATCATCGTTGCTTGATCAAAAAAATATGTCACCATCGTTCGATCCAAAAAATCTATCAACATTGCTTGATCTAAAAAATCTACCATTGTTGCTTGATCCAGAAAATCTGTCATCGCTACTTGAACCAAAAAATCCATCAAAATTAAATTATCAATACTTGCTTTGGAATCTCAACCATCAAAATCCATTTTCTTCTCCTTAATTACACAAGTCATAATTTTAAGGTTAGTTTAAGAAGAAATATCTATCACCACAATAAAGAAAAGAGTGCAAATTTTTTTAAGGCCTATTTATTGTAGTCTTTAGTTAATAAGTCATATGACCTATATCTTACACTTACTTAAGTTTAAGATTATCTTTATTCCATACATATGGATTAAAATAGTGTGATCAATCCACTTTTGTGACTTTAGAGTGACAACATCCAAATTGCAATAAATTTTAACTATTTGAAAATATGTCAACTTTAGCCATAAGTTATGCCAATTTAATAAATAGCATCAAGTCTCCTATAACCAAGATATCATAAATTTTACAACCAAGATCATTCATGGATAAGAAGTTTTTCTACAACCAAGTTATAGCATGTTGTAGCAAATTTGATTCACGTCAAGAGGATTTTCTACAATCAAGATATCACAAGTTTACAATGTAATATTGTTCATGGTCAAGAAGAGTTGCTATAGTCAATATTGCTAATTTAGGTATCCAAGTTCAATGTTAGACTTCACAGTTAGCTACAACTATAATGATACAAATATTGTAGTCAAGATTATTCAATTAGGATGTCAAGTTCCACTCAAATTAAGCATCAACTATAGAAAAAAAAAGTATAAATATTATAGTCGATATTATTCAATTACGGAGGTAAGTCCCCACCTAAATTATGCATCAACTACATCCAAAATGACACAAATGTTACACTCAAGATTGTTCAATTAGGGTACAAGTCCCCACTCAAATCATGCATCAACTATAGACATAATGACTCAAATTTGCATCACCTCACCCTATGAGGCTATAATGACTATAATTAATCAATCATGCAATTAAGGAAAAAATTTAGGTTGAAAGGCCATATGTTATTTATAGCCAAAAAATGATAACAAAATAGAGTTTGGAATATATATGCTTTTGGGATACCTTATCTAGGGTTTACAAAATATACTCTTGGATTTTCAATTAGAATGATTATCACAAAATAATAAATAAATTATTTTCACGATGGGGTTTATTTTCTCATAAGTACCAACAAAAAAGGTTTTCAAAATTGCAAGGACCAAATACATAAATAGACAATCCTAGTTAGGGTTTTTCCCATGGAATGTGCTAATGAATTACATTCACATAAGGAAGACATGGTTCCATCCAAAAATATAATTTTTATAATATTACTTCACAAAAATGTTAATACACGTGTTCCCTTTCATAAATAATTGAGAATCTCTACTTAGTTTGTAGAGAAATAACCCATTCCAAGTTTTTCACATGCCTCAGATATGAAACAATATTCAAAGAGAATAATGGTATATTGTAGGGTATCAAACTAGAAAAGGAAAACTCAATGTTACCTACTAAATTCATAGAACCTCTTTCCAATGGAGAAATTTTGATTTACCCTCAAATTATAATCAAAATCCTTCAGACAAGACTTCCTTCTCCCTCTTGGTGTTTGCAATTCCTCTCTCCAATGTCCATTCCTTTTTAAACCCCACTTCACCTCATCATATTTCAAATTAGGTAAATTTTCAATTTTTAAATACTCACGATTCCTTTTTAACTCTTACTTCAGCTCATCATCTTTCGAATTAGGTAAATTTTCAATTTTGAAATACTCACATTTGAAAAGGAGGGTTTCCCAAATATAAAAATGTCCAAGTTCAAGTCTAATGTAAGAGTTTCCTTCTACATTATTGCCAAAGTTAATTCAAAAGAGGGGAATTAGAATGTTTGTTTTATATACGACAGGGTCCTTTCCAAGTATGACACACTTTTTTCCCATTCATTATGCTAACATGGTGGTCTATGGTGCTTAGGAGTAGGGATGCCACCAAGGGTATCCAAGAAGGTAATTAAGCATATTTTCATGTTTCATAGTTGAGTCAACCAAAATAGTTTTCTCATAGGTTTAAAAGACGTCAAAATCATATTTTCCTATATACAAAATACTCCATCCACATGCTTTCACTTTGTATGCAACTAAATTGTGGATAGGTGAATCATGAAATAAAATGAATCAAAATCAACAAGAAATCTATTATACCTATTATGCATATGCAATTAAATTGGTGATGTGTGCATGAATTTTTATTTTCTTGCATGCTAATGCTAAATATTTATGACCCTTTTCCTAATGATACTATTTCTCTTGACTTAATTGAGTGCAACCCTTATCAAACATTCCAACAACATTTGTAGTTAGTCTTATTACACATCAAATTGTTAAATATGATTTGTATATAAATAAAAAATAAGAATTTTTCCATAAATGATTAGATCATCTTTTCACATCTCAATCCACATAAACGATAAATCATCATTAGAACACCAAGTCATACCAAATTAATTTACATGCTGAAATTAAATTGTTATAAATAAATTTGGGTTGCTATACAATACGAAAAAACATAACTTTAGTTCATGCAACTAATATTTTGTGTTTTAAATATAGAATATGCATAATTAAGTTTATTGTGTTTTATCCTATATCATTATTTTTAAAGGTTTATATCATATTCAGTAAGAAAACATTCATTATTTGGTCTTAATAAATTTAAACATAGCAATTTGGGTTGCTTAATATTAGAAGTATTTTGGGGGATTATGTCAAATAGGACATGAATAGAAAACATTCATTATTTGGTCTTAATAAATTTAAACATAGCAATTTGGGTTGCTTAATATTAGAAGTATTTTGGGGGATTATGTCAAATAGGACATGAATAATGTAAGAACAATAGTTTTCTCACTTGAGATATATAGGCATTAAAGCCAAAAATAAAAATAATCACTATAAATGATAGGTCTACATATTTGTTCTTTAGGCTTTCCAAACCAAAGGTGTAGTCTCACTAATAATTTTATCTTGGTTTAAGGAATTGAATATAAGGAGTATAACTAGTGGATGTGAGTAGAAAAAAATTAATTTTAAACCCTAAACATGGTCAAATGTAGCTCAATTGGATCCACATTATCTCACCCTAATTTGTCATCATTTAAATAAGATAGACTAGTCAAAACACTTATAACAAACCTTGGATACAAAAATTCTCATTTACTTATTCTTGATTTTAAGACGATGATTTTTTAGTTGATAAAATTAAATGGAGCAATATTTTTTTCTCAAACATAACTCATCATTTTCTTCACAAGTAATAAGATATTTGTATTAGGAACCCCTTGAATTATATCAGTTAATAAACCTACCTAAATTTATATTTAAACTAGATATGTTATAACAAGTTATTTTCTTAATAGTTAATAAGATAATCCTCTTGTCAATTCTTCACTAAAACTTACCTTCTTATCTTCTTGGTCTAAAGTCTTCAGAATAATTTTATATCTAAATAGAATAATTTTAGCTTACCTTAATTTTAATCTAGAAATACCTTAGCATTACTTTCAACAGAACTTTTACTTATCTAAATTGGATTCTTATTTTTGGGCCATTTAAGCTAGAGTATAATTAGCATTGAGAGTCTTTGTATAAGTTTTAACTTACATTCATGACCAATATGGGAGCCTAGAGAGTTTTATAATTCTCACTATATGTATTTTTTCACGCTCAAGGAGGACTAGTATTTATTTCAATAAAGTTGATGCAACTGTAACCACTATCATGGTGTTCTTCCCAGCTAGAAATTTTATCTTCTTGTTCTCAAAAAATGGTATAGTGGCTACTATAACACTCATTTTTGGTGGAAATGTATGCAAATTTTATGTGAGATAATTTTACCTTATCCATCTTGGCTAAGTGAAATCTCATTTGTTCTATCATTTTAGCAAGCTTCATATCATGCAAAACATTGCTATCTAGGATAACCTTCTATTCTAAAACTACATATTCACTCAACTTAGAAGAGATGATGCACTCTACATGTTACACCTCATTAAAAGCAACCTCTTGTGATGATATTGCTCCTTTCTATAAAGATTCATTGGGCTATGATGTTCTTAAAGTATAAGCAACAAAACAATTGGTCTTTACATTGGTCAATTGCATATTATTTATTAAAAAACTTTGAGATGAGAATTTTGAGTAGAAAACTTTACATGCAACACACCATTTTATCATTATTTTACTTTTTATACAATGTTTCTAACAACAACATATGAAGGAAAACATCTCTTTCAAGAATGAGTTTTTTACAATTTTGGTAGAATATATAAATGCACTTATATATTAAGTGAGACTCATTGTATACATGACAATATCTCTAAAGTTTTTCATCACTTCTTGGCTAGTGAGTTTTATTTTTATTTTGATAATTATTTATTTTTTTATCTCAACATATTTTTGCTTTATAAATGAATTTGAAAATAAAAATTTTAAATCCATTGTATCTTAGGCTAATTCAAATTGGAGACACCACCTATGAGCATTCTAAACAACAACAAATTTACTTATGATAATTTCTAGCATAATGTCATGTTTTTTAAAATTAACCTATGAAAAGTGCAGAGGGATATGATATGAATCATACAAGGACCAAAAGCTATTGGTGGTAGTAAAAGTTGAATAGTTATAATTATCAAATAAACCTAGAAAACTAAAATCCTATTGAGTACATTGAAAAATAAAAATCAACCTAAAAAGACTAGAATTCAACACACTTGTCTAAAAACATAATTTACTTATGAACATGTACTATAAGAAAAAGGGACAACCTATGAATTATTGCAATAAAATAAGATAAATCAATAATGTATTTTTTATTCCTTAATTTATTAAAAAATATTTTTGATGTTATCCCCTTAAAAAAAATAAAAAAAATTAATATGGATTTAATTAGAATAACAATATAGTAAAGAATCATCGGACTGAACGCTTGTCCCTTTCCTAGTGCTTTCAACAACGTAAAAGGTTTAAAATGATTGTGGCATGGTGGTTATAGGGGCGGACTACGCGAAGATATGTGTGGTGGCTTCCGGGACGGACAACACAGAATACTATGGCGGTCATAAAAAGCTAGACAACTTGCCCGGATTCGTGGCAACTACCGATTCCACCATGTAAATTCAAAAAAAAAAAAACAATATAGTAAAGAAAATTATATGGAGGATATCCAAGGAAATTTAGGGTTTTTAGTCCAACAGAAAAAAGTGATGACTATGGAGGATCATCTATGCAATTTAGAGTTTTCAGGGCATCATAAAGAAGAAAATGCTAATGAGGCTATTCCTTGCACTTTCAACTCTTTAAGGCAACATGAATCTTTAGAAGATAAGTCTCATTTTTTAAGTTATGAAAAAATAGAAGAAATTGATGAAGATGAGAGTGTTGGCGAGAATGGAAGGAGAGGAAGGCCATCAAAGAAGGAACAAAGAGAAAAAGAAACACAAAAGGATATTGATATAGGAAGCCAAATAAAAATATCACAAGTGTTAACAAGAAGTGAGGCTAAGCCCACTAATAAAAATAAAAAGTGTTGATAAAAATGATATCATGGAATATTAGGGGTATGAATAAAACCCCTAAAAAAGATTTATTAAGGAATTAATTGGTTGTTATAGCCTCGAGTTTATTTTAATACAAGAAACAAAATTAAGCAGGTTGGAATGTAAGGATGCGTTTAAGAAGATTTGGAAGATAGGTGATTGTTTAGCAGTTTCTTCTATAGGAGATTCATGCGGTATTGCAATAATATGGGACAAATGCAAATGGGATGGACAAATATTAGAAGTAAAAAATAATTGGGTTGCTGGGTTATTGTTTAGGAAAGAAGAAAACATCAAAGTTAGGGTTATAAATGTACATGCTCCAACTATAGTTACTCCTCGTGAAAGATGTTGGAATGACCTTAGTATATTTTTGTCAAATACAATGATGATTTATTGTGATCTATGGATTCTTGAGAGTGATTTTAATACTATTCTATCTCCTTTGGAAAAGAAGGGTGGCATTTTAGGATGGTCTAAATCAATACAAAATTTTGCTTCATTTATAAATTCAAATGATATTTGGGATGTTAGTTCCTCAAACACATGGGATAATAGATGCATTGGAAAAAATCATATAGCAAAAAGACTAGATATATTTTTGTTATCCAGTAAATGATTGTAAACAAAGTATACAATCTCTTCAGATATTTTATTGCAAGCAGGATTAGATCACAAAACTATTCTTTTGACTTGTGAGTTACCTAATAATGGTCATCCAAAGCCATTTTGCTTCCAGTCTATGTGGCTCCAAGACCCTAATTTTTTCTAGATGGTTATGTTATGGTGGGATGAATCAAAATTTGAAGGTGTAGCAAGTGTGAACACTTAATTTATTAAGTGGTTAATTTAGTGGCTAGGCTAGGTTAGAGTTGTCGGCTAAATTGTTTAAATAAGTCGGCATGATATTTTTGAATTTCTCTTCTATCCTCCTTATCCCTCCATTCTCTCCTATATTCCCTCTTCTCCCTTATCACTCCATCTCCCTTCCCTGTTATTCCTCCAACCTCCCTTCATCTTCTCCTCCGACTTCCTCCCTTCCCGCTTCTCCTCTAACCTCCTCTCCCTTCATATAAATTAGATGTATTTCCTATAGTTTGTGAATAATGTAATAGCTCTGCGAGATCTGGAATAAAGAATTGTTTATTCCTATTAATTTTCCTATTGCCACCTGGTCCTGGTTTCATATTTGGTATCAGAGCCAGCCGGGCGAGCGTGCTGGGCACGAATCCCGAGAGCGCACGGTGAGTCAGCTAGGCGAGCGTGTTGGGCACGAATCCCGAGGGCACATCATGATCGAGGAGCTGGGCGAGCGGATCGAGGAGGTGGTAGAGCATAGAGCTGGGCTCAGTTTTTGAGGTGATTGACTGCACGATTTTTGAGGTGACACGTGGCAGGGCAGAGCAGCCGCTGACATGGCAGAAGCATGCTGGCAGAGTGCTGACTGGGCGAGCCGAGATCTGACGTGGCGAGCCGGATGCTGACGTGGCGATCTGACGTGGATGCTGATGTGGCGATCTGAGGTGGACGCTGACATGGCGAGCAGAGGTGGCGAGCTGACGTGGCGGATCGGTCGTGGCGGATCGGGCGTGTGCTGACGTGGCAAAATTTTGTTTGTCCACGTGGCGGAAGCAGATTGGCAAAAGCAGATTCATCTGAAGCAGAGTTGGGGAGTGATTGCCCGAAGGCAATCAAAGTTTAATGCGCTCGCGCGCATATTTGAAGACCAGTTTGTCTTCCTCCCACTCAATGTGGGATAAATCCACATTTTTTTTAAAAATCATCGCCCGTAGACGGAATAAGGAACCGGTCGTTCCTTTTACTACCCGTCGAAGCGCGTAGCGCATTTGGTTGGGTTGTTTGGTTGCGGCACAGAGGTCCCGGGGTCGAATCCCACCGGGGTTAGAAACAATACAATTTTTTTTTTGTTTTATGTCGTCGATCAAGGATTTATTAATCCTTGGAGCCATAGTCCTTCCACCGGAGCCGCGTGGTGCAGCGGCTAGAGCTTTCGGGTTGGAAGCGGAGGTCAGCAGATCAAATCCCGTCGGGGATTTTTCAAAAAAAACAAAAAGGTTTTTATTTAATTTTTTCATTATTTAGTTTTTTAATTAAAGTTTTTAAAAATTATTTAATAATTTCCATATATTTTTATTATTATGTTTTTTAAATAAACTTTTATTTAAAAAAAGATAATTAAAATATATATAGGAAATTGTTAAAAAATTTTCTAAGGGCTTTATTAAAACAAATTTTGGAATTTTAAAAAACTTTGGAACCTCGTTCAAGGGTTAAGTATTGTGATGGAAAACATGAAGGTGCCAAGTTTCAATGGAGATGATTATGCTATTTGGAGCATAATGATGAAGACCTTCTTGATGGCCAAAGACCTCTGGAGCATTGTCGAAGAAGGATATGAAGAACCACCACAATGGACCTTGCTTGAAGGTGAAGAAAAGCAGGAGAAGAAGGAGCAGCAATATGCAAATTGCTTAGCTCTTATGGATTTGAGGAGAGGAATGGAAAAGAATGTTTTTCCTCTCATAGCCAGTTGTAGCTCAGCTAAAATGGCATGGCAAGTGTTGAAGGATGCTTATGGGTTTGATGAGGATACCCATAAAGCCATGTGTGACAATCATGAAGATTGTTTAAGCAAGGAGGAGCCTTGCTTCCTTGAAGAAGTTTCTGAATTAGATCCTTTTGTAGGAGCTTTTGAAGACTCTTGTGAAGGCTCATATGAAGGTAGGTCATTTGAAGAATACATACATTCTTATGATGCTGAATTCTTCCTTGAAGAGGACGACATGTGTGACGAAGAGAGTGATGATGAACTTCTTGAAGAGAAAAGAGCCGAAGATGCGGAATCCCTTCATGGAGAAGAGGATGAGAAGGCACAGGAGCCTTGTACAACTTTCCTTGGAGAAAGTTCTTGTGAGACACCCATAGTTGTAAACATGTCTTGTGAAGGCATGGAAATTTGTAATAGTCAATTATTTCTTTTAGGAGGAGAAAAAGATGAAAAGAAAAATTGTACTAATGAATTTTTTATAGGAATGGCATGCTTGGAAAGCATTCGCATTGATAGCAAAGAGGATGGATATCTCAATGGAGATACAATTGCTCAAGGACCTTGTAGTGAAGACCACTCAAAAGTGGAAGAAGCCTTTGAAGATAAAGGAAGAGAAACACTCACATTGGAGTGTTCCTTGCTTGAAGATCACCAAGGTGAGATGTATGATGAAGAATGTCTCATGAAGGAGACATATGAAGAAGAGTGTCTTTTGGAGAAGACACCATTTCAGCTATTTGTTGAAGAATGCTTCATGGAGAATGCATCGACAATTCTCATGGAGGAGAATAAAGAAGATGATGGTAGAGAAGCAATGGTCATGGAAGATCATTTGCTCCCTTATATTGAAGACCATTCACTTGGAATGGATGTGTGCTCTCTTGAAAGAGCAAATGAAGTTATATGGGATGATTTCTCAAGTTTAGAAGAGGAAGAAGAGATGAAGGGCATAATTTTCATGCTCCATGATGAAGCTTATCTCATGGATGAGATAATGAAAGAAAAAAATAATGATGAAGAAGACTATCTCAAGGAGGAGATAGAAAATAGTGAGATAGTCATTAATAGACTTCATGATGTATTGGAGACATCATCAAAGGAGATTGAGAATTGTATTGAAGAGGCAATTGTGGATGTTGATCCACAAGAAAAGTTTGATGAAGAGGAGATGGAAGCGATAGGCTTCTTGTTTGAAGATCACTCATCAAGGGTGAAGGATGTGTTGTGTGAAGAAAAGAACACACAAGACTCTCTCATTTGGGATATGGAAAGTGAGAGGGCAAATGGGATAGAAACAGAAAATGGAAATGAGATTGCTGATTTTCTTGTCATAATGGCAAAGAAAACATCACTCATGGATGATGATCACTCACTTGGAGTGACTACATTGCAGAGAAAGTGTTGTCATGAAAAGGCAACAATGTATGATTGCTTGAATGAAAAGGCAACTATGTATGATTGCTTGAATGAATGGTGTTTCAACACATCAACATGGATTGAACAAAGGAGGAGAACTCTTAGAGAAGAGTTTATGGTTGATCTTGAAGCAACATACACTGAAGGAGAACTGCTACAAAATAGCTTTATGGGAAGCACCAAATCTACTCATATTAAAGGTAAAGTTTTTATGATTAATGATTTGTTTTTTGTGAGCAGGAATGAAAAGAAAGGAGAATGTCTTCCAAAGGCATTATTGAGAGGTGATTGTCTCATTGAGACAACTTTGGTGAAGAGTCTTCTTGGAGAGAAGACAGTGATGGAGAACTTGGGTCACATGGATCCAAATTATGTGTTAAAAATTCCTTGGACGAAGGAATATTGTAAAATCATTGTGTTACGTGCAAATTTGTGTGAGGAACAACATTTTGTTGCATATGTAATTAGCTATTGCATAGCTATATTTTGTTTGAAGATCTGTGTAGAGGTATGTGAAATTGTAATATGGCAAAACCATCTACATCAGATGATGCATTGTACATACTCAGGTGGAGTATTAGGAGCTGAAATATGGTTTGAAGACCATAGAATGAATGATAAAAGAAATGTTTTGGATTCGTTAATGAGAACCAATACTTGTGGCATTCTGGGAATACCATCATTTGAAGGAGTATTTGATGAAGGGGGAGTAGCTCATCAAAAGGAGGCACTCGATTACTTGCAAGCAGCAACAATAACAAAGATGGAGGAAATCCCACACAAACAATGGAAGGAGTGCCCAAGACAAAATTTTACAATTTTTGATTTCTTGTTACAAAACTGGAGGAGACGAAAAAGATTGAGTTTCTTCCAATGTTGTGATGTTGATGAAACTTTTTGCTAAAGTCACATCAACATCAGTTGGCATACAATCCTGTCCACCATAGTAGATCAAAGCATTTTGATATGAAGTACCACTTCATCAGAGATATGGTGGAAACTGAACCTGTTGAGCTTCACTATTGCCACACTTTGGAGAATGTTGCGGACATCTTCACCAAGGCGCTGGCCAAAGCTCAATTTGTAAAGCTGAGAGACTGTCTTGTCAGTCCTCTCAACTTTAAGGGGGAGAATGTAGCAAGTGTGAACACTTAATTTATTAAGTGGTTAATTTAGTGGCTAGGCTAGGTTAGAGTTGTCGGCTAAATTGTTTAAATAAGTCGGCATGATATTTTTGAATTTCTCTTCTATCCTCCTTATCCCTCCATTCTCTCCTATATTCCCTCTTCTCCCTTATCACTCCATCTCCCTTCCCTGTTATTCCTCCAACCTCCCTTCATCTTCTCCTCCGACTTCCTCCCTTCCCGCTTCTCCTCTAACCTCCTCTCCCTTCATATAAATTAGATGTATTTCCTATAGTTTGTGAATAATGTAATAGCTCTGCGAGATCTGGAATAAAGAATTGTTTATTCCTATTAATTTTCCTATTGCCACCTGGTCCTGGTTTCATAGAAGGATCATGTATGTACAAGTGTGTTCAAAAGTTGAAATATTTAAAGAATCAAATGAAGATATAGAACGCCAAATATTTTGGCAACATTTAAAAATAAAGTAATAAATTAAATCCAAGCTCAAAAAATTTACAAGAGATATTAGAAGTTAATGGAATGGATCAGGATTCTTATGTGAAATAAAAACAATTACTTTATGATTATCATAATGCATTGAAATAGGAGTCATATTGGTTCCAAAAATCTAGAGAGAAATGGCTCAGGGAAGGAGATAGAAATACAAAAAAAATTCATGCTACAACAAAAAAAAAAAAATTGTTCGTCATATAAAAAATATTATAACTCCAAATGGAAGAAATATTGAGGATGAAGAAGATATAAGGAAAGAAGAAATTAATTATTTAAAAAATATTTTATCATATTCTAGGCAAGATAAGTGGCATAAGAAAAATGAAAGCTTGATGAAGAAGATATCTATGGAGGAGCTCCACGAAGCAGTTTTCTCTTTCCATCCTAACAAGGCACCTGACCCTAATGGATTTCCTACAATTTTCTTTCAAAAAATTTGGGATTTATTGAAGAGTGATATGTTAGATGCGATTGAAGAGGCTTGAAAAAGGAAGGCTATATTAAGTGAGATCAATGCTAATTTTATTACCTTGGTTCCCAAGAAAGGTGACACAAAATATTTTGATAATTTTCATCCAAAAAGCCTTTATAATATGATTTATAATATCATTTCAAAAATTATGGCAAACATGTTGAAGGGCATTCTAGGGTGTCTTATCTCAGAGGAACAAGGTGGATTTGTTCATGGTAAACAAATTCTTGATGGTATAATTATTGCATAAGAGGCCATACATTCTCTTCATTCCATGAAAAACCATGTATGCTTTTGAAATTAGATATGAACAAAGCATATGATAGTGGTTAGTCTAACAAACGTTACATATTGAAAATAGAATTATGATTACAAATTGGCTAGCTAAATCAATTCAAACTTCCATGATAAAAATATTGGGATCATTGGAAATTGTTTTTAACCTTTACAAAATGAGACATGAATAATCTAAGAACAAAAGTTTTATTACTTGAAATATAAATAAATATTAAATCAAATAATAAAAATTATTACCAATATTAGGGAGTCTACGCCTCTACTCTTTAGATATTTCAAGCCAAGGGTGGACTCTTCTTTATAATTTGGTCATTATTGAAAGATTTGAATATGATATACATAACTAGTGAACATAGGAGAAAATAACTTAGTTCCAAACCTCAAATATGGTCCATAGTAGCTTAACTTCAACCACATATTATCTTAGCCCAATTTGTTCTCATTAGGTCAAGGAAAAGCAATTGAAACTTTAAGACCAAATATTAGACTTAACAATTATTATTTACTAGTTATTGACTTTGAGATAGATTTATCAAATCATAAATTCATATAGAGTACTATCTTTAGCTCAATTCTTCACATATGATAACATATTTGCATTAAAGACTCACTTAATACTATTAAAAATTAAATAACCAATCTATATATAAACATAAACTACATAGATAAAATAAGCAAGGCTTTTCAATATCAAGGAGGAGATCCTGGTTTAAATCTTGTCAAGTGATACATGCATAATTCTCAAGTTGTAATACTACTATATGGTCATGACATAATATACGTGGGGCCTATTTTAATCCCAAATAACTGATTTAAAAAATACCTTACTTTCCAAATCTTCATCAAAGATATTAAAAACTTAAAAATATTTCTAAACCCATCATACTTTATTAATTTAGGGCACTAGAATTCTATCTATAAAGGGGGAAAACTGCGTTGTCGTGTATGATTCTCGATTGGATCCACTAGGAGCTAAGGTGACCACTGGGGTGTGTTATATTCTCTACATTGAGGGGTTAGGGATAAAAGGGTTCACAAAGAATGGTTTAAGGACTCACTCCAAGTTTGGGGTGGAAATATTCGATGTGTATGTTCAGCAAAATCCTATGTTTGGATTTTATAAAATCTAATCAATAAAAATGAAAGATCAATGCAAATAAACAGAAATGCAGACAAACAAGGACTAACCCTAGAATGATTCTTGATTTTCAATGATAACTAAACCCTAGTTTGTAATAAAATAAATCTTTTTTTTAGCAAGGGTTTGAGAGAATGCATAAACAAATCTAACTCTAGAATACAAACTATATAATGTTTCTATTTTAAATGCCTAGAATGTAACCAAATATTTATCCCTTATTTATAATTTAGGTTTTGAACAGAAATAGGTAGAAAACAAACAATAAACAACCTAAGAAATGAACTCAAAGCACTTTATATGATCCGATGGTTTGCCTTAGATTTTAACTTGCGCCTGATGTATCCAAAAACTTAGAATCCTACAAAACAACTTCACAAAACCCTAGAAATGTTTATCAATTTTTGGAGGCCTACTTTAGGTTGTTGTATGACTAAGCTTGGAGGCATAATATTCAAGCCCCCTTGGTCCTTTTAGCTTATCATTTGAAAATAAAAAGTGATTGTTGGCCTTTTTGGAAATGAACAAGCAAAGATGCAGTGCAATGAAACAGTGCGAAGAACATAATGTAAACAATAGTGCTATGGCCTAAATGGAGCATGTAAATATAAATTGAGGGTTTGGGAGTGAAACTTTATCCCCAAATATGATGAACCAAAAATCGTGCCCTATAAGGTGGTCACAATTTCAAAATGTGTCAAACTTGCACCTCATATGGATGAGGCACAATTTACTAGCAGAAGTGCAAAAATGATAGATTGATGCAAAAGAGAATGTAAAATGCATAATAAATGATTCTAGAAATACCAAAATGCAAGAATAAACTTGGTGGCAATGAAATAACAGACAAAAGGATGAATACCTCCATAAAATGGTAGAGCTCTCCTCAAGGCTCCAACACTTATCTACCAAGAGTAATAAATCAACAACAGAGCAACAAAAGAACACCAAAAGACACTTGATCTTGTTAGAATACTTGCTTGCTAAGAGAAATTGTTAGCCAAAAATTACTTAGAAAAATCACTTAAATCACACTTAGGGGAAAAAGAGGATCCAAACCCTCTATCTATAAGAGGTTCAAAGATGAAAAGGAAACCTAGGGGAGGAATGACATATTGAAGCTTGACCCAAAAAGTTAGGGTTTTCTAAGAGAAAATCCTAACTTGTCGAAATCGCACCCCATACTAGAGAATCATGATTTCAACAAAGCTAGAAGAAAAGAGGCCAAAAATTATGCTTGGACAATTTTGAGGACCTTTCCAAGGGTTCTAGGGAAAATGACTCACTTGGGTGGGTCAATTTTCCATGTCTACATTTTGCCCCCTCTTTGATGCATTTATGACCTAATAAATGCATCAAAGAAAAATGTAGACGCCTATGGACGAAGAATGACAAACACAAAAAGGGATGGCTGGTTTAGAAAGGGGTGATGCAAAATGGTATCATTTCAGACACTTTAATATTTTTACTCGTAAAACGAGGCATTAGGGGCATTAATGCCTCTCAGATCGAGGTGCCCACTCAAGTTTTGAAAGGAATTTCACATTCTAAAGAAAAATCAAAATAACTGATATAGAAGGAAGCATAATAGCAAACAAAAAAAAAGACACCAAAGAGAAGAGAGAAAAGCAAAAAAGGAGAATAAAAGGTAAAAAGGGTGAAACCCTAATTGATTTTCATCATGCGAAGGAGAGAAGAAGAGCCCTAGAGAAAAATATAAATGCTACTACCCACACATTGTTCAACCATTATGAGGGGTGAGGCCAACACAACAACGAAGTGAGTATGAGTAAGGACTAAAATCCTTCCTCTAGACTAGGCTAGATTAGGTTTTTAGTGCATTTTAGCCATTTTTTTGTCTTTTTTGAAGAATTCATCATGCGTGTCCCAACACGATTTTGGGGGCCAACCGTGATTTTTGCTGGTTCACCATAGTGACTAAAGTTGAATCCCAGAACTATATGGCACGAATTTACAAATTAATGCCTTGCAAACATGGGACATGATTTTGAAAGAAGAGGGAAAAAGATGAAATCGTGCCCAAGGAGAATGAGGCATGATTTTGGCTAAGAGAAAAATCAAAAATAAAAGAAAGAAAAAAAGCAGAGAAGAGAAAAAATAAAGAAAGACCAAGACAAGCAGGCTTAGGTGTTGAAATGTTGCTCTATGTTATTTTTTTATTTTATGTTTTTAAGCAAATCTAATTAAAAATTATGTTATATTTTTTTTTGCAACATGATGTAGTGGAGAGTCGAGAGTGGCGATCGAGTTCCTCAGAGGAGGAATCATGAGAGCTCACACCAACAGAGATAGATAACTTGGGGATAGTGGGACTATAACACCTCATGATGATGCCCTAAGTGGAGGCAAATAGAGTGCTACTAACAGTTCTGGTGGAGAGATGGTATCTAGACTCATCGACTTTTTAGCTACCGATAAGGGAGATGATAGTCACACTAGAGGATGTGTGGTGCATACTATGCATCCCCATAAAGGGAAGGGCAATTTATAGAACCTAAGGGTAATAGGCTACACTGTAAATACTATCAAGGGGCTAGGCCCACCAGGTCCAAGAGAGTCAGATCCCTATTGATGAGTTGGTGGGGTGCTATGGTACTGATGCTTTGATGAATGTGCTCTATGTAGTGGTGGTAGGAATCCTAATATACCATACAAGTAGGGATACCTACCATGGCCATTAATGAGAGTAGTGGTAGACATGTGGGACCAAAAAATGTGATTTGTATGGGATCCATATATGTTGGCCCAATTGTATAAGATATTGTACAATATCGTGTACAATGGGTATACAGAGTTGGTGTATACGACATTGCTCCAAGTGTGGTGTTGGGAGCACATAGACATCAGGAGACCATATGCACTACTAGGACCATTGCCCAACCTAAAGTCGCCAGTTGCATACAAATGATTTAGGATCTTCAAGTGAGTCCAGAGGACATACACAAAGAACTTACCACTAGGGAGGTAGGTGATAAACAAGCTATGAGAGCATAGGTCCAAGAGGATCAAGGGGATATGGAGTTTCTTGAGCATGACACTCATAGAGTGGGACATGATGTATATTGAGGTGTAGAAACCAAAATCTAACACCTTCAAAGTCACATGTACCATCCCATCACTGAGTGCTGCATAATTAAATTATATGCCTAAGTGCTAACTTAGGGATATAATCTTGCACATTATCATATTTTTCAAATTTATTAAATCTGGAAAATTACCCTAGGATACCCTACTTGCCCACTGGACATGTGTCCTGGACACTTCACCCAACATATTTGCCACATCTCAACCACTCCTGTCCCCTTGTCTTTACACATGGGACATATTTCCAACACCCATGCCACATCTCATCCATTTTGTCTTCCTTGTCCCTTCACATAGGACAAGATCCCACATTCCACTCCACTTGCAGTCACATCACCTTAGTTAAATGAGGCACACTAGGTGATTCACTATAACCGCCCTTTCCATCTGGCAGTCTAGATTTGCCACTTATCAAGTTGGGCTTGCCACCTACCACTTCACTCAAAAACCCCAAGAGGCCTATAAAGGCATCATTATTCCACCAAGAAAGAGGAGCTGAATTTGCATACTGACAGGCTACCAAAATTGATCCAGACCCAACAAGAAATTGCGAGCATGAGCATCATTCTATACTATTGGTTTGAATCTTGAGGTAAACTATTTTTTAGCCAAAACTGCTCGTTCGTGGTTCCATAGACAAAAATGCACATCCACAGTTTTATAACTGTAGGTCCATGATTTCTAGTCCACCATCGTGCATCTACGATTCCACAGTCCTAAGCACAAAAACCACATGCACATTAGAGATCAGTAAAAGAAATTCATTTTTTAGCAAGGCTTTATATGTTAATGCTTCTATCACTTGTTTTGTATGATTACTTGCTTAGGATTTTATGCATATCATTGGTTTTATTGATCAAATATACAGGTGCTACTAATCCCTTTGTCGATTTGAATGTGTGAAGGTGACAGGTACTTTGGAGAAGTTGTTGAAGCTGGAGTGGTCCCTTATTGGATACCAAATCCCACTCACCTTGGACTGTAGTTTAAAGAATGAAGACAACAAGCCCCTACGAAGATTTGGGAAACCCCCATTCTATCAAATCACTATTTATTTGTATCAATATAGAGAGATAGCATTGTAGAATTATCCTAGACACATTTGGGGAAATCCAAAATCCGTTTGTAATGATTGTATCAAAATCAATAAATAAAGCAATTTTGACAATTCTTGTTTCTCTGTATTACATTCATTTTATTGTTCAGTTCTTTGGTTACAGAAATGGCGATTACGGTGGGACCCCCTAAAGGTTCCATTTTGTTTTGCCTTGAATTTTTAAAATATTTATTGATCTTTTTTCTATACCTATAGGTTTTGAAAGTTTGAGGCACATGTAGATTCGACCCAGGGTCAATAAATTTGAAGAACCCTGCGCTTGGTCTGTTCACTATGAAATGCATCTACGCGATTTATATCTCGAGGAAATGCGTTTGTGCTGTTCCTGTCCTAAGAAAATGCAAAAGTGTGGTTGAGAAGACTAGAACGCGAGTGCGCAATTTTGATTCTAAAGAAATGCGAATGCGCGGTTACCTGTCTGTGGAAACGCGAGCCGACGATTGATAGGTGGAAGGAGCAACAATAGGATCACAGGTCTGTACCCTTTGATTTCTATTTATTTTTTGTTTCTTTATTTGAATTTTGTTCTTAGAATTGCACTTAGGGTAAATTAGAAGTTCAGTCCTGTTTGCCATTTGTTTGCATATAGGTCCCAGGATATTGTTCATATAAAAAAAATCTTAAAATCTGCATTCGCATAAATAGAAAACAGGTCATCTTTGCATTTTTCGGGTTAGAAATAACATAGACATTATTTTTAGGTTCAGGTTTGTTAAAAATTCATTCTATTTCTATTAGCAGAAAGGACCCGCACATCCGTAGTTGGGATATCCCAAACACAGACACGCGATTGGAAAACAACACATCCGTGGTTTACCAAAACTAATCGCGCACCCGCGGTTAGCCCTGTTAAATAGAATCCAATTGGATTGGACTTGAAGTTGGCACTTTTGCCCTTGATCTGTTGTTTTTCATTCTTTGTTTTCTATTTTCTAGCATCTAGGCAATGAAAAGAATTTGTATGGTAATCTTGCATACCACAATAATTAAAAAAAATCACCACACACTCACATAAACGTTGGAAAACGGTTGGATTTCATCACCAAACCACCAATATTGTACCTTGATTTTTGGCCAAGACCGACTCCAAGAATCGTTGTAGCTTGGAAAATTTACATATATTTCTCTTCGAAGAGTATGATGTTGACCAAGTGAGACTGGGTGAGGACTAGTAGGACTTGTGTTCCCTGCCCGGGTGTGGACTTTCAATACCGCACTTTGGGGGGTTTATGCGACCTGGATTTCATAGACAAGTTGTCGAGATGCGAGTATATAGGTGAAATCCTAGATTCATTTAAGGCAAAACATTGAGCACACGTATTTTATTTTTTAAATAATTAAAAAAAAAAAACAAAACTGGCAAAAATCTAAGACCAAAAACTTTGTGTGTTTGTTTGCTTTGCATGATGTATTGCATTGTATTGTCATTTTATTTACATAAGACACATAGTTGCACTTGGCAATTTATCGCATAGTAGCGTATGGTAGTGACTCGTAGTCAAGCTAAGAAGTTAGTGCCAAGTCAAATTCAGTGGTCTTCCCCCATGGCATATCAGTCTGGAAACATTCCTAACACTTTGGTGGTAGGACAAGTAAGTATGCCCCTCTTTATGTCCCAAAGCCTTAATTTAAGGCCCTCTAGTAGTGCCTCTAATACAAACATAGACATCATGCATAGGGCCACTCACACAACCATACCTGAGACACCTAGGAGTGAACCTCCTACAATGATGGATAGTCGTGTCACCATGCTGGACATGGATGCTGTTAGAATGTACTTGAATGTAGCTGGAATGGTCTTGCCATAATTGCTACCACCCTCCATCCCTTCCCGTGTCATACCACCATCACAACAAGAATCCACATTCACTTACCCACAACAGTCAGAACAAGTCTTCACAAATCCTCTATTTGAGTTGGATATTGTAGCACTGGCTAACCAACCATTATCATCCAACCAACCACCCCTCACATTGCCTCAACAAATAACCATTTCCACCAATTCCTTGTATGAAATAATCCTTGTTGTTTCGCAAGCCCCAACATCCACTCCACCCACTACCCTCATAGGTTCCACATATCATACCATACCACATTCAATGACAATACCATTTGCTACTTACCCCCCACTCACTTCCACTACCATGGTTGCCTCACAACCAGCCTAGCCTACCACATCACATGTGGCGGTCCCTACTTCAAATGCAATTGCTATGTAGCAAGATTTCTTGCAACTGCAACAAATAATTTTAGATAATGCTAACCACAGCGTAAATCTTGACCCTAACCAGCATTTGCAAGGGATTGAACACAACTTTCCACCTACATCTCACCAAACTAGTACCTTTATCCAAGATCCATCTTGGGTAACACGCCCTCCATCTACCACTATGGTTCATAATCAACCTCCACATCCATATGCTAATACAGTAGGTCAGCATAGCATCATAACTCCATCACCCCATCTATATCATAATCCCCATCAACATCCTTACCATAACACATTTCATCCAACTACACCTTATCATCCATAGCTTACATACAATCCACCCCATTACCAGCAACATCAAGTACACTCGAGTGCCAGTCCTATGGACAACCCTGTATACCAGTTCTTACAGAGTCAGATTGATAGTCTTGCCATGCAAACTCTAGGTTTGCAATAGCAAAAGCCAACTTTAAGGCAACTACTCAATCATCCTATTCATGCTTCAATGCCTGAGCCACCATATCCAATGGATTTTTAGATACCCAAGATTGAATTTAAGGGGGAAGAGGACCCCCGTGAACATGTAACTAGATTTGTAAATGCATGCTTTAGAATCAAGAGCAATGATGCACTCATGTTACACAAATTTCCTCAAAAATTAGGGGGAGAAGCCCAAGATTGGTACAACCACCTGCCACATCAAAGTGTATTTACTTTTGAGTAACTAGCAGACCAGTTCTTGGAAAGATTTGCCCTAAATGTTAGAAAGCAAACCACATTGACTGATTTAATTTATTTGAAACAATATGATGATGAATCAATCCATGACTTTGGAAATCGATAGAGGGCAATCATGATCAAGCTACCATTTTCCCTCCCTATGTTAGAGATAACACAAATGTTCAAAGAGTTGCGCTAGACCCATCTCTTCATTACTACAACTACAACAATATAGAATATTAGATGAGGCACTTACCCAAGCAAAGGTTATAGAAGAGATAAAAATTCAAGAAGGTTAGATAAAGCTTAAGAAGAAATAGTGGAACAATAAGAATCAAAGAGGGAATAACCACGGTGCGTCCAAGACCGCGCAGGTTAACCAGATAGTCTTGGGACAACCACAGTTAAATCAACTAGCCCAAACACAAATCCAACAATCCCAACAACAACAACAACCACCACAACAATTGAATTATCAAGCGGTTCCACCCCCCTAGTAAGCACAAAATCAGACACAACCTGCAAAAAGGCAACAACATTATTTTAATCCAAAAAGAAATTACACACCAGTACAAGAGCCATATTCATCAGTTTTTCAAAAGTTGTACGCAACAAAATTCTTTACATTACCGGAGATGAAACTTGAGGATCCTAGCAAAAAAAAAACAAAAGGCTACAAAGAGCACATGTTTTGTATTTATCATAGACAAAGAGGACATGACATCGAAGGTTGTCGTGGTTTCAAAGGTATTGTGCAAGATTTATTGGAAGCAGGTATGATCAAAGTTGACAACCCATTAGCCCATAATAATCAAAACTTAGGCATACATCAGACACCTTTGCCACATCATGAGGCAAATCAACAACCGACGAGAGCATCAAATTCTATAGTTCCTCCCAATCAGGTTAATTATGTGTCTCAATTGCCACAAGGTTTTGTAGGGGCTATCAATATAGTTACATGTGGACAAAAACAAGCAAATCACATGACTCAGGCTACAACAACACAACCCATAAATATTCCCATATAACTTGGACCAACCATTCCACCATCACCTTTTCATAATTACCCAGTTGTCACCTTAAGCAGCCGGTTAACCCAAAGTTTAAAAATAGCTTCAACAAAACTATTAATTTACGAGTTACTACAACAGTCACTACCCCATAGGGAACCATTGATGGAAATATTAAAGTCTATACAAGTACAAACATAAGACCCCAATGCATTCAATTCCTTCGTAGGAAGTGTGCAAAAGTGCATGGAACCCTCGATAGCATTTTATAACTTTGAGGAAAAGCAAATTTTGGCAGATTCACCCGATCCACCATTGCATATAGTAGCTCACATTGAAATGAAGCAATTAAAGAGAGCTCATTGATACCAGTTCCTCCATCAACCTCATCACCACACCTGCAATGAAAACTCAACATCCCATCATCACACATCACAACATCCACCTTCACTCTTAGGGCTTTTAATGACTCTTTATGTTCAACTATGGAAAATGTTGTTCTCCCTGTCACTGTGGGGGTGAAAAAAATACATGTTCTCTTCCACATCTTGGAAGGATAAATGCAATATAATATACTGCTTGGACACCCTTGGATTAGGGAAATGAAGTGTGTACCTTCAACATTGCATCAATGCTTAAAGTATGTACATGAAGGTAAAGTACATTGTATTCCAGCTAACACATAATCTTTCAAGTACTGCAATTTAATTTCAAATCCGTATCAGCCCTTACTTCCATCGACATACCTATCCATCTAGCCACTCAACATCAAGACCATTCCACCTAGCAACACCTCATAAAAAATCCCCATCCAAGAAGAATTACCCATAGTTGATCCAAATTTTGCATTAAAAAGTGTCAGCTCAATTCAACCTTCAAACACTGCATATAATTTTCCAATCACAACTAAACATCCTACCAACCAACCACCAACTTCATCTACCACACTAACAAATACACAAACACCATTTATATTCACAGCACAACCCACTCCATGCATTAGCAAACCACAAACATCACAACCCATAGTATCGTAAATAGGGCCACCTATTAGATAAAATCCACCACTGTCATTAGAGCTGCAAGCTAGATCAGAAGAACCCTCTTCATCCACTGAGCCATCAACCTCCTTCCCGAGTTGCAGTTCATCTTGCCAGTCTTGGTATTGGCGAGTATATTATTGAAAGTGTCATAGTTACACCACCTATTGAGTCAGTCAGAGATTATGGTCACCCTCATGACCCACCTTTAGCCATAGGTGAGATATACAGAATGGGTTCCCCATCAAATGTAATAAATTTCATATATAGGGGAGTTGATTATTCATCTGATCCATCTCCTCCGGAGGCCCCTTTAAAAGAGTTTAATGAAGACATCGATTATTTATCTAGCCCAAAATTTCCAATGAGATATTTTCAAAGGATTAATTGACAAGGATATGGACTCGAACGACATGAACAAGGTCCTCACCATATTATTGAGCCAGAATATAGAGAGCCAAATGATCACTTCAGTCTAGGTTACAGACCTTCCATCGCAAGCTCTTCTCTTAATCAAGCATTCCAAGAACTTGAAATTGAGTGCGAAGAAGAATAAAAAGGAAGTGATGAAGAGGATGAACCTAATGATGAGTATGATGATATAGATGATGAGTGCCTAATCTATAATTTTTACCCTCATGTTGTAGGCAACAAATCCACCTCCTAGAAGAAGAAAAGGTGATTTGCTAAATTTTGACAGTTTTGGGATGATTTGCTCAAGTTTTGGGAAACCGTACAGTGGGAGAAAATCATATAGGGGATCATACAACTGAAGTGGCAAACCATACAGAGCAGTGGCAAATCATACAGGGCGCACCAAAATTCACTCAGATGCAAAGGAAATGTAATTTCGGGATGAAATGTCGCATGGATTTGCTAACCTAAGGTGTAAACTTAGGAAATTGCCAAAATAATGTATTCAGTTGTAGATGGGCAGTTGTGAATAATGGATTGTCTCAAGAACCACTTTGGAATGGCCTAGGAAACGTTATATAAGGCCCCATTTTTGAATTTGTAGGTCTGGCTACTAGTTTACTGGTTATTAGTTGCTAGAGTAGAGAGATAGACATATTTTTGAGTTATTGCAATTACTATGAGAGATTTTTCCACATTGTAACTGAGTTGATAACCATTAATGAGAATAATAGACATTGTGGATGACAATGTATGATCCTGTTGTGTATGGTTGATGCATTGTGGATGATTATTGTGTAATTGAGTTTCTTCCTTACTGTTATATGTTAGTTGTAGGCTTTGTTGCAGATTGTGAGCAGATTGTTACTGGTGGAATCATGGAGAATGATCTAGGAGTATGAGGATGTTGGCAAAGATGTACTAAAGTAGACTGTACAATTTTTGGGTGTAATTTATTGGATGGAATCTCTCACTAGTCCGGATTGGATGTTTTGCTTGTGAATGAAACTATCTTGTTTAGGTTGTTAAACCTTTACAAAACATCCTGGAGAGATATTGGAGTAGAAGAGTATATTAATTAACATCTTGCTGTACCTTTGGATCATACATATCATACATCGTACAAATCGTACAAAGAGTTATTACCCAATTTGGTAAAATAGGCGATTGACAAGAACTTACCCGATTTGGCAGTTTTGGTAAGTCGGCTTGAACGATTACAAAAATATGTATGGAAGCCTCCAAAATAGCATCTTTCAGTTTTTCTGAGTGCAATATCGTACCATCTTGGTCACTGTACGATCTGAGATCATACAATGTATGTATTTGAGGTCCGTACAAGCAATTGATAGATCGTACAAGGGTCATTCGGGAAGTTAGAAGACTGTTCGATTTGGTAGATTCAACCTAGGTATCATTATTACCTCTAGAGAACACCTCCCCACTAGGAATACTCCACCACTATGTTACATTTGGTGTCGTTGCCTTATCGAATCTGGCATTTTTGTTAAAATGGGTCGAATTTGACTAAAAAAATTGGAGGTGATTTTTTATGACGGACACCAGTACACGAAGCCGTGGGAGAAGAGAACCATGAGAGAACATTCTAGTAAGAAGGAGCATAAGGATTTCTCAAAGAGGAAACACGAGTAACTCAATCAAAGTAGAGAACCAGAAAAAGAGCAAATGGACACCCAAAAAGGAAAACACCGAGAGGTTTTTTTGAGAAAAAAAAAAAAGAAGAAAAAAAAAAGAGAAGAAGAAAAAAAAAAAAAAAAAAAAAAAAAAAAAAGAAAAGAAAGGAAAAAGCTAGCAAGAGAGAAAAACAAAAAAAAAAAAAAAAGAAAAAAAAGAAGAAAAAAAAAAAAAAAAAAAAAAAAAAAAAAAGGAAGTAGAAATGAGGTTGCGAGAGGGTGTAGAGGATGGGAGTCAGACACCAAGGCAACAAGACGCGGGGACTCAGGAGGATAGACCAAGACAATCTCCATCGCACCAACGAAGAAGGTCGCAGAGTGAGGACGCACGAGAATTTGGTCACCGAGTGATGGGACAGAATAAGATACCTCGAATTGATACTTCTGATGACAATGGAAGTAGGACACCCCCAAGGAGGAATCCAACAGAGATTCCATGGGACACCTCAAGTGAGAGCGACGACTCTCCTAAGATGGCTAACAGAGCAACCAAACAAAGATGTCCACCATTTTTAGGTGAGGGTAAGGAAGACCCCACATGACACGTAGGAACTTGCATAACCATTTGGAGAGAAAATGGTGTAGACAGACCAGAGGATTGGGTAGTCCTATTTCCTGCCACCTTGAGGGGATTGGCAATAGACTGGTACCTAAAGAGAGAAAATAATGTTGATTTTCAGACTTGGAATCAGATAAAGGAGAAATTCATTGAGGAATTTTGACCTTTGAAAGATGATGGAGACATAGTCATCGAGCTTTGCATAACAAAATAGAAAGTATATGAGGATATAAAATCCTACAACCGTCGACTAAAGCAGTTAGTCGATAAGATGCAGATGCCCTTGGTAGATGTGTTGATAAAACGATGGTTCGTAGATGGGTTACTACCAAAATATAAGAAAAATATGAAGGGAGTACCATATGACACATATGAAGAAGCATTGAAACACGCAAAGACCTTTGAAAGTGAATCAAAATAGACATATACATGGGAATCTTGTCTCATCCCAAGTCAAAATATTTGGATAGTGAAGAAGAAGACACTATCCAGAGGATGGTAGCATCGTTCCGCAAGGAGTTTGATAAAATGGTTAAGGAGCAAAATATCAAACCGGATAGGAATGAGTTGTGGTGCATAGAATGCAAGAGCGAGGGACATACAAATATGAAGTGTCTGAAGAATGACTATTGCCATATTTGTAATGTGATGGGGCATGAGGTAATGCTCTATCCCTACAATGCAAGAACCCATCCACAGGTACTATCAATCCAGGAGCAGGAACAAAAACCATAGGCCCAAGGGAGTGGCCAACAAGCAACGAGTGGTGGTTACAAAAATAGCAGAAGAGGTGGCAGATAGAATCAAGGTAATCGACAAGGAGGACAAAGTCACTTACAATATGACTCGGAAGGTAGACCGATCATACAATGTCGCAATTTCCAAGAGTGGGGGCATTTTATGAAGAATTGTCCTACACCTCCGATGCAAGGAGCACCACAAACAAGCACTACACACATGTGTAGATGGTGTGGTCTGGGGAACCACAAGGAAGAGAATTGTCCAAAGTAGGCGAGTTCGAGCAACCCATAGAATGTGAGTTATTTGGACATCAAAATTCCTCAAGTTAAAGAGGAAACTCAGGAAGTGTTAGCCGTGACGAGGAATCAAGCTAAAAAGGATAAGTATCCAGAGCCAACAAAAGAGAAGCAACGCTGGCAAGCAACAAAGAAAATATTGCAAGAAGAAACTGAGAAAACTAAGCAAGGAGAGTCGAGCATTCGAAGGGAATTACGAAAACCATCAGAACAAGAGACAGTTGTGCAGAGCCTGGCAGCATAGGTGTTGGATACCACAGTGGAACTTAAAGTATCTGACTTATTCGAAGCTATCCCAAAATTGCAGAAAGCAATTGTGGAGGAAATGCAACCACAGAAGGTGATGGAAGTAGAGAGCCAACCAATTTTAGAGGAAGGACAAAAAGACCAATTTATGGATCCTACTATATTAATGATTGATGTGGGAAAGAAGCCTGCATTAATGCATATGGAGATTTTGGGGCACAAATTGACACAAGTGATCGTGGACGGAGGTTCCAGTGTTAATGTGCTACCAGAAAGAACTTGGCTAGAACTAGGTGCTCCATCCCTATGGGCACCGAGCTTCTGACTGTATGGGGCTGACCAGAATGATATTAACATCAAAGGAGTTTTGACTGCACAACAAGTTATGATAGCTGAGCAAGAATTTGTCTTGGACTTTGTTGTGATTTCAATGCAAAAACCTGCATACGATGCTCTCTTAGGGAGAGGATGGCTATGAGTGGCCAAAGTTAATCACAATTGGGGAAAGAATCAGATCACCTTCAAGAAAGGACAACATAAATACATGATCAATTTAGCTAATCAAAGAGTTAGTGAGGATGTAGCTACAACTGACGAATCAAAAAACTCATCAGGGGATGAAGGACATGAACCTGATGGAGAGGGAATGTTGTACATAGATGAATGTAGCGAGGATGAAGCTCGATCTGATAGCGGACTTCTTCATTGGAAAATGGAGGATTACGAGATGTTTCAGCCCAATTGCCTCTGTATTGAGTCAGAAGAGATCAAGGAAAAGCAAGACAAACCGAAAGTCAGTAAAGAAACTAAGAAGGAAACAGAAGAGAAGTGGACGTTTCCAAAAAGCTTTGTGGAGTATACAGTAGGAGATGCAGAGATTGATACAAGACCGACACATCCAGAGAACGTAATGAAAGCTACGAGTGAGCTAGAAAATATCAAGTATGAAGGACCTAAGATAGTGGATATCAATCTAGGAATGGAGGAAGAACCTAGGATAGTCCACTATGGCGATGATTGGAATCTCGTATTGAAGGCAACAACTTTCAAGATATTCTTGGAGTACAAGGATGTCTTTGCATGGACATATAAGGATTTGAAAGGAATCCCACCCGAGTTATGTGTCCATAAGATTACACTAATGCCTGGTGCTCAACCTGTTAGGAGGAGGCCATATAGAATGAATCCCAAGTATGCGGCATTGGTGAATACGAAGATAGAAAAGATGTTGGAAGTAGGAATTATATTCAGGGTGACGAACAGTGAATGGGTTTCACCTATAGTAATCACCTTGAAAAAGGAAGTCGATAAGATAAGGATATGCGTAGACTTCAGGAGTCTAAACGTAGTGACCATTAAGGATCCCTTTCCTATTCCATTCATAGATTCTATCTTGGAAGAAGTTGCAGGACATGAGATCTATTCATTTTTGGATGGATTCTCAGGATACAATCAGATCAGCATCATTGAGGAGGATAAGCTGAAGACCACATTTGTTGTGGATAATGGCATCTACGCGTATAATCGAATGCCATTTGGGCTCTGTAATGCCCCAACTACATTTCAGTGCATCATACTGTATATATTTGACCAATTAGCGATGGGGAATTTCAAAGCATTTTTGGATGATTGGTCCATTTATGGGAAGATCAAGGAGCATCTTCCAGCTCTTAGTGAATGTATGAGCAGGTGTAGAAATGCACAAATATCATTGAACCCAACAAAGTGTTTTCTGTTGGTACCATATGGAAAATTGTTAGGACACATTGTGTGCAATGAAGGATTGAAGACAGATCCGGATAAAATTTGGGTAATATTATACATGGAAGAACCCTTTGACGTGAGTTCACTCAAAACCTTCCTTGGGTCAATAGGATATTACCGAAGGTTTATCAAAAATTATGCACATGTAGCCTACCCATTAGATTCTTTGATGAAAAAGAATATTCCTTTCAGATGGACAAAGGAGCACCAGGGAGCCTTTGAGGAGTTGAAGGCTAAGTTGGTAAGCAGTTCGATTTTGGTGTTTCCAAGTTGGGATAAGGAATTCCATGTCCACATCGATGCCTCAAACTTTGCAATTGGATGTGCATTGGCACAAGAAGGACAATTTAAGTTGGATCAACCAATTTTCTTTGCTAGTCACCTTTTGTCAAGGCCAGAAAGAAATTATAGTACAACAGAAAGGGAAGCCTTGGGGATGGTATATGCAGTTCAAAAGTTTAGGCATTACCTATTGGCGAACCCCTTTGCATTTTATGTCGATCATCAGGCATTGTTGTACTTAATAAACAAACCAGTAATACAAGGACGAGTTAGTAGGTGGCTCATTACACTCCAAGAGTTCGTATTTCGAGTTGTGGTGAGACCTGGCAAGAAGCATGTGATTGCAGACCAGTTGTCTCGAATACGATCAGGGGAGCCAGCAGGAACATGAGTTCCTGATGAATTTCTAGATGCATAGTTATTTGCCATCAATTTTGTGCCATCATGGTACAAGTTGGTTGGCCAATACCTATCCACAGGGGAGTTGCCACAAGAGATGACAACAACCAAAAAATCAACCCCTCACGGCGGGGGGCGCCCCCCCCGGGGGCGGGCGGGGCTCCGCCCTCATTTGAGGAAGTTGGAACTTAGTCTAGGGGACTTGGTTCTCAAATTTAATGGGAAGCGGGAGATCAAGCCAGGTAAACTGAAGATGTTATGGCTTGGCCCTTATAAAGTGATTGAAGTATTGGATAATGGAGTGGTCAGGTTGTAGAACCTGAATGGGACGGAGGTACCCAACATTGTAAATGGCTCAAAGTTGAAGCCTTACAAAGTACAGTGTTTATTCATTGCTTCAAAAGAGATTGAACGAAGAAGAAGAGCAGATGCTCAAAATGAGGCTCATCGTGAGCCAGGTCTACCATAGGAGGAGCCAGATATGGGACTCGCAAGACTATTTGCTGAAATGGAGGAGAGGCAGCCAATAATTGAACAACAGGAGTTGGCACCTGGACCCGATGAAAGAAGAAGGGTGCGAGTACATATCAGATGGGCTGACGGGACCGTAAGAGAGGGAGAAGAGTGGATCCCTCCAGCCACAGAAGGCTATCAGGAGAGAGCACTATTACCAAGAGCTTCGAATAGGAGGTACCCATAGATAGAGCATAGGGAACTACCTCAACAGCTGGAAGGACGAAGAAGGGTAAGGCTGACAGTGCGCAACGAAGATAGAGTGGACACATTTGAGATGGAAATTTTGGAGGATGCTAGGGAGGAAAGAATAGAAGAAGAACTAGCGAAACTTTCCCCATTGGCTCAGATAGGGCTATTACAATAGAGGATGAGAACGCAAACCCAACAATTGTAGGAAGAGTATCAAACACTACGTGGTCACAATGCGAGATTGAGAGCGCAAGTAATCCAAGAATTGGATGGTACCATACAAATATTGGATGAACAGAGGGCAGTTAGATTACAAGAGATTGGAAGTGAACCTGAGGAGGTTGAAGACTTAACTCCAAGAAATGGTGGAGGAAACGAAGGCGCAAGCACAAGTTCGCCACCTCCACCAAGCGAGCAGCCTACGATAAACGAGGGCGTAGGAGTACTTTGGCGAGATATAGAGGAGACCACCACATCACCTGAATTACACCACAATATAGTAGGTATGATAGATTCTAGTGATGAAGGAATGTCATGGTTGGTAGGAGAGCCTAGTACAGATGAGGATGAACCGAAGAATCCTCATAATCCTTAGAGGGATCAAAGTATTCCACTTAGAGCATTGAGACCAAGGCAAGTCGAGGGAGTTCAATAGGACAGACCCAAGAATGATACACAGGCATATGCAATAGCTCACCAGCAGCTGAGAAGACAAAGGAGGGAAGTTCATCGATTGGAGAGATTGATGAATTTGCCAATCGACTAGGCAGAACAGAGAGAAGAGGGTCGGACTGACTCTAGCTCTAAAACGGACTTTTCAGACGATTATAGAGCAGTATTGGCATCTTCATCCCCCTAGAGATCCTTTGAGGAAAGAATATGGAGGTATCGCTTGGTACGAGCTGATAGAAGAGTCAGAACCTTATGATAATTGTCACCAAACTGGAGTCCACTAGCTAATATCGAGTTGGTAGATATTACTCCTGATGATCGAAGAATAAGAGGAAGAATTGGACAAGGACCTCTAAGAGGAAGAGGAAGAGGTAGACGACCAGAACATGATGGGAATCTGAGTGATGTTGCAATTAGAGGAGGTAGAGGATGAGGAATATTTTGACCCCCTACTCCTAGATGGCCAGGAGATAACCCGCTAGCATGTTTGAATTGGACAAGGAACCCACAACACATACTACGACTAAGAGGCATGTTATGAAATGCGGTTGGAAGACGCACGGGGGGGCGACCACCCCTGAACCGACAAGGACCCCAATGGGAAGCAGGTAATTGGTAGTTACCCCGAGTAAGAGAAGAGTCATCAATAGTACGGGGAGGTTTCATGCCTAGAAGAAGTGGAAGGGGGAGATACCCACGTGGTCGAAACCTTGCTGGTAGAGGAAGGGTACACTTCGTAGATGGTGGAAACCTAGGCCAACAAAGGACCCGATCACCAAGTTTGGAGCCAAAAATGATCCATGGAGATAGGTGAAGAAGTCGCTCAAACAATAGTAGAGTGGTGAGGACACCACCACCACAGGATCAACTACCTGGATGGCGAGAAGAAAGCCTACCAGGGGACGAGACTCCAATTTGTCGATGTACAATACCAAACTATACACATTGTGGGAGGGCAAATGAACGGGAAACAACATCACAGGCAGGGACCAGTCAAGTAGAGGTACAAGAGGATACCACTAATCGAAATGTTATGGTCGAACCTCGAGGCCAAGAGTGGGATGGGGTCGTACAGGTGAATGTCACTGTACGATTACCCAAGAGGTAAGTATAATTAGACTAGGATTGAAAAAAAAAAAAAAGGAAAATTGAAAAAAAAAGATAAAGAAAAAATGATGAAAAAAATTGTGCCTTAGTTGTGAAAATCCCTCGGGACGCAATTAAGAAGGGCGAGGTTGAAAACCGAAAATGATGACCTTTCCAGAGGAAAGAAAGCAAAAATTCCTCTAAGTAATGAAATCGTACAATGAAAAGAGAGAATCGTACAAAGTAAGACTGACATGCAAATCGTACAAGAGGTCGTACGATACAATTTAGATCGTACGATGTACGATTTGCCAACTAACCCATTTAATGCGGCATGCGACAAAGCAGCGGTTGGAGGAAAAGAAGGGGGAAAAGACAAAATTTTGAAACCAACTGCTGAGTTGTCAATCATCTAGCAGTGGAGATGGAAAAAGCATGCAACATGGCGCCTATTTTTTAAAATTTAGGGTTTTATTAGGGTTTTTGAAAACTTGCTTTAAAAGGAAAGGGACTTAACCATTTTTTCACCAAGCAGGAAAAATCAAATTTTTTTCAGGATATTGAAGGGGAAAAGCGTACATACGTAACAAAAAACTACATGGGCGAGAATTTTTCACCGGTACTCTGAAGATTGCAGACCCATTACTAAATTTGTACCAGGGAGTTCTTTTCCACTTCGAAGAATTAACCTGAGAGAGAGAAATTGAGGGTTTTTCTCCATAGAGGGGAAATTCAAAATTTTTCAAGATATTACAGCCAAAGATGTCAGAATACGTCATCGTATGGATTTTGAATGGAGAAATTGCTGATTAAAGTCGGAGGAAGCAGAGATTGGCGGTGGAAATTGGGGAAAGTGCAAGGAAATGGAGGATTGAAACCCTAAAAAGCTGAGAAATCTGGCAAAGGTGAGCTAGGAGATGTGAGGAGGGAAAAATCCAGACCGTACAGCCGTACAGTGCAGCCAGAATTTTGTCAAAGTAAAGAAAATTGCGCCAGGAGTGAAAGAGTGGAAGATTTGTTGAGAAAAAGCACGGAAGGATAGATCGGGCCAATCCGACAACTGGGTCGATGGTAGAATTGGGAAAGGAGACCAAAAATCCAAGATTTTTTAGTAGTGAGGGTTAGCAAAGATGTATTGTATGATTTGAGGGCAGATTGTATGATTTCTAGGCAAAAGGGTGCAAGTTGAAGGGGTTTTTTGCCATTTTTGGTAGTTTTTAAGAGATCGTACGAAAGCGTATGGAATCATACAAATTTTAAAGGGGAGGGCAGCCAGAAGATAGTAGTATATGAAGTACTAGTAGCTCATACGATTTCAGACCATCATTGTACGATTTGACAAAAAAATTGACCATTGGAAGAATTGATGGGGTAAAAAGGAGAACTACTAAAAGTGTGTACGATCTGGAAAGAGACGAAGGATGATAAAACCATACACAGGACTTAGAACCATACATTGTATGCTTTTACTGAGCTTGTATGATTTTTGGTACATTTTTAATTGTGAAGGAGGAAGTTGAGTAATCGATGAGATGTTGGAGGAATGATCTCAACAGAAGAGTTTGGATGCCGATTGAGGTGGATTGCAACACATAGGGTGGAGAGATCACCAGGTATGCTATACGAGAGAGGCATACTCATGGTAGCACTCTGGGCATCAATTTTAGTCCCATGAAAGGTATGGTAATCATCCATGGAGGAGAGGAGGATATAGGTCATGGAGGAGACAGAGCCATTGGTGGGCACACCTAGATAGAACACCACCGAGGCACAGAGAGGCAAGAATGGCCCAAGACACTACCTCACGGAGGGAATTGAGGAGTGAAGTGCATGTGCAACAGTAGGAAGAACACCTGAGCAGTGGGCAGGAGGAATGCCAGGTGGAATTGTCAAATATTACATTCGTACAACATGGAGCGGAAGCATGCAGGAAATGGTGGAATGATGAGAAGAATAAGTCTCATCCCTGGAAGAAAACATTTGAGAATGTGCAAGTGTCAGTCATTGCATAGATTCCACCGTTTCATCGAACATTCTTCTAGAACTATCTTCTATAGATAGTTCAAGCATATAATGCAGTGACGAGGACAACCTACGTCAATGTGGGCAAGAGGTCAGTGAAGGTGGAAGTTTCGATGGAAGCATTCAGAAGAACATTTGGGCTACCGACGGAGGGCATGGAGATAGTTAAGAAATTGGTAGACCCAATTGAAGCACACCACCTGGTGACCACCATGACCACTATTAAATCACTGACAGAGGCAAATATTTTTGGTGCAGGAATGCGTAGAATAAAATAGAGCCAGTTGCAAAATGACCATTGGGCATGTGCAATGAATACAGTCATGGCTCGACTATCAGGTGATATAAGGACAACAGAGATGCCAATGTGGATGGCCCAGTATGCAGAAGGTATTACCTAGGGGATTCCATATGATTGGGGTACCTATCTGGAGAGAAGAATGCATGAAGCATTGACGAAGAGACCAAAGAATTTTGGGATGGCCTTTCAGGCTATAGGATTACTTCTGAACATAGTCTCAGAAGTGGGAATGCAGTTCCCAGGGTTGATGCCACCTAGAGAAATCAGGTTGGGCCAACCAACAATATTGAGATGGGTAAAGGTTGTACCCATAGCTAATATTACTCTAGAGAAACCATGCACAAGGAGTGAGTGACACAGGAGTGAAGCTCAGGAAGATACTTCTCTGAAAGAGGATGTCGATGTACATCATCGAAGAAAGCATTCTAGATGGTTGGAGCCGAAACTAGAACAACAAGTACCTACACAAAGGTAGCAGGAGCAGCCTCTCGAGCAAGAAAGGGAGAGTAGTCCTATATAGATAAGGATGAGGAGGCAATGAGAAAGAATGGTAGGGAGACCAGCTCCAGACGTACAGAGAATAGAATAGTCAGATTCAGAAGTGACAGAGCTGGATGAGTTGTGTTGGGCGGAGGCAGAGAAAATAGTACGCTCTTCGGATATTTTTGATCATTTTGAGAGGATGGATGCCTCTAAATTCTTTGGAGGAATTGTGGTAGGGCATGATGGAGTAGCCACTACCCAGGAAGAAGTGGGAGTTGGACCAAGTACCACAACAATAGAGCCCAAGAAGAAGACTCGATACATAATTGTATCAGGAGGCTCTAGCAAGCAAGAAGTCCCGAAAGATATAGAAGTGCCACAAGAAGGAGAAGCACTTGTTGCTCAGCAGGTCACAGTTGGGGATGCACAACAAACTCAAGAAGAAAGGGTGATAGAGGAACAACAAGTGGATGGCAGGGACAAGGAAGTAGCTCGAGAAAACATAGAGGAGCCACAGGGAGGCTCAGCCGAAGTAGGAAAGGCTCAGGAACAAGTTGAGCAGCGATCTCAGGAAGAGATCATAAATATTATGGATAATGAGGGGGAGGAGAAAGAGAAACAATCTCCACCTCGAGAAAATATAGATACCGAGAGAGCACTTAGAGAGCTTGGAGGAAGCTCTAGCCACCTTAGAGAAGAAGAAGAATTCAGGTCTCCCATAGAAGAAGAATAGCGAGGATTGCAATCTAGTTATCTCTTGGAGATATCATGGTTCGAGAGAATCACAATGGAAGAGGAGGCACGTGGAATAGAGGATAAGGTGGAACACTTCTTCGCTCAGTTAGGCCACATGATAAATAGTGCCAGATTGGAATTCTGTATTGGCCACGTAGGAGAACTGAAGCTATGGGAGCAACAAGTATCTCTCGAGTTGGAGTGGATAATAGAATGGGTGAATAGTGCAGAGCGAATGAAGAAGATAGCAGATATCCATGCACAGCATCCATGGAGGTTACCCAGGGAAGAGGTAACAATGATGTTGGGAAGAGAAGACTTGCCAGAAGGGATGGTCACAAACTACAGGAAGGACCCAAGGATTTATTTGGATCGAGTGAGTCATCCAACCTGCCCAACCAATACGACAGAAGTGGAATATAGAAGGGTCGCTATAGGAGTGTCCATTACCCTACGGAAGTTGAACTTCCTAACACACTAGATAGAGTGGTTGAGCATTGGGTTGGCAGAAATCCATCGACTCAAGGAGGCACAGGTAGAAGAGACCGCAACCACTCAAAAGGAATTGGCCGCAATGGAAGATGAACTACAGAAAAGCAGAACTACGGTAGAGGGGAAAATAAAGAAGTTGGAGGAGGATCTATCAGGACTCAAAGTAGAGTCTGAAGCCAAGATTGCAATGCTTGAAGAAGAGAAGTGATAGATTTTCTAGATGGTAGAAGATAGGATTAAGGAGTTGGAGGCACAACTCAAAGTGAAGGATGAGCAGATGACAGCTCAGTTGGCCGAAAAGAATGAGCAAATGGCTACACAGGCCAAGCAGATAGAGGAGCTGACAAGAGACAACAAGAAGCTCAACGAGATGGTCATTGAGAAGCAAGCTCAAGTCAGGACCAAAGAAGACCAGGTTCAAGCTCTAGAAGCTGACATCCAACACCACTTGGAGACCATTGATGAGAAGAATGAGGAACTCCAAGCGGTGGCTCGAGAAAAAGCTCATTGGAAGGAGAAGTTGACAAAGAGTGCCTCCGAATGAGAAAAGCAGATGATGGACTTCATGAAAGTTGTCGAGGAAAAGGCTAACCTTCATGGAGCCAAAGCCGTCGAGATGGGGAGCTATGCAGCCAAGCTGAAGAATGAATGAGAAATGTACAAGACCCAAGTCAAGGACTTGGAGGCTGAGGTAGCTCGACTGGAAGCCCAACAAAAGAAGTAGAACGAGTCATCGAGGATATCGACTAAAATAAAGGGGAGGGTAGATGTAGGCAGCAAATCCACCTCCCAGAAGAAGAAAAGGTGATTTGCTAAATTTTGATAGTTTTGGGATGATTTGCTCAAGTTTTGGGAAACCATACAGTGGGAGCAAATCATACAGGGGATCATACAACTAAAGTGGCAAACCATACAGAGCAGTGGCAAATCATACAAGGCACACCGAAATTCACTCAGATGCAAAGGAAATGTAATTTTGGGATGAAATGTCACATGGATTTGCTAACCTAAGGTGTAAACTTAGGAAATTGCCAAAATAATGTATTCAGTTGTAGATGGGCAGTTGTGAATAACGGATTGTCTCAAGAACCACTTTGGAACGGCCTGGGCAATGTTATATAAGGCCCCATTTTTGAATTTGTAGGTCTGGCTACTAGTTTACTGGTTATTAGTTGCTAGAGTAGAGAGATAGACATATTTTTGAGTTATTGCAATTACTATGAGAGAGTTTTCCACATTGTAACTGAGTTGATAACCATTAATGAGAATAACAGACGTTGTGGATGACAGTGTACGATCCTGTTGTGTATGGTTGATGCATTGTGGATGATTATTGTGTAATTGAGTTTCTTCCTTACTGTTATATGTTAGTTGTAGGCTTTGTTGCAGATTGTGAGCAGATTGTTACTGGTGGAATCATGGAGAATGATCTAGGAGTATGAGGATGTTGGAAAAGATGTACTGAAGTTGACTGTATGATTTTTGGGCGTAATTGATTGGATGGAATCTCTCACTAGTCCAGATTGGATGTTTTTCTTGTGAATGAAACTATCTTGTTTAGGTTGTTAAACCTTTACAAAACATCTCGGAGAGAGATTGGAGTAGAAGAGTATATTAATTAACATCTTGTTGTACCTTTGGATCATACAGATCATACATCGTACATCATACAAATCGTACAAAGAGTTATTACCCGATTTGGTAAAACAAGCGATTGACAAGAACTTACCCGATTTGGCAGTTTTGGTAAGTCGGCTTGAACGATTACAAAACTATGTACGATAGCCTCCAAAACAACATCTATTAGTTTTTTTGAGTGCAAGATCATACCATATTGGTCATTGTATGATCTGAGATCGTACAATGTATGTATTTGAGGTCCGTACAAGCAATTGATAGATCGTACAAGGGTCATTCGAGAAGTTAGAAGACTGTTCGATTTGGTAGATTCAACCTAGGTATCATTCTTACCTCTGGAGAACACCTCCCCATCGGGAATACTCCACCGTTGTGTTACACATGTATTTGGAGCTTTCCAAGAGCAAGCCTTACAACAAGGACCAGAATACGAAGATCCAATAGAGATGGCTGACCTTAGGCCAGATTACACATAACTCGTTCTGGGACCTCATACCAATGCTAACGGATTTTGTATAAGTGACAATGATTATGAATATGAGATAGAAATGATATTTCTTAATAATATGCGAGAAATGAAAGCTAGGGAAATACTTTGAGAAGAGGCACATCATGAAGGGCCTAACCAGGCAGTAGAGGATCCTTAAGAGGAAGTGGTGTATGCAGAATCTATTCAGGGAGATGACTAGTACCAAAAGAAGTTTCCAATAGACTAAACTCTCTTTTAGCTAAGAAAAAAGCATGAGAGTCCTGAACCAGAACCTACTCCACCACCTTAGCCGATCCTGTAGCACCACCAAAAACACACACACTAGGTCAGTTGAAACCTATAGAGAATGAGTTATCATCTCTAAAATTGCAGCCAAATTATTCCCATCAAGTCAATATGATTTCTGTTGACTTGCTCACCCCAGTATGCAATCCATATAATTTGGCAAAGCTGATTCATGTTCACACTAGCCTCATTGACATAGACAGGATCTCACATCCACCATCCATTACTAACACATTTGAAAATATGGCAGATGATATCCACCTCATCCCAACTCCACATCAGCTAGAGGAATAATCTCACATGCTAATTGAAGAATCTATAGATGTGAACCTTGGCCTAGATGTGGATAACCCCCACATTGTAAAAATTGCAAAATATTTATCCATAGAAGAAAAAGAATGTATGATCAATGTGTTGATAAGAAAGAAGTGTTCGCATGGTCGTATAGAGACATGCTTGGATTAGACCCTGAGTTGGTAGTCCACAACCTTACTTTAGCATCATATGCTAAAACTTTTAAGAAAAAGCTTAGGAAAATTCATCCAACAGTCGCATTACTTGTGAAAGAAGAGCTACAAAAGTTATTGGATGTAAATTTTATAGTCCCAATTGATTACCTTGAATGGCTCTCAAATATGGTACCCGTTTGCAAACCGAACTGAGGGATACACGTATGCACTGATTTTCAAGATTTAAACAAAGCATGTCTAAAGGACGATTTTCCTTTGCCCAATATTGATCAGCTAGTAGACTCCTATGCTGCTCATAAAATGCTTTCCTTAATGGGTGGTTTCTTGGGATACAACCAAATTTGAATTAATCCCGAAGACCAACACAAGATAACATTTACAACACCCTGGGTACATTCTGTTACAGAGTGATGTATTTTGGACTTAAGAATGTAGGAGCTACATATCAACGTGCTATGATGTACATATTTCATGACTATATGCATAATATCATCTAGGATTATGAAGATGACCTGATTGCTAAATCAAAAACACGTCTTGAGCACATTGAACTTCTAGAAAAAATGTTCAATCGATTGCTAGAGCACAAAGTAAGGTTAAATCCTAAGAAGTGTGTATTCGGTGTCACATCCAGGAAGCTTCTAGGATTCATTGTCTCTAAACGAGGCATTGAAGTGGACCCAGGTAAGGTAAAAGCTATTATAGAGATGCCACCTCCAAAGAACTTGAGAGAGTTGTGTAGTTTACAAGGAAATATTCAATCTATCCGATGATTCATTGCACAACTCTCTGATAAATGTAGGCCTTTAAATCACTTCCTACAAAAGGGGGTGACATTTTCTTGGACAAATTAGTGCCAAGAGGTATTTGATGACATAACAAACTATCTAGCTTCACCATCAGTTCTTACACTGCCTCGAACATGAGTCCCTTTTCACCTATACATTTCTACAACAAATTTTTCAATAGGGACAATGCTTGCACAAAAAAATGAAAAACATAAAGAGCAAGCAATTTACTATATCAGTCAAACCTTGGTAAGTTATGAGACAAGATGTTAGGAATCTACTATTAAAATAAATCTCACACACATAGAATACTGAAAGATAACTGAAATACATGCAATAACAAAATAACACTATGCAAAAAGTAATTGCAGTATTGAATAATCTCACAAAAGAACTCAGAATCGCAGGCCTCTTCGAGGGGGCAACCTCCTTCAATATTTCATTAACTTGCAAAAGGATGATTCATACATGGATTCATAGCTTTTTAAAGAAAGACTTCATGCAAACCCTAACCCTAGGCTCAAGAGTTGGCTTACATGCAAAATGCCACTCGAGCTAGAATCTTCTACCAAATGTCGGTTACAATCTTGATAATGGTTACATAAAATGGCCCCACTTGCCTAGGAGCATAACATGCCACGTACATTACAAAATAACATTATATATGGGATCCCCCACGTTGGAAGTGGATCAATACATAATAATGAGAATTACAAAATAACGTTAGGGTGGGATCCTAACATGTCCTTCCTCTTCAAAAAGATTTATCCTCAAAGATGAAGGTGAGGAAACTGATGCTGGAGCTGATGGAGAGATTCCCATGTAGCATATTCTAGCTTGAGTCCACGCCACTACACAAGAACTTCAGTAATGGTGCGATTGTGAAGAGTGCGAGTTTGATGATCCAACAATTATACAAGTTCAAGAAAGATAGAGCCTTCTTCATATAACTCTAGAAGTGCAGATTGAACATGTACCTGATTTTCCACCACAATTTTGAGATCAAAAACATAAAAAATAGGATGGAGCTTGAATGTAGGTGGAAGGGCTAATTTGTAGGCTGTGGTACCAATCCGCTGTAACACCTGATAGGGCCCATAATACTTTGCAGCAAGCTTATAGCATCTATGAAGCTGGAGGGACAATTGTTTGTATGATTGCAAGCGAAGGAAAACCATATCACCCACTTAAAAATTGTGATAAGAACGGTGTTTATTAGCCTATTGATGCATCCGATTCTAGGTTACCTCCAAATTCAACTTTAGTTGACGAAGGATATCAACATGCTGACTGAGAGTAGTGTCGATTGCATGGACCTTGGAGCTACCTGGAATGTAGGAGGAAGACGTCGGTGGAGGGTGCCCATAAACCACCTCAAAAGGGGTAACCTTGGTGGTTGTGTGATAGGAAGTGTTGTACCACCACTCGGCCAAAGGAAGCCATCTCGCCCAGTGTGTAGGATGATCTGAGGAAAAGCAACGAAGGTAGATTTCCAAACATTTATTAACAATATCCGTCCGACCATCCGTTTGTGGATGATACGCTAAAATCATCTTGAGCTGAGTCACCTGCAACTTAAACAATTATTGCCAAAAGTGACTAGTGAAGGTTGGGTCACGGTTGGACATGATGGAGGAGGGTAGACCATGAAGGCAAAAGATAGAATCAAGGAAAATTTGGGCAATAGTGGAGGTTGTGTAAGGATGGAAGAGGGGAAAAAAGTGAGCATACTTCGAAAGACAATCCACTACCATGAAGATAAAATATTTGCCACCCGATTTAGGTAAGTCTTCAATAAAATCCATAGAAATATCTGTCCAGACCTGTTCTGGAATGGGCAAGGGTTGTAGAGTTCTTGGAGAATGCACTGTTTCACCTTTCATCCACTGATAGGTATCACAAACTGCCACAAATTCATGAATATCATTTTTCATACCCTTCTAAAAAAAGTGTGTTTGAGCCGTTCATATGTTTTGAAAAATCCTGAATGGCCAACAGATGGAGTAGCATGCAATTCTGTCATGAGAAGTTCCCATAGTGAGGACTTGTGGGGAACAAAAATGCATTGGTGGCAACACAAATCCTGGGCATCCCAAGTGTATCCTGGATATGAAGTAGGCTTAGTGGTTAGGGAAGCAACTAAAGTCTGCAATTCAAAATCTTGAAGTACCTCATGGTGTAAAGAATCGATCCATTGGGGTATCGGCAATGAAATGGCACACAAAATACTGAGAGATTCAAATTGACAGGAGAGATCATCGGCCATAAAATTCTCCTTACCCTTCTTATAGGTGATATCATAATCATAGCCCATGAGTTTAGAGACCCATTTTTGTTGTTTAGGGGTGGAAACCCATTGCTCCAAAAAGTATTTGAGACTCTGATGATCTTTTTTAATGGAGAAATGATGCCCAATGAGATACGATCACCAATGGATTACGACATGTAAAATTTCCATCATCTCCTTGGCATAAGTTGATTTTCCCAAATTATGACTAGAGAGATCTTTACTAGTGAAGGCCAAGGATCGCCCTTCTTGCATCAACACTACCCCAATACCACGACCTGAAGCATCAATTTCAATAACAAATGATTTGGAGAAATTCGACATGGCTAAGACATGTGTCGTGGTCATGGCATGCTTCAATTCTTAGAAAGCCTATTCAGTGGGTCTTGTACATGTAAAAGAGTCCTTCTTTAGCATGGAAGTGAGGGGAGATACAATTTTACCATAGTTACAAATAAATTTACGGTAATAACCTGTAAGCCCTAAAAATCCTCGAAGACCTTTGAGAGTGTGAGGTTTTGGCCAATCCTGAACAACTTGGATTTTCTTGGGGTCAACTTTAACGCCCTCCTTAGTGACAATGTGTCCCAAATATTCTACTTCTATCAATCCAAAATAACACTTGGAACACTTAGCATAGAGTTGATGTTGTACCAACAATTGGAGAGTTTGATTCACATGAGTAAGATTCCCATGAGTGACTATACACTAGAATCTCATCAAAGAAGACTATAATGAAATTTTGAAGGAATGAACAAAAAATGTTGTTCATGAGGCTCTCGAAGGTGGAAGGGGCATTAGTAAAGCCGAATGGCATTACCAAAAACTCATAGTGACCTTCATGAGTACGAAAGGCAATCTTGGGAATATCCTCCTATTTGATCCAGATTTTATGGTACCCCGAGCGAAGGTCAAGTTTAGAAAAATACATAGTCCCATGAAGTTCATCCAGTAACTCATTCACCACTGGAATAGGAAACTTATCCTTGATGGTGACTTTATTGAGCTCTCGATAATCGAAACACAACCGCCAAGACCCATATTTCTTACATACCAATAAAACTGGAGAAGAGTAAAAACTGTTGCTTGGCTGAATGACATCGACTTTTAATAATTCCTATACTAACTTCTCAATTTTTGACTTATTAGGTAATGTTGGGTGGTGCATTATTAGGTAATAAGGGAATATCATGGTTATGAGAGCGATGAGGTGGTAATTATGTTGGCTCAGCAAAAATAGAGATGTGCTTAGTCAAAATAATTTGCAAATCTTCAAGAACAAAATCCTCCTCTGAAGAATGTGGTTGGATCACAAAAATCTGAGCTATGACATCCCAAGATGATTTTTTTAACAACTCCATTCAGTTGGAACTGATAATCTGTTATGAACCTACCTTTAAGCCATGGAGAGTGTAGGACTGTCCATTCTATGAGAATTGCATCCAAAGCTCACCAAAGTGCCAAGAGATGACTCTCAATGTGCCCAACCATTAAGATCCCAACACAATATAACATCCCCCTAATTTAAGTGCAAATATATCTTGTTTGAGCCCATAGTCCCCAATATTGAACTTAACATTACGATATTTTCCCTTGCAAGGTAAAGTCCCAGCATTTTCTACCATAACCTTAAAGGAATTACATGTGTGTACATAACAATTTGCCTACTTGGAGATGCATGTATCAATAAAATTGTGTACTACCAGAATCAATAAAGATGGTAAGTCACAAGCCTTTGAAATAACCCACAACTTTCATGGTTTGGGGTGTAGTAATGCCATAAAGAGCATGAATTTTTTTTTAGCTTGTGATTCATCTGGGTTTTCATCCTCTAGTTTAGGTGGTTCTTCTGCTGATTCAATGTCATCATCACTATGGCCACTGGTGTCAGGCTCATCAACATCGATGAGGAATAATTTATTTTGGGTGCACCTATGCCCACGAGAAAAATTTTTATCACAATTGTAGCATAACCCTTGGGCGCATCGCACATCCATTTCAGCAGTGGTCAAACGTTTGGGTGAAGCAGTGGGTGCAATAGGTTTTTGTTCATGTTTATTATGGAATCTAGGAGGAAAAGAGGGTTTAGCCTATGGAAATTTAGAGAATAGCCTCTGAGCTGAAAATTTGGACTTGGCCAAACGAGCCAACTAGATAGCCTGCATCACGAATTGTGGTCTAAACATTGTGACCTCAGCTTAAAGATCTTCTCACAAACCACTAACAAAACAACCCATAAATAACCCTTTTTTCATTCCTGTAGTTTTGTTGGCCTATCTCTCAAATTGTTTTTGGTAATCTCGAACTATTGAAGTTTGTTTTAGCTTTGTCAACTGTCTTATAAAATCCTCATACTCACTAGAGCCAAAGTGAGTGAGTAACTGAGCCTCAAATTCTGCCCAAGAAGGATCAAGGATAGTTTTTTGCAACCATTGGTACCACTGTAAGGCTTTAGATTCCAAATTGAAAGAAGTCATTTGAACTCGATGATAAATAGAGACATAATGGAGTCTAAAGAATTAAGCAACACGACATAACCATCCATCAACATCCTTCCCGAGGAAAGTCTAGTTTTGGCATCTTGAAGGGAGTATCCTGATCAAAGTGAAGGTGAGAGTCATATGTTCATATTTCGTGATGATACTCAGACTTGCTTGGACCACCTTATATTTTAGACTCAACATCTGCTAGGTGTTCTTCAATGCAAATTTTGGAGGTATCTTGGGAAACTCTAAAAGTTTCAAATTTTGTTGTCAAGTGTTCAGTTATTTTTTGCAAGCTAGTAACAACACTTACTAGGGTATCCAACATTGAAGCAGTGTTTTGTTCTACCTCTTTTTGATGTCCACGAGTGCCACTTGCCATTTGAGATAACCTTGAACTTTTTTACTTAGTTACTAAAAATAGATGTGGTATTTTAGGAGTTACTATTTTTAGTAAGGATCCAAAATTTAATTTTGGGAATGGATTGCAACACTGATTTTAGGCTAGGGTCCACTTCGGTGGCTGTTTGATATGAGCACTTGTTGGCATTTTTGCCACATTATTTTGATTGCTGTTTATTCATGCATAAGTTGTTGAAATTCTAACTCCTCTACAGGTTTTGATGCAAAAAATGCCTAAGTCCGAAGACTGTCGCGAAATCGCGACAAAAAATAGCATGGAGAGCCAAAGTTGAAAACCGTCGCGATATCGCGACATGTCGCGTTATCGCGGGTCGGATGAGGAGAGAGAAAACAAACGCAAAGTCGTAGCGATTTCGCGACGTGTCGAAAAATCGCGATCAGCGCAGTCAACGACAGCAGGGGGCAAAACCGTCGCGATATCGCGACGTGTTAGATTTTCGCGGTCAAAATGGTCAATGGAGGCTAAAGCGATAAAGTTGTCGCGAAATCGCGACAAAACCAAGCCAAGGACGATGATAATCAAATTCGTCGCGATTTCGCGACGGAATAACGAGCAAGGCACATAAGGCAAAAGACGTCGCGAAATCGCGACGCGTCGCGTTTTCGCGGCGTGGGTGGACAGAAAGGCTTAAGGCGTAAATACGTCATGATTTCGCGACATTTGTGGGATGAAGCCAAGCAAAGCGAAGGATGTAGCAAAATCGCTACATGTTGTGTGGTCACGGTTCAGGTGGATGAAAAGGTTGAAGGCACGAAGACGTCACGAAATCGCGATAGGAAGTGGGAACAGTGGAGAATGCAAGCAAATGTCGCGATTTCATGACACAGTGAGCAAGAAAGGCTTAAGGTAGAAAATGGTAGTGATTTCATGACATTTGCAGGATGGAGCTGAGCAAGACAGAACTTGTCACGATTTCGTGACATTGTTGAGGCTAAGGGCAAGAAAGAAGTTGGTGTCGCGATTTCGTGACATACATGGAGATAACGATGAAAGTGCCAATGGAAAGATGTAGCGAAATCGTGCATTGTCACATTTTCGTGGCAACAGGGCAGAGAAAGAGCATAATTGTACGGACGTCACGAAATCGCGCAGCGTCGCATTTTCGCGGTTCAAGGTTGCGAAGGAGATATGGAAGCCGAATACGTCGCATTTTTGTGACATGGTTGATTTTTGCGGTCCGAAAGTAAGAGAAGCGTACGGAGCAGAAAGACGTCACGATTTCGTGACATGTCGCGTTTTCGCGACCTGTTACAGTTTCGCGCTAGAAAGCGGTTCAAACGGTCCGATGCAGTTTTGTGAGTTTCGATGATTCAAAGCGCTCCAGAATTAAATGTGTTGTTGCTTTCCGATGCGGTCAAGGTAGAAGAACGTGCCCAAGCTACCAGAATTGAAGATTTCCATTATTCGAAGCTACTGTTCATGATTTTTCTAACGGTTTCAAGCATATTTTCAAGAACAACAATTTAATGAAGACGACCGACTCCTCCTTATGGCATTTAATTTCTGGTTTCTCCGAGGTTGTTTAAGGATATCATCTCCTTGTTTCCATTGCATAATTTGTAGATCTCGAGGAGGTCCGTTTCATATTTTTAATGCTGCAAAGAGGCAAGACCTCTATATAAATCAATGTAAATCTCAAGAACAAGTATCGGGAGTTTGAGAGAAACTTTTGCTGAAAGCTTGAAGTTCATTGCATGAATGAAAGATAATTGGCCTCTGATTTTGCAAGCAACTATCTGTGTGATTTTTCTTTCTATTATTTACATTCCTAATATAACACTCATATTCCTTATTTGCTGCTTCATTTGAATTCTGCATGTTGAGTTTGAATATTGCTTGTGAGGGAGTGAGTTCTGGAATGTGATCTTGGAGGGATTTTCTCATGCAAGGTTGTAAGAGAATTAAGTTGATATCTTATGTTATATGTTGTTGTTGTACTTAAAGTGATCTGCTGTTATTCTTTCCTGATCTAACAAATTCGGCCTATGGCTATATTTCCCATCTCTTTCCATGTATTTCCTATTTTTTTTGCATATTTGTAATTCCTTTCCAGCAACTCTAATCTAAAATCAAACTTAGAAATAGTAAGGGAACCAGCCCACTCTGGAGATTGGTCTGGGAGACATTTCTTTCTCCCAACCTTTCAATGTTGGCCGGGTCTAGGGTGCTTAGTTTTAGAAAATCCTTTCCTGTGGCAGATTCGTGACCAACAGTTTTTGGCACGCCCGGTGGGACAGACTTCTTCTATCTCAAAAAGATCCCATAGTGTTGAAGGTTTAATGTTCACCTTCATGCCATAAAGTTAGAACATTTGGTGACTCTGCAGTACTCAAAAATCTCTGAACGTGGATGCAGTGAAAGCTGTACTTCATGATCACGAGATCACAGTCTAAAAAAGTTGGAGATCTTGTCGAGTTTTTTGAACTTGACAACACAAGAAGTGGTGAGCATTCTAGGTTGGTTTCCCCATCGCTTGCATCATCTGCCATATCCACACAAATCCCTGGTATTGTTACTAGTTTTCCATCTTCTCAGTTACATACACTAGTTCCAATGGCCCAGTATCCTCCACCTAGGCAGTTTTTAGCATGGAACAGCTCAGGGGCCTTGAATCTACAGGCTCAAAATCTAGTTCCCCAGGCTGCCTTGAAGGCATTGCCAACTTATGATGGTACGGGAAAGACTGCATACGAACATATTCATGATGTAGCTTCTCTGGCAGCCATTCATGATATAACAGATGAAGATGTAATGGTGAAGTTACTAGTGTTATCCTTGAGAGGAAAATTGTTGTACTGGTATAGATCTCTGCAACCAGGCACTATTGCATCCTGGGATCAGCTAGGAGAACTGTTAGTTAAGAATTTTCATGAACAGGCTGACCCATTTTCATTGTTGCACCAGTTTAATGCAATCCAGAGGCACCCGCAGGAGGCAATAGCAGATTTTAATGTTCGCTTCACCAGGAGCTGGCAGCGAGTGCCTGAAGGACTTCGCCCTACCCCTGAGCAAGCTACGTTTTACTACCTCCGAGCGTTCAATACAGATATTGGCTTGGCGATCAAGCAATCCAATGTGATGACTTTCTTGAAACTGTTCGAGCAAGCACAGAAGGCGGAGGCAGACTTGATTGCAATCGACAGGCTTCCCCCAAAGGTAGCAATGCCCATTTTACCTGATATTCCACAGCATTTATATCCTAGTTCTTTTTCGCAATCTATGTCTTCTATGTACCCTGTCCCATCATGGAATTCTAGTGCACCTCAAATTGCACCTATCCCAGCTCCTCAACTGTCTACTTCAGCAAATCTCCAGCTGCCTGCACCCAGCATTCTGCCATTCCCTGCTTCCACTTCATTCCCAGCATTACCGGCACCACCAGCACCTTTGCCCTTACCAACACCTCCTGCACCTGTAAACCCTGATCCTTATACAACACTCTTGCAAGAGGTAAAATCTGCCAATTCTGCAATAAGAGCAATGGGTAATAAGATCACGCTTATTGAAAGGAAGCAAGCTGAGCGAGATTTCCAGCCTAGGAGATTTCAACCCCCACCTATTACTAGAGAACAAGCTGCTTCAACAAGCAAAGCACCCGAGAAGAACCTGACTATTTTGGCAAATGAAGATGCAGTCCTTGCTGAAAGAACATATTGGTGTTCGACATGCAATGATCCCCATGGAGAAGACACCTGCATGGTCCATCTGAATTATGTGCAGACATTGGCTGCTAGTTCTTCAGGAGGGCAAGTCAATATGATCTCTGAGGCAGGCCATAGCTTGATGCTTCCATCTGAAGAGCAAGTTTCAGTTCTCACAAGGACTGGAAAGAAGTCTGTTACAGTAGATCCTGCTGAGTTAGAACCGTTAAAAGTGCCAGCTGATTTGAAGAAGCCAGTGAAAGCTCCTGTGCCAGTTTCAAAGCCTGATGCGCCTATTTTGCCGAAAGATCCTGTTTCCCACAGAGTTCAAGAAAAGGCTGCAACTGCACAGGCAAGATCAGAAGCAGAGGAGCAAGCTAGAGAAAAGTTGAAGTATCCTTCATTGACGAAGAGGCTAAGAGTGGAAGCCACTCAACAGTATCGGAGCAGATATGAACATCCTGTTGAAAAGAAGGAATTTGCTATGGTTGCATACAACATTGTCGAAGAACTGAAGAAGACCCCAGCTAAGGTTAGTCTTTACGATGCATTGCAGTTGCCTGGGCAGGTAGATTTATTGCAAGAATCTTTAAAATCTATGAAGGATAGTGAAAAGGGTCCTACCCAGACAATTTATGCTCAAGCCTTAACCACTTCTATCATTGGTAAAAATAGACCACCCCCGTTTTATCTATCACTGCAAATAGAGGGTTGGATCGTGCATAACTGCATGATCGACTCTAGAGCTGCTACAACTGTCATGCCAAAGGCAGTTTGTGAAGTTATGGGTATGGAATACACACGAAGTAGCCCTGGAGTTTTGCAGTTAGATGGCACTCCTATGAAAATGGTGGGTGTAATCAAGGATGTCCCGATTGTTTTGCATACTATGCCTCAGATTACAGTCATTCAAGAGATAGTTGTGGTAGATCTAGAACCCTATTTTAGTATGTGCTTATCCAGAGAGTTTACTGCAAAGTTGGGAGGTTACCTTGCATTGGATTATTCCCACTTGGAGATCCCTTTCAAAGGTAAAAGACTCAGGATTCAGAATGAAAAACCCTCCTCTTTTCACATTGAAAAGTTGGATGAAGCAGAAAAAACTATGCAGTCTGTTAACATGCTAACCGAAGAGTTAGAGGATTCTGATTTGATGAATGAGGTTTTAGATGAGCTCCAGTTGGACGATCAGTTTTCCATGCTTGATTTCAATGCTATGCTGGAAACCGAAATCGGTTGTTATTCCATCACAAGACCCGAGGGTGGCACAAGGCAGGTATTTCCTAACCAAGATGATCAGAGCTCTATTACAGATCAACTATGGAAGTTATATTTCGATGGGGCAAGATGCAAAAATGGTGCAGGAGCAGGTATTGTTTTGATTTCTCCTTCTGGTTTACAAAGAACATATTCATACCGTCTTACTTGGAATTGTACTAACAATGTTGCCGAGTACGAAGCATTATGCTTAGGCTTGAAAAAGGCAAGAAAGTTGGGAATCGAACAACTACAGATTTTTGGTGATTCTGAGCTTATTGTAAACCAAGTAACAAACAGGTGTATTTCTAAGCAGCATTATCTCAAAGCATACCGCAACCAAGTTTGGGACCTGTTTGAGTTTTTCACAGCTCTAAAAATTCAAGCCATTTCCCGAGAGCTGAATAAGCATGCAGATCTTCTAGCATCTCTTGGAGCCAATTTTTCTCCTATTGAGCAGGTAGTGAAGAAACCAAAGACAGTAAGGATGGTGTACAGGCCAAGTGTCCCAGACAAGGATACTTTCTGGCAAGTCTTCGAGGATGATGAGCAAATTGTTAACTTTTTGATTCAAGAAGCTGCCACTATCAAAGGGAGAACCTTGGAGCACGAAGAAGCTGAAGGTCTAATTCAGTTACGAAATAATCACATTCCGAAGGGTCTTATAACTCTAGAAAGTTTGTTTGATCAGCATGATCGGTCCAAGAAACATCGGATTGAGATTGATAAAAAAGAGTACATGGAGTTGCAGTTGGAACCCAATAAGGTCATTAAGATTGGAACTGATTCTACTCCTGATGAACTGCAAGAAATCAGGCAACTGTGTCAAGAATTTTTTGATATTGTGGCTTGGAGTTATGAAGATCTGAAAGGATATGATAAACAGATTGTTCAGCATACTATTGAGTTGGAAGAAGGAGTCAGACCCTTCAGGAAAAAGCAGCGACCAGTAAATCCAAATATTGAGACTCTTATGAGGGCCGAGCTTGTGAAAATGCTGCAAGCCAAAATTATATACCCGGTTAAGCACTCGACTTGGGTTGCTAATCTGGTTCCAGTTCGAAAGAAAAATGGAGACATACGACTGTGTGTAGATTTTCAGAATCTGAACCGTGCATCTCTGAAAGATCATTATCCCTTGCCTCGCATTGATCAGATATTGCATGTTGTTGCTGGGGCTCAACGTTTTTCACTGTTGGATGGATTCTCTGGATATAACCAGATTTGGGTTAGGGATGAGGACCAGTACAAGACAACATTTACAACTAAGTGGGGCACTTTTGCTTATCAGCGAATGCCTTTTGGACTATCAAATGTTGGGGCCACATTCCAGAGAGCCATGGACATTGCATTTGAGGAGTTTTTGAACAAGATTATTGTTATTTATCTTGATGATATGACTGTCTTTTCACATAAACGGGAAGATCACTGTTCTCATCTGAGGCAAATCTTTGGAAAATGTAGAGAGTTTGGTATTTCCATTAATCCAAAGAAGTCGGTTTTTGCAGTGAAGGAAGGTAAACTCTTGGGGCATGTTATTTCAGAAGATGGTTTGGCAATAGATCCAGCTCGAGTTGAAGCATTGAAGAAACTATCACTCCCTACCAATAAAAAGGAGCTGCAGTCTTTCTTTGGACAGATTAATTTTATCAGGAAGTTCATTTCTGATTTTGCCCAGGTTGTTAAACCTATGACTGAGTTGTTGAAGAAGGATGCAGACTTTAAATGGACAACTCAAAGGAAAGAGGCATTCCAAGAAATTAAGGATAGAATAGCGCAGGCTCCTGTACTAATTAATCCTGATTATTCAAAAGATTTCATTCTGTATGCAGTTGGGGAAGATGAAAGCTATGCCGCAGTACTCACACAGAAAGGAGACGATGGGAATGAAAGGCCCATTGCTTTCCTTAGTCAGGTTATTTTACCTCATGAGGCAAAGTATAATTTCATTGAAAAATAGGTGTATGCTGTCATGAAGTCTCTTAAAAAATTCAAGCACTTCATATCTCAGAGTAGAACAGTTGTCTATGTTATACATCCTGATGTAAGAAATTTCATCATTCAAGGTGAGATGGGTGATAAACGCGCTGGTTGGGTCACCAAGATCCAAGAATTTGATGTTGAGATTCATCCGACCAAGCTAGTGCATGGTAAGGCTTTATGCCAGCACTTAGCAAAGATGGCAGCATCTGGTATAGTTGAATATCAAGCAGATGATCTTGCTAGTGATGACAATCTGATGAACCTCTTAGTTCAAGAACAAGATTGGGCAGATGACCTCGTTACCTATTTCACAACTGGTAAATGCCCTTCACAGTTGAATGCCTCACAACGGAGAAGATTTCGTCTGCAAGCTCTTAGGTATGTTTTACTACCAGAAGGATTGTTTTTTAAGAATATTGATGGCGTTCTTTTAAGGTGTGTCAAGGAATCAGAGAAGGCTAGACTCCTGGAGGAGTTTCATTCTGGCATATCAGGAGGACACTATGCAGGTAGACCGATGGCTTTAAAAATAATTTGAGCTAGTTACTATTGGCCAACCTTGTTCATAGATGCTTTCAGGATTGCCCAAGCATGTGACAAATGTCAGAGGTATACAGGAAGAGTTAGGAATGCATCACTACCTTTGCATCCAATTCAGGTTGAAGCACCTTTTCAGCAGTGGGGGTTGGACTTTATTGGGATTATTGATCCGAATTCTTCAGCAGGTCACAAGTATATTTTAACTGCTATCGATTATTTTACGAGATGGTCTGAAGCTATTCCAACCAAGGTCGCGAATCAAGGAGTGGTGATTTCTTTCATTGAAGGACTAATTACACGCTTTGGCATTCCTGATGCTATTATTACAGATAATGGGACTCCATTTATTGGAGCTGAGTTAGCTGAATTTGCAAACAAGTATGGTGTTTTCCTGAAAACATCCTCTAACTATTATCCTCAGGGAAATGGCTTGGCAGAGTCCACAAATAAAAATTTGCTCCGGATTTTAAAGAGGTCTTTGGGGGATAACAAGAGATCATGGCACCTTCTACTGAATCAAGCTTTATGGGCAGATAGGATTTCAATCAAGAAGTCTATCAAGACTTCACCATACGCCCTGGTATATGGAAAAGAGGCAAGGTTGCCTGTTCATCTAGAGTTTCCAGTATTGCAGCAGTTGCAGGAATTTCAGGATGATGAAACAGATATAGATTCCTTGGATATGCGGTTGGCTCAGTTGTTACAGTTGGAAGAGCAACGTTCTTTGGCCTATGAGGAGTTTGCTAAGCACACACAGGTTATTTCAAAGTGGTTCCATAAAAATTCTGTAGATCGTCCACTTAAGGTGGGTGATTTGGTCCTGAAATGGAATGAAAACAAAGCCAAGCCTGGGAATCACAAGAAGTTTGATGCTCTGTGGGAGGGTCCCTTCCGCATTGTCAGTGCTGGTGCAGCAAATTCGTTTCATCTGGAAGATTTGGATGGCAGCCCACTTCCTATTTCAGTGAACGGCTTTCATCTGAAAGCCTACACTTCATGAACTGACAGTCCAGTATCACCTTGTATATAGCAAAAAAAAAAAAAAAAAGAAAAAAAAAAGAAAAAAAAAGAAAAAAAAGAGTATTGTTTTCATTTGTCCACTTCGGCTCTTTTTGCATGCGAGCCCGCAGGTACGTGTTTCTTTCTTTTTTCTTCTTCTTTCCCAGCAGTTAGTGGCTTCCTATCAATTTCTTCCTTCCCCTTCCTTTTTCTTCCCTTCCCTTCTTTATTCCCTTCTTCTTCTACTCCTTTTCTTCTACAGTAAAAAAGCCACTACTGTTGTTTCTTTTCCCCTTTTCTAATATTCCCGGTTCTTCTTTTCCTTTTCTTCTAACTACATTGTTGTTTTACGCATTTATCTACAGTTCATTTCCCCATTCCATTCTCATTCCACAGCCTACACATTCACTGATCATCATTCTGTTTATTCCATTCACCTCCATTTTCCTTTCATAGCAGCTGGTAGCACAAAAGCACTCTATTACTGTATCTACCACATCACTCCTTCCATTTCCATTATTCTATCATTCATCATTTCCATTCCATGATCAGTTCAGCTAAATACCGATTCTTTGAGTTTCATTCATTCAACAAAAGTTGTTGCAGCAGTCCACCGAGATGAACCCCAGCAGCCAGCTTTCTTGTTCTAAGTTTTCATGACTCTGTTGCCCAATGGATTCAGGCCTGGGATTCGTGCATACAACAAAACTGTATACCCCATGAGCCGCCAAGAATGTTGGCATTTTTGCCACATTATTTTGATTGTTGTTTATTCATGCATAAGCTGTTGAAATTCTAACTCCTCTACAAGTTTTGATGCAAAAAAATGCCTAAGTCCGAAGACTATCGCGAAATCGCGACAAAAAACAGCATGGAGAGCCAAAGTTGAAAACCGTCGCGATATCGTGACATGTCACGTTATCGCGGGTCGGATGAGGAGAGAGAAAACAAACGCAAAGTTGTAGCGATTTCATGACGTGTCGAAAAATCGCGGTCAGCATAGTCAACGACAGCAGGGAGGCAAAACCGTCGCGATATCGCGACATGTTAGATTTTCATGGTCAAAATGGTCAACTGAGGCGAAGCGCAGCATAATCATCACAAAATCGTGACATCACGCCACCAGGCATGAACGATGATAATCAAATTTGTCGCGATTTCGCGATGGAATAACGAGCAAGGCACATAAGGCAAAAGACGTCGTGAAATCGCGACGCATCACGTTTTCACGGCGTGGGTGGACAGAAAAGCTTAAGGCGTAAATACGTCATGATTTCATGACATTTGTGGGATGAAGCCAAGCAAAGCGAAGGATGTAGCAAAATCGCTACGTGTTGTGTGGTCGCGGTTCAGGTGGATGAAAAGGTTGAAGGCACGAAGACGTCGCGAAATCGTGACAGGAAGTGGGAACAGTGGAGAATGCAAGCAAATGTCGCGATTTCATGACACAGTGAGCAAGAAAGGCTTAAGGCAGAAAATGGTAGCGATTTCGTGACATTTGCAGGATGGAGCTGAGCAAGACAGAACTTGTCAAAATTTTGTGACATTGTTGAGGCTAAGGGCAAGAAGAAGTTGGCATCGCGATTTCGTGACATACATGGAGATAACGATGAAAGTGCCAACGAAAAGATGTAGCGAAATCATGCAGTGTCACATTTTCACGCAACAAAGCAGAGAAAGAGCATAATTGTACGGACGTCGTGAAATCGCAGTGTCGCATTTTCGCGGTTCAAGGTTGCGAAGGAGATATGGAAGCCGAATACGTCGCGATTTCGTGACATGGTTGATTTTCACAGTCCGAAGGTAAGAGAAGCGTACGGAGTAGAAAGACGTCACGATTTCGTGACATGTCACGTTTTCGCGACCTGTTACAGTTTCATGCCAAAAAGCGGTTCAAACGGTCCGATGCAGTTTTGTGATTTTCGATGATTCAAAGTGCTCCAGAATTAAATGTGTTGCTGCTTTTCGATGCGGTCAAGGTAGAAGAACGCGCCCAAGCTACCAGAATTGAAGATTTCCATTATTTGAAGCTGTTGTTCATGATTTTTCTAACGGTTTCAAGCATATTTTCAAGAACAACAATTTAATGAAGACGACCGACTCCTCCTTATGGCATTTAATTTTTGGTTTCTCCGAGGCTGTTTAAGGATATCATCTCCTTGTTTCCGTTGCATAATTTGTAGATCTCGAGGAGGTCCGTTTCATATTTTTAATGCTGCAAAGAGGCAAGACCTCTATATAAATCAATGTAAATCTCAAGAACAAGTATCGGGAGTTTGAGAGAAACTTTTGCTGAAAGCTTGAAGTTCATTGCATGAATGAAGGATAATTGGCCTCTGATTTTGCAAGCAGCTATTTGTGTGATTTTTCTTTTTGTTATTTACATTCCTAATATAACACTCATATTCCTTATTTGCTGCTTCATTTGAATTCTGAATGTTGAGTTTGAATATTGCTTGTGAGGGAGTGAGTTCTGGAATGTGATCTTGGAGGGATTTTCTACGCAAGGTTGTAAGAGAATTAAGTTGATATCTTATGTTATATGTTGTTGCTGTACTTAAAGTGATCCTCTGTTATTCTTTCCTGATCTAACAAATTCGGCCTATGGCTATATTTCCCATCTCTTTCCATGTATTTCCTATTTTTTCTACATATTTGTAATTCCTTTCCAGCAACTCTAATCTAAAATCAAACTTAGAAATAGTAAGGGAACCAGCCCACTCTGGAGATTGGTCTGGGAGACATTTCTTTCTCCCAGCCTTTCAATGTTGGCCGGGTCTAGGGTGCTTAGTTTTAGAAAATCCTTTCCTGTGGCAGATTCGTGACCAACAACACTCAATGAGGAGATATACTGAATTTCCTGACTTTTAGTGAGCTATGGTTGGTTGCAAGGTGATGTCAAGGTAATTTCCTCCACTTGGAATTAAAATTTCACCACTGAGTCCTTGAAGATATTTTGTGCAGAATAACAAGTAGATTATATTCCCAAAAATTTGGATAAATGTGATTGACTGTTGAAAAGTTATGGCCTTAGCAAAAAAAATAAAAAATTGCTATTTTTGGAAAATGGATGCAAAATTTGACTAGGGGCTGCCAAGGACAATTTTTTTTGGAATAGAGTGTAGAATTATCTGCTAAATTTTTGAGTCAATCTGAGGTCTGTGTGAAGAGATATCCATGTTTTAAGAAAATTTCAAATACATTTTTTTTGGGCTCTAGATCACAAGTGGAAAAACTAAATCAACTGTCTCAGATCTATCAACCAATCATCCTGTCATTGTCCTGTCACCTGTATTGTAGTTACAGACACTAACAATTTTATTTCTGACCCTGACCATGCGTATTTTCTAATTATTACAGTTGAATATTACTGTCACTAACTGGACTGTTACTGCCACTGACCTGACTGTTACTAGAATATTATAGACTGTAAGAGACACTTGCGAACTCTGTCCTAACTACTGGTGCATGCAAGGTGTATTCTTTTGTGATAGGGAAGTCCTTCGTATGCTCACTTTTTAGGATTTTGAATGCAGGTTTAGCAAAATAAGATGTGTGTTTTTGCAGGAGGAAGTGTTTAACAGAATTAGGGTATGCTAAGTAAAGGATTATGTAACACCCATAGGCCCTTTGTTATATCGTAGTGATGAATAATAGTGCTCAGACCAATATTTTAGGCCACTACCCAAGGAGGATTCCACACATACCCTTGAGCACACTATCTGCCTCTTTGACAATATGAGAGGGTAATCGTTCGGGATGTTGTGTCCCATGGACTATGGATGATACAAGGCCAAAAATATTCCTACTAGATAAAATTTTATTAACCCTAGAATGGTCTTCCAATACACCTAAAGATGCATGGGAGCTCGATTCTATGCACGAGTGCTATCTAAGGCCTAGGTATTGGAGCCTGATCACCCCTTACTTCACTAGATGCTTTATGGGCTATCTATCTTAACCAATAATAACAGCTCCTTCATGATATTTTAAAACCCCCGACACAGGGTTTCTAACCTACACAACTAATGAAACAAAAAATGTATTTTTTTGTATTTTTTTTAATAAGAAAAATAGAACAAAAAACACACAAAAAATTATACCTAACAGGCAGAGTGGATGGTAAGAATCATTGCAGTTGTAGCAGAACTTGGCCCTAGAAAGTCCTCTGATACCACTTGTTAGAAACCTACTATTAATATAAATATCACAAAAAAAATATTGAAAGATAACTGAAATACATGCAATAATAGAATAACACTATGCAGAAAGTAATTGCAAAATTGAACAATATTACAAAAGAACTCAAAATCGTAGGCCTATTCGAGGGGGCAACCTCCTTCAATATTTCATTAACTTGCAAAAGGATGATTCGTACATGGCTTCATATATTTTTAAAGAAAGACTTCATGCAAACCCTAACCCTAGGCTCAAGAGTTGGTTTACATACAAAATGCCACTCGAGCTAGAATCTTCTACCAAATGCCAGTTACAATCTTGATAATGGTTACATCAAATGGTCCCACTTGCCTAGGAGCATAACATACCACGTACATTACAAAATAACATTATATATGGGATCCCCCATGTTGGAAGTGGGTCAATATATAATAATGAGAATTACAAAATAATGTTAGGATGGGATCCTAACACAAGATATGCTTATGTCGAAAAGCTGTGCTTAGCAGTGGTTTTCACCACTAAGAAACTTAGACATTACATGTTAAGCAACACTACGTATGTCATAGCTAGAGAAAATTCTCTATGATACATGATGACTCGCACTTACAACAACACCCGTACAACTAAATGAATAATGCTCTTAACAAAATTTGACCTTGAATTCATTAGTCAAAAATACATAAAATGTCAAGTGATAGCTGATCAGCTAGCTGAAGCTCCCTTACATAATACTAAACCACTAATCATTGAGCTTCCAAATGATTCGATATTATCTATCATAGAACAAGAAGAATTAGTCCCTCTTGAGGATGAAGTAGATATGACAATGTTCTTCGATAGATCTAAGTGCAAAAAAGGACAAGGTGCGGGAGTCGTGTTTTATACACCTAAAGGAATACCAATTCCTTTATCATTCAAACTTGACTTTACATGCACTGATAATAATACAGAGTATGAAGCCTTAATATTGGGTCTTCAAATAGCTATAGCAATGGGCATAAAAAGACTAAGAATTTTTGGGGATTCTCAACTAGTTGTTTACCAAGTAAAAGGAGAATATCAATGTAAAGAACCAATTTTAAAACAATATCATAAAGTAAAAACGAAGCTGCTAGAAAAGTTTGACTGGTATGAAATTAGTATTTTACCCCATTCAAAAAATAGATTTGTGGATGCAATGGCTTCTTTGGGATCCCTCATTCCTAAGAATGAACATGGAGATATACAACCACTAATCATAACAACAGTGTCCAAATCATCAGTTCAAAGATCAAAATCTATAGGTGAGAAGAATGTTTGTTTGATACATGCTGAAGCGTACAATTCTCACCTTGATGATATAAGATATTTTCTCAAATCTGGAATGCTCCCAATAGAAATGTCACAAACTGCAAAAAGAACATTCAAACAAAAAGTAGTTCAGTTCACTCTCTTAAAGGACATGTTGTATTTTAAACGGGGGCATGATGGAATATTATTATGATGTCTAGATCCAATTGAAGCAGAACGAGCTATAACAAAAGCCCATGATGGTACTTGTGGTGGTCATTTCAGTGGAATGGCCATTGCAAAGAGAATATTGCGCATGGGTTACTATTGGCCAACCATGGAGACTGATTGTTGTCAATATGTCAAGAAATGCCAAAAGTTTTGGCAATTTGAGTTATTTTATGTTGTCATTGATGTCACATTGATCATTGATGTCACATGGATCACATTGAGTTTTGGTGGCCAAATGATATTTTGGAAAGCATGGATAAATACAGGGTTTTTGTGAAAACCAAGGTAGGTAAAATAAAAGGTTTTATTTAAAACCATGGATGGCATATTTGAACTGGGTTTTTCTTAAAACCCAAGTTGGCCTTTCGTTTCATCGAAAAAGGTGCCCCGGTGATGGAGATATTTAATTTTTAATATTTAGTTTAAATTTTAATTATTTAAAATTAAAATTAAAATTTAAAATTAAATATGCAAGATTTTTGTCAACGTCATTGAAAATAATAAGGAGGCTATATAAAGGGGATACCTAAGGTTCATAAACTAAAGTGAGCTCGTGAATTAATCATTGGAAAAAGAATTCGAAAAAGAGCTCGTGCGAAATCCTTTGGAAAGCGAAAGCGGTGAATAAGACAAAATGAGGTCAGATAAAAGGAATAGTGGGCAGCGTGACACATTAGCAATTAGCTTTTGGCTAAGGCATGGGAAAAATGAAACGTCAAGGTTTCGAATCCCCTGACTATGTTCGGAAGGCGTTGGAAGAAAAGTGCTTGAAGCACTTTTGATTTGCGGAAAGGGAGGAAAGGTTTTAAGGCACATTGTACCTTTCCATTTTGAACGAGCGGCTAGCTAGTGTGGCAACCTTAGCCGCGGCTAAGGCGCTCGCGATGTGGGAAAGTTGAGGGTTTGAATCCCCTTGAGGAGGTAAATACGTTTTTGCTCTAATTAATTCTGTTAAGCCCTAAGTTGGAGTTATAAGGTGGTTAGGAAAAATTAAAGTTTTTAATTAAACTTTGTTTTTATAAGGGTTGTGATTATTATTTCAAAGGTGGATGAGTTGTTGATTTAATTTGATGTTCATGAAATTGAGAATTAAGATTTAGGAGAAATAAGGAGTTGTTATAAAATAATTTCTAAGAGGTTTATTGATTATTATTTTGATAAGGGTTTTTATTAAAAAAGGACTTTGGTGGATGTGTTTATTAAGTTGGAGTAAAAATGTGTAAATTGAGTTATGCTTTATCTTGTGATTATTATTTGAATTTCACTAACCCTTATTAAGATTGGAAAATAAAGTTGTGTTTAGTGTGGCAGATTTTGTGGACAACTTCTTGGCATCAAAAGGTATGGGCACATTCTCCTATTGATTTTTTATGGTGGTTGATTTTTGAAATATCATTGGAGTGAAAAGGATTGATTGTGGTTTCCTTTTTGAAAGTGGTTGGTTGAATGCTTCAAGGTTTTTTGGTTTAAGAGTTGTGTTTAAACCTTGTTTTATAAGCATAGTTGTTGAAGCCCATTGGTTATGTAAAGAACTTGAAAAGAACATGAGTATCATTGTTATGTGAGATTTGTGATTGAGCATTGTTGAAAATATTTGAGTTGGTTGATACATGCTTGGACTAGGGTTTTATGAGAAAGAGTTGTCCCTTGTGGTGATTGGTTGAGTTGAGTTGATTGATCCTAGTCAAGTGATTGTGTGAGGTGATTGTTCAAGTCCCATGAAACAAACTATTTTATAATTTTGATTTGAGTTGAGATTGAGCTTAGAACATATTGAGTCTCTAAGAATTCTCTTATGCTTCTATGAGTTGACTTGAGTTGAGATTGATTTGAGTTGAGTTGAGTTGAGATCATAGAGGATCATTGTTGTCATCCATTGTAGAGTGCATTGCCATTCATTGTTGAGTTCATATTTAAGCCTTGTCTTCATAGATTTATGGATGAGATTTGAGTACTACTTGAGCATGATTGATTGAGCCTTTGAGAAGGCCTTTGGGATAGATTTCTGGACAGATTTGTGGTATTTTGTGCATGATTGATTGAGCTTTTGAGAAGGCTTTGTGGAAAAATGTGGGATAGTTTTTGATGAGGTTCTTAGTGAGCTTGTTGGAGTAGAGTTGAGAAAGTTCTTGGTGAGCTTGCTAGAGCAATTTTGGACAAGTTCTTGGTGAGCTTGTTGAGCAGATTTGAGCAAGTTCTTAGTGAGCTTGTTAGAGAATATTTGAGCAAGTTCTTGGTGAGCTTACTAGAGTAGATTTGGACAAGTTCTTAGTGAGCTTGTTGGATCAGATTTGAGAAAGTTCTTGGTGAGCTTTCTAGAGCAAATTTGGTCAAGTTCTTAGTGAGCTTGTTGGAGCAGATTTGAGCAAGTTCTTGGTGAGCTTACTAGAGCAGATTTGGACAAGTTCTGTGTGAGCTTGTTGAGCAGATTTGGACAAGTTCTAGACAAGTTTTGTGTGAGCTTGTTGAGCAGATTTGGACAAGTTTTGTGTGAGCTTGTTATGCAGATTTGGACAAGTTCTATGTGAGATTGTTATTGCCTAACTTTAAGTAGATCAAATAAATCATTGTATTGGATAAGGATCCTTATTTCTATGTGAAATATTATAAGGAGATTATCTTGTGGAGTACCCCACATTGGGGGAACCACGTTAAATATTGTGTCTCAATTGTGTATGGTGACTTGTGCTCTTGCTTACTATTGCTATCTGAGTTAAGAATGCACACTACTATATTTGGTTATTGCAATTAAGGACATTAATTGATATTGGTTTGGAAAGAAGTAAAAATTGGTCTTATACTATTCACCCCCCTCTCAGTATAAGCTTGTGTTCTTCAATTGGTATCAGAGCGAGTTCCTTCATAAAAGCTAATAACTTGAGGGTAGATTCTACAAGAACATAGATGGCTTCATAGAATGGATCATCTACAAATATGGCTCCAGTGTTTGATGGTAATAATTATGCTTTCTAGAGCATAAGGATGAAGAACTACTTGATATAACAAGGATATGAGGTATGGAAAATGGTTGAAAAAGAGTATAGGGTTGAAGGTGATCCCGAGGCAGATAAGACTATCAAGAAATTGGTTGAGATCAATGCAAGAGCAATGAATTGTATTTTGAGTGGGCTATGAGAGACAAATTTTTCAAAGGTTATGGTATTTAATTTAGCTAATGAGAGGTGGACAAAGTTGTAGAATACTTATTAAGGATATTCCAAGGTAAAGTTGGCAAAATTACAAACTCATAGAAAAATATTTGAGGAATTGAAAATGGAAGATTCTGAAGATATTGCAAGGTTTTTACTTTGATTTGATGAGATTACTAAAACCATGACAGGTCTAGGATTTGAGATGAAAGAAGTAGAAGTTACTTAAAAGGTTTTGAGATCACTTCCCATGAAATATGATGCTAAGGTTTTAGCAATAGAAGAAACAATGGATATCAACAAGCTAACAATAGAAGAATTGCAAGGAACTCTCACAGCTCATGAGATGAGGGTAAGTAAGCATAAGGTTCCAATAAAAGAGATTGCATTCAACGCTTTAGAAAAAGAGAAAGGGAAAGTTCTAGAAACAGATAGAGTTGTAGATAATGATGAGGAAGCTAACTTCATCAAAAGAAATAAGGACTCAAGGAATTTTAGGGATATAAGGAAAGTCAAATGCTACAAGTGTGGTGATCTTGGTCACTATGCATACAAGTGTCCACATGAAGAAAACAATGATGATGAAAAATAGGGTCACAAAAGAAAAGAATATGGAAAGCATAAGCATGAAAAAGATGACAAATATAAGCAAAACAGGTATGAGAAGAAGAAAATTTTTTGTAAGGAAATTTTTTTTACTACATTATAGAAGCAAGTGATAGCTCAGATCATAGTGATAGAGACAAATTAGATGATGAAAAGGAAGAACATCTTTTACTAGGAATAGAAGGTGAAAGAGAACAATGCTTTGTGTGTGGTCAAAGAGATCATAGATCAGGATATTGCAATGGTTTCAGTGATAGTTAAGATGAGATGACACATCAAGGAAATAAGCATGGTCAAAGAAATCTTGAAATTTTATTTGCTATAGAAGATTTTAATATTATCAGTGACAATGAATATAAATAAGTCTCACTTTTGGTAATAGAAAAAGAAGAGGATGAGCCAAGAAAATAAAAATCAAAAGTCAAAAGGCTAAAATAAGAATACAAGAATCTTGAAAACAAGATTCGAATAGATGTCAAAATTAGAGAACTACTACAGAAAATTAGTAATCTCAGAGAAGAGCTTCAAAATGCAAAAATAATAGAATAAAGTATGAATGAAGAACTAAGGGTAATAACGGCAAGACATGACACATTATATGAAAAGGTTAAAAAAGGAGTGGAAACTTATTTTAAAGTTGTATCCTATTTCCAAGAAAAGTCACACTCAAAAGGAAAGGAAGTTCTAAAATATGAAAGCAAGGAAGCACCTAAGTATTAGGAAGAAAGTTCCAAAGTTCCTATGGCTCCAAAAATTCAGTTTGGTTCTTGTTTTGAGATAGGTGAATCAAGTTTAAAAGAAAAAGAAATACTTGAAGAGAAAAACAAGGAAGAAACTAAGGAAGAGGATTTAGATACTACAAATAAAGTTCAAGAATGCAATGCACAAGTTGAAGATGATCATAGGAATAATGGTCAAGAAAGGTATGAGGAACCAAGGCATGAACAAAGGGCTTTTCAAGGATATTTTTTTTCTTGTAATGGATTTGGACATAGGGCTATACACTACAGGGTCTATGGATCAAAGAAGTTTGATTTTGCTAGAAGAAACATCAAAGGAAGAAGGTATGATTTTTAGGGACATTGCTTCTCATGTAATAGGATTGGTCATAGAGCTTCTCAGTGCAAAGGAAATGAGCAACATGGTTTTGGTTTTAGAGCTACACAATTTAGAAGTCATGGTCATAATGGTCATGAAAACAAAACTTCACAATACAGGGTTCAAGAAAGGAATGGATATGGAAATTATTTCAAGAAAGATTTTAGGATATGGGAACCATCCAAAGGCTACAATATCAAGTGTTTTAACTGCAATAAGTTTGGACATATTGCAAAATGGTATAGGACTCAATTCCAAATAAGTTCAAGGCAAGAAGGTCAAACAGGTTCAAGGCAAGAAGGTTAAACAAGTTCAAGGCAAGAAGATCAAGAGAAGGATATCAGAAAAACATGGAAGGAAGTTGATAAAGGAAAGAAGCAATGTAATATGGGAGTAAAAGTACTCCCACCCCAAAATTAATCACCTCAAGAGAGAATTTGGTGAGGGGGCTATGCTTAAGAGTAATATATTTTAGTCCCATAGGTGTCCCTTTTGCCATTGATGTCAAAGGAGGAGAGATTTGAGTAAGGGGGAGAGCATTGAGTTAGGGGGAGTAGCCTCCAAAAAGAGCTTTGAGTTAGGGGGAGCAGCCTCCATAGAGAGTATTGAGTTAGGGGGAGCAACTTTGATTCTCATCGATGGTTTTTGCAGTGATTGTGGTTTTTGCATTAGAGGTGTTGCTATCAATGAAAAAGGGGGAGATTGTTGGAAATTTAAGTTATTTTATGTTGTCATTGATGTCACACGGATCACATTGAGTTTTGTTGGCCAAATGATATTTTGGAAAACATGGATAAATATAAGATTTTTGTGAAAACCAAGGTAGGAAAAATAAAAGGTTTTATTTTAAACCATGGATGGCAGATTTGAATTGGGTTTTTCTCAAAACCCAAGTTGACCTTTCGTTTTGTCGAAAAAGGTGCCCCAGTGATGGAGATATTTATTTTTTATTATTTAGTTTAAATTTTAATTATTTAAAATTAAAATTAAAATTTAAAATTAAATACGCAGGAAATCCACTGAAGTCATCAAAAATAATGACGCTATATAAAGGGGATACCTAAGGTTCATAAACTGAAGTGAGCTCGTGAATTAATTGTTGGAAAAATAATACGAATAAGAGCTTGTGCGAAATCCTTTGGAAAGCGAAAGCAAAAAATAAGACAAAGTGAGGTCAAGAAAAAAGGCATAGGGGGCAACATGACACATTGGCAATTGGATTTTGGCTAAGGTGTAGGGCAGATGAAACATCAAGGTTACAAAATACCTTGACTGCGTTTCGAAGGCGTTGGAAGAAAAGTGCTCGAAGCACTTTTGATTTGTGGAAAGTGAGGAAAGGTTTTAAGGCATGTTGTGCCTTTCCCTTTCGAATGAGCAGCTAGCTCGTGTGACAACCTTAGCCATGGCTAAGTCACTCACGGTGTGGGCAATTCGGGGGTTCAAATCCCCGTAAGGAGGTAAATACATTTTTGCTCTAATTAATTTTGTTAAGCCCTAAGTTGAAGTTATAAGGTGGTTAGGAATAATTAAAGTTTTTAATTAAACTTTCTTTTTATAAGGATTGGATTATTATTTCAAAGGTGGATGAGTTGTTGATTTAATTTGATGTTCATGAAATTGAGAATTAAGATTTAGGAGAAATAAGGAGTTGTTATAAAATAATTTTCGATAGGTTTATTGATTATTATTTTGATAAGGGTTTTTATTAAAAAAGGACTTTGGTGGATGTGTTTATTAAGTTGGAGTAAAAAGGTGTAAATATAGTTATGCTTTATCTTGTGATTATTATTTGAAGTCCACTAACCCTTATTGAGATTGGAAAGAAAAGTTGTATTTAGTGTGGCAGGTTTTATGGACAACTTGTTGGCATCAAAAGGTATGGGCACATTCTCCTATTGATTTTTTGTGGTGGTTGATTTCTGAAATATCATTGGAGTGAAAAGGATTGATTGTGGTTTCCTTTTTGAAAGTGGTTGGTTGAATGCTTCAAGGTTTTTTGATTTTAGAGTTGTGTTTAAACCTTGTTTTATAAGCATAGTTGTTGGATCCCATTGGTTATGTAAAGAAATTGAAAAGAATATGAGTATCATTTTTATGTGAGATTTGTGATTGAGCATTATTGGAAATATTTGAGTTGGTTAATACATGCTTGGACTAGGGTTTTGTGAGAAAGAGTTGTCCCTTGTAGTCATTGGTTGAGTTGATTTGATTGAGCCTAGTCAAGTGATTGTGTGAGGTGATTGTTCAAGTCCCATGAAAAAAACTATTCTATAATTTTGATTTGAGTTGAGATTGAGCTTAGAACATATTGAGTCTCTAACAATTCTCTTTATGCTTCTATGAGTTGACTTGAGTTGATATTGATTTGAGTTGAGTTGAGTTGAGATCATAGTGGATCATTGTTGTCATCCATTGTAGAGTGCATTGCCATTCATTGTTGAGTTCATATTTGAGCCTTGCCTTCATAGATTTATGGATGATATTTGAGTACTACTTGAGCATGATTGATTGAGCCTTTGAGAAGGCCTTTGGGATAGATTTTTGGACAGATTTGTGGCAGTTTGTGTATGATTGATTGAGCCTTTGAGAAGGCTTTGTGGACATATTTGGGACAAATTTTGATGAGGTTCTTAGTGAGCTTTTTGGAGCAAAGTTGAGCAAGTTCTTGGTGAGCTTGCTAGAGCAATTTTGGACAAGTTCTTGGTGAGCTTGTTGAGCATATTTGAGCAAGTTCTTAGTGAGCTTGTTGGAGTAGATTTGAGCAAGTTCTTGGTGAGCTTGCTAGAGCAGATTTGGACAAGTTCTTAGTGAGATTGTTGGATCATATTTGAGAAAGTTCTTTGTGAGATTTCTAGAGCAGATTTGGTCAAGTTCTTAGTGAGCTTGTTGGAGCAGATTTGAGCAAGTTCTTGGTGAGCTTACTAGAGAAGATTTGGACAAGTTCTGTGTGAGCTTGTTGAGCGGATTTGGACAAGTTCTGGACAAGTTCTATGTGAGCTTGTTGAGCATATTGGGACAAGTTTTGTATGAGCTTGTTGAGCAGATTTGGACAAGTTATGTGTGAGCTTGTTGAGTAGTTTTGGACAAGTTTTGTGTGAGCTTGTTATGTAGATTTGGACAAGTTCTGTGTGAGCTTGTTATTGCCTAGCTTTGAGAAGATCAAAGAAATCAATGTATTGGATAAGGATCCTTATTTTTGTGTGAAATATTTTAAGAAGATTATCTTATGGAGTACCCCACATTGGGGGAACCACGTTAAATATTATGTCTCAATTATGTCTGGTGACTTGTGCTCTTGCTTACTATTGCTATCTGAGTTATTAATGCACATTGCTATATTTTGTTATTGCAATTAAGGACATTAATTGATATTGGTTTGGAAAGAAAGTAAAAAGTGGTCTTATATTGTTCACCCCCCTTTCAATATAAGCTTATGTTCTTCAAAAAGTACCAACATCATGACAATTTAATTCATGTACCATCATAAAATTTACAATCCATTCGAAGTATTTGGTCATTATCACAATGGGGCCTTTATTTGATTGGTAAAATATCGCCTTCTTCTTCAAGACAACATAAGTTCATCATAACTGCTACTGAATACTTCACAAAATGGGTTGAGGCAATTTCGATGACCATTACGACTAGAACTCAAATTGTGGAGTTCGTACTTCAGCATATTATCTATCATTTTGGAATACCCTCTAAGATCATCTCTTATAATGAAAAGTCATTTAAGAACAAGGATGTTAGAGCCTTATGCAAAAAATTCAATATCCGACACAGTTTCTCAACACCTTATTACCCATAAGCAAATGGACAAGCTGAAGCAACAAATAAGATAGTGGTATCCATTCTTAAGAAACTAGTCAAAGAAAATCATAGAGATTGGCATACTCAACTTCCTTTGACACTATGGGCTTACAAAACAAGCATAAGAACGCCAACAGGAGCAAAACCGTTTTCACTAGTCTATGGCGCTGAAGTTATATTACCCCTCGAGCTCAAGATTCCCTCCTTGCAAATAGTGTTACAGGAATTCATGGATGATAAAAAATCCAGACAAGCACATCTTGACCAATTAACACTTATTTATGAAAAGTGCATTAATGCTTTAGAACATTTGCGAGTGTATCAAGACATAATCAAACGTGCTTACAACGTAAATGTCCATCCTCGCAAATTTCAAGTAGGGGACCTTGTAATCAAAGAAAATCAACAAAATACCAATGCATTGCCGCACTTAAGAGATAAATTTGTAGCTAATTGGTTAGGTCCATATATTGTAAAGCAAAAGTTGGGACCCAAAACGTATAGAATTACCAAATTATAAGGGAAGTTGGAAATAGAGCCATTAAAAATAATGCACCTAAAGGTATTTTATGCATGAATCAATTTGTAATATATGTATATATATATACATGGCTATAAAAAAAAAAAAACTTTTACATATATTGCAAACATTGTACATTGTATATAAACATCTTTACATACAGTTTGCACATTGCATTCGCATATCATATAGATATTATTCATATCACAAAATTTTAATACATTTGTATTGCAATAAACAAATCATAAGCATGTAGCTGCATTATATATAAAAAATAATAATAAATAAATAAATATACTTGCATCCTGTTGAGCAAGGTGTTGCAAGAAGTTTGTCATTGTTGTCAACACAGGCAGTTAGATCCAATGATGCAGTGGATAGACAGTTCAGGAGCCATTCAGATGCAGAGAACAGAAATTCAAAGGATAGTCAGATTATGTAAAGTGCAATTCCAGGAAAACAAGAGTGACCCAGTTTCAAAAATTCGAAGAAAAAGACAAGTTAGAAAACTGTCGCGATATCGCGACATGTTTTCTGTCGCGATTTCACGACAGGTCGGAGGAGAGAGAAAGCGCAGCCGAAAATGTCATGATTTCACGACGAAAGTGAGGAGAGAGAAAGCATAGCCAAAAATGTCACGATTTCACGACGAAAGTGAGGAGAGAGAAAGCGTAGCCGAAAATGTCATGATTTCGTGACGAAAGTGAGGAGAGAGAAGGCGCAAGGCAAACTGTCATGATTTCACGACATGTTGGAGGCCAAGAAGCTAAGTCGAGAAACTATAGCGATTTCGCTACATGTTGGATGTGAACCAAGAAGCTAAGTCGAAAAGTTGTAGCGATTTCGCTACATGTTGAATTTTCGTTGGCCGAAGCAGGGAGAAAGTGTTAAGTGAAAAAGTTGTAGCGATTTCGCTACAAGTCAAAAGTGCACAAAGCAAAGGTGTAGCGATTTCGCTACGTGTCAAAACTGCTCAAAACAAAGGTGTAGCGATTTCGCTACAAGTTGAAAAAACACAACACGAAGGTGTAGCGATTTCGCTACGAGTTGAAAAAGCACAACACGAAGGTGTAGCGATTTCGCTACGCGTCAAAAATGCACAACGCGAAGGTGTAGCGATTTCGCTACCAGTCTAAAGTGCAGAACTCAAAGGTGCAGCGATTATGCTTCAAGTCGAAAGTGTAAGGCACAAGAGTGTAGCGATTTCGCTACGAGTCAATATTTCACGGGTAGAAGCAAAGTTGGAAGCACAAGGCACTAAGTTGTAGCGATTTCGCTACTGCATGAAGCAAGGAATGTACGAAAGCCGAAAGCGTCGCGATTTCGCGACAAAGATGAGGATGACGTCAGCAAAAGCTGAAAGTGTCACGATTTCATGACAGGTTGCAAGAAAAGCCTCTGGAAGCCAAAAGCATCGCGATTTCATGACAAAGCTGAGGATGACGTCAGCAAAAGCTGAAAGTGTCGCGATTTCGTGACAGGTTGCAAGAAAAGCCTCTGGAAGCCAAAAGCATCGCGATTTCACGACAAAGCTGAGGATGACATCAGCAAAAGCTGAAAGTGTCACGATTTCGTGACAGGTTGCAGGAAAAGCCTCTGGAAGCCGAAAGCGTCATGATTTCGCGACAAGGATGAGGATGACGTCAGCAAAAGTTCAAAGTGTCACGATTTCACGACAAGAACGATGGCAAAGCTTTCAACGGCCAAAAGGGTCACGATTTCGCGACAGCAAGGACAAGAAGGCGTACGGCTACAAAAGGTGTCGCGATATCGTGACATGTTATTATTTTGCAGCAATAGTTACAAAAAGGTGACAAAGGTGGCAGCAGCGGTTGAGGCCGACAAAGTTGAATCGGGGCCGACAGATTTTAGGGTTTTGCAGCCGACATCTTCTAGGGTTTTATAGCGGATGTTCTTAGGGTTTGCAGCTAACATATTCTAGGGTTTTATAGTGGATGTTCTTAGGGTTTGTAGCTAACATCTTCTAGGGTTTTACAGCAGAGGTTCTTAGGGTTTGTTGCAAACTTTCTTAGGGTTTGCAGCCGACGTCCTAGGGTTTCACTATATGTGAGGTTTGTCTCTGAGATTTCTTCTATAAAAGGAGGGCTTCTTCGAGTTTGATGAAAAGGCGTGAAGATTGAGTGCGAATGCGAGTAGAGTGATTGCGCAAGTGAAATTCATGTCGAGAAGAGTGCGAAGTCGCAGTTAGAGTTGAAGCGAAGTGTGCATATCGTGATTATGTGAAATAAGAGCGCAATGTGCAGAGGTGGAGTTATGAGTGCGAAGTGACAGCGGCCAGACAACAGAAGTGGATGATCATCCGATTGCTGTAGAGAGTGCGAAGAAGCTCACAGAAGTGTCGGAATGTGCGAAGCATGTTGTGCAGAAGGTGCAGACTACAGAAAAACAACAGACTGTAAGAAATAATATGAGAATTTTATTCTATAATTTTCTTAATCATTTTTAACTTCCAAGTTGCAGCTTGGCATAAGGGGTTGGTGCCTCTTTCCAGTAGGTGCTGGTAAATTAGGAGTTGGTGCTCCATTCTGTTTGAAACAGATAAAGCAAAGGGGTTGGTGCTCCTTCCAGTTGGTCTTGGTAAAAGATTTTGTAAAGTTGTAGCTTTGCATTTGACTGGATTTGGATGGTAGTCCAAGCAGTCGTTTTGAGGAGTAGCCACATTGGTGAACCTCGTTAATATGCTGTGTTGTGTGTCATGCTTTCTTGCTGCATTTGATATTTCGTTTATCAGTTTTAAATAGTTGCTGGATTTAAAACTATATATATTAGAATTTTTAAAGATCACACTGATTCACCCCCCTCTCAGTGTCACTGTGATTACAACAATTGGTATCAGAGCTAGGTACCTGAACAGGCTCAATCAGCTAGGGTGATCCCAGTAAGTGACATTATGGCAGGTGGTGAAGGTTTCTCCTCAAACAAGGCACCACTGTTTGATGAAACAAATTATGCTTTCTGGAAGATCAGAATGCAAACATATCTCCAAGCTTTGGGATTTGACATCTGGAATGCAGTAGTCAATGGTTACACAGCTCCTGCTACTTCTCCAACCGACAGCACCGATAAAAAGGAGTTTGAAAATGATTCTAAAGCTAAAAATGCCATCATGTGTGGATTAGTGGACAGTGAGTTGGTCAAAATCATAAACTGTGTTTCAGCAAAAGATGTGTGGGACAAACTGGAGAATATTCATGAGGGAGATGACAAGATCAAGGAAGCTAAGCTGCAAACTCATCGAGCTCAATTCGAATCACTAAAAATGACCAACGATGAGAACATAGAAGCCTTCATGCAAAGGGTAAATGGAATCACTAATTCAATGAGAGGTCTCGACGAAAAGTTGGATGATGCTACTATTGTGAAAAAGGTTTTAAGGTCGCTTCCTCACAGGTTTGATTCTAAAGTCTCTGCTATAGAAGAGGCTAAAGACTTAAATCATTTCAGTATGGATGAGATGCATGGTTCCTTGATGGCTTACGAAATGAGAATAGGAAAGTCTAATCCTACAGACAGAGAAGCAACATTTAAAGCCCAAAAGGGTAAAGACACAAAGCAAGAATCTGAAGAAGAAGAAATTTTAGACGAAATGGAAGCAAATTTTGTCAGAAAGTTGAGAAAGGGCAAAGGAAAGTACAAAGGAAAACTACCTTTTAAATGTTTCAACTGTGGGGGAATTGGACACTTTGCAACCAAATGTCCTCTCAATGAGAAGGACAAAGGTGAGGAAACTTCACATCAAGAAAAAGGTGAATGGAGAAAGAAATCTAACTTCAGAAAAGGCAATTTCAAAAAGAAAAGCTTTATATCCAGGAATGCATATTCCTCAGAAGACAGCTCTAGTGAGGATTATGAAGAAGGAACAGGCGAAGCTCTATTCATGGCATTTGAAGTCAAAAATTCTGAAAAGGCAGAAATCTCAGAGAAGGAAGAAGGTATGAACTCTATACTGACTGTTGAAAAAACTGAGGCTGAAGTAGATTTAGAAGGTGAACTAGTTTCTGCTCTTATAGAATGGAAATCTGAGAAGAGAAAAAATAAAAAACTGTCAAGGAAACTTGAGGATGCAAATGACATTATAACAAGTTTGAAAATACAGTCAGAAGAGTACAAGAAAATGTCCGAAGATCTTGAAGTTCAGGTGACCATGAAGATAGATTGCTGCTGTAAACTGGAAGAAGAAAATGTTGGTCTTCGAATACAGATACAAGAGCTGGATCGAAAAATTAGCTGCTATTACAAACGTGAAGAAAGTTCGATGAATCTGGACAAAATTTTAAGCGATCAAAGACCCGCAGGTGTCAAATTTGGTCTGGGCTTTGTTGAAGGAGAATCATCAGCCAAAAATGTTGAAAGGAGTGAAGACAAGAAACAGGCTGTGGAAAGAACAACTAATCAAGCAAAAGAAAGAAATGATGCCAAGCCTAAAAAGAGGACTGACAATGATGGTTTTACCAAGGTCACACATCAAAAGAAAAGAAAATCTATGACTCCTGCAACAAACTGGCAAAGACCATCTTTCAGGTTCAATCATTACTTTTATGGTTTCTATTTTAAATGTAATGCTTATGGACATAAAATTGCTGACTGCAAGTATAATGTAGGACCAAGAAGTTTCACTAGTAGAAATGCTTTTGCTCCTTTAAGAAGTTATGCAGTAGAATGCTTCAATTGTCACAACTTTGGTCATATTGCTAGAAACTGTCATAGTACCTCTGTTTCAAATCAAATTCAGAAAAGAAGAGTTCAACCATATAGGGCAAAACAAAGTAGAAATCATTCCGAAAGATATGTGCAAGAGTCTGAAAAGGGGAAATCCAAGCTAGAATCCAATACCACGGTCAAAACAGAATGGAAACAGAAAGAACAACTCAGAGAAGAAAAGGAATCTCTAATAGTACAGACAGCTTTCAAGGCTCAAAATAAATGTGTTCCATGGATTCTTGACAGTGGTTGCTCAAGTCATATGACAGGTGATAAACAGAAGTTTGAAAAACTACAGAAATATGAGGGTGGCTCTGTAAAGTTCGAAAACAATGATGGAGCCAAGATAATCGAAAAGGGGTCTGTCAAAATTAGTGATGGGAAAATTAAGTCAGAAGAAGTTCTGTTTGTGGATGGTCTGAAACACAATCTGTTAAGTGTGAGTCAAATCTGTGATAAAGGACATGAAGTAGTTTTCAAGAAGCAGGGTTGTGAAGTCAGAAAAATAAACAGCGAGAAATTAATAGCAACCGGCTCAAGGACGTCTGGCAACCTGTACACACTCTCAGAATCTTTAGAAGGTATGTGCTTCATTGGACAAGAAGAAGAGAACTGGCTGTGGCACAAGAGGCTCGGACACATAAGTTTCGACAACTTAGTGAAAATCAGCTCAAAACAAGCAGTGAGAGATATTCCAACCATTAGAAAACCTTCAAATATTGTCTCTGCCTCATGTCAGAAGGGAAAGCAAACCAGAGTTTCATTCAAAACAAAAGAGTACCACACTAGCAAGCCTCTGGAACTTATACATACAGACTTATGTGGACCCATGAGAACACAAAGCATAAATGGAGACAAATATTTTATGTTATGTATCGATGATTATTCCAGAATGACCTGGATATTTTTCTTAAAAGACAAAACATAAGCTTTTCAAATGTTCAAATCCTTCAAACATCTAGTTGAGAATGAAACAGGAAAAAGGATTAAATGTTTACGATCAGATAGAGGAGGAGAATTCATTTCAAATGAATTTTTAGAATACTGTGAAAATCATGGCATCAGGAGACAATATTCAACAGCTAGAACTCCCCAACAGAATGGTGTAGTAGAAAGAAAGAACAGAACTGTTCAGGAAATGGCACGCACTATGCTGGCAAAAAATAAAATAGCAGACAGATTCTGGAAAGAAGCAGTTCACACAACAATATACCTCCAAAACAGATATATGTTAAGGACTCATGAAAGCAAAACTCCTTATGAGTTGTGGTTTGGTAGAAAAGCAACAACAAAACATCTCAAAGTATTTGGCTGTAAGTGTTATATCAGAAATACTGATGACAATCTCGGGAAATTTGAAGATAGAGCGAGATGAAGGTGTCTTTGTTGGATATTCTCCAAAAAGTAAAGCTTACAAATGCTACAACAAGAGACTCAAGAAAATTGTGGATAGTGCGAGATGTTAAATTTGATGAAGGTAGAACACGGTTAACTGACTTTGAGGAAAACTACCCAATCTATGAAGATGTTTTTGAAGGAGATGAGGTAAATGAAGAAGGAAACAAACCTACAATTGATTCAGTTGACTTAATCGATGACTCGAAGCACAAGAAAATAAGAAATTTAAAGCGGCAATGGCAAAAAAATCATCCAACAGATCAAATAATTGGAGATCCCACGACCAGGTGTTCAAACAAGAAGGAAAGTAATAAGTAATTACTCTCTTTTATCAAGCATTGAGCCCAAAAACATAGATGAAGCCAGCAAAGATGATAGCTGGATGAAAGCAATAAATGAAGAGTTAGATCAGATTGAAAAGAACAGAACTTGGGAACTGGTACCTAGACCTGCAAATAAGAATGTAATCGGCACCAAATGGATATTTCGAAACAAATTAAATGAAGACGGTCAGGTCATTAGAAACAAAGCAAGACTGGTTTGCAAAGGCTATGCACAGGTCGAAGGCATTGATTTTGAAGAGACTTTCGCACCAGTGGCCAGACTAGAAGCTATTAGAATGTTTTTGGCACTAGCAGTTCACAAGAACTTCAGAGTTTATCAGATGGATGTAAAATCTGCCTTCCTAAATGGGAAACTTGAAGAAGAGGTCTATATTGAACAACCAGATGGCTTTCAAATTAGTGAAGATCCTAACCTTGTCTGCAAATTAAAGAAAGCACTGTATGGATTAAAACAAGCACCACGGGCATGGTATGCAAGGCTAGATAATTATCTCTCTCAACAGGGATTCAAGAAAGGTTTAGTGGACAGTAATCTGTATGTAAAAATAGAAGGTGGGCATCTCATTGTTCTAGTTGTCTATGTAGATGATATCATATTTGGCAGCAACAAAGATGAATCTTGTAAAGACTTAGCAAATAAGATGCAGAATGAATTTGAAATGTCTATGATTGGTGAACTGTCTTACTTTCTTGGGCTGCAAGTTAATCAAAATGAGAAAGGCATATTCATTTCCCAAATCAAATATGTGAAAGAAATGCTAAAAAGGTTCACTATGGAGGACTGTAAGCCAGTCAGCACTCCCATGACAACAGGCTGCAAATTGAGTAAAGAAGACAAATCTCCACCTGTAGACCAAACCATGTACAGATCTATGATTGGAAGTCTACTATATTTAACAACCACTAGACCTGATATTCTGCAAGCGGTTGCATGGTAGCTAGATTTCAAGCCAGTCCCAAAGAGACTCATGTGACAACAGTTAAAAGGATTTTTCGGTATCTCAAGGGCACCATGGAGTATGGGTTGTGGTACCCAAAAGGCAAAGACTTCACTCTTATATCATATTCAGATGCAGATTGGGCTGGATGTGTTGATGACAGAAAGAGTACCAGTGGAGGAGCCTTCTATTTGGGGGACAGATTGGTTGCATGGCACAGTAAGAAGCAAGACGTGCATTCTTTATCTACAACTGAGGGAGAATATATTGCAGCAGCAACATGTTGCACATAAGTCTTGTGGATGAAACAAACTTTGAAAGATCTAGGTATTAATTTTAGTGAACCAATATCAGTAAAGTGTGATAACACCAAGTGCAATCAACATCTCTAAGAATCCAAGTAATGCACTCACGGACAAAGCACATTGCTATAAGGTATCATTTCTTGAAGGAGAAAGTTGCGGAAGGAGAAGTTAAATTGGACTATGTCCCAACTACGAGAACAAGTAGCGAGATATTTTTACAAAACCTTTTCCCAAGGAAGTATTTGAGTACCTTCGCAACAAATTAGGAGTAGTCACACTTCCTAAGAAGTGACTAGCTACAAGGATCACTTTCTCAGGGGGAGCATTTGAGTATTTGACTATTCTTTTGCTCATGATCATAATTTGTGCCAGATGCCACAAATTGTGCCTGAGAAGTGTGAGGTTGGACTCAGGGGGAGTCTACAGCAGCCCTTTGGTATTATTGACAAAGGGGGAGAAGAGTTACAGGAATGTATACAGGTGTTGCCAACAATTCCAAAGGGGGAGATTGTTGAGCAAGGTGTTGCAAGAAGTTTGTCATTGTTGTCAACACGAGCGGTTAGATCCAATGATGCGGTGGATAGACAGGTTCAGGAGCCATTCAGATGCAGAGAACAGAAATTCAAAGGATAGTCAGATTATGTAAAGTGCAATTCCAGGAAAACAAGAGTGACCCAGTTTCAAAAATTCGAAGAAAAAGACAAGTTAGAAAACTGTCGCGATATCGCGACATGTTTTCTGTCGCGATTTCACGACAGGTCAGAGGAGAGAGAAAGCGCAGCCAAAAATGTCACGATTTCATGACGAAAGTGAGGAGAGAGAAAGCGTAGCCGAAAATGTCATGATTTCACGACGAAAGTGAGGAGAGAGAAAGCACAGCCGAAAATGTCACGATTTCATGATGAAAATGAGGAGAGAGAAGGCGCAAGGCAAACTGTCATGATTTCATGACATGCTGGAGGCCAAGAAGCTAAGTCGAGAAACTGTAGCAATTTCGCTACATGTTGGATTTTCGCTGGTTGAAGCAAGGAAGAAGCATTAAGTGAAAAGTTGTAGCGATTTCGCTACATGTTGAATTTTCGCTGGCCGAAGCAGGGAGAAAGTGTTAAGTGAAAAAGTTGTAGCGATTTCGCTACAAGTCGAAAGTGCACAAAGCAAAGGTGTAGCGATTTCGCTACGTGTCAAAACTGCTCAAAACAAAGGTGTAGCGATTTCGCTACAAGTTGAAAAAACACAACACGAAGGTGTAGCGATTTCGCTACGAGTTGAAAAAGCACAACACGAAGGTGTAGCGATTTCGCTACGCGTCAAAAATGCACAACGCGAAGGTGTAGCGATTTCGCTACCAGTCTAAAGTGCAGAACTCAAAGGTGCAGCGATTATGCTTCAAGTCAAAAGTGTAAGGCACAAGAGTGTAGCGATTTCGCTACAAGTCAATATTTCATGGGTAGAAGCAAAGTTGGAAGCACAAGGCACTAAGTTGTAGCGATTTCGCTACTGCATGAAGCAAGGAATGTACGGAAGCCGAAAGCGTCGCGATTTCACGACAAAGATGAGGATGACGTCAGCAAAAGCTGAAAGTGTCACGATTTCGCGACAAGTTGCAAGAAAAGCCTCTGGAAGCCAAAAGCATCGTGATTTCACGACAAAGCTGAGGATGACGTCAGCAAAAGCTGAAAGTGTCGCGATTTCGCGACAGGTTGCAAGAAAAGCCTCTGGAAGCCGAAAGCGTCATGATTTCACGACAAAGATGAGGATGACGTCAACAAAAGCTGAAAGTGTCACGATTTCATGACAGGTTGCAAGAAAAGCCTCTGGAAGCCGAAAGCATCATGATTTCATGACAAGGATGAGGATGACGTCAGCAAAAGTTCAAAGTGTCACGATTTCGTGACAAGAACGGTGGCAAAGCTTTCAACGGCCAAAAGGGTCACGATTTCGCGACAGCAAGGACAAGAAGGCGTACGGCTACAAAAGATGTCGCGATATCGTGACATGTTATTATTTCGTGGCAACAGTTACAAAAAGGTGACAAAGGTGGCAGCAGCGGTTGAGGCCGACAAAGTTGAATCGGGGCCGACGAATTTTAGGGTTTTGCAGTCGACATCTTCTAGGGTTTTACAGCGGATGTTCTTAGGGTTTGCAGTCGACATCTTCTAGGGTTTTACAGCGGATGTTCTTAGGGTTTGCAGCTAACATCTTCTAGGGTTTTACAGTGGAGGTTCTTAGGGTTTGTAGCAAACTTTCTTAGGGTTTGCAACCGACGTCCTTAGGGTTTCTGCCACTTTGTAGAATTGTCTCTGAGATTTCTTCTATAAAAGGAGGGCTTCCTCGAGTTTGAATGAAAATGCGTGAAGATTGAGTGCGAATGCGAGCAGAGTGATTGCGCAAGTGAAATTCGTGTCGAGCAGAGTGCGAAGTCGCAGTTAGAGTTGAAGCGAAGTGTGCAGATCGTGATTATGTGAAATAAGAGCGCAATGTGCAGAGGTGGAGTTATGAGTGCGAAGTGACAGCGGCCAGACAACAGAAGTGGACGATCATCCGATTACTGCAGAGAGTGCGAAGAAGCTCATAGAAGTGTCGGACTGTGCGAAGCATGTTGTGCAGAAGGTGCAGACTACAGAAAAACAACAGACTGTAAGAGATAATATGAGAATTTTATTCTGTAATTTTCTTAATCATTTTTAACTTCCAAGTTGCAGCTTGGCATAAGGGGTTGGTGCCTCTTTCCAGTAGGTGCTGGTAAATTAGGAGTTGGTGCTCCATTCTGTTTGAAACAGATAAAGCAAAGGGGTTGGTGCTCCTTCCAGTTGGTGCTGGTAAAATATTTTGTAAAGTTGTAGCTTTGCATTTGACTGGATTTGGATGGTAGTCCAAGTAGTCGTTTTGAGGAGTAGCCACATTGGTGAACCTCGTTAATATGTTGTGTTGTGTGTCATGCTTTCTTGCTGCATTTGATATTTCGTTTATCAGTTTTAAATAGTTGCTGGATTTAAAACTATATATATTAGAATTTTTAAAGATCACACTGATTCACCGCCCTCTCAGTGTCACTATGATTACAACACATCCATCCCATCCCATGTTCAATGATATTTTGTAGTGGTGATGATATGATCAAGAAAAATAAGTTTCAAGAATTGGGGGTATCCACCTCAGGCATTTAAGCAATTCAACATACACCATACCAAATAGGTTTCTCATACGTCATAAAATCTAGTTTTCAGTCACTCAACCATTTCTAGTGTAAAACCAACTTTCATAAAATGTTCAATTTTATTTAAGACCAAAAGCACTTTTCATGCAATAATAAAGTCTTGAGTACTGTCAACTAATTCCAAAAGCAATATGGCACTAAACACACTTCTTCACATCTTAAAAATTTTATGAGTTAGAAAGGGATAATGCCATACTTGGGAGATGCCTTGAAATAAAAAAAGGTATTCCTCGCCTGTCCTATCATGCACCATAGTCCAAAAATAAAAAATAGTGGTTTTCACCACTATCACAGTTGCTCCACAAACATAAAACAATATGTAGAGTAGTAAGGATAGGATCACATTCTCATCACACTTCGGTTGAGAATCCGATTCCCCAAAGCTCTATACAAAATTAAAAAATTCCATGCACACACCACATATACCTAAAGTTGCAAGGATCGTACTACATTTTCCTAAGGAAGTTATGTAATCATCCCCAAGGCCTAAAGTAATATCATTGGAATATGGAGAAAGCCTCCACCGGGGCTATAGACACTTGAATGGCAGTGGAGTAAGCTCATGCGGGATGACATGTCTCTCTCCAAAAAGGGAGACCTCTGACCGCACACATGGACAAGCTAACTTCTTGGTAAATCCCATAACAGGTCACACCCAATTTACTCAAAATGGATTAATGAACTTCACATACACACACACTAGTTCTTGATTGCTTAAGATCATTGCCATGCTCAAGATTTAGTAATAAAGTTAGACAACTGTTAAGGAAGTTTGGTTGATAACACTAGTCTATTTGAGTCTTTGAAAATCCTTCACTATCAAAAATCAAAAACCCTATCATATTCCATATAAGCATCCATAAATTCTTCAATAAGAACATACATATTTTCATCATTGATCACCAGCAAAAAAGCCACATAGTTGGATACCCCCAATTGCAAACAATGAACAAAGTAATGGCCAATTAAATTCTGAGCTATAAAAATATCACATGAACATCATGCATTCCATCATATAGTTTGCACAAACAAATAATTCAACTAAAGTTCCATATTAGTTTGCATCAATCATTGACATAAAAATGCAAAAGCATAACATGAAAAACATAAATCATAGTAGAGCAAAACAAATAAATTTAGATTGCATTTACATCAATAAACAATAATAAAGCATTCAAATATAACATGCATACATTAGCATTACAAAATAAATGCATGAGATAACCAAAATATAAAATCCGTGTATATGTATATATATAAAATAAAATATCTCATAGTACAAAATACCCATAGGCTATATACATAGGAGCACTAAGGCTCATAAACCAAAAATATACAAAAAGAGTGATAATAAGGCACACTAGCTGGTGCTAGCAGGATCCCTCCAAGAACCCTGTGCCGATGAAGCAACATGTGAGCTAGTCCGTCGATGAGTCTTGTGACTCATCTCGGTCCCTCGGCTAGTAGTAGCCACTGAAGATGAAGGAGGAATAGGTAAAGGAATCTATTGCTCATGCAACATGTTCTCTAATATCTCACTATAGATAGCTTGCTTGCACAGGCTTCTCAAGTCAGCACCCTATCGAGCCACCTGCTAAAAAATCTCTGCTCGAAGGGTAGCAATATTAGCTATGGTGTCGCCTCCACCAAAAATTTCTTGTAAAAAAATGAGCTCACCCTCTAGTCAAGAAACCTCACCCCCAAGCCTAGCAATATTTGCATCCCTAGTAGCGATAGCATCACTACTAGGACCACCCCGTAGTACATCCACCTCAGCCTATAAGTGAGCCACCTCACTCTGACATAATGCCAACTTGCCCTTCAGGCGAGCCACCTCCAACTCCAGACTATACCACTCAGCCTGGAGAATACCCCAATCATCCTATGTCTATGGAGGAGGGGTATCCTCCTCTTCATCCCCATCACCATCAACATCCTCTGGCTACTGCACATCAGTATCCATCTCAGCCCTTGAAGTACTACCTCATCGGCACTTCATCGACCAAGGAACCCACCCTACCACCTTCGCCTCATCACCACTCCCATCATAATCAACAACTGCACTCAAAGTCCAAGGAGACTGAGAGGTAAACCATGAATCATACTCAGGTGTGGTACCCACATCATCCACATCATGAACCTCAAGGTCAGAATCATCGACATGGTCATCAACCCTCCAAAAATAAGGATCAATAGGTAACCCCAACTCATCTCCCCATCGCCTATAGGTTATAGATGCATCAGGCACACCCTAGACCAAATCGAACCAAAATTGCACCCAAATGAACTGAAGGTATTTCATCTCCCTAAGATGAGCACCAGTGACCCATAGACCTAATCTGATACAATGAAGCTCTACCAAATTAGTCACCCAATCCAAGCCCCCCTACGGGTGCCAACTCATTACCAGCCCCACTTAGTTAATAATCAACAAGCAACCACAAAACAAAAACAAACAAAACAAAAGAAAACAAAAATGTTCATTACCAACCCCACTTAGTTAAAAAAAAAAACATACAAACAAACAACAACACACAACAAAAATAAATGAGCCTAAACTAAAGGCAAGACCACCAATATTGGCATAGCGGACATCACCTTTCGCTCGAGCCGAGCCACCACCAACGTCACCATCGCAACCGCTGCCTTCTCCCATCTCCATCTCACTCATCAAGCTCAACTAATTAACTAATGACAAATGGCACAATAATGAATGATGACTAGCCATATAGTCTATTTATAGCCATAATTTGCGGTGAAAAACACGCACCCACATTTTCAAAGGTGCATGAAAATGTAAACCCATGATTCATGGTAACAACCACAGATGCGCGGTTAGCGCATTGAAACCGTAGATCCGCGAATTCAAAAATGAGCAATCGCGAAAAAGTTGTTAAAAAAAAAGAAACAAAAACATAAAAATATAAGCTCCAACTTTCAGACCAATGTTCTATGCAAACAATACAAGGTAAAAATGATGCCTACTCCGTGAGGTTACAAAACACGATAAATTACAACCACATAAAATTGCATAACAAAATTGGTAACAGTCACTAGGACATGCACCTAGCGTGATTGGTTCCTTTACTTCATTACTTGCATGTCAACAAACCAAAGGTAATTAGCTAAACAGAGGTCACCGTAACTTGGGGCAACAAAAATTACACTTTCAATTGGCTATTGGGTCTCATTCGTTACCCACACACCAATTGAGGGGGTAAGCACACAATTAAAATTTTATTTTACAATAATCATTCAGTCTGCCACACCAAAGAGAGTTGAGTCCATTCATCAAATAAAAGTTGAGTGTCATTAGTTTTTGCACCACATTGTGTTGTACACAATGCAGTACAAAAAGGGGTAATTGTAGACACCAAAATCCAACACCTTCAAAGTCACATTTACCATCCCATCACCAAATGTTGCATAATTAAATTATATACCTAAGTGCTAACTTAGGGATATAAAATCCTGCACATTATCCTATTTTACAAATTTATTAAATCTGGAAAATTACCCTAGGATACCGTACTTGCCCACTAGACATGTGTCTTGGACACTTCACCCAACATATTTGCCAAATCTCACCCACTCCTATCCCCCTGTGTTTGCACATTGGATAGATTCCCAACACCCATTCCACATCTCATCCATTTTATCTTCCTTGTCCCTTCACATAGGACAAGATTCCACATTCCACCCCACTTGCAGTCACATCACCCCAGTTAAGTGAGGCACACTAGGTGACTCACTGTAACTGCCCCTTCCATATGGCAGTCCAGATTTGCCACTTGGCAAGTTGGGCTTTCCACCTCCCACTTCCCTCCAAAACCCCAAGAGGCCTATAAAGGCATCATTATTCCACCAAGAAAGAGTAGCTGAATTTGCATACCGACAAGCTACCGAAATTGATCCAGACCTAATGAGAAATTGTGAGCACAAGCATAATTCTGTATTGCTAGTTCAAATCTCGAGGTAAACTATTTTTCAATCAAAACTGTCTGTTCGTGGTTCCATAGTCAAAAATACGCATTCATGATTTCATAATCACAGGTCCACAGTTTCCAATCCACCATCGCGCATCCACGGTTCCACAGTCCTGAGCACAAAACCCACATGCAATCAAAGATCAGTAAAAGGAATTCACTTGTTAGCAAGACTTTATCTGTTAAATGCTTATGTCACTTGTTTTGTACGATTACTTGCATAGGGTTTTATGCATAGCATTGGTTTTATTGATCAAATATACAGGTGCTACTAATCCCTTTGCCAGTTTGAATGTGTGCAAGCGACAGGAACTTTGGAGAAGCTGTTGAAGCTAGAGTGGTCCCTTACCGGATACCAAAGCCCACTCACCTTGGACTGTAGTTGAAATAACGAAGAGCACAAGCCCCTGTGAAGATTTGGGAAACCCCCATTCTATCAAATCACTATTCATTTGTATCAATATAGAGAGATAGCATTGTAGCATTGTCCCAGACACATTTGGGGCAATCCAAAATCCATTTGTAATGATTGTATCAAAATCAATAAAGAAAGCAATTTTGGCAATTCTCGTTTCTTTGTATTACATTCATTTTATTGTTCAGTTCTTTTGGTTACATGAGGTAAACCACCTCAAGAGAGAGGTGAGACAACTAGACCAGGAGCAACAATAGGCTTAAGCGAAGGGTATAGTTGTCATGATCTATAGCCAATAGGGCAAGGGAATCTGCCTACTACAGGGAGAGCTACATAAGAAAAGGGAGAGGTTGGAGCCATATGTATGAAGACATTGTACCATATAATGTACTTATAGGTTGTTCCAATAGAGCATAGGGTGCCTCCACTATCCTCCCTTCAAATACAAGGTCAATCATGGTCTAGATTATAGATGGTTTCACGATCTATGACCATACCCCCACCAAGACCACCTTTGACGAATGGGGTAGAGGAGACAGGATCCCAGAGCTAGGGACAGGATCAGGGTGACATGGTAATTTTTAGTGTGGTATGCATTCCTAGGGAGGGTCAAGTATTTTAGGCTTAGAATGTGATACACCGATCAAACAAACCTATGTACCATTTCTTTTTATCTTGAATAATATCATGTTGCTTTAATTTATATGTGTGTATTTATGTGTGTGTTGTGATTTTTATGTGCTTTTACTATGCATGAATGAATGAAAAAAACATATCATAACTATGGAATGCATGAATGGACTATGCTAATGCAATGCAGGATGGGAAGAAGCTAACTAAAATGAATAAGATGCATGGATGGATGAAGGAATGGAAAAAAATGATGATGGAAGAAAGAGGAGAAAAAAAGAGATAAAACACGACTTCAACCAAAATCGCACCTCGTAAATATGAATTGTGACTTCGACGTAGAGTGAAATTGCACCTCATATAGATAGGGTATGATTTAGTCCAAAATAAAAGAGAAGAAGAAAATAAGGAGAATAAGAATTCAAATATGGAGAAGGTCAATAAAGAAAAATATTTTTGGAATATGATGTTTGAAGTAGCGTAGATCGTGAAAGATCAATGTGATCAAACGATCATAGACCAAGAAAAAACAAATAAAATAGTGGAGCGGGACCTTGTAGGGATGTATGCTCACAAATGACCAAATGGAGGCTACCCCTTGCTTATGGCCATGAAGCTATCCTATAAGGGTGTTGATCTTCATAGGGATGGTCAAGTGTGGAGCAATATCTGCTATGGGTGTAGTGCTTGCTAATGGCTAGAGATGAAGAGATAAATCTAAGGATTTATGCTCACAAATGGCCAAGATGGAGGCTTTTCCTCACGTGTGGCCATGAAGCATATTCTGTATGGGGTGAAATATGAGGTTGATTTGCCAAAATGAGTACTATCCAATAGGGGTGTGGTGTATGCAAAATATGAATTAGCAAAGCAAAACATAGTAGAACAATGTGAGCATGTGTGCGTGTGTGAGAAGATAAAATAGAAAGATAAGCAAAAAGCAAAATATAGTGTGTGTGTGTGTGTGTCCTTTTTGAAATATCGAGAGTTAAGAGGTGTGTGTAAAGTAGTTAGTGGTTGTATGAATATCATAAATTATATCCATATGGTATCTATCATATCTCACAAGAATCGCTTAACCAAAAGATCAAGAAGGACAAGTGTGAGTGAAAACAAAGGCAAAAGTAGTAGAGAGAAGAAGGAACGTATGTCCTTTATCTTGGGGATGAGAAGAAATGATTATAACTTTCAAAGGACAAAGGACATACAAGATATGAAGAACTATATTCCTTGACTTGGGGAAATTAGAAATGATAAAAACTTTCAAGGTCAAGGAATTTAAAGGAAGAGAAGAAAGGCATGAGCAAATGCAATGATGGAAATGCATGGAAATGGGTCCTAGGTTGGGAATTTTCTAGGCATAAAAGCCCTAGTATGAGTACAATGCATGTGAGTTAATACCTAACTAGGTTTCATCACTTGCCATCCTCACAAATTCTCAAAAAATCTATATGATCAAGCAGTCATGCAAATATGGACAAGTAACTATGCAACGATATATAAAAAAATGCAAATGGAAAAGAATATTAGGTAAACCATACAAATGATGATAGAAAATCATGCAGTATGGACAAGCAAACCAAATGCAAAATGAAAATAAGCTAAATGTAGTTTGAAAATGTAGAGTCATGCATGGTATCTTTTGAGATGCATTATATTCACTAGTTCTTTAAGTTATTTATGATATAGAAAAGCTAAATGATAGGCACCTAAGCCAAACTTGGTAGTTATGACAAAGGGGCCTAACCAATTAGCTGAAAATTTCTTTTAAAATCCAAATGAGCATTAGTGTTCTTTTGGTTTTCCTTGAGGATAAGGTCCCCAACCTCAAAATAATGGTTGTAAAATTTCTTGGAATAATATCAGTTGAGCCTATTTTGATAGGCTCAAAGATGTTTTAAGGTATGAACACACTTTTCATCCAACAGTTCTAATTGGTTTAAACTAAGGCAATACTCATCGTTGATCAAGGTATCTTGCAACAAGATGCATAATGAAGTGATATCTAACTTGAACAAAAAAATAGCCTTAGTTCCATAGACCAAGATATATGGAGAAGCACCTATAGGAGTTAATACACTGGTACAATAGACCCACAAGATAAAATACAACTAGATATGCTAGTCGTGATCGGTCTTACTAACCAAATTCTTGAGAATCTTGATCAAAGACTTGTTGGATGCTTCAGCTTGACCATTACCCTAAGGGTAATATAAATTTGACCACCTAAGCTGAATATTATACTTAGCACAAAGTTTATGGATATAATTGTTCTTAAAAGAAGTGTCATTATTAGAAAGAATCATTGAAGGAATCCTGAATCTATAAAGGATTTGATTGAAGGTAAATTTGGAGACTTGATCTCTAGTCATCATGGTTGGGATTATGGCTTTGACCCATTTAGTGAAGTACTTAGTCACTATTATGATAAACATATGACTATCAGATGACATTGGGTTAAGCTTCCCTATAATATCAAATCCCCACATGGAAAATGACTAAGGAGAAGAAATAACCTAAAGGTTATGAGAAGGAGCATGAACAATATTGTCATGGCATTGACATTTTTCATAGCATCGAACATGATCACATGCATATTACTTCATGGAAGGCCAATAATACCCAATCCAAAGGGGTTTCTTGGCAATGACATTGCTGCTAAAATGACCTCCACATGATCCTTCATGAGCTTCACTAAGAGCTAGCCAAGCTTCATAAAATTTAAGATATTGCAAGAGGATGCCTTCAAAAGAACATTGATATAACGTATTGTAAATTATAATGAATTGATATGCTATTTTGTACAAAATCTTACACTGATTATAGTATAAACCATTAGGAATCGAACCATCCTTAAGGAAGTTAAAGATGTCATTATACCTTGTCTTAGATGGGAAATATTCGATGGTCAAAATATCTAACAGAACAAGACCAAAACTAAGTGATGTGGGCTAGATCTTAGAGTTGTCTAATGATAATTGATGCTTGATCATCGTCCAACTCCAATGGAAACAAGGATGAAATAATGACCATGGCATCCACATGGTGGTTGGAGGATCTAGAGACAAACTTTATGGTTACCTGATTGAATGTGGACAACAACTTGGTGACAATATCTTTGTAAGGTTTTAGCTTATCATCTTGAGTTTGATAAACATCATTAATCTAATTAACCATAAATTAAAATTCACCAAACACTAAAATAACACTAACCTTCAAGGCTAAAGATACTCTAAGACCAAGGAACAAATATTTGTATTTGTGTAAGAGAAACGAAGCTTGAAGGAGAGAGGGATGCATTATTTTTGTGGAGTGACCAAAACAATTCTAGCACCAACGTCCTTTAAGCATTGGGCTCCATCAAAAAACAAAGTCCAAGACTCTAGCTCATTGGCTTCTACATTAAAGCACTAATTGGGAAAATCGATGACTAAAGGATGGGCAAATTCTAAGGGAGTAGAGGCTAGATAATCAACAATCACCTGACCTTTAATAGTCTTATGACCTATAAAGGTGAGGATTAAAATCCACTTAGCGACTTGACCTAAAATATGAGGCTTAGACATCAAGTAGCACAAAGGATCAAACTTTGCAACAACCAATTTCTTATGATCAAGCATGTAGAGTCTTAACTTTTGAGAAGTGAACACTACAATAAGATAAAACTTCTCTAAAGGGGTGTCACAGATTTCATAGCTTACCAAAGTTCTACGAATATAGTAGATAACTCACTCTTTATTTTGATCATCGTTCTAAGCTAACAAGGCTCGTAAAGCATGATTTGTGGCTGCTATGTAAATCATCAAATTCATATATGATCTAAGAGGAACTAAGATAGATGAGGAAGTAAGATATCATTTGAGTTCATTAAAAGCTTGTTGACACTCAAAATCCCACTGGAACATGACATATTTCTTAAGAATTTTAAGAAAGGATTAAAACTTATCGACTAACTGAGCTATGAACTGATGAATAGATTGAATTCTACCTTACAGGATACGTAACTTGGTTATGGTATGGGGAGGAGGCATGTCAATGATAGCTACTATATTAGTAGGGTCCACCTCAATGCCTCACCTAGACATGATGAACCTTAAAAACTTGCCAAGTGTTACTCCAAACACACACTTAAAGGGCTTAAGATGAACCCTGAACTACCGAAGTTGTTCAAAAATTCATCTTAGATCATGAATATGATCCTTTTGATGTATAGAATGACCTAAACTATTTTCCACATAGTCCTATAGACTATCATGCATCATGTCATGAAAAATATAAGTCATAGCCCTCTAATATGTGGCACCAACGTTCTTTAATCCAAAAGGAATGACTTTATAATAGAAGGCACCCTATGGTGTGATGAAAACTATCTTGTGCCGGTCCTCAAGGGTAACCATGATCCAATTATATCTTGAGAAACCATCCATGAGTGACAAAATTCCACCTTTGGAAATGAAATCTATGATCATATTTATGTTTGGGAGTAGAAAATCATCCTTGGGACATGCTAAGTTAATGTTCCTAAAGTTGATACATATTATGATTGTTCCTACATTCTTAGCCACAGGAATGATGTTGGAGATCCAATCAAACTAGTTGATAGCTTTTATGAAATCAACATCAAGGTGTTTTTGGAGCTCCTCCTTTACTGAAAGGGCAACCTTAGGATGCATCTTCTTAAGTTTTCACTTAACATTGCACTAGGCTTGAATACAAAATGATGCATAACAAGGGAGGGATCAAGCCCTAGCATGTTGGCATATGACCAAGCAAAAATATCATGAAACTCTTTAAATAAATTGATCAATTACTCCTGCTTGTCCATGGATAAGGCTTTGCCTAACTTAAGGATTCTGGGGCTCTCCTCAGAACCTATGTAAACATCTATGGTATCCTCAATGAGAATTTGAGACTCATCCTCATAAGAAGGTGGGGTAGGGATAACTCCTATTTGATCAAGGTTATCAAGAGACATAAAATCAAAACCCTCTTTAGAAATAGAAGAATCGACATGTGCAACACAAGGGACTGACCCATAAAAGAATAAGCTATTGTAGAGGACATCCTCATGATCCATGTCACAAAGAGTATACCCTTAAACATACTCCCTTGGGGTCACAACTAAATCAATATGCACCAAAGTTACCACATTGTAAAACAAAATGTTAGTGGGATAAGGTGGTCACTCATCCTCATCACTCCACTCCAAGCCTTGATGATCTAAATATTATAAATAAGTAATAAGATGATCATCATCATTAAATGGAAAAGGTTGGTTTTTATTGGGTATGTAGCCTATTCCACATCTCCCAAGCCAAACCTCAACTTCCAAAGGCTATTGAATACCTTTATGTTGTGGCCCCAAACCTTTACCTATATATCCCATACTAGATAGATTTTTTTTGGGAAGTGGGTAATCATTGGATAGGAAATAATGGGTAAAAGAATACTCTACAATAAGAGGATTGCCACCACAAATATTTTCTTTGAGGATCGTACCCGTAAATATAAAGGTACATGTGCCAACGTTAACTACTTCACCCTTATTATGAGGTAAACCCATGGTCCTTAGTGAAGGTGGTAGCTTGGCTAAATCTATAAGAGGCTCTTGAAGAAATGGATTGACCTGATCTTGTGATGAAATTTTGATTAGTGGTTCCTCACTCATCTTTAGATTTGCAAGTTGCTTGGTGATGTGAAATGAAGAAATTGATGGACATAGACTGAGACTAGATTGAGCTTTCTCAACCATGGAGCAATATTGGAATGGATGAGGGTCACCCAAAATGGTGATAAATTGAATTTTGAATTCAAACTTCAAACATTGATAAAAAGTGGAAGGGACAACCCTCATCGCATGAATACAAGGGTATCTAAGAAGAAGATTAAAATATGTAGGGCATGATACCACATAAAACAAGGTATCTAAGATCTTAGGTCCAACCCTAAGGGGGTGAGATATAATGTTGTAGAACCCTTGGGACTCATTGTTGAAAGCTTTGATGATGACATAGAATTTAGTTAAATCTTCCTCTTTTAACCCAAAATTTTAGAAAATTTGAAAAGTGCATAAATTGAGGGAGGAACCATTATATTTCAATATTCACTTGATAAATGTTTCTCCAATAAATACAGTGATGTAGAGGGAAGAATCACCTCGCAAGTCTAAGGAAGGAATATCATCATCCAAAAATGTGATATGATGTATCCTAAGGAAACCTACAACATCAGCTATAGCACTAGGAGAAATATATTGAGGGATAAATTGTTGACTTAGAAGCTTCAACAAGGCTTCCCTATAAATAGGATAAGTTTATAAAGTTCTAAGAGGGAGATCTTAGCTAGGGTACTAGCTAACTGTTGTTGAATGTTGAAGGAGACTTTAGGTTGTGGCTTCAACACTAAAGGTGGGTTTTCTACTCTTGTGCTCTTTTTTTGGGTACTCTTCAAAACTAAAGGTGGTTTTGAAGGTTGATTGGATGTAAAATTCATCTTCTACTGAGATCATTGAGTTAGTTGAGATTGAGCTTGTTACCTTGTAGTTGTGCTATCATACCAAACCTATTATTTTAGAGAGGTGGCACATTATGATATGACACTTTATTAGCTACTTGTTGCCCATGATTGGGTAGGGGGTCTTGAAAGACCCCCATGTCTTGATTAGTTTTTAGTACTTGTTGAGTAGGAGGTTGATTATTTGTTATAGGATTGGGTTGCAGACCCTCTATAACAAGGTGATCTGCATCAATTAAGTCATGACCACATGTTTCAACCTCTTACATGAATTTATCACGGGCCCCTCCACTCTATGATACTCACAGTGTTGACCAGACTTGTACCAATTGTTGAGGTGTGTTTTTGTTAGGTTACGAAATCACTCGACAACTTAGAATTTAAATTCTCTCTTGAAAATAACGTAATATTTCTCCAAGGTTCTCACTTAATGTTTTATGTGTGATTCATAGATGTTTATATAAGTGTCTAAATAAACTCTTGGGTTTGCAAGTTTTAGTTTCCAAGGGGCCTGGGAATTAAGTAAATGATTTCAAGTTTATCATGTATAACATGCTTTTCATCAAATTCTATCATCCAAATGATAAAGTAAATCTACCTTATGATTAAGATTATTGATGTAAACTTAAAAATACCATTGATTAAAATGCTTTCAAAACTAATTTGAAATAACAATTTGCCTTAGCATTTTAATTAATGTGAAATTTCAATCACCTTAATAAAAATTAAAGTATGTGAAATTTCAAAATGATGATATAAACCATGATTATAAATATTCACCTTTAAAACCTAAGGTTTAATAAAAGAATAGATTTTATTCATCTCCAATATAAAATTAACATTGAACTATTTGAGATAATGAATAAAAAATTAAAATGTTTAACCCCAAAATCATAAGGTTTTAAAAACCGTATTAATCATAAATTCATAGGGTTTGCTATAAAGATTATTTATGAACTGTGAGTTCTATGATTTAAAATCAAGTTCATAAATGTACTTCCTTATTATATTTTTTTATTAAATATTTATGAAATCAAATATTAATAAACCAACATAATATTCCAATGTAATGTTTGGATTTGTGCATAAATAAATTATACTTAAAACATGAAATCCAAACAAACTTTAATAAAATAAATCACTTCTAATTCTCAACCTTATTAAATTAAAGTTAGAACCAAAATACTTATTTATAAAATATTTTATTCATCCAAAATATAAAATCAACATTAAAATATTTGGAAATGAATAAAGTAATAATGTTTAACCCTAAAATTGTAAGATTTTTAAATCTTATAATTATAATCCATAGGGTTTTAATTATTATATTTAATAACAAATATAATCCTCTCAATGTAGGGTTTGGATCAGTAAATAAATAAAACGGTATTTGAAGCATGAAATACAAACAAATTTCAATAAAAGATATCAACCATAATTCTCAACTTTATTAAATCAAAATTGAAACCAGAGTACTCATTTATATTTTATATATTTATTTATTTAAATATTAAAAAAAATTAATATTTAAATAATAAATTAATAATAACCTAGTATGAAATTTTAATTTTCATGAACATTGAACTAGGTTATGCAAATATTATTGAATATCAAATAAATAATCAAAATTTCTATAAAGAAGAAATATTATTCTATCTCGGACAAATGCTACAGACAAAAATAATCATAGAGACTTAAACCAAATCATTGCCCACCAGTATTCACACAATAGAACAATGATATGATGCAATCTTCCATGGAATTTTTAATTATTGAAAACTATACCAAACATTTTAATTATAATTCAAATACCAAAATGATGATTATTTGAATCCCTAAAATATTTTGATATAATAAAAAATTCTTACAATAGAATCTGTTTCTCTGTAATTTCCTCTCTGTAGCTCCTTTTTCCTTTCTTTTGCTCCTTCAATTTTCTTTCTTTCCTTCTCTGCAAAATTATCCGACCCACTTTTTGGTTTCTAATTCTCCATTTATAACTTGAGAAATTCTTTCCTCTTGATTAGTTTACTCCGTTCCATCAATTTAAAAAAAAAACTAATTCTTGAAACCCTAATATCAAGAAAGCATTTTTAAAGGATTTATTATTTCTCCTCATTGGCATTCAAAAATTAAAAAAGACATGTCCATGAAACCCTAATGTCACCAACGTCTTTTCAACATACTTTAATAATCCTGCCAACAAGAAAAATATTAATTAGAATATAAAATATTTATAAAATAACCTTATTAAATATAATTACATTATAAAGTTATAAAACTTTATAATTTAATTAATTTAAAACATATTTATAATATAACCATTCTAACTATATTAAATTATAAAGTTATAAAACTTTATAATTTAATTAATTTAAAACATATTTATAATATAACCATTCTAACTATATTAAATTATAAAGTTATAAAACTTTATAATTTAATTAATTTAAAACAATAAACAATTTTAAATATATTAAATTATAAAGTTATAAAACTTTATAATTTAATTAATTTAAAACATAACATAAGAACAAACATATACATAACCCCACACACTAACAAAATAATCTAAAAATAATTAAATCTACAAAACACACTAACTTCATGCCAAATTGATGGAACCACAATGTGCTAGAATTAAAGCATAGATCCAAACTCTCATACATTTTGATGAATTAAACCCTGCTATACGACCTTCTTAAGGAACACCAATTTTGTGATATTTGAAATGGTAACAATGATAAACTAAGGCTTTAATAACTAAATTACAAAATGACCTTGCAAACATAACTCAAAATATTTTAGATCTCAAGGTGAAATTTGACAATGCACTTGCTATAATACAGAACACATAAAGATGAATATTCTTGAAATTTCAATGGTGACAATATGAACTATAAATGTAGGCAATGCATTGGCATCAACTTCCAAATTTCAATTGCAGGCAATATTTTGGCATCAACTTTCAAATTTTAAGTGGGTCCCCAAATTTTGGGGTTGTTGTGAAGGACATCACAACACCAATTAGCTATAGTATTAGGTTACCTTATGGGAGGTAACTCAATCATGTTAGCTTCCAAGAGCTACTTTAGGACCACCATCAAAGGTGTGTTATCTCGTGAAATTCCTTGTTGGGGGTTTTGAGTTTGGCTAATCATCATCTTTTGTAGGGTATTAACAACACTGTTAACATACCTACTATCCGTTACCCTATCACCAACCACATGCTTATTCTTATATTAAGATTTAATGGTCTTGTCTTATTTCTTTAGTTTAATTTCATCTCTTCGAATAAGGGCTTGCTCTACCTTTCTTTCCAGATATATCGCTTGGTCAAAAGAGGTAATAGTTGTTTCCAATTCATAAGATATTTGCTCTTGTAAATTTTTAATAAATATCTCTAGCATGTCTCGAGGAGGTAAAATATATCTTAATTATCCAACTAAAATTCTCCAACGAGACAAGAATTCCAAAATACTTTCATATTTTCCTTTTTTTAACATATAAACATATTTCATAGTCACATTTTTCTCAACATAAGCCCCAAATTATTGAACAAACAATTTTATTGTCTCTTCAAAATTCCTCAAAGAATGATGAGGTAGTTGATAATACCATTCCAATGCCATACCACCAAGGCTCTTAGGGAACATCTTTAGTAACATGTCATCATATATAATATCATGGCATGTTGTCCTAAACATCCTTAAATGTTCTATCGGGTCCTTTGTTCCTTTATAGACGGGCAAAACTAGCATTAAAAAATGCTTAGAGTAGGTCCTAGAAGTGACAATAGGGTCTAAGGATGATTGCACATCTCCTTGTAGTTGTAGGTAAAATTTGGAGGTTAAATCATATCCACTCTTGAAACCAATTGCTTCACCACACTTGTCAAGCTTTACATATTGGGATTGTTGTTGTGCAATATCCCTAGGTTACCTAAGGGAGGGGTATAGGTAGTTTTTTGAAAGGGAACTTGACCAATGTTGGAGGTATTGACACTGTTATGGTATGGGTTATGATATGTGGTATCTTGCTACGAAGTATAATTGATATTTGGTGGAACAAAAACATGAATGCTGATATGAGCAAAACTAGGAGAAAATTGAGCATAATTTTAGGATGCACTATTGGTTGGAGACACCTATGGAATTACCCCAACATTGGTGGTCATAGTATTAGCATATGCTGGTTTATAAAAAATGATTAACATGATGTGAATATTCAAAAAAAGGATTGGTGTGAAAATTCCTAGGAGAGATGGTTGGAGGAGGAGGCACCCCACCCTTTTCAAGTCGGGTTTCCTCTTCCACAACATTAATCAAGGTCTCTTATGGTGTTTCATAAAATACCATATATGATAAAATGATGAAAATTTTAAGCCTCCATTAGACCCCTCAAAAGGATCAAAATTATTACCAATTTCTTCATGTTTTTCCTCTTTCGCATCTGGATTGGGATTCTCCCTATCAATATGATCATGTTCTTGAAAAATTTGATTAGATTCTAAAAGTTTTTTCTTACTCCTAATGTTGGGAGCTATTAGGAGGAAGAAAAAGGATAGAGGAGAAAAGTAGAAAAATATATACAAGAAGACTTTTATGTTTAATGTTTTCTAATTCTAAGAAAATAAATTTAGCGGTCTTGCTTAAAGTTTTCAAAAGAAAAATAAAAGGAAGAGGATTACTATCTTGGCCATAAATACATGTTTTCATGTCGAGTTCACTAAATATGTAGAGGGGAAAAATTGCCCTGCCATGTACGATTCTCAATTGGATCCATTAGGAGTCGAGGTGATTGTGGGGTGTTTTATATTCTCTACACTTAGGATCCTGGGGATAAAATGGTTCACCAAGAATATTTTAAGGACTCGCTCTAAGTCCAAGCTAGAAATTTTTGATGTGTATATTAAGTAAACACCTATGTTTGAATTTTCTAAAATTTAATCTATGAAAATGAAAGAACAATGCAAGCAAACGAAAATGCAGGAAAACAAGGACTAACCCTAGAATGATTTTTGATTTTCAATGATGACTAAACCCTAGTTTGCAACAAAATAAATATTTTTATTTTTAGCAAGGGTTTGAGAGAATGCACAAACAAAGCTAACTCTAGAATGTAAACTATATGATTTTTCTCTTTCAAGTGCCTAGAATGTAACCAAATATTTATCCCTTATTTATGATTTAGGTTTTGAATAAAAATGGATACAAAGCAAACAAAAAACAACCTAAGAAATTAACTTAGGGTACTTGTATGATCTGATAGTAGTTGGCATTAGCTTTTAACTTACATCCAAATGTATCTAACAACTTAGAATCCTACAAAACTTCACAAAACCCTAGAAAATTTGATCAGCGTTTGGGGGCTTGCTTTAGATCGTTGTATGACTGAGCTTGGAGGTTCAGTAGTCAAGCCCCCTCGATACTTTTAGCTGATCATTTACAAATAAAAGTGTGTGTTGAAATTTTTGGAAATGAACAAGAAAAGATGCAATGCAATGAAATAATACGAAGAACATAATATAAACAATATGTTATGGTCTAAATGGAGCATGTAAATATAAATTAAGGGTTTGAGAGTGAAACTTTACCACTAAACCTGATGAACCAAAAATCGTGCCCTATAAGGGGTGACTACGATTTCAAAACCTATCAAAATTACAACTCGTATGGATGAGGCACGATTTTGTAATAGAAGTGCAAAAAAGATAGATTGATGCAATATAGAATGCAAAATGCATAATAAATGATTCTATAAATACCAAAATGCGAGAATAAAATTGGTGGTAGTGAAAGAACAAACAAAATAATGAAGACCTCCATAAAATGGTAGAACCCTCCTCAAGGCTCCAATACTTATCCACCAAGAGCAACAAATCAACAACAGAGCAACAAAAGAACACCATAAGACACTTGATCTTGTTAGAAGACTTGCTTGCTAAGAGAAATTGTTAGCCAAAGATTACTTCGAAAATCACTTAAATCACACTTATGGGAAAAAGAGGATGCAAACCCTCTATTTATAAGAGGTTTAGAGAGCAAAAACATGGGAAAATGAAAATTCAACCAAGGGGAGGTCCGACATCCTGAAGCTTGGCCCAAAAAGTAGGGTTTTCTAAGAGAAAACCCTAACTTACCAAAACTGCACCGTATACTAGATGATCGTGATTTCAACAAAGCTAGAAAAAGAGGGAAGGAGAAGGGGAAAATAGGCCCAAACTTGTTCTTAGAAAATTTTGAGGGTCTTTTCAATGGTTCTAAGGGAAATGACTCACTTGGGTGGGTCAATTTTCCATGTCGACACCATCTTATATTTTTTTTTTATTTGTGGAAAACATCCCAAAAGGGATGCCACTTTCGGGTAAGACCCAAGGAGGCAGGGGTATCCATTCCGCCAAAAATGCCCAGGACTCGGACCTGGCCTACCACCTTTGACATACTCAAGGAGCAAACAAACACACAAAACCAATTTAAAAATAAGTAAATAAATAAGTAATAACAACAAAAATAATAAAATAAAATAAAAAACATGCTCCTTGAGTGTGTCAAAAACAAAAGCACAACCAAACACACACACAATAAGATAAAAGAAACCACAACACGAACCACATAGAAAAACACAAGAACCACATAACAAAACACAAACAAGACAAAAACAACAGAACACTACAAAGACATAAACCAAAAAAAACATGAAAAATAAACACAACCAAAACCTAAAATATTAAAAAAATAAAATAAAAATAAAAATAAAAATAAAAAACAACCAACAACAGACAATAAACAAAAACAAAAAAACATAGAAAACACTCACACAAAAAAACACGAATTAACACAAACAAAGAGAAACACAAGAACAAGAACGACAAAAACACAAGAACAATAACAAAAAACATAAAAAAACACAAAACAACAAAAACACAAGAACAACAAAAAACAACACAAAGAACACAAAAACAAAACAAAACAAAAGAACACACACACCTTAAAAAACTAAACAAAAAACAAAAAACAAAAAGAAAAAAGAAAAAAGAAAAAGAAAAAATTGAACATAACAATGACCTATCTAGACCAGAAGACTATTAAGGCAAGAAACAACAAAGGAAACAAAAGAAAGAAAAGAGTGAGCTAGGGAACTAAAAAAACCTGAATGAACCAAAGAGAAGCAAAAAAAAAGCAAGAAGAAACTAGGTACCTTCAGAACTGGAGCCATCCAAAGAAATGATAGAAAGAAGAGCTTCCCTAATTTGAGAAGCCCACCATCTAGGAGGGTGGCCATAACAAGTAAGATCACCTTTGTCCAAAGCCCAATTAGCTAAAGCATCAACACTCTTGTTTTGATCTCTGACCACATGATTGTAATCAACTTTCAAAAATCCCATCTGGATTAATTGAATCTTCTCAATAATTCTTTTTATTCTCCAATCAACCTTATGATTCTTGGAAGGAGTCTTCAAAATATTAATCATAAGTTGAGAGTCAGACTCAACTAACACCTTTTCCCATCCAACCTTAGTAGCCTCATGAAGGCCTCTGAGGATACCATACCCCTCAACAAGGTTATTGGAAAGAATACCCAAATTCTCAGCAAAAGTAAAAACCAGGGAGCCATCTGAAAGTCTACCAATTCCTCCCACACTGGCTTTTCCAGGGTTCCCTCTAGAGGCTCCATCAGTATTGACTTTTCCAAAATCCTTAGGAGGAGGTTGCCAATTTCTTGTCCTATCCATCTTACTAATACTCACATTCCCTTTAAGTTGGTTGCCCTTAGAAGATTTAATCTTCAATATTTGCATCACTTGATCCCATATTTGGTGGGAGTTTTGGGGGTGATTAAGGAGTTGATGGACTGATTCAACTAAGTTGGCTATGGTCTTTTGCCAAATATAGTGAATATCCTTCCTATCTTGATTAAAAATTTGGTTGTTCCTTTCAATCCAAATATTCCAAAGAAGAATGGTAGAACCCATCCAAACTAACTGCCTAATAAAATGATCAACACCCTCTTGATTAGGCCAATCCCTCCAAAGTTGTTCAAAAGTAAAAAAATTGGACCATTGTAAGCCAAGTAAAGTGGCCATTCTCCTCCATAGCTCAGAGGCTAAAGTACACTCAATAAAAATATGGTTGAGAGTTTCTACATTCTCTTCACACATCTCACATCTAAAAGGGCCATGAAAACCACGCTTCATAAGTTGCTCACCAGTAAGCACCCTACGATGCAATAAAAGCCAATTAAAGAACCTCACCTTAGGCCAGAGCTTTTGAGCCCACAATTGAGAAAATATGTCAGAAGAATGGTTGGGATTATTATGGCATAAGGTCAAATAACCTTGAGCAACTGAATACTCACCCTTAGTAGTGTTGTTCCATCCAAAACAATATTTTTCATGGGACCAAGAGAGAGATCTCATATGAAGGATGCCTTGGATATCTTGTCTTTGCCTTTCTAGGATTTGAATAGGCCAGTCCTCAATAGGGATCCAATATCTACCAACCTTTGAATTACCAGTATGGTACCGATAATAATTAGCCACCTTTATCCAATTAGCTCGGTGAAGCTCCTCCATCCAAGGCCTCCAATCGGGAAACTGAGTTATCAAAGGCTTGTGACCATCCCAAGAATCTATCCAAAAATTTGCCTGTTGACCATTATGAATGATCCAAAATAAATTTTTCTTTATCAAATCCTCACCAGTCTTAAGAACTGCTAAAATGGGAGAACCTTTGGTAGGAAGTTGATAGCGAACAAGGTCTTCAGGACTTTTGTTCTCAACATATTTAGCACGGAGATTATTGGCCCAAAGAGCATTGGGGTTATGCAACATCCTCCAATATAATTTAGCAGCTAAAGCTTTGTTGTTATTAATAGAAGACCGGAATCCTAACCCCCCTTTATTCTTAGGAAGACATAAAGTGTCCCATTTCACCAAGGCCCATTTTCTTTTCTCCTTAGTACCACTCCAAAGGAAACGATGACTGATTTGATCCAGTTCTCGAAGAACAACCTTTGGAATATTCAACATGGAAGATACATAAATAGGAATAGCTTGAAGGACTGATTTTACCAAGGTGATTCTACCCCAGAAGAAAGCCACATGTTGGTCCACTTTCCAATTTTCTTCTTGACTTTGTCCAACAACCAATTCCAATATTTATTTTTCTGCCTTTGAATATTTATGGGAATACCTAAATAAGTGATTGGAAGGGAGGTCTTCTTATATATTAATTTATCCAAGACCATGGATTCCTGTCTAGCAGAGCAGTGAAAGAAAATAACTTTAGATTTGTCTTCATTGATCAACTGCCCAATAGCCTTAGAAAAATAGCTAATGATTTGCTTAATATTAGAAGCTTCCTTAACTGTAGCTTTACCTAAAAGAGTAGAGTCATCCAAAAATTGAAGATGAGAGATAGGTCTAGCTCCATGAGCAATGGTAACTCCCTCAAGGGTTTTGTTTTCCCTCTTTTTGGTTATAGTCCTACCCAAGCATTCAACAAGAATGATGAATAAATAAGGGGATAGCGGGTCACCTTGCCTAATACCTCTGGAAGCTGGGAATGACTGAGAAGGCCTGCCATTGATAAGAACTAAGTAGGAAACTGAAGAGATACATCCCATAATCCAATCCATCCAATCCTTAGAGAAACCAAATTGCCTCAAAACTTTGATAAGGAAGTGCCAATCCACTCTATCATAAGCTTTGGATAAGTCTAACCGAATGAACATGGAAGGAGATTTTTGCATATCCATGGAATGGATGGCTTCCTGAGCAAGAACTATCTCATCTACTATTTGACGCCCTTCCACATAACCCCCTTGCTCTAGGGAAATAATCTTATGCAAAAGAGGCTTCAACCTTTCTGCCATGATTTTAGTAATGATTTTGAGAAGAACATTACATAAAGCAATAGGTCTAAAAGCTGAGATATGATCAACCTCTTGAGCTTTTGGAACAAGAGTAATATAAGTTTTATTGATAACCTTCAAAATTTCTTTGGCTTTCCTGGCTTCTTCCACCACCTCTAATAAATCAACATGAAGGATATCCCAGAACTCTTGGTAGAACTCAATGGGAAAACCATCAGGGACTGGGGTTTTCCCTTTTTGCATTTTAAAAACTACCTATTGAAGCTCATTGATAGTAATAGGAGCAGTCAAAATAGAGTTCTCCTCAGAAGTGATAAGAGAAGGGATTGCTTGAAGAACATTTTGTTGAGAAGTTGAGTCAAGAGGAGTAGCAGCAAAAATATTGGAAAAGTAATCAACAACAATAGAGTTCATGCCATCCCAAGTATAAACAACATCTCCAGAATCTGATTTCAAGGAAGAAATAAAGTTGTGAGATCTTCGAGCTAGAAGATATTTGTGGAAGAAATTTGTGTTTCGATCTCCTTCTTTGAGCCATTGAATTCTAGATTTTTGCTTCCATAAGATTTCTTCTCTTTTTTCCCATTCCTCTAACTGAGTTGTGAGTTTAATTTCATCTGCACTTCTCTTCTCTATGAGGCCATCTAAATGGATTTTCTTATTCAAATTTTCAATATGAGCAATAACTTCATGTTTTTTTTATGAACATCCCCAAACTCTTTCCAGTTCCAAGTCTTGATTTTGGATTTAATGTATTGTAGTCTTTTGGAAAATAGAACATCTTAGTCCCATGCCTAGGTTTACCTTCCTTCCACCATTGTTGCACATGAGGTCTAAAGGAAATGTCTCTAAGCCACATTAATTGAAAATGAAAAGGAGAGAAACTCACATTGGTTTTCCACATTTCCACCATGATTGGCCAATGATCCGAACCAACATTATTAAGAGTCTTCACTTTAGGAATGTGACCATGGATTAAGAAATTTTTAGAGAGCAAAAACCTATCCAATCTCTCCATTATACAAGCTAAGCCTTGCCTTCTGTTAGACCAAGTCATAAGGCCATTATCTGGTTGGATGTCCACAAGATGGAGGTTTGCAATATATTCGCTCATGAGGTCAGTGCTTTTGTCCAAATTTCTATTTCCCCCATTTTCTCATCCAGAGAGAGGATGGTATTGAAATCTCCTCCGATCAAGATCCAAGCTTCAGGAAAATGAGAGATAATATGAGTTATATCCTTCCACTATCTTCTTTTTTCCTCCAAAGTAGTTGGAGCATAAATAGTAATGCAGAGCATAATTTGGTTGGAATGTCTACTTTGAATAGCTATAGCCAACAGACCCCAACTGCCAACCATATGGTGAATAACTACCTCTTTTGGGTCCCAAAGACAAGCAATGCCACCAGAAGTTCCCCTGGGAACTGAGGGAAACCACTTTTCCAGCTGGCCAAATTTTACTCGCAATTGAGTCCATATCCTCCATTGACATCTTTGTTTCTTGAAGGAAAACAAGATGTGGATGATTTATCTGAATCATTCTTCTAATTTCATTTTGTTTTGAAAGACTCCCTTTGAGTCCTCTAATATTCCAAGTGATGATCTTCATTAATACCAGGGCTAAAAAAGTTGGGAAGGGCATTAATCTTACCTTCCTCTACAAGCTTTTCACCTTCTTTTACCATATGATATTGATTGGTCTTGCGACCTACTTTTTGATTAGAATCCATCTTCAGTTTTTTTCCCTATTTCTTGACTTATTCCAATTGAATCTGAGATGGCTTCTAACCTTGAAGAATGCTCGTACACAACCAAAATTTTACTAGAGGGTTCAACGGAGTCTATATTGGGACCTGTATTATTTGAAGTTTTGACATTTAAAAGATTGTTTTTCTTGTGTAAATTTTCTCCCTTTTTTTCTGTTGAAAACCTTTGATTTGTTGGTTTGTCTCTGAGTTCTTCCCTTCATATTTAAATTGTGTTTCTAAGATTTATATTTCCATTATTTCCTCTTCCTCACTTGGGACATCATTTGTGGAAAGGATTTCAAACATATTAGCAGATGACTTTGATTGATCCTTCATAACTGGTTTTTTCGAGTGTTCTTCTTCTTAGGCATTTGGAAACCTGCTGAGTTTATATCTTCTTTCTTTTGATCAGGAATTTTATTTGGGCAAGCACTGGCCAAATGACCATATTCATGGCAAATTCTACAATGAAAAGGAATGTTCTCATAGTCCACTACTTGCTCCCAAGTGTCTTCCCCAAATTGTAATGTGATATTTTTAGGTAGGGGTTTGTCAAAATCCATTAAAACACAAATCCGAGCATAAATAATATGTTCAAAATTTTGAGTACAATCAACGAGTCATCATAAAAGTTCCTAAAGAGTTTCCAATTGAAGAAAAAATAGTAGGATTCCAAAATTCAATAGGGAGGCCAAAGAGTCTAACCCACACGGGAGCTATAGAAGGCATCTCTTCTTCGACTTTAAATTTAGTATGCCAGGGCTTCATGAAAAGCCCTGCCCTTCCAAAAAACCAAGGACCCCCTTGAAAAGTTTTCTCTCTATCTTCATTATTAGCAAATAAAACAAGAAAATAACCATTTGGATAAATAGAGATTTGTAACTCACCTTTAGTTTTCCAGCTTTTTGCAGCCCAGAATTTGAAAGCAGATAGGCTCGGACGAAAACCCATGAACCGACAAATTAGTCCTCTTTTTTCCAAATCTTCAATGCCAGTCTGAATGTTACCCATATCAAGCTTAACAATAGGAGTTCCATCAGCTGCTTTAAGACATCCTGACTCTATTTTCCTGGGATCAATATTAGGCATTCTTAGAGGTTTATGGGAAGCCCTAATATTGATATTAGCATTGGGCTGAGGCTGTCCACCATGGAGGGCATCCCTAAAATTCATTTTTGGGGCTGAGTTTTCAAAATTCTTACCCTTGATAGGGTTTTCACAGTAGAATTATTTTGTGGGTGCACCTTAGCACCAGATTCACTTGAGATATGAGCCATTTTTTGATCAACTACTTGAAACTTGTTTCGTGATCTCTTTAATCCTTGCCCTAGACGCCGTGGAAAGGTATGGTTTTCACTTTTCTTTTGTGCAGCAAATTGGAAGCCGTTGTCACTCAAGTTCATAGTATGATCTATTGAAAGATAAATTTCTAACCCATATTGGATCCCCTGCAACATTTCCTGCTAAAATATTGAGCATAAACCACAAAAATATTGGCCTCTAGGGCCCGAAGGCCCTAAAAACCAACCTCTGGAGCTGCTTGCACTCAACCCAGATGAAACCCTCGCATAGTCGCTTGCCAAAAATATTGTTCACACATAGGGATGTGCTAGGATCTATGTTGCTCCAAATGATATGAAAATTTGTGGAGATGTTCTAGGGTTTTTCAGGCATCTACCCTCAAAATTTCAGCTCAATCCGAGTCCGGATGAGTGAGATATGGCCGAAACAAGTTTGATAGTTTGGGAAGTCCTATGAAAAACGTCCCTCCTCTAAAGCAATTTTTTTTTGTTCGATACATGCATCAAGTCATCGACACTATCTTTTTAATTTACTCTTTTAATTCCGCACTTTCACAAGGGATAACAAATATAAAGGCTTAATATCGACTTTGTATAACAATTATAACTTGGATCTCTTTATCACCTAGCTTAGAAATATATTTATCTCTAAAATAGGAAGAGATAAAAAGATGCTTTCATTTCTCATTACAAATATCTTGCCAATATATTATTGGAAGTCACAAGTTTTTTAGAAATATTCTAAAACATGCATTTACCACAATCATATGGAAAGAAATAGAGAAAAAAAATAAAGAGAGCAATTAAATGAAATAGACAAAAAATAAATAAATGAAGGATAAGGGGTGGATGTTCATAATCACCCCTATTATTTCACATCACAAATTGATGTAATAGATTAGTCATTGGAGAGAATTTATAGTGAGACCTAATCCCTAATTAAATTATAACCTCAAGATAACATAACCTAACTTGAAGGTTAAATTATGATATATTAAATGTGTCAAGCCCTTTAATTAAGGTTAACCATAAAGGTGTTTAACCATGGGTGAATACATCAAAATTTCCTATAGCCTTACATAAATATGCTAGTAGGCTTATATATAATAAACCCATAGGCTTCCATTTCAGCCCACTTTGTCACATAGTTAGTACATAATAAGACGTATTCCTTTCCATTAAAAGGGAGAGATAGGACCAATGAATTTAATGCTCTACTTATTAAAGGGTTTAATTACTAGTGTTGTAAAAGTCATTTTATTTTCTTGGGTTGGATTTCCCATCTATTGGAATCAATAACATCATGCAAAGTATCTCTTGGTCTCCTTGTGTTGTAAAAGCCAATGGCACCCTACATGTAAGATTTTCAAGTTTATCGTGTCTACTACAAAGTTTCCTCCACATGTCTCATCATAATAAGCCCTTGGATATCATTAAATATTATTGTCATGGACACACCTATGCTAAACAAGGTCATAACCTTGGTCATAAAGGTACCCACCAATCCATGTGTATGAAGAACTCTTTCAAACAAGTTGTGTTTGTTCCTTCTTGGAGTATTATTTTAGAAATTATCCTACAACTAGATAGTTAGATACATATACAAACCATGGAGAGATAATGGATATGTTAAACAAGTGTTCATCTAGGAAATAATCCTCTATTAGGGCAAATTACTATATAGTCAGTCTAAAAATATATATGATTATATTCTCTTTACCAAATTTTTCCATAATGGTCAAATCAATTTCTTATAACAAAATCCAATGAAATAGATCACACAAGTTTGGGTCTCATCCTTCTAACCAAGGACCATCCCTAATATTGTATCAAAGGCATTAATGTGGATATGAACTAGGAGAGTCCAATATGGTCCTCACAAGACATGTAGAATCTAACTTCTTTTTTATAGTATTAAAGACTTCTTGATATTGAGGAGTCCAACATATTTCATAAAAAGATAAAATAATGTAGAGGCAATGATACTAATTTTTGTTATACATAGCCTATATTACCCTACCTTGCCTAGAAAAATTCTTACATCTTTAGGCTTTTGGGTATTTGTGAGGTTTTTGATGACCTCTATCTTGGATTGATTCACTATAATTCCTTCGAATGAGATATGATGCCATAAGATGATTCCCACAATAATTAACTTGTAATATTTCTTATGGCTAAGGAAGGGGTTCATTTCTTAACACCATTTCAATAAATTTTTGAGGTTTGTCATTGCTTCCTCAAAGGAGTCGTCATAAATAGTAATATCACTACAAGAATGTATAGTTCAATATAGTCATGGACTAAATCTAAGAAAATGTTGAGAACAACATACTATAAGGTAGTTGGGGAACTACATAGTCTAAAAAGGGATCACAAATACACATAATAGGCAAGTGAACATCATCTTTTATTAGTATTTCATGGTAATATTAATTTGATTGTACCCACTAAAACTGTCAAAGAATGAGAAGTACTCTTTCCTTACCAAGGTGTCTAAGATTTGATCAGTAAAAATAAGGGGAAAGTGATCCTTCCTTGTGCTTTATTCGACACACAATAATTAACATATACCCTCTACTTTATATTTTTCTTAAGGATAATGACCAATGATGAAGCCTACTTGCTATCAAAAATAGGATAGATGAAGACAACGTTAGGTAATTTTTGAATCTTTGATTTAACCATTTCTCATAATGTTGAGTTCATCCTACATTGCAAATGTCTTAAAAAATTGTTAATATTTAATGCAAATATGATAGGTGCATGTAAGGGGATGAATCCCCTTCATGAATTTTTAATACATGAAAATGTATTACTAAATTTGCATAATAGGTTAGAGACTACAACTTGATCAATAAAGGTTAATTGTTTGCTAACATTCAATGGTTTTTAAAGAACGATTTTCACAATTTGTGTGTTACTATTCTTGTTCTAGTTCATTTTATCTATTGGTTGTATGGACTATGATAGTAGTCTATAATATGTAGCAAAATATTTGCTTGTGTTAAACAAGTTTGATTAATTGAAGAGACATTCAACACTCCTATTTATTTCAAGACTACATGTGAGAGGGAGTTAGTCAGGGAAGAGATGGGTATTTTAAAGAATGTTAGAAAACATTGGATTTTTGTTCTATCCTTTAATGGCTAGTTCTTGATTAATTATCAGCATGTGTCTATGTTTGGTCTCATCACTATCCTCTCCTTATATCCATATTGGGTCCTCCATTTATTTGGATTGAGTTGTTGAGTAAAGCACTAGTATTTTGGTATGGTTTCCACTCAAGATGGTCATATCATTTGACTTGCAACATATATAAGCATTGGTGATTTCCACCAAAGGATGAACCATAAGCAATAGGTATCATCGTTGGTTTATTTTGGGCTGGAGAACCATAAATTCCACAAGATGTTCCTATAAAGGAATTGATATCAATACATCATCTAATACTCTTATCGACTTAATAGTAGACCAGTCACCCATTTGGAGCATAATTGACATACCTTGTAGGTCCTTTGGTCCTAATATATTCATATGCTTGTTGTCAAAATTTTAATGGCCAACTTGATATCTATTATGGCATCATTTATAGGGGTATCACCTATGAAGATATCCCCTATAGGGCTGCTTGGGTATGTATCTTTAGGTAGTAAGGCTCTTCCAAGCATTAGGCCATATGTTTAATCCATGATGCTCATCACATTTAGGTACTTTTCCCTTCTCCTAGGATTCTTGAGTCATAGTTTCTTTACAACTTTTGCATATATGGTAGCATCCATTGTGGTCTAGAACATGTTAGGAGTTATCACATCATTGACCATATGAGTAGTCAAGTGGTATAACCACCCCTCATATTGTGTATGCATGTAGTATAGGATAAGGTACTTTTCAAGTTTTTTTGAGGGTTTGCTATACCTAAACTAGGTATCCTATGTACTTAAATACCCTTCACTACCATAATACAATCATTTGAAGCATTAAGATCTAACATGTGGTATTAGAGTAGGTAGAAGGAAGAAAGAATTCTCCTTTTGATCCTCCTCTAGCTTCGACATATAGAAAGCCAAGATTCACTATATTTGAGAAAAAATTCAAGTTTTATATAAGAATTTTATAAGGACAAAGTACCATGTATAAGATTGTGTCCATGAAGGAAAATTCCATGGCTCATTTAAAATTTTAATGGTGAAAAATCCCTTACAAAGGTAAAAAGCATTTAAGCTTCAAAAGGGTTATAATTCCTTCAAAGGACTAAAAAAAGTCATACATCCTATAAAAAAACCAAACAAATTCAAGCAATAAAAGAAAGAAGTCATTGCCATAGTAAGGTAATAAAAGGAAGCCAAAATAAGCTCCTCATAGTTTCTTAAAAGCATTGCAAAAGAATAGCTCCCCTTCAAAGGGTTGAAGCACATCCCAAGAGGGAAAATTACTACATTCCAAAGGAACAAAAAGAGATATGATTCACATAAGTTTAAAGGCCCAAGCCTTTGTGAATCACCAAGGAGCAATAAAAGCTCTCAAAAAAGGGATATAGAAGAAGTTTTTAGAATGTTCATAGAAGAAAATAAACCAACAAACAAGCCATTAAAGCTTTTGAAAAAATTGCATTCATCGTTAAAGAATAAGTATTGTTATATTTGTTCTAAGTACAAGAATTGCAGGTAGCTATCATTTCTGGCAGTAAGAAAATAAAAAGAATCTATTTCCATTCAAATGCACAAAGCATAGTGAAGAAAATTTATTCAAAGCATATTCAAGAGGATAAAAAAAAGACACTAGCAAAGATATAATGTGCAAGAGAACATTTAATAAAATTTCTAAGTTTAGCAAATATGTTTCCGCCTGCACCAAATGAAAAAATAAAGTATTGCATGGAATAAGTGTTAAATTTGTAAAAGAGTAAACATATTGTGAAAAATCTAAAATAGAAAGTCTTTTAGGGGTCCTCCATGAAAGGAAGGTATTAAACAAGAACCTCAAGCTTCAATGAAATATAGATGAGTGCTCACTATATAAAGAGAGAAAAGAGCCTAAGCAACGTATGGAAAAAATATCTAAAGGAAATCGCATGGAGAAAATATTTGAAGGAAGTCACATGGAGAAAAGATTTGAAGGAGGTCACATGGAAAAAATATTTGAAGGAGGTTGGACATCGTGTGGAGGAAATATTTGAAAGACCCTAAATGTTAAGTGAAGAAGTCTGGATGTTGTATGGAGAGCATATTCAAACTCTCTTAGAGGAGCTTGAACATTGAAAGAAATTTTCATGAAGCGAAGTCGACCAAAAAGCAAGACAAGTAGATAGATAAAAAGGCCTACAAGTTTTCACTTAAAATATCATACAACCATCATCATAATTCACCTTTTTTATCATCAAGTAGAGCACTTCAGTTGTGATACAAAATTTTCATTGATAAAGATAAGTCAATATTTTTACCTATGACCATGGAACGAAGATAAGACTTACAATCTTGTCACAGTAGCATATACTAAACAAAAATTAGATAGTAGCTCAAAAATAGAGGTTGGAAAAGCAAGGTTCCCAACCTACTCAAGCACATGGAAGCATCTTATTTAGCTAGTAACTTGAAGACTTAGGATCGACTTCAAAAGCACATCGAATTCAAGAAAGATAAGCTTGTAGTAATCTATGTACTAGTGGAAAGATTGAACTCTCCCTATTTTTGAGAGACCACCAAGAACCAGGGCTAAGTCAACATAGCAAAGAAAGTGAACAAAGCATGTGAAGAAAAGAAAATAAAAAGCAAGTATTAAAATTTTTTAAAAGGTAATTCAAAATCCCACATTGGAGATTGGGAAACTTAGTCAAACAAATATATTATTCATTCTTACCACTAGCTATCACCATCATACCCCCTATAAGGACTAAACGTTGATCCCTATGAACTTGAAGGAGCGTGGGAACTACACACCCAAGATCATGAGCCACTAGGTCTAGACTCACTTCGCTTGCTTGAGCTAGAAATTGATGACAAAGGTTGCAAAGGTCACAGAATGTGATGGTAGGCTAGAGTGTCCTCAAGAATCCAAATGTAAGTAGTCTACATTTGAGAAGAAGCCAAATCTAAAGCCTACTACACCTCTCACTGGACTATCTCAACATGAAGCATCGTAATCGTAGATGCATCTCCACCTACACTAGATTCATCCCAAAGCCCATCCACCTCACTTCGTATCCAAGCTATCTCATCATCTTAAGCCCTTAGTAAGCCTTGTAACCTCATGATATCTACATCACAAGCCTCTATAGTAATCCCCAAGCTTTACTGCTCAGCCTGGTGCCTCTCACTCCTCCTCAGTGTGGTGTGGAGGAAGATACTACCCTCCATCACCCCCACCTCCATTACCACTACCTCCACCTCCATATCCACCAACCTAGCCCTAGTATTCATAGGTTGTACATCTTCTCCAACTTTCCCCTTACTATCGCTATCTCGATGATGTTTCTACCATCGATAAGCCTGCTCACCAACATCCTCCTCATCACTACTAGTTACATTATCAATGGCCTAGCTAGGTTCCTATGGATGCCATGCAATAAACCAAGTATCATAGTAATTTGTTGTTTTGACATCATCTACATCTAGGACATCAACTACCCCATAATCCATGGTATCATCCACAGTCCAAAATTTAAGAGTGATTGAGAGACTTAGCTCATAACCTTGGTGCATGTACACCACTAGAGCATCAGTGACACCCTATACCATGCCAAACTATCATATAACCCACAAAAATAGATGAACTCCATATCTTATCCATGTCGACCAACCACACACCTACCTTACTTGATACACTGAAGTTATGCTGCATCACTATCCCAAGATAGACCTCACCAAGATCACCAACAGATGTCATTATTAGTTAGAGCACCCAACATGTCCTGATACTCCTATCCACTATGGATAGGATAACTCGGTAAAGTCTCCTCGTTGGTCTGCCAATGAAGAGCATAAGGAAGTGAGTGATCCCACTCGCAAGGTAGACCCTCTGGTCGAGCAATCTTGATGTAATCCCAAACCCACAATTGAAGTATCAAGCTACACCCGAGTCCCTTTCGCTCCTACCTCTTCACCTCATACAAATACACATACATTTGGTACAATAGAGTGGGAGCCCATGCATAATCTAAGGCTCAACAATAAGATCTAATACAAGCCTCACCTGGTTCCAAGGGAACCTGGACCCCATGTTTTTAGGCAATAACATGTTGCCTATAATATACATCACAAAAGTTAGTAGAGCGCCAAGCCTACTATCCTAGAATAATCAAATGTATGCTATCCCTCCCTTGCTATAGTCTACATCCCAGTCATTCCCATAAATCAACCTCAGCTCGTGCTACTTTTTGCGGCTCACCCGAGCTAGTGATCCCTTGATAGGAACTTGGAAGATGCGGTAAACATCTTCTAAGGTGATAGTCAAATCCCTTATCAAAAGCTAGAATGATCCCCTATCAGGGTCCCATATCTCCACTAGGGCAGACAAGTACTCCTCATCTGTTTGCACGGTCTCAATCCACCCAGAACTAGCCAACCCCACAGCCTTTAGCCACTTCCAATATTCTACACCTGAGAAATGATACGAGGCCATCGATGTTGAGCCTCAATAAATTTAACCTGCAAAAGCACAAAATAAAATCCATATCAGTGCAAAAAAATAGATAAAACATAAAACACCAAAAACATGTTCATGCATTTTTATCAAAAAAAACACAAGCGCATTTCATGCATTTCTTTCTCAATTTCAAAAAAAAATAAAACAAAAACATATTTCATGCGTTTATTTTTCATTAAAAAACAAGCAAAAATACTAGAAATATTTTCATACATATTTATCATCCAATATATATATATATATATATATATAAAACAAAATCACAAAAATAGGTCATGCATTTCTTGTTCATTTTCAAAAACACACAAAAACACCAAAAACATTTTAATACATGTTTATCATCCAAAAAAAAAATAGAAAGACATGCTATGCATTTTCATGTGTACAAAAACACAAAACAATAAAAACAATTTCATGGTAAAAAAAAAATCGCTTTCCCCTTATCATAGTAAAAAAAAAAAATTGTTTACCATCCCCTCTTAGTGTTAAAAAAAAAAACAAAAAAACAAGCAACCAAAACAAACAAAAATAAAATAAAACTAAGTTAAAAGGTTTTCGAAACCTACATTAGCATAGCGGACTTTGAATTTCGCTCCAGCCGAACCTCTAGCCTTCACTCCGCCACCCGCTCCACTCATCTCACCCGCAACCTCCATAGCTCACTTAGTCTCTCAACCGCTCAAGAATCATCAACTGCAAAAATGAAATTCCATCTGCCTAGTCCATCAATTTATAGCTAATTTTTGTAGGTCTAACTGTGCACCCATATTTTGTGAGTGCGTGTAATCGTGCGCCCGTATTTGGAAACACCAACCATGGATGCACGGTTGTCGGGTGCAATCAACCGTGCCTGCATGGTTACTGCAAAAAAAAGAACAAACACTACACAATAAAGACTCCCTTCATAACAACCAAATACATCATTATCATCATCATCACCACATGCATAATCACAAACATCATCATCATCATTAATTGAGCCTCATATTTAGTGAATTAGCCTACATACCTCAAAGTTGTAGCAACTGTTAATCCATGCAACCTAGTAGGATGGGTAGCTCACCATAAGGACACTTATCCAAAATTACTCAACATTATCACGCGTGGCATTAAATCAGTTGGGTCTCTCAATCTTTGAGTACGACTTTGTTCTAGCTAGTTTGCATAAGGTTATTTTAAGCCCCTTTTATTGGGTTAAAAAAGCAAAAAATAATCAAATCCCATTAGGTAATAATTATTGAAATAACTACGAGTGCCAAATTTCCAAAGAGTGGTTCCTAATGCCATTACATTTGGAAGAAATTGTTTGAAGAACACAATATTATATTGAGAGGGGGGGGTGAATAGTATAAGACCACTTTTTAACTTTTTTCTTTTACTTCAGAAAGCAATGCAATGAACCAATAGCAAAATTAAAGCAGTAATCAAACCAGTGTACAAGTCATCACACAATTGAGACACCAATATAACATGGTTCACCCAAGGTGTACTCCACAGAGAAAATATTTCACTAAATTTTCTTAATAAAATCCTTTGGGAATCCTTCCTAATTACAATATTTATGGACTTCCTGTCCAAAGGAGAATCCTTCCCCTAATCAAATATTTATGAGCCTCCTACCCAAAGGATATGTCCTATCCCCCAAAGCTTTGGAAATGATACTTTAGAATATCACTGCCTCTTATGCTGCTAGCAGGTGGAACTCCTTGCCATAGAATATGTCCTGTCCTCCTTGCTCTAGCTCTAGAGACTTTTGTCCTTACTGATCACCTTCACAACTGCTCATTAACACCTGTACTAAACACAGTCAGTCGGTCCAGCACAAGTCCTCTCAAACTCTATCACAAATCTGAACCAAACTCAGTCCTTTGGTCCAGCACAAATTTGCTCTCAAATCTCTGTCAGATCTATCCTAAGCTTAAGCCAAAAGCTTGAACAAATCAATCACAACTGCTCATAAGTCTTAACCAAGACTTCATCAAATCTGTCCACAAGTTCTTCAATAAGAACCTGTCCAAATCAGTCCACAAGTTCTCCATAATAACCTATCCAAATCAGTCCATAAGTTCTCCACAAGAACCTGTCCAAATCAGTCTACAAGTTCTCCATAAGAACCTGTCCAAATATGTCCTAGAAAGCTCACCAAGAACTTGCCCAAATCAGCTCAAGCAAGTTTACTAAGAAACTTGCCCAATGTGAACACACAAAGAGAATTGTTAGAGACCCAATGTGTTTCATCCAATCATATCAAATCAATCTCATAGAAGCATAAAGAGAATTTTTAGAGACTCAATATGTTATATCCTTCAAATCTCAATCTCAACTCAAATCAATCTCATAGAAGTAGTATAATTTCACAAGATCTTGAACCACAACCCAAAAATTGCCAATAATGCAATATCAAGGAATCAACTCCTCCAACATAGAACCATAACTTACTATCAAACCCTAGCCAAGTTAGTTTTCAAGAACTCAAAGCAATCTCTCTCTAAGCATCAAAAAGGGGTTCAAGATATTTCCAACTTCTCTCAAATGGGAATGCTCAACTTAACCACACAACCAAGTTTATCAAGCAAAGTACAACTTGATAAAATTAAATCTCAAAGGAGTAAGTCCAACTCATGTATCAAGTAAAGCATAACTTGATCAACTCAATATCAATGGAAGCAATCTCAAAACCAAACTCTCAACAAAAAAATAACTCAATTAGGGTTTCAACAACTTATAACAATGGCATAAGCTTCTCGCTCAAAAACCCTAAAGAAAACTTCAAATGCTTCCACTCTCATAAACTAGAATTATGTAATAACTCATAAACTCATCATGATGTCATAATGCATAAGCAATACTTCCACTTTCAGAAAATAAGATCCACTCCAAATAAAAAAAAAATTATTCCTTTTCACTCCAAACTTATTTTTAGAAAACCATCAATCAATAATAACCATGGAAGAATGTGCCCATACCTTTACTTTGATGAATAAGGAGAACTAAAAATCTGTCACAACACTAACTCTCAATTTGCCACAAAGTAGAGTTAGCAACAATGGAATAATGCACAATGATAAGAGTCCTAATAACACCTTATCACTCCAACTCATCAATAATAAAAACTCACAAATATACATATCAACAATATTCCTTTACACCTTATAATTCCTACTTAATATATCACAAAATAACTTCAACCTCAAAAATAATTACAAGAGAATATCCACTCAATAACTCCAAAGGCTTTCTAACCCCAATATGAAATTAAGCACAATTATTCCTTAAACCCTTATAACTCCTAAAATACATTTACTTCTAAATGCATTTATCACATAAACATTAAGCATCAATAATAACAATGTCAAAGCAATATTTCTATTTAACCTTATACCTCCATCCAATTACCAACAATAATTTGCCAAGTCAAATCAAATATTCCATATTATCAACAAAAGATCTACCTTGGCCAAAAATCAATTCTCCAACCTTAGGAGAAGTGTGGAGACACCAACATAAGAGCCAAAGTGCTTCCTCCTCCAAAATCATGGCCCAAGGCAACTGTTGTACCATGTGCACAATAATCCGTGACCAAAAATGAAACACGCCCGACACAAATCGATCTCGACACCTCTGCCTAGCGAGCACCTTCACTCCACTACCTCCATCGTTGGAGCACAAGTGCCCAACGAAACTCTCAAGCACCACTCATTGTTTTACCTTCCCTTTGCTCATATAAATTAAAGACAAACAAATTTGTCTTCCTCACAGGTGTACGAAATCAAAACTTAAACACAGAGAAATCCAAAACTCAAAAATCACAGAGCAATCTAAAATAGAAGGTCACAAAGCAATACAAAATCAAAGGTAATCACGCAAATTGGAGGTGTATTGAACCTTAGGAATTAATGCCCTTTAATAGTCTTTTGCATCCCATGCAAGTTGACGTGGGCACTCCTTCTAAACAAATGACATTGGCATGGTAAGTCTTCTACATTGGCATCGCTAAGGGTTTAGAAACCCTTTCAATAATAATTTTTAAATTAATAATTATTATTTTATTAATAATAAAATTAACTTAAAACCTTTTCAAAGGTTTGAGTTAATTTATTTATTAATAATCAAAATGGACTTTTAAGGTTTTTTCAAGGAGCAAAAACCTTTTCATTAAGCCAAGATGGTTTTAATAAAAACCCTTAATGAGTCCAGATGGTTTTAAGAAAAACCTTTAACCTTGTCACCATGGTTTTAATTAAAAACCCTTAAACAGACATCATGGAACTTTCAAGATATTTTTGGCACCAAACTCTTTTTGACATCAGCACAAATTTCTTTTGATATCAACACAAACTCATTTTGACATCAATGACAACTCACAACCATAAATCTAGGCAACATACCCAAAATTGCCAACAATCTCCCCCTTTGTCATTGATGGCAAACCACTACTGAAAAAAAAAACACTTTCAAGCAACTGCCAACTGTCAAAACTGAAACCAAATGAAAACCATCCTCTGAAGCTTTGCTCTGCCTAACTCAAGGCTCTTCCCCTTACTCAAATCTCTTCCTCTTTGTCATCAATGGCAAAGGGTCACCTTTGGGGCTCAGGGCTAAGAATGAGCCTCTTAGCTTAGCCCCTCCCCCACCTCCTATTGAGGTGATTAATTCTGGGGTGGGAGTAAAACTCCCATTAGACATTGATCATCATCAGTGTCCATAGCTGCATTTCCATGATTTTTCTTGATATCCTTGTCCATGTTCTTGTTCCTGTTCTTGTTCATATCCTTGTTCTTGTTCTTGTTCAAAACCCTATTCTTGTTCATGTTCTCATCCATGTTTATGTCCAAGCCATTATTCCTATTCCTGTCATTATTCCTATTCTTGCCATTATTCCTATTCATGTTCATAGCCCTGAACATGTACCTTGGAACTTCTGCTCTACACCATCTAGTTGTATGTCCTTCATTATTGCACTTATAACATTTGACAATGTTATTCCTTTGAGATGTACCTATTTTTTGAATCCTCTATGTTGGACCAAACCTGTTCCTATTGTTAACCCTACAATTAACTGCCTTGTGCCCAAATTGATTTCAAGAGTAGCAATACCCTTGAAAGAAATTACCTTTTTTGAAATTTCCATTAACCTGTCTTGCTTGAGCCTTGCACTGTGAAGCCATGTGTCCAAACCTGAGACATGCAAAACATCTTCCATTGAAATTTCCTTGCCTTGACCTCATAGGTCCTTTAGTATTTCTCCCCTTATGATGATTCCTATTTTTTGATTTTGTGTTATCTAAATTACTATATGAAAAATTACTCTCTAAAGTACTCTCTTCATCTGAACCATCTTCTTCTTGGGAGCTCATACTAGATTCCTCAACCTGTTCCTTTTGTTTCTTTCCAAAACCAAAACCTGTTTTATCTGTTGTCCTTCTTTGATTCTTGATGATTGATTTTACCTTATTGGAACTTTCTTCAAACTTGTAAAGCTTCTCCTTGTACTCTTTAGTTTTATTTTTCAAGGAAGCTACTTCATGTTTTAACTATTTACACTCAAGAGACCTAGCTGCCAACTCTTCTTTGAGTTCCTGTGTCTTTGCTATAGAGATATCAAGATTCCCTATAAGCTCATCTCTTTCATAACGGTATTCATCAAACCTATCAATGAGTCTAGCATATTTATTTTTTTCTTTATTTAACACATCAAGATCATTAACAAGTTCAACCTCAAGATCTACTTCTCCCTTTTCTAAAACATCCTCTATTTGTTTGCCTTTTAAAAAATCAATATCCTTTTCTGATTTCTTACCACTAGAGGTGCTACCTTCATGTAAAGCCATAAGAAGATCTTCCTCATAATTTTCTGAAGCATCCTCATACATAGTATTACTAGAATTCAAACCATCATTTGTAAAATCATCCTCAAGGTGACCAAAATTTCCACATCTAAAGCACTTAAGCACAAAAAATATATTCCTCTTTTCTTTTCCTTCCTTTTCTGTTAGAAACAACATCTCGTTTCTATCATCACTTGAAGAAATTCCATCGTCACTACTAGAACACTTGCTTTGTCTGTGTAGAAACTTTTCTTGTGTTTTTGGAAGTACCTCTTTTCTTGATTTTTTTGCTCATTTCTGTTCTTCCTTTGATACCTGTTCTTCTTAGATTCCTTGTGCTTATAATCTTGTTTTTCTTCATCACAATCATCCTTGGGTTTCGGATAGTCAGTAGCATAGTGACCAAACTTTCCACAATTGAAACATTTAACAGATTTCATACCTTTATGCTTTCTTGAGAACTTGCCTTTCCTACTGTAGTTTACCTCTTCATCACTAGAAGACTCATCATTATCTTATTGTTGTTTACCCTTGGACTTCTTGGTAGCTTTGAAAGCTGCCTCCTTCTTAGGATCAGGTACCACTTTAGTTCTTAACTTAAAATATGTAAGTATACTATGAAGCTCATCCTTTTTCAATTTATCCAAATCCTTGGCTTCCTCAATAGCTGAAATATTTTCACTAAATCTATTTGGAATAGACCTCAAAATTTTATCACAAACATCATTTTCAGAAAGCTCAAGACCTAGTTCCTTCATGGAATTAACAATCTCATCCATACGAAGCATATAGTCACTAATATTTTCTTCATCATTCATCTTGAGTTGTTCAAACATTTGTAATATCTCAATTTTGCTTTTCTAACATTTGCATCACATGTATGAACCACTTGCTATTGTTCCCACATTTCCTTTGTTGTATTACAATGAATCACCTTTATAATATCTGCCTTTTGTAGACCTTTCAGAATTGCATTCATTGCCATTGAATTGTTGTGATGTAGAAGTTTCTCATATTTAGTAGTAGGAGGGAGCTTTGAAATAGTGTACCCAAAATCAATTGCTTCCCAAACTTCATTTCCAAGAGCCATTAGATGAACCTTCATCTTTATGCTCCATAGACCAAAATTTGTCCCATCAAGAATAGGTGTTGAATTACCACTTATAAAATCCATTTTGTTCTTTTCAAGATTTTCCTTCAAGCTATGAAACTCTTCCGAAGTAACCTGCTCTAATACCAATTGAAGAAAACAAGCTTATACTAAGAGGGGGGTGAACAATATAAGACCACTTTTTAAATTTTTCATTTTACTTCAGAAAGCAATGCAATGAACCAATAGAAAAATAAAAGCAATAATCAAACCAGTGTACAAGTCATCACACAATTGAGACACCAATATAATGTGGTTCACCCAATGTGGGCTACTCCATAGAGAAAATATTTCATTAAATTTTCTCAATCAAATCCTTTGGGAATACTTCCAAATTACAATGTTTATGGACTTCTTGTCCAAAGGAGAATCCTTCCCCTAATCAAATATTTATGAGCCTCCTACCCAAAGGAGATGTCCTATCCCCTAAAGAAGTATTTATGAGCCTCCTACCGAAAGGAGATGTCCTATCCCCAAAAGCTCTGGAAATGATACTTCAGAAGATCACTGCCTCTTCTACCGCTAGCAGGTGGAACTCCTTTCCACAAAAGACGTCCTATCCTCCTTGCTCTAGCTCTAGAGACTTTTGTCCTCACTGATCACCTCCATAGCTACTCATCAAAACCTATACTAAACACAATCAGTTGATCCAGCACAAGTCCTCTCAAACTCTGTCTCAAATCTACACCAAACTTAGTCCTCTGGTCCAACACAAATTTGCTCTCAAATATCTGTCATATCTGTCCCAAGATTAAGACAAAATATTGAACAAATCAATCACAACTGCTCACAATTCTTCACCAAAACTTCATCAAATATGTCCACAAGTTCTTCAATAAGAACCTGTCCAAATCAGTCCACAAGTTCTCAACAAGAACCTGTCCAAATCAGTCCACAAGTTCTCCACAAGAACCTATCCAAATCAGTCCACAAGTCCTCCATAAGAACCTGTCCAAATATGTCCTAGCAAGCTCACCAAGAACTTGCCCAAATCAGCTCAAGCAAGTTTACTAAGAAACTTGCCCAATGTGAACACAAAAAGAGAATTGTTAGATATCCAATGTGTTTCATCCAATCATATCAAATCAATATCATAGAAGCATAAAGAGAATTTTTAGAGACTCAATATGTTCTATCCTTCAACTCTCAATCTCAACTCAAATCAATATCATAGAAGTAGTATACTTTCACAATATCTTGAACCACAACCCAACAATTGCCAATAATGCAATATCAAGGAATCAACTCCTCCAATATAGAACCATAACTTGTTATCAAACCCTAGCCAAGTTAGTTTCAAGAACTCAAAGCAATCTCTCTCTAAGCATCAAAAAGGGGTTCAAGATATTTTCAACTTCTCTCAAATGGGAATGCTCAACTTAACCACACAACCAAGTTTATCAAGCAAAGTACAACTTGATAAAATTAAATCTCAAAGGAGCAAGCCCAACTCATGTATCAAGTAAAGCATAACTTGATCAACTCAATCTCAATGGAAGCAATATCAAAACCAAACTCTCAACAACCAAACAACTCAATTAGGGTTTCAAAAACTTATAGAAATGGCATAGGCTTCTCACTCAAAAACCCTAAAGCAAACTTCAAATGCTTCCACTCTCATAAACCAGAATTATGCAATAACTCATAAACTCATCATGATGTCATAATGCATAATCAATACTTCCACTTTTAGGAAATAATATCCACTCCAAATAAGGAAACTTAATTGAATCCTTTTCACTCCAAACTTATTTTTAGAAAACCATCAATCAATAATAACCATGGAAGAATGTGCCCATACCTTTACTTTGATGAAGAAGGAGAACTCAAAATCTGTGACAACACTAACTCTCAATTTGCCATAAATTAGAGTTTGCAAAAATGGATTAATGCACAATGATAAGAGTCCTAATAACACCTTATCACTCCAACTCATCAATAATAAAAACTCACAAATATACATATCAACAATATTCCTTTACACCTTATAACTCCTACTTAATATATCACAAAATAACTTCAACCTCAAAAATAATTACAAGAGAATATCCACTCAATAAATCCAAAGGCTTTCTAACCCCAATATGACATTAAGCACAATTATTTCTTAAACCATTATAACTCCTAAAATACATTTACTTCTAAATGCATTTACCACAAACATTAAGCATCAATAATAAAAATATCAAAGCAATATTTCTATTTAACCTTATACCTCCATCCAATTACCAACAATAATTTTCCAAGTCAAATTAAATATTCCACATTATCAACAAAAGATCTACCTTGGCCAAAAATTAATTCTATAACCTTAGGAGAAGTGTGGAGACACCAACATAAGTGCCAAAGTGCTTCCTCCTCCAAACTCATGGCCCAAGGCAACTGTTGTACCACGTGCATAATAATACATGACCAAAAATGAAACATGCCCGATGCAAATCGATCTCGATACCTCTGCCTAGCGAGCGCCTTTGCTCCACTGCCTTCATTGCTGGAGCACAAGTGCCCAACGAAACTCTCAAGCGCCACTCATCGTTTTACCTTCTCTTTGCTCGCATAAATTAAAGACAAACAAATTTATATTCCTCATAGGCGTACAAAATCAAAACTTAAACACAGAGCAATACAAAACTCGAAAATCATAGAGTAATCCAAAATTGAAGGTCACAGAGTAATACAAAGTCGGAGGTAATCACGTAAATTGGAGGTGTATTGAACCTTAGGAATTAATACCCTTTAATAGTATTTTGTATCCCATGCAAGTTGACGTCGGTGCTCCTTCCAAACAAACGACGTCGGTGAGGTAAGTCTTCTACATTGGTATCGCTAAGGGTTTAGAAACCCTTTCAATAATAATTATTAAATTAATAATTATTATTTTATTAATAATAATAAAAACCCTTAATGAGTCCAGATGGTTTTAAGAAAAACCTTTAACCTTGTCACCATGGTTTTAATTAAAAACCCTTAAATAAACATCATGGAACTTTCAAGATCTTTTTGGCACCAAACTCTTTTTGACATCAGCACAAATTCCTTTTGATATCAACATAAACTCCTTTTGACATCAATGACAACTCACAACCATAAAGCTAGGCAACATACCTAAAATTGCCAACATTGTTACATTTGCATGGGCACCCGAAATCCTAATGTGGTTGGTGATTTTACTATGACAGTTTGTGCATCATCAAATCCAAAGGTAAATTTGCAACAACAACCATCCCAAACTTGGGGTATCAAGTTGACCTTTAATGTCATAGATTTGCATGCATCACATCCACCTCCTTTCATCATCCATGTTTGGTCAATTGGCTTGTGGGTTTCATTCTTTATCCATTCGCCAATTGAGGGGGTAAGCAAACAAATCAAATTTTTTAAAAACCATTCATTCTTGTGTGTTGAGAATATTTGAGTCCATTTATCCATTCAAAAAGGACAAGTGTCTTTTATTTTTGAACCACATTGTGTTTTACACTACACGATACAAAAAGGGGTATCTATAGACACCAAAACCTAGGCATTCACAAAACCTCATTTTGCATCCCACATCACAATCCTGCATAGTAAAATTATATACCTAAGTTTGAACTTAGGTGTATAAATCTTGCACATTATCCTATTTTCTATATTTTAATAAATTTGGAAAATCTGCTTAGGATACCTTGCCTAATCACTAAACATGTATCTTAGCAACCTCACCACCATCCCTTGCCACATCGCACACACTCATCTCCCAATTATCCCTCCACATGGGATATTACTTACACCTCACTTCACTTGCACTTACCCATTAGCCACATCACCCCAATTAAGTGAGACACCCTCTGTGACTCACTATAACCGCCCCTTCCATTTGGCAACCTTGGATTGCCATTTGGAAATTTTGGCTTGCCACCTCCATTTCCCTCCAAAACCCTAAAATTACCTATAAAACCAACCCTACCCCATAAACCAAATGAGGCTAAGAGTACACACCATGAGGCTATCAAAATCATATCAGTCGTTCACATGCATCAGAGGTTCAAAGCCTTGGAGTCTCTTCTTTGGAGCTTTCTACCATCCAGCCTCAAACACCCATCCATGGTTACATAGTTGCAACCGCCCTCCCATGGTTGCCTAACGACACTCTCATGGTTGACCAGTCACAACCGTATGCTCGTGGTTACCCAGAATGTAGAAAAAGGTTGTGAGCAATCATATATCGGTAAGGTTTTAATCTTGTTAGCAATGTATTTAGGTTCATTTTTTTGTGTTTTTTGCAAATATTAGTTTAAGTTTTTCATTGCATTGGATTTCAATCACGTATATAGGTGCTACTAAATCCTTATTTGCTTTGTCATGTGTGCATGAGATAGGTACTTGAGGAGTTATTGAAGCTAGGAGTGGCTCTACATACAAGATACAAAATCCCACTCACCTTTAGAGATGTAGCAGAGGAGCGAAGAACACCCAATCATTGCTAGAGAGTTGGAAGACCATCATCCAAAACATTGTATTTAGAAAAAGAGAGAGCATTGTAATATTTTTTCGAAGACATTAGGGTAAGCAAAAGCATTGTAAAATTAGGAGATTTAGGCTCCCCTATATTAATACAAAGAAAATCATTTTTCACATTGCAATCTCTCCTTTTCTATTTCGTATATTTTTGTGTTTAGTTCTTTTTTCTACAAAAATACTATAAATACCTCCTTCCCCCACCCTCTCTCTATATATAATATTAAATAAAATAGCCCTGTATTATTTCTACATTTTGGAATGCGTGGTTAACTGCTAGCAGGAACCAAGCAAATAAGGGTGTGTAACCTAAGTTTTAGATTCATGACTACTAATTTTTTGTTTTGTTTTGAAAAAAGGTGAAAATTGTATTAAAAAGATAGATTCAAAGTTACAATAATTGGCCTACCACTTTTGGCCAATCTTAGGATTCTAATAAAACTAACTCTAATATCTCCTTGGACCACAAATTTCTTAGTGTAATCCAAAGAGCAAAAACTCCTATCCTGATTATAGTTTTATTATTAAAATTCTATAGGACCCAGAATAACTTCTCTCTTACCATGAATTTGGGGGCTATCCCAAATTGGGACTAAGAACACTACAAGCAATAATGTGATGCTAGACCAAAGGCTAATCATCATAAACATCTACCTTGGTCCCACACACTTCATTGCCTAAATCACTATTGGCTAGTAATAAAACTTGTTTGTTCACCTCCATCCAATCTATAGTATCCTTGTTCTGATTAGATTTCAACCGATATCCAACAAGATGTTCACTTCCCTTTTTAGCCAAAAAGTTAGTTGTTACATTATTCCCTCTACCTACATAAATTGGAATGACATCCTCAAATTGCTACCAAATGGCTTTAATATGACTCACCATGTTCTTGATCTGTCATGCACTCGACCTAAAATTCCTAATCTCATCTAGCAATCCCACCAAATTTTTAGAGTCAGGATCCACTATGATCTTTCAAAGTCCATTCTTCCAAGAATTAAGAGAATATTATCTAATTTCCAAAGCCTCTGCTTTATTATTATTATTATTATTATTATTTAATTTGTGGAAAACATCCCAAAAGGGATGCCACTTTCGGGTAAGACCCAAGGAGGCAGGGGTATCCATTCCACCAAAAATGCCCGGGACTCGGACCTGGCCTACCACCTTTGACATACTCAAGGAGCAAACAAACACACAAAACCAAATTAAAAAAAGTAAATAACAACAAAAATAATAAAATAAAATAAAAAACATGCTCCTTGAGTGTGTCAAAACCAAAAGCACAACCAAACACGCACAATAAGATAAAAGAAACCACAACACAAACCACATAGAAAAACACAAGAACCACATAACAAAACACAAACAAGACAAAAACAACAGAACACTACAAAGACATAACCCAAAAAAACATGAAAAATAAACACAACCAAAACCTAAAAAATAAAATAAATAAAATAAAAATAAAAACAACCAACAATAGACAATAAACAAAAACAAAAAACATAGAAAACACTCACACATAAAAAAATGAAATAACACAAACAAAGAGAAACCCAAGAACAAGAACAGAAAAAAACACAAGAACAATAACAATAAACATAAAAAAAAAAAAAAACAACAAAAACACAAGAACAACAAAAAACAACACAAAGAACACAAAAACAAAACAAAACAAAAGAACCCACCCACCTTAAAAAACTAAACAAAAAAACAAAGAAGACAAAAGAAAAAAAAATGAACAAAACAATGACCTATCTAGACCAGAAGACTATTAATGCAAGAATCAACAGAGGAAACAAAATAAAGAATAGAATGAGCTAGGGAACTAAAAAAACTGAATGAACCAAAGAGAAACAAAAAAAAAAAACAAGAAGAAACTAGGTACCTTCGAGCTGGAGCCATCCAAAGAAATGATAGAAAGAAGAGCTTCCCTAATTTGAGAAGCCCACCATATAGGAGGGTGGCCATAACAAGTAAGATCACCTTTGTCCAAAGCCCAATTAGCTAAAGCATCAGCACTCTTGTTTTGATCTCTGACCACATGATTGTAATCAACTTTCAAAAATCCCATCTGGATTAACTGAATCTTCTCAATAATTCTTTTTATTCTCCAATCCACCTTATGATTCTTAGAAGGAGTCTTCAAGAGATTAATCATAAGTTGAGAGTCGGACTCAACTAACACCTTTTCCCATCCAACCTTAGTAGCCTCCTGAAGGCCTCTAAGGATACCATACCCCTCAGCAAGGTTATTGGAAAGAATACCCAAATTCTCAGCAAAAGTAAAAACCAGGGAGCCATCCGAAAGTCTACCAATTCCTCCCACACTTGGCTTTTCCGGGGTTCCCTCTAGAGGCTCCATCGGTATTGACTTTTCCAAAATCCTTAGGAGGAGGTTGCCAATTTCTAGTCCTATCCATCTTACTAATACTCACATTCCCTTTAAGTTGGTTGCCCTTAGAAGGTTTAATCTTCAATATTTGCATCACTTGATCCCATCTTTGGTGGGAGTTTTGGGGGTGATTAAGGAGATGATGGACTGATTCAACTAAGTTGGCTATGGTCTTTTGCCAAATATAGTGAATATCCTTCCTATCTTGATTAAAAATTTGGTTGTTCCTTTCATTCCAAATATTCCAAAGAAGAATGGTAGAACCCATCCAAACTAACTGCCTAATAAAATGATCAACACCCTCTTGATTAGGCCAATCCCTCCAAAGTCTGTTCAAAAGTGAAAAAATTGGACCACTGTAAGCCAAGTAAAGTTGCCATTCTCCTCCATAGCTCAGAGGCTAAAGTACACTCAATAAAAATATGGTTGATATTTTCTACATTCTCTTCACACATTTCACATCTAAAAGGGCCATGAAAACCACGCTTCATAAGTTGCTCACCGATAAGCACCCTACGATGCAATAAAAGCCAATTAAAGAACCTCACCTTAGGCCAGAGCTTTTGAGCCCACAATTGAGAAAATATGTCAGAAGAATGGTTGGGATTATTATGGCATAAGGTCAAATAACCTTGAGCAACTGAATACTCACCCTTAGTAGTGTTGTTCCATCCAAAACAATCTTTTTCATGGGACCAAGAGAGGGATCTCATATGAAGGATGCCTTGGATATCTTGTCTTTGCCTTTCTAGGATTTGAATAGGCCAGTCCTCAATAGGGATCCAATATCTACCAACCTTTGAATTACCGGTATGGTACCGACGATAATTAGCCACCTTTATCCAATTAGCTCGGTGAAGCTCCTCCATCCAAGGCCTCCAATCGGGAAGCCGAGTTATCAAAGGCTTGTGACCATCCCAAGAATCTATCCAAAAATTTGCATGTTGACCATTATGAATGATCCAAAATAATTTTTTCTTTATCAAATCCTCACCGAGTCTTAAGAAGCTGCTAAAATGGGAGAACCTTTGGTAGGAAGTTGATAGCGAACAAGGTCTTCGGGACTTTTGTTCTCAGCATATTTAGCACGGAGATTATTGGCCCAAAGAGCATTGGGGTTATGCAACATCCTCCAATATAATTTAGCAGCTAAAGCTTTGTTGTTATTAATTGAAGACCGGAATCCTAACCCCCCTTCACTCTTAGGAAGACATAAAGTATCCCATTTCACCAAGGCCCATTTTCTTTTCTCCTTAGTACCACTCCAAAGGAAACGATGACTGATTTGATCCAATTCTCGAAGAACAACCTTTGGGATATTCAAAATGGAAGAAACATAAATAGGAATAGCTTGAAGGACTGATTTTACCAAGGTGATTCTACCCCCGGAAGAAAGCCACTTGTTGGTCCACTTTCCAATTTTCTTCTTGACTTTGTCCAACAACCAATTCCAATATTTATTTTTTTGCCTTTGAATATTTATGGGAATACCTAAATAAGTGATTGGAAGAGAGGTCTTCTTATATCTTAATTTATCCAAGACCATGGATTCCTGTCTAGCGAGAGCGGTGAAAGAAAATAACTTTAGATTTGTCTTCATTGATCAAGCGCCCGATAGCCTTAGAAAAATAGACTAATGATTTGCTTAATATTAGAAGCTTCCTTAACTGTAGCTTTACCTAAAAGGGTAGAGTCATCCACAAATTGAAGATGAGAGATAGGTCTAGCTCCATGAGCAATGGTAACTCCCTCAAGGGTTTTGTTTTCCCTCTTTTTGGTTATAGTCCTACCCAAGCATTCAACAAGAATGATGAATAAATAAGGGGATAGCGGGTCACCTTGCCTAATACCTCTGGAGGCTGGGAAAGACTGAGAAGGCCTACCATTGATAAGAACTAAGTAGGAAACTGAAGAGATACATCCCATAATCCAATCCATCCAATCCTTAGAGAAACCAAATTGCCTCAAAACTTTGATAAGGAAGTGCCAATCCACTCTGTCATAAGCTTTGGATAAGTCTAACCGGATGAACATAGAAGGAGAATTTTGCATATCCATGGAATGGATGGCTTCCTGAGCAAGAACTATCTCATCTACTATTTGACGTCCTTCCACATATCCCCCTTGCTCTGGGGAAATAATCTTATGTAAAAGAGGCTTCAACCTTTACTGCCATGATTTTAGTAATAATTTTGAGAAGAACATTACATAAAGCAATAGGTCTAAAAGCTGAGATATGATCAACCTCTTGAGCTTTTGGAACAAGAGTAATATAAGTTTTATTGATAACCTTCAAAATTTCTTTGGATTTCCTGGCTTCTTCCACCACCTCTAATAAATCAACATGAAGGATATCCCGGAACTCTTGGTAGAACTCAATAGGAAAACCATCAGGACTTGGGGTTTTCCATTTTTGCATTTTAAAAACTACTTGTTGAAGCTCATTGATAGTAATAGGAGCAGTCAAAATAGAGTTCTCCTCGGAAGTGATAAGAGAAGGGATTGCTTGAAGAACATTTTGTTGAGAAGCTGAGTCAAGAGGAGTAGCAGCAAAAATATTGGAAAAGTAATCAACAACAATAGAGTTCATGCCATCCCAAGTATAAACAACATCTCCAGAATCTGATTTTAAGGAAGAAATAAAGTTGTGAGATCTTCGAGCTAGAAGAGATTTGTGGAAGAAATTTGTGTTTCGATCTCCTTCTTTGAGCCATTGAATTCTAGATTTTTGCTTCCATAAGATTTCTTCTCTTTTTTCCCATTCCTCTAAGCCGAGTTGTGAGTTTAATTTCATCTGCACTTCTCTTCTCTGTGAGGCCATCTAAACGGATTTTCTTATTCAAATTTTCAATATGAGCAATAACTTCATGTTTTTTTTTATGAACATCCCCAAACTCTTTCCGGTTCCAAGTCTTGATTTTGGATTTAATGTATTGTGAGTCTTTTGGAAAAATAGAACATCTTAGTCCCATGCCTAGGTTTACCTTCCTTCCACCATTGTTGCACATGAGGTCTGAAGGAAATGTCTCTAAGCCACATTAATTGAAAATGAAAAGGAGAGAAACTCACATTGGTTTTCCACATTTCCACCATAACTGGCCAATGATCCGAACCAACATTATTAAGAGTCTTCACTTTAGGAATGTGACCATGGATTAAGAAATTTTTAGAGAGCAAAAACCTATCCAATCTCTCCATTATACAAGCTAAGCCTTGCCTTCTGTTAGACCAAGTCATAAGGCCATTATCCGGTTGGATATCCACAAGATGGAGGTTTGCAATATATTCGCTCATGAGGTCAGTACTTTTGTCCAAATTTCTATTTCCCCCATTTTCTCATCCAGAGAGAGGATGGTATTGAAATCTCCTCCGATCAAGATCCAAGATTTAGGAAAATGAGAGATAATATGAGTAATATCCTTCCACTGTCTTCTTTTTTCCTCCAAAGAAGTCGGGGCATAAATAGTAATGCAGAGCATAATCTGGTTGGAATGTCTACTTTGAATAGCTATAGCCAACAAACCCCAACTGCCAACCATATGGTGAATAACTACCTCTTTTGGGTCCCAAAGACAAGCAATGCCACCCGAAGTCCCTTGGGAACTGAGGGAAACCACTTTTCCAGTTGGCCAAATTTTACTGGCAATTAAGTCCATATCCTCCATTGACATTTTTGTTTCTTGAAGGAAAACAAGATGTGGATGATTTATCTGAATCATTCTTCTAATTTCATTTTGTTTTGAAAGACTCCCTTTGAGTCCTCTAATATTCCAAGTGATGATCTTCATTAATACCGGGGCTAAAAATGTTGGGAAGGGCATTAATCTTACCTTCCTCTACAAGCTTTTCACCTTCTTTTACCATATGATATTGATTGGTCTTGCGACCTACTTTTTGATTAGAATCCATCTTCAATTTTTTTCCCTGTTTCTTGACTTATTCCAATTGAATCTGAGATGGCTTCTAACCTTGAAGAATGCTCATACACAACCAAAATTTTACTAGATGGTTCAATGGAGTCTATATTGGGACCTGCATTATTTGAAGTTTTGACATTTGAAATATTGTTTTTCTTGTGTAAATTTTCTCCTTTTTTTTCTCGTTGAAAACCTTTGATTTGTTGGTTTGTCTCTCGAGTTCTTTCCTTCATATTTAAATTGTGTTTCTAAGATTTTAGTTTCCATTATTTCCTCTTCCTCACTTGGGACATCATTTGTGGAAAGGATTTCAAACATATTAGCAAATGACTTTGATTGATCCTTCATTACTTTTTTTTCGAGTGTTCTTCTTCTTAGGTATTTGGAAACCTCGCTGAGTTTATATCTTCTTTCTTTTGATCAGGAATTTTATTTGGGCAAGCACTGGCCAAATGACCATATTCATGGCAAATTCTACAACGAAAAGGAATGTTCTCATAGTCCACTACTTGCTCCCAAGTGTCTTCCCCAAATTGTAATGTGATATTTTTAGGTAGGGGTTTGTCAAAATCCATTAAAACACAAATTCGAGCATAAATAATATGTTCAAAATTTTGAGTACAATCAACGATCATCATAAAAGTTCCTAAAGAGTTTCCAATTGAAGAAAAAATAGTAGGATTCCAAAATTCAATAGGGAGGCCAAAGAGTCTAACCCACACGGGAGCTATAGAAGGCATCTCTTCTTCGACTTTAAATTTAGTATGCCGGGGCTTCATGAAAAGCCACTGCCCTTCCAAAAAACCAAGGACCCCCTTGAAAAGTTTTCTCTCTATCTTCATTATTAGCAAATAAAACAAGAAAATAACCATTTGGATAAATAGAGATTTGTAACTCACCTTTAGTTTTCCAGCTTTTTGCAGCCTAGACTTTGAAAGCAGATAGACTCGGACGAAAACCCACGAACCGACAAATTAGTCCTCTTTTTTCCAAATCTTCAATGCCAGTCTGAATGTTACCCATATCAAGCTTAACAATAGGAGTTCCATCAGCTGCTTTAAGACATCCTGACTCCATTTTCCTGGGATCAATCTTAGGCATTCTTAGAGGTTTATGAGAAGCCCTAATATTGATATTAGCATTGGGCTGAGGCTGTCCACCATGAAGGGCATCCCTAAAATTCATTTTTGGGACAGAGTCTTCAAAATTCTTACCCTTGACAGGGGTTTTCACAGTAGAATTATTTTGTGGGTGCACCTTAGCACCAGATTCACTTGAGATATGAGCCATTTTTTGATCAACTACTTGAAACTTATTTCGTGGTCTCTTTAATCCTTGCCCTAGACGTCGTGGAAAGGTATGGTTTTCACTTTTCTTTTGTGCAACAAATTGGAAGCCGTTGTCACTCAAGTTCATAGTATGATCTGTTGAAAGACAAATTTCTAACCCATATTGTATCCCCTGCAACATTTCTTGCTAAAATATTGAGCATAAACCACAAAAATATTGGCCGCTAGGGCCCGAAGGCCCTAAAAACCAACCTCTGGAGCTGCTTGCACTCAACCCGAATGAAACCCTCGCATAGCCACTTGCCAAATATATCGTTCACACATAGGGATGTGCTAGGATCTGTGTTGCTCCAAATGATATGAAAATTGGTGGAGATGTTCTAGGGTTTTTCAGGCATCTACCCTCAAAATTTTAGCTCAATCCGAGTTCGGATGAGTGAGATATGGCCAAAATGAGTTCGGTAGTTTGGGCAGTCCTACGAAAAATGTCTCTACCATTCAGCTCCTTCCAAGTAGTATCCGAATTGCCTATTTACAAAAGGAAGTAATTTGCTCAATCGCTCTACTTTTTTATTTTTTGCTACTCCTAGGCCTTCCAATTTCCAATGAAGAACCTTCACCTTATAGTCTCTTATGAGGAAACCAATGCCTACTGCCCCTGGGTTATTATTGGCTGCTCCATCTATGCTAATTTTTCTCAGCCTAGGGGTGCGATTTTCCAAACCCCATGAGTTTACCTCATAGAAAAATTCTCTCCTTGCTGATGTTCTTGCTCCCCACATGATATTTTACTATTTTTGTCACCTTGTTTAATATTTTTTTGCCAAAATAACTCTATCAAAGTGTATTCCTCTCTAACATTTTTGGAATTTATTTCTAGTTGTATGTGCCATCATATAAATCTTGGATCTAGAGACCAAACCAACTAAACTAATTTATTTTTGAACCTTCTTCATTTTAGATCTCCTATATATTAGTATGTGTTAACTGTTGATTGAGATGGGATTTGAAGAGATCAATCCATCACTTCCATAACTTTAGGGCAAAGTCACATTGGAAGAGCAAATGATCTATTGTATCCTCTTGGGTATTGCATATGATACATTTAGAGGGGCCATGAAAACCCCTCTTTTGTAAGTTATCATAAGGAAGCTCATATGCATAACCTGCTAGACAAAAAAATGATATTTGGCTAGCCCTTTTCCAACTATACTCTATCCCATGAAACATCTAGTTGCATCAGAGGGGAGGGATCATTTAATCATAACCATACCAAATAGTATAAATGCTAAATTCCCATAACCCCAAGTTATCTTATCCTCTTCCTCATTTCATGTAAGGTGGCATTGCTTTAATATCCTCTCTAAAAGTGGCAACACATTATGAGAGATTGGGAATGACCTTTCTTCCCATTACTTTAGTTGCATAAGATAGAAGGTCCCAATCTACCTTGTATGTAGATAGCATGTTATATTAATCTAACCTATAGCCTCCAAGCTCTGTTGAAGGGGTTACAACTCTAGAGATTCTAAAATTAAGGGGTGTATTGGTCCCAAGAATCAATTCAAAAATTTGCCTTATCCTATCTACCCACTTTCCAAAACAGTCTTGGTTTTACCACTTTCTCTCTTAATTTCAACACTTTCCAAACAATAGAACCTTGGAAACTCGTAGGAATGCAACCTGATTTCTCATGGAAAATATCACCCAAATACTTACTAGTAAGAACTCTATTAAAAAACCTTTATGATTAGAGATCCATCTCTAATAAATCTTACTTTCTAGAGCTTAGTTATTCAATGTTGTTTTTCAAATTACTAATCCTCCGCTTGGTTTAGGCTAGCAAGTTTTGTACCAAATTACTAGAGCCCATATCTTACCCATCCTTGTGTTAGATTTTAAGGTAGATCACAATGGAATATGACAATCACAAGATGTTGAAATATAAAAGAAAGTAAATTCATGAGATTTTTGAAATATGCTATAAATAGAAATGACGAAAATGAATACAATATTATTATGGAGGAAATGGAAACTCCATACAAGATGCTTCAGAGCCATAATGTGCTCCATCACTAATGGAGTCACCCACTACTCCTGCTATTACCTACTAACTTGATTTGTAAACTCTTACAATGAGGGCCTCTTATAATGAAAGATAGATTCCTTGGCCAACACTCTACCTAGCTGTACAAGAGACACCTTGCACATTTACAACTTGGACATTGACACTTGTGCATTTATTTTAAGAAGAAAATATTTATTTACTTAACCAGAAAGTACAAAACTCTTTAATCAGAGATCAAAGTGAATAGAGATTTCTAAAAAATAGAATATGAAGACAAAAAAGAACCTCATTATTGGAGTCTTTGTCACCCTCGCATACCACCCCTGGCCTTCTACTTTTTGATGATTTGGTGGTAATAACTAGGATCTATATTTATTGCTTGATTCGCTAGTTTGTTAGCATCTTTGTTGAATTTTCACCTTATGTGTTGATAGGATATTTTGCCAATGATCCTTCCTAGTTTTCTAATACAATATTGAATAATCAATTGTAAAGATCTAAAATATTTATTTTTTGCAAGAGCTATTATTATCAATTTAGAATCCCCGTAAACTATGACCTGAGTGATTCCTTGCTTTTCCACCAATTTTAAGCCAATTTCACATTCAATATCCTCTACCACATTGTTATATGGTGTTCCCAAGTTGATCATGTATTTGATCAGGATCTCACGAGGTCATGTAAGAATCAATACACCTGTCGTTGCTTGATCAGGGTTGGAATTGGAAGCACCATCAAAGAAGAGTGTTGGAAAATATATGTCAAAAAAAGAAGTGTTTGCTCTGCATCCTCCTTGTGTCAGGAAAGCTTGGAGATTAAGTTGGTAGATCATTCTTCTTTCTATGGATGATATATCTTCTTCATACTGTTGTTGATAAAAACTAGATTTGACATTTAGGACTAATTCTTCTTTTATCCTTCATATTAGAGTTTTATTGTCCTTACCTTTTCCTTAAAAAATCCTCTAGTTTCTGTCCAACCAGATGTTCCAAATGACAAAATATGGTATAGAGCTCCATAGATATTTTAGGAGGGGCTTACCTACCAGTTCTTTGTCCACTTGGTAAAAATTATGTCTATTGTTAACCTTACAGAGTAGGAAATGCTAAGAATTTTGATTATTATTAACCAAATTAAAATTGCCTTTGGACATTCAAACAAAATATGAAAAACTATTTCACTATTCTTCATGTACATGTAACAAATATGAGGCCCTGCTATACTCCTCTTTTGCATATTATCACCTTTTAAGATTTTATTTTGAGAAACTAGCTAGCTGAATACTTGTAGTTCAGGTGGTGCTATGGTTTTCCACAATATCAATAGTTTTTGGTTGATAGGCCCAATTTGATGATGTTGGACTCCTAGATGCGCCGAGTATTCCCAATTACTGTTGATGCTACCCCAAATAAATTTTTATGGTGTCGTGGGATGAAGAGGTCTAATGCTCACCATGTGGGACTTAAAATAATCCCAATCTCCTTGAATCTAAGATGGAATGGGAGGGGAGATCTAATTTAAAGTTTTTGATGTCCAATAAAACAAGTCACCTAACTTGAGTATTCTTTGGCTTTCCAAGTGATTCTACAATTTGATTGGAGTTCTCTCTCTTAATGGTGGGTTTCCTAGGATCAGGTCCTTCCATAGATTAATTAACTTACCATCTCCCGGTAGACAAGAAATTGTATCCTCTATTATGCTTTTTGAAGCCACTATATGTTTCCAAACCAACGAGGCTCTGGGAAGTTTGTCTATATGTTTGAGCATTTGAATACCTATTTGATTATTTACATACTTGCTAACTAGTATGTGTTACCATGCTTGATTGTGTTTAAGCATGTTCTAGAGAAGTTTTTCTCGTAGTGCTTTCGAAACTATCTCTATTTTTTGATTCCCAGTCCTCCTTGAATTTTACTTTTGGTGATCATCTCCCAATTGACCAAGTGGAATTTTTTCTTTCTAATTGCCTACCTCCTTCCCATAGGAAGTTGCATATGATTCCATATGCCTTTTGCAAAATAAACTTGGGAGCATGATATACTAATAGTTGGTAGACTAGAAGAGAAGCTAACACCGATTTGATCAATACTACCCTTCTTGTAAGACTAAGCCAACTATTACTGTAACTTTGTATCCTCCTAACCATCTTGTCCAATATTGGTGTCCAACAATATGAGGCTTTGAGGTGGAAGCTCGTGGGCACTCCTAGATATCTGAAGTATTTTTTTGTGCTAGATCGAAATCTTAGGATAGTGTAAAAGAGTTTGACTCTTATTGCTACAACATTTTGTGTGTAGAACTGACTCTTTTGAGTGTTTATGATCCCCGATATCTTGTGTGAACCAATTCAAACATTGCTTGAATTATCTAACATTTTGCTTTGTGGTTTCACTTAGAAGAATGATATCATCTGCAAATTGGGCATGTGTTACAACTTTGCATCTGGTTGTAACCTCTATCACTATTATTTTTCTTTCTCTTCGAAGATGGTTGATTAATATTCCAAGGGTCTCAGCTAAAATGATGTAAAGGTATGGTGATAGTGGACACCCTTGTCTAATTCCCCTTGTAGCCTAAAATAAATTTGTTGGTTCTCCATTTATTAAGGGGGCTATCCATAGGTTTTTTATGCATGCTTTGATCCACTTGATGACCTGATGTGGGAATCCAAACTTTTGTAGGACATGTTCTACAAATTGTATATTAACTCGATCAAAGGCTTGCCATATCAATTTTTATAACAATTTGTTTCTTTTTTGATTTTCTACTACTATGGAGGGTTTCATGCATTGTTATGATATTATCATATATTTGTTTTCCAGGCATGAACCCTCCTTGCTCTTTTGATATTAGTTTTTCAAGTTTATTCTTTATTCTATTGGCCAAAATCTTGGTAATAATTTAATAGGAAGAGTTATATAGAGAAATTGCTCTAAATCTAGAGAAAGTAGTGGTATTTTTTTCTTTAGGAATCGATGATATAAAGGTGGAGTTGATGGTTCCAAGAAGCTTATCTTTCACCCTAACATCCTCAATCATGCATAGAAAATCTTCTCCGATGATGTGTAAGTATTGCTAGTAAAAGTTGTTTGTGAATCCATCAGGTCCAAGAGCTTTATCCTTTGGTAGAGCTACTATAATTCCTTAAGTTTCTCCATAGTGATTGAATTAATGGGATCCTATTTGTCTTCCAAACTTAATACTATTGGTATATTCTATAACAATATTACTTGGTAATGAGGGTTACCATTTTCTCTAGAGAGTAGATCTGAGTAATGTTGATTAACAAGTTCCTTAATTTTATCCCTATCTATATAAGTGGTTCCTTCAAGCTCTATCTCCTTGCTTGTGTTCCTTTGGTAGCATTGCATGGTTTTCAAATGAAAATATTTGGTTTCTATCCCCATTTATTAACTAAACCATTCGGTATCTAAGCCTCCAATGTGTTTCTTCTTCAATGCTTAATTTATTAATCTTCTGAATTAGGTCATTTCTTGCATATTCTTGCCATGGTTGATGAGGAGGATCCCCATTTTTTGTTTCTAGATGCTCTAGTTGTTGCATCAACTGCTTCTTGTTTGGTTTGACTCTTATATTTCTACCAACCATTTTTTATTACATGCTTTAATTTTTGAATTTTATTTTCTACTTTTCTTGGGGGTTGATGGATTAGACCTGTTGGTTCCAAGTGCTTTCCACAAGTTCATTGAAATATTCTTCTGCTGCCCATTCAAAGTTGTATTTAAAAGGACTTTTTCAGGGTTGTAGGCTTTTGCCACTATCCAAGAGAATTGGTTTATGATATGAGATAGAGTTCTGAATGATGTGACTAGAAGAGAGGGAAAAATATGTTAGGATATTTTAATTGATCAAAAATCTATCCAATATTTCTGAAATATAGTTTGCCCCTAATCTTCTATTGCTCCAAGTGTACTTTCCTTTGGTCGATCAAATGTCTTGTAAGCTTTCATCTACCATAATTTGATTGAGTATATCTCTATTTGGATCCCTTGCTAAACTTCCCCCAACCTTCTCCTAGTGGTAGAGAATCATGTTGATATCTCGTCCCAATATTATGTTGTCAAACTTATCATTATGCCATTGTGCTAAGTTTTGCCATGCTTCTCTTTTATGGATAAGATGATTCGGACCATAAAAATTTATTACTTCTACACTAGTTTCATATGGTAAGACAAATTTTGTACCTATCCAATTATTATGCTTATGTTGTTGGAATATTTTCAACATTGCCTCCTTAGTCCTACGTATTAAGTCCTAGTATTTAGTTTTAGTTTAATATTTTGATTTACTTATTTCTAGTTAATTTGATTAGCATACGTTGAGGTTTTGTCTTGGTTGGTCAATGTTTGACCATAGTCCAATATTAGAATGTTGTTAGGATAAGAGATCTCTTTAAGTTAGTTTGTTGTAATAAGTTTGAGAGGATTTATCTCAACCACCGTGTTTATTTTTAGTTCTTTCAAGAACTATTAAACTATGTAATGCATTGTTGATCAATAGAATAATTTCACCATTGTTTCTCATTTGGTATCAGAGCAAGTTTTCTCAGGCAGATCAAAACTTGTGGAGAGTGGCGTGAAGATATCTAAAGCATGCACTTTGTCATAGAAACTCAAATGGCCAGAACTCAGCAGATTTGCAAGGAAGAGCTCAAGTAAATCATTACTATATCATGAATCTTGAGGTATTTGATTATGAAATTTTGAGGGTTGTTAGATAATTGTATCAATAGGATGCTGTCAAAATTTCAGGTTATTTGGAGCTAATTTACGAATTTTATTAGCATTTTGTGTTTTTCAATAAAATGGTTGTATAAAGTGGAAAACATAGTATTTGCTTATCAAATTTTGGGAGAAATATTATTTAGATAAAATCATAATTCAAAAAAAATTTCAGGTCATTTGGATCTTTATTGATTGATTTGTGTGAAAATTGATTTTTTCTTCAAAAATCCTAGATCCGAAATTGTGATAAAAAAGGAAAAAGTAAATTATCACATCTTTTTCACCTTTGCAAATTTTTTCTTATAAAATTTAGAGGGTTTTTCAAAGTTGATGTTGTTTTGGAAGACTACGGTAAGGGCCATTAAATTGCTATAGTAAAAAAAAGGATAGTGTGGTTTCATAAAGCAACATAAAAAAAATATTTAAAAAAATAGAGAGAGAATGGCCATAATGTATGAAGACTTGGAGGTGCCAAGTTTCGATGGTAAAGATTATACTATTTGGAGCATAAAAATAAAGACCTTCTTGATGGCCAAAGATCTTTGGAGCATTGTCGACAAAGGATATGAAGAACCCACTTGGAGCAAGCTACAAGGTGAGGAGAGAAAATAGAAGGAGCAGCAATATGCAAATTGCTTAGCTCTTATGGATTTGAGGAGAGAAATGGAAAAGAGTATTTTCCCTCTCATAGCTAATTGTAGAACAACTACAATGGCATGGCAAGTGTTGAAGGATTCTTATGGGTTTTATGAGGATATCCATAAAGCCATGTGTGACAATCATGAAGATTGTTTAAGCAAGGAGGAGCCTTGATTCCTTGAAGATGTTTCTAAATTAGATCCTTTTGAAGGAGCTTTTGAAGAGCCTTGTGAAGACTTATATGAAGGTATGTCTTTTGCATAATACATACATTCTTATAATGGATAATTATTTCTTAAAGAGGAAGATATACTTGAAGAAGAGCCTTGTGTGAAAGAGAGTAAAGAATCCCTTAATGGAGAAGAGGATAACAAAGAGGAAGAGACTTGTACAACTTTCATTGGAGAGAGTTATCGTGAGACACCCATAGTTGTAGACATGTCTTGTAATGGCATGGAAAATTGCAATAGTCAATTATTTCTTTTAAGAGGAGAAAAATTGTACTAATATTTTTTTTGTAGGAATGACATGCTTGGAAAGCATTCACATTGATAGAAAAGAGGATGGATGTCTCAATGGAGATACAATTGCTCAAGGACCTTGTAGTGAATACCACTCAAAAGTGGAAGAATACTTTAAATATGAAAGAAGACAAACACTCACATTGGAGTGTTCCTTGCTTGAAGACCGTCAAAGTGAAATGTATGATGAAGAATGTCTCATGGATGAGATAAATGAAGAGTGTATTATGGAGAATGCATCTACAATTCTCATGAAGGAGAATAAAGAAGATGATGATGGAAAATCAATGTTCATGGATGTTTATTGGCTTGAAGACCATTCAATTGGAATGGATGTGTGCTCTCTTGAAAGAACAAATAAAGTAATTTGGGATGATGATCCACAAGAAAAGTTTTATGATGAGGATATGGAAGTGATAGGCTTATTGTTTGAAGATCACTCATCAAGGGTGAAGGATGTGTTGTGTGAAGAAAAGAACACACAAGAATCTCTCATTTGGTATATGGAAAGTGAGAGGGAAAATGGAATAGAAACAGAAAATAGAAATGAGATTGCTGATTTTATTGTCGTAATGGCAAAGGAAACATCACTCATGGATGAAGATCACTCACTTGGAGTTATTACATTGCAGAAAGAGAGTTGTCTTGAAAAGTCAACAATGTATGATTGCTTGAATGAATGGTGTTTCAACACACCAACATGGATTGAACAAAGGAGGAGAACTCTTAGTGAAGAGTTGATGGTTGATCTTGAAGCAACATACCCTAAAGGAGAACAGCTACATAATAGCTTTATGGGAAGCACCAAATCTACTCATACTAAAGGTAATGTTTTTATGATTAATGATTTGTTTTTTGTGAGCAAGAATGAAAATAAATGTGATTGTCTCATTGAGACAACTTTGATGAAGAGTCTTCTTGGAGAGAAGATAGTGATGGAGAACTTGGGTCACATGGATCAAAATGATGTGTTAAAAATTCCTTGGGAAAAGGATTCTTGTAAAGTCATTGTTTTGAGAGAACATTTGTGTGAGGAGAAAATTTATGTTGCATATGTAGTTGGTCATTATATGGACATATTTGTTGTGATATTTTGTGTGGAAATATGTGAAAGAGTTTTATGGTATAATCATCTATGTGAGATGATTAATTGTAAATACTCATGTGGAGTATTGTTTAGTGTTGAATATGTAAAAGAAGATCAAAATGTGAGAGCATGGTTTAAATACCATAATGATAAAGATGTAAGAGAGTGGTTGCTGAAAACCACAAGAGGAGATACTTTTGTTGAAAGGGGAGCTAATCAATAAAAGAAGGCACTCAAGCATTTGTAGGAAATTCCACATGAAGAGTGGAAGGAGTGCCACCATAAGTATTTTGTAAATTTTGATTTCTTAATTCAATATTGGAGGAAACGTAAGAGAAAATATTTCTTCCAACTCTGTGATGCTTAAATAACTCTTGCATGAGTGTCTTTAACATCAAGGGGGAGAATGTTGGAATATTTTCAACATTTCCTCCTTAGTCCTAAGTATTAAGTCCTAGTATTTAGTTTTAGTTTAATATTTTTATTTACATATTTCTAGTTAATTTTATTAGCAAACGTTGAGGTTTGGGCTTGGTTGGTCAATGTTTGACCATAGTCCAAGATTAGAATGTTGTTAGGATAAGAGCTCTCTTTAAGTTAGTTTTTTGTAATAAGTTTGAGAGGATTTCTCTTAACCACCATGTCTATTTTTAGTTATGTCAAGAACTATAAAACTATGTAATGCATTGTTGATCAATAGAACAATTTCACCATTGTTTCTCAATTGTAATATACAAACTAATTATTGTGAGTTCCAAGATAAATCTAGTCCCCTTGAAGCTCCAATATAATAAACAATTATTAGTTCTGATTATGTCCATATCTTCTGCCATTCGATAGTCAATTTTGCCTCTACAGTTTTTGTTTCCTGAATACAAACTATTATTGGATTTTGCTCCTGTATTAGAAATTTGAGATAGTTTTTTCAGAGAACTTTCTAGTCCCCTACAATTCCATGACATAATATTTATTTTTTGGATTGCTTCTTGTAGACACCAAAATCTAGCCACTTGTCCTCCATCCATGCTTTCCCGCCATCTCCACCACCAAAACATAGCCACTTGTCCTCCATCCTAGCCTTCCCACCATTTTTGCCCAATATTTATATATATTTATATATGTTTATTATATATATTTAAATAATAATATTTTATATATTATATTATATATATTTAATAAATATATATTTATATAAATAAATTAATCCTAGCCATCCGATTTCATTTAATCTCAGCCATCCATCCACATCAATCCATGCCACACCCTAAATTTAATATCCACCCTTAGATATGCTTTAATCTCAGCCACACGATTAGTGTCGTTGAAACCCTAAGTATGCCCTAAGTTGGATTATAAATAGAGGCCATTTTGATGGCTCAACCCTTAAGTCTTTTGTTGATTTTCCTAATACCCTGAGTTCCCTAAGGTTCCCTGAGCTTCCAAAGTGCCTTAGAGTTCCAATCCAACATTTGTACCTTAGCCCCACTCCATCCATCATATTCCTCATCCACTCGCTCACCGCCACCATCGTCGCATCCTTCACCATCATCAGATCTACTTTCGTAGATCTGATCTGACCTCTCGAGCGCCCTACTACTCTCTACGAGCGCTCTGCTACTCTTTGCCATAGCCCTAAGCACCCTACCGCTCTCCATGAGTGCCTTGCTGCTCTTCTTGAGAGCCCTATCACATTTTAAAGCCCTATTATGATGACAAGAGAGATATTTGAGTGTCGCTAGGGCACACCTTCACCATCGACCTACAATAGATCCAGTTATCAAAAGACAACCAGCAAGGAGCAAGGTAAATCATTCTTTATTTTGTTAATTTCAATATTTCCTTATTTGCTTGCAGTAGTATTACATGATAGTTAGGGTTTTATTAATGTTTGAGGGTCTCACATAGTGGAGCCCTCTCAATTATTACTAACTCTCTTATTTCATATTCTATGTGCAGATTTGGATATTCATCAAGCATTGGATAATTGATTAAGTTGGAGTGGCCCGACATCGGATACACAGAAGCCCACTCACACCTATTGGGAGCAGAACACAACTGAAGACACCACCATTTGTTGTAGCTAGGGTTTTGAAGAACCCTAGAAATCTATGTAAAAATTGTATCAAAGAGGATTCTTAAATCCACTATTGTAACAATAGAGTTTTTAGGCTCCCCTCATTTAATATAAATCTCATTTGTTGTGCAATATATGGTTATTTGAATTCTATTTATTTAGCATTGCTTGGTGTCATGTTTTTATCTCTAAAAATGGCGATCACGGTGGGACCCCCTAAGGGTTTCATTTTCTGATTTATATTGAATTCTAACTTGCTGTTTGTTGTCTTATTTTGTAGATTTTTAGGAGCAAAAATCAGGCATTTTTTACCTGTTAGGGTTTCTGAGGAGTTGCAGAAGGTTGTAGGAAGTGTGCGAACGCTCTGCGACACTCGAGGATCATCCAAAAATACTTGGAGGTATTCCAGAAGTACCCTATGGTATTCCAAAAGTACCCAATTACATTTTATAATTATTTGGAGAAAATACGTAGGTTATTCAGTAAGTCTGTTATCTAAAATCCAAGTTTCTATTTTTACGTATTTTGGGTTCTTTGTTATATTTTTCAGATTCTAAGCATAAAATTAACAATCATTAAGTAATCTAGAAAATAACTCATTCTAGTTTGCATTTTAGGTTTGCATCCATTCACACATTCCAATTAGGGTTTCTATTTTTAATGTATTCACAAATATAAAATGTTGCATTTTGTTTGCATCTGAATTGAGAAATTGCATAACATAGTATTGCATTTTAGGGTTAGAAGCACCTTCTTTTGTTTATCTAAGTAGGAACATCATTAGGGTGCCAAAAGTATCCCTACCATTGGGTGATTCTAGGAAGAGGGGTGGATGAACCCTCTGGTTGTCTTTGATAGGGGGTCTTAAGCGGTGTACTTCACACCCTTTGGAGAAATTGGCATTCTCTTGTTGGCTTCTAACTTAGATCTATGAAATTAGTTGTTTCTAACATTGTTTGTACACATTAGTAAACAAAAACTTTAAAAGGAATTCACACACAACACGTTTCACTCAAAATAGTAGTGGTTGGATTTCATCACCAACCATTGCTTGAGATTTGGTGATGGTGGCATTCATCTCCATCCACCAATCTCTACCCATAGAAACCATAGGATACCCTCGAGAAAACTTGTTGGATTTCATCACCAGCAAGAATCTCATTGCCCTATCTTTACCATAGTTTTTACCTTTGTTTCATTAAGCAAGATTAGAACATCAAAACACACAAGACTGACACATAAAATGAATACACATTAAAAAGGAGATAATCAATGAACAAGGTAAGCCACACTGGTTGAAACTTAGCATTGGTTGTTTGTTTCCTTTTTGCTCTTTAAAGATTTTAGTTTTGTGTCACATTTGATAGTTTAATCTGTATTTTGATTTATTTTCTTATGGTATTAACTAGAAATCAAAAGAAAGCTATAAGTCAAGATAACTTAATGGAACCTTCATCCACCTTCCCCACCACTTATGTGGTAGATTCCTTGAATGTGACATAGGTAGATTTATCTACAGGTCCCTCACATTCCTTACCATCCATAACCTATCATATGGCCATGCCCCAAGAGGAGTCAACCTCCCCTACCATTGACAACCACATTACCCATATAGACATGGCAAGAGTAGAAGCTTTCATGAAGTCTTCTAGTTATGTCTTAGAGTCCATTCCCAATTCACCTAGACAGGATTCTACTTTATAGCAAGAGCCTATTTATTCCCAACCCCCATCCACCTTTACCTAGGTGTATACTAACCCTATTTTTGAGGCATCAGTTGCACCTTCTTCCCATATGTCCATTCCCCAACCTTCATGTGCTCCTAGCACCTCATATACCTCCACTTACACCAACCCCTTGTATGAAGCACATGTCAATGTTGCTTCACAAGTTCCAACATCACAAGTTGCCATACCTAGTGTAACTTGTACCCAAGCCACATCTTCCATACCATCTACCTCCATACCCTTAGCCTCTGATAGAGAGATTAGTGAGGCATGGGAACACCTAAACAAATTGCTTAGACAACATCAAAATGCTCAACAACAAGTACAGGAAAACCCTAAGCCCTTACATAACTCTACTCAGACTATCCTTGTCAACCAGGGTCCATCATGGGCACCATAATATTCTATGGTTTCTATCCCTATTCCCCCATCAAGTCATACCATCACCCATCCTATTCCCATTGGCCAACCTAGCCATAACCTTCATCCATCAACATCATTCCATAATTCCCCATATTTTCATCAACAATCCCCCATTCATCATATTCCATCCAATTCACCTAGCCATAAGTACCAATCTCCTCATCATTTAATCACTCCACAACATTTCTCCATGCCACCATAAAATCATCAGGTAATTCAGGGCTTCCACATTCCTAAGGAAGACCCTCGAATTAAGGCCATGCAGAAATAGATAGATCAATTGATGTAATTTACTCCTAGTTTTTCAAACCAGAAACCAACCTTACGCCAATTGATCAATCAACCAATTCATCCTTCGATACCATCATCGCCATATTCGAAAGACTTTACGATACCCAAGTTTGACAAATTTAAGGGAACTGAGGATCCCAAAGAACATGTGAGCACCTTTGTTCATGCATGCTTTAGAATTCAAGATGATAATGCTCTCATGCTTCAAAATTTTCCTCAAACATTAGGAGGGGATGCCATAGAATGGTACAATCAATTTCCAAGCCATAGTATCTATACTTTTGAGCAATTGATTGATCAATTCTTTGATCATTTCATCCTAAATGTTAAAAATAAGATCTCATTATCTGATGTCTATGCTTTAAGACAACAAGATGATGAATCTATCTATGATTTTAGAAACCGTTGGAGGGTTATCATCACTAAATTGCCATTCACCCTACCAATGGATGAGCTAATTAAGCTATTCACCAAGAGTTGCTTAAAACCTATCTCTTGGATGCTCCAACTATGAACTTATCAATCATTTGAAGAAGCTTTAGCTCAGGCTAGTGTCATTGAGGATATCAAAATCCAAGAAGGCATATTAAAGCCTAAAAAGAAAGAATGGCAAAACAAGGGCCAATACAAAAGTAACTATTTTGGCCAACAAAAATCAACATAGGCTACCCCAACCACCCAATCCAATCAAGTCAATCAAGTGGTCATGAGCCAGCCGGTAATGGCTCAACAACAACCTATGCAACAAACACCATAACAAATTTCATATCATGTGGTCCCCTCAACAACACAAGCTCCAATAGTGCAAAACATAGTGCCAGCTATGGAAAACCATCCCCAATGATAGTCTATCCAAAAAACTTGCCAATATACACCTTTAGCCGAGTCATATGCTTCCATTTTTAGAAGGTTGTATGAGACAAATAAACTTGCTTTGCTTGACATTAGATCGGATGATCCCACTAAACATGGGAAACATTATCGAGAACATCTATTTTATCCTTATCATAGGCAAAATGGGCATGACATTAACAACTACCATGTGTTTAAAGACATAGTCCAAGATCTCATTGACTTGGGGGCAATCAAGCTTGATAATCCCCTCGCTCAACAAAACCAAAACCTTGGTATATTTCAAACACCACTTCCTCATCATGAGGAGGTGCAACCAAATGTAGGGGGAGCTAACACCAAAACTCCTCCTAATCAAGTTAATCACATTCAACAATACCAAGGGTTTGTAGGGGCCATTCATGTGGTCACTAGAGGTCAAAGGAATAACCAACAAAGGCAACCACCTCAAGAAAGTGTGTCACAACCTTCTACATCACCACCCATCCAAGTTTCCCCCAATCCTTCATCACCCATCCATATCCCTAGTCAATCGAATCCTCCAAATCCACCCATCAATCATCCACCTCGACCTATCATCTCATTGAGTAGCTGACTAACTACAAGTCTAAAAATAGCTTCCACCAAATTATCAATCTATGAGCTAATCCAACAATCTCCTCCACATCATGAGGCATTAATGGATATTTTGAAATCCATTGAATTGCAATCACAAGATCCTAATGCCTTCAACAACTTTGTGGGGAGCATCCAAACATGCATGGAGCCTTCCATAACATTCTATGACTTTGAGATTAAGCCAATCTCATCAGAATCAGTAGACCCTCCATTGCATATCATGGCTCTAATTGACAAGAAGCCTTTTAAAAGAGTCCTAATTGATACCGGTTCCTCTATCAACATCATCACCACATCTGCTCTCCATCATTTGAACCTTCCTCCATCTCACATCACCAAGTCATCCTTCACCCTCAAAGCATTCAATGATGCTTTGTGTTCCATAGTTGGCACTATTGTTTTGCCCATCGAAGTAGGGGCTAAAACATTGCACACAATGTTTCACATCTTGGAAGGATCCATGGTGTACAATGTACTCCTTGGAAGACCTTGGATGAGGGAAATGAGATGTGTCCCTTCAATACTACATCAATGTTTGAAATATGTTCATGAGGGACAAGTACATTGCATACCGATAGACGTCGAGCCATTTAAGTATTGCAATTTCATCTCAAATCCTTATGAGTCCATGCTTCCTTCCACTCATCTTTTTCTTTCACCATCATCCAATCCATCCACCACTTCACCAATCTCTTCATCAAAGGATCCCATTCCTAAAGAGCTCCCTATCACCAACCCTCATCAAACCTCCATATCCCCATGCACATGTGGTCATAGTCAGTCCACATCATCAACATCATTGCCATCCACATCATCATCATCCACTCAGTAGCCTTCCCAATCCAATCCATCTCCTTCACCTAATGTTTCACAAGTCGAATTGATAGATTGTGAGATATCTCCATTTCCACCATTTCTCGATCCATCACCTGACCATGATCCTCCCATGTCATCCCAAGTTGAGGTCCACCTCACTAATCCTAGTATTGGTGAATACGTGGTCCAAGACATCACTATCACGCCCCTCACCATCCCTAGTGCTAAGGATTTTGGTCACCCACGTGACCAACCTTTAGCAATAGGAGCAGTCTATAATATGGGTTCAGCTCCAAATAGCATAAATTTTGTATATGGGGGGATTGATTCTTCATCAAGTCCAGCTCCCATAGAAGAACCCAAAGAACCAATTCTTGCCAACATTCCAAACATGATAGGATTTCCATCTCGATATTTCCACATTGTCAATTGGCAAGGCCATGGCCTAGGATTGCATGAACAAGGAGTGCATCAACCTATCGATGTTCCATATCAAGAGGTGCATGACCATTCAGGTCTAGGTTACCACCCACTTTCCACCACCTCTTCTCTTGAACAAGCCTTCCAAAGGCTTAACCTCAATTCAGGAGAAGAAGCCCTCCATCCCGATAATTTTGATGAGGAAATCTATGAAGAATTTGAACTTATATCGATAATTTTGGATGAATCTAAAGAAGAATCGGAGCCCATCATTCCCCATTCCGAACAAGATGAGTTTTATCTCAACATGTTCCCCATCCATGAGCCCATCTTTCACTTGCTTCTTCCACAAGAGTGAGCTTCCCCTACCGGTGAACCACCACCTCCATTCCATTAAGCCATTCCATAAGCCAAACTTGTAACATATGTACATAACACAAAAATAGTGGTTTTCACCACTACAAAAAAAATAAAAAATCAATTAAAAATCAACAAAAACATTTTATTTCTTTACATTGCATATGTAAATATATCATTTAGACAAATGCATTTATTTGTGTTGCTTGCTGCTGTTCAGGTTAACCAAGCCCCTAGGCATCGATTCCTAAGTTCCATCCATTCCATCCAACCTCATCCACCTTGCCCATAAGTCAACATGAATCCTGTTGATTTATTCACCCCGCTCCGTAATCCATATGATCCAGCTAAGCCAATTCCAATTGACATAAGCCTCATTGATATGGATCGGATTTCCTCGCCTCCATCCTTTGCCAAATTTGTCTTATCCGAGGAATTGTTAAGGGCTTCCACCAACTACATTCCTCCATCCCCTCCACCTTCACCTTCACCCTCACCTTTGGATCCCGAGGTTTTCCAGGAAGAAATAGATGAGGATAAGCTAGAAGAGTTTGATGACATCTTAGATGACATTCATTTGATCCCTATACCCCATCAACTTGAGGAAGGTTCCCACATGTCTATTGAAGATACTATCGATGTGGACCTTAGTTCAGATAAAGACAATCCCCAAATTGTCAAGCTTGGCAAAATTTTATCACCCGATGAACAAGAGCAATTTATTGCTCTCCTCAAGAGGAAGAAGGGTATATTTGCATGGTCCTATAAGGACATGCCTGGTCTTGACCCTAGTTTGGTTGTCCATAATCTCACCTTACAGCCTGATGCTAAGCTGATCAAACAAAAACTTAGGAGAATGCATCCTACCATGGCCCTCTTGGTAAAAATAGAGCTTCAAAAACTCTTAGACGTGAACTTCATAGTTCCTATCGACTATCCTGAGTGGCTCTCAAACATGGTACCCGTTCGTAAGCCTAACGAGGCGATACGCATATGCACTGACTTTTGAGATCTTAACAAAGCGTGTCCTAAGGATGACTTCCCTCTCCCAAACATCGATACTCTTGTCGATACTTGCATTGGCCATGAAATGCTTTCACTCATGGACGATTTTTTAAGATACAACCAAATTCGAATAAATCTTGATGACCAACACAAAACAACATTCACTACACCTTGGGGAAATTTTTGTTACAAGGTGATGCCCTTTGGCCTCAAAAATGTAGGTGCCACTTATCAACATGCCATGACATACATTTTCCATGACTACATGCATAATATTATCGAAGACTATGTGGATGATCTCTTGGCTAAATCCAAAACTCGACAAGAACATATTGGTGTATTGGAGAAAGTTTTTGACTGACTCCTAGAGCATAATGTAAGGTTGAATCCCAAGAAATGTGTCTTTGGTGTTACCTCGGGCAAACTACTAGGATTCATTATCTCCAAAAGAGGCATTGAGGTGGACCCTAACAAGGTCAAGGCTATCTTGGAGATGCCTCCCCCAACTAATTTAAAGGAATTGCATAGTTTACAAGGAAAGATCCAATCAATCCATCATTTTATTACGCAACTTTCTGACAAATGTAGGTCATTCAATCACCTACTACAAAAAGGGGTGCCATTCTCTTGGATAGATGAATGTCAAAAAGCCTTCGATGACATTAAGCAATACCTAGCTTCTCTGCCAATCTTAGCTCCTCCTCATCTGGGGGTCCCATTTTATCTTTATATCTCAAAAATGGACTTTGCATTAGGGACAATGCTTGCACAAAAGAATGAACAAAATTGAGAGCAAGTTGTCTACTACATTAGTCAAACATTGGTAAGCTATGAAACTAAATACGCTTATGTAGAAAAACTATGCTTAGCAATGGTTTTTGCCACTAAGAAACTTTGACATTACATGCTTAGCCACACAACATACATCATAGCTAGAGAAAATCCTCTGCGTTACATGATATCCCGCACTTACAATAATACCCACATCGCTAAATGGATAATGCTCCTCACTAAATTCGACTTGGAATTCATTAGCCAAAAATCCATTAAAGGTCAGGTAATAGCCGATCAACTTGCGGAAGCTCCACTACCTAGTGATCATCCTTTGATTATTGAGCTCCCAGATGATTCGGTATTTGTTATCACTAAGCAAGAAGATGTCATTCCGGAGGAAGACATCGATATCACATTATTCTTTGATGGCTCTAAGTGTGCAAAAGGTCAAGGTGTTGGAGTCATATTTCACACACCACAAGGGGTACCTATCCCCTTTCAATCAAAACAACACCCCCACACCACAAACAACACTACAAGAACCCTTAGTATGTCTTCAATTAGCTATAGCTATGAGCATATAGCGTATTAGGATATTTAGTGATTCTCAACACTCAGTGATCAACAAAGAATACCAATGCAAAGAACCAACCATTAAGCTTTATCATGAAGTAGCAATGAAATTGCTCTCTAAGTTTGATTGGTATGAAATCAATAGCTTGCCATGTTCGACTAATAGATTTGCAGATGCGATGGCCTCCCTTGGATCATTGATTCCAAAATATTCCTTTGGAGAGGTACAACCCCTCATAATTTCAATAGTCTCTAAATCTGCAATTATCCATGCTGAGTCTAAAGATGAAAAGGATATTTGCTTTATCCAATCGGATTCATATGAGCCTTGGTCAAGCCAAATAGTAGCCTTTCTCAAGTTTGGAACACTCCCATTTGATATGTCTCGAACTGCCAAATGCACTTTCAAGAAAAAGGTAGCTCATTTCATTCTCTTGGGGGAAGTGTTGTATAAACATGGTTATGATGGAGTCCTCCTTCATTGTCTCGAGGCTAGTGAGGCTCAAAGAGCCATAGCTGAAGCCCATGATGGTACTTGTGGTGGTCATTTTAGTGGAATGGCCATTGCAAAGTGTATTTTATGCATGGGTTATTATTGGCCCATAATGGAATGTGATTGTTGCACATATGTTAAGCATTGCAAAAAGTGCCAAGAACATGCTAATTTAACTCATGTACCATCACAAGCCTTGCAGCCTATTCAAAGCCTTTGGCCCTTTTCACAATGGGGCCTAGATCTAATTGGAAAAATTTCACCTCCTTCTTTGGGACAACATACATTCATTATCACAGCCACTGAATACTTCACAAAGTGGGTTGAGGCAATTCCTCTAACCAACATGACAAGACCTAGAATTGTGGAGTTTATACTTCATCATATCATTTATCATTTTGGTATACCCTCGAAAATCATTTCAGATAATGGCAAGTCTTTCAAGAACAAGGATGTTCAAGCACTTTGCGAGAAATACAACATTCAACATAGTTTCTCGACTCCTTATTACCCACAAGCAAATGGACAAGTTGAAGCTTCCAACAAGACCTTAGTTGCTATTCTCAAGAAACTTGTCAAAGAAAATCATAGATATTGGCACACACAAATTCCCTTGGCATTATGGGCTTATCGAACAAGCATCCACATGCCTACAGGGGCAACACCATTTTCATTGGTCTATGGAGCCGAAGCAATCATACCTCTTGAGCTCGAGATCCCTTCCTTACAAATTTCTTTGCAGGAATTCATAGATGATGACACAGCTAGACAAGCACATCTTGACCAACTCACACTTCTTGATGAGAGGTGAGTCAATGCTTTAGAGCATTTACAAGTTTATCAGGACCACCTCAAACATGCTTACAACGCCAAAGTCCATCTATGCAAATTCCAAGTAGGAGATCTTGTCCTTAAAGAGAATCAAAAAAATACCAATGCATTACCGCATCTTCATGATAAATTCATGGCTAATTGGTTAGGTCCATACATTATTACACAAAGAGTGGGTAATGGTACTTATAGACTTGCCAGTCTAGAGGGAGAGGAAGAATCCAAACCACTTAATGTTATACACTTGAGAGCATTCTATGCATGATTTGATTACTATATATGTATATATATACATGGCTAATACACAAAAACATTTGCATACACTTCATTCATAACATTGCATTTCACTTGCATTCACATTCCAAAAACAATGCATTCACCCACATTTCATATTGCATTTCACATTTCACAAAATTACATGTCATACATTGCATTCACATTCCACATTTCACATTTCATATAGGGATCATTTATTAAGTTCAAGGTCTTAATTGGTCCAACAAAAGTCATGTTGCCTTAATCAGGGGCACCTTCACAATGTCATCCACACAATTCCACCAAGTCAAATTGCCATTAGCACAAGCCACATTCACAATTCCTAGGTGTTTTCGATCACTCAACCACTCCTAGTGTTTTAAGCAACCTCCAAAATACATGTTGAGTTCTTTTTAGGACCATTACACATATACACTAAGAAAATCTTGAGTTTTAGGAATTGACTCCAAAACATTCTTGAACCAAACACAATTTTCACATCTTAAAAACATCTTGTGTCAAAGAGGGATAACACCATACTTGGTATGAACCTTGAAGTGAAAAGGGTCATCCTTGCTAGTCACATCATGCAACATAGTCCATAAAAATAGTGGTTCTCACCACTATCACAATTCCAAAAATAAAAAAAGAGTAGGGACAAATCCCTAACAAAAACTCTAAATATTTTACATCACACACCACTTATCAATTAGGTTGTAAGGATCGTACTACATTTCCAATAAGACGATTAGGTAGTCATCCCCAAAACTTAAGATATCAACAATATAAATCCTCCAAGGAGTCTGCATATGCCTCGCTCACCCAAAGTCACTGCAAGTCTAGCCCATGCTGATGTTCCTTGCATAGAATCTCTACCTGGAGCCTCATGATCATCTCCTGATCATCCCAACAAACTCCTCCAACTTCCCACTCCACCTGCATTTGAGCTATAGGTGCATCTTATGTACTAAGCTCATCCTGTAGTTGTACCACAGTCTCACCATGATACTGTACCAAAGCTTCATGTTCCACTCATAGCTAATCCATCTTGGCCTGCAACCTCACCACCTCGAATATCTCCCCCATATCATCCTCCTCCTCATCCTCCCCTCCACCAACCATAGGATTCTACTGCCTTGCACCTCTCAACTTCTTCCTCTAATTTCTAGATCAAAGGGGTATCAATTTATTTGGAGTCCCATCAGACTCCTTAGCATCATCCTCACCATTGACTACCACCTTAGGTACCCATACTGGTTGCACACCAAACCACACCACATACTCGGGGGTCATCCCTACATTGTCCACATCAGGGACCTCCAAATCCTCATAATACTCGACCACCATTCTCCATGGCTTCACACACAGAAGCCCTACCTCCTCTCAATACCTCCTATAAAGCATTGACTCCTCCAGTACTCCCTATGACAAGCCGAATTGCTGCAACATCCGCAAGAATTGGAAATAATCCGCATTGCCTTGCCACCTCCCAACTATCCACATTGGATGCTTGACCCACCACAACTACTTCCTATCTCCAGTCCATCTAGTCCCCCACCAAGGCCTCCACATCACTTGGGTGGATGTTAGTCTAGCCTAATATTTGGGTGCCATTGGCTCGAGTGCACCGAATGACTCAGTTGTACCTCCTCCACTACTGCCCATATCCTAGCAAAGGGTTGCACACCATACCACTCAGGACAGGGTAGACCCTTCAATTGTACCACATTAAAGTGCTCCCATCCCAAACACTAAAGAAGAAAGTTATACCCCAAGACCTTCCTCTTCCACTGTGTCACCTCATACAAATCCCAGTACACCTACGCCAACAAAGTAGACACCCATGCATATGGCTATGGTGTGGTGAGAAAATAACTCACCAATCCCAATAGGTTCCATGGGAACCTATAGCTAGTACTATTAGGAACCACTATGTTTTCCAACATGAACATCACCAAGGTCGAAAGGGGATCCAACGTCTTGTCTACATACATGGTCAAGTAAGGAATCCCTCCATTCTCCACCTTCACCTCTTCCTATATGTCCCCAAACATACTGCTCATCTGAGCCTTCTTATCATATCTTGCCTCCATCTTCACCCCATCCATTGATATTTTAAGAATGTGATACACATCCTCAAAGGTAATGGTGACCTCCCTAGTCGACAACTAGAAGGTACCCCTATCCGCATCCCATATTTCAACCAAAGCTAAAATATACCCCTCATTCACACTCACCACATAAAGTCGGGTCGCACCGTCTATCCCCAACATCTTATGAACATCTCGGTATAATTTTGACAACAATTTTCTCATCCCAGGAACAAGGGGAGAAAATTGATGCTGAGGCTCCAAAATTTTCAATTGTAGCAATCAATACATTTTATTAGTAAAAAAAAACAATTAAATTTTTCACAATACAAAAATATTTTAACAACATTACCTTGGAAAACCTTACCTTTTCTCTATCCGTAGCACTCATTCCCTCCACTGCCATAGCTTCCATGCCAAATTTCAAATACCTCACTTCACTCCTCACTCCACTCCACTCCTTAGAACGCAGCTTCTCAAACTTGCAAACACACAAATGAGTTACATTTTCCAACTTGCAAGCTATTTATAGCAAATGCAGGTGCATTGAAGCACCTTGGGGTATTTTAGATAAGCCTAAGCATGGATGGACACTTTCTAGAATTCTAAAGTGCACACGGGTGTTTCCAAGTGCCCTAAAGCGCAGTCGAGTATCTCCTGCATCTCAGAAACGCTCATGGGTGTTTGACGTATAAATCCACAAAAGGTAAAATTGAAAAAATTGGTAGCTTACCTCCTCCAAATTTCACCAAATTTCACCCACACATCAATTCCATCATAACATCAGGTTTTGTGAAAACAAAAATCAGTTTGGATGTATAATTTTCATTTGCGACCAACAGTCATAAAAAGCACAATTCCAATTGCAAAACGTATCAAGCTGGTCCAAATTTTTATAAAATGACCATATTCATAATTTAAAACATAATCCTCATCATTCCACCAATTTTTATGAAAATATAAGTTGATTTAGCCCAATAAATCAAAATTTATGTCCAAAGAAGTAAAATTGACCAACATGCTATCCAATGTTCACCAATTAGTTCTATTTTTCATAAATCATCGCATTTCTTCCTTGAAATTTCAAATTTCACTATCATACTCCATCATCCATTTATTTCCACATTTACCACATTTCAAGTGAATCTTGTATATAGTGGTTTGTTATATATACTTGGTGATTGCAGCGATTTGCATCCATGCAATTCGGTAATATGAATGAATCACCATAAGAACACTTGGTCATCATCATCATTCTATATCTCCTAGTTTGAAAGTACAATAAAATTTTCTTCCTCACATTTCAAATTAACCTTTGACAAGATTAATCTTGCTAAAAAGATATCATTGATGGCCTAGTTCATGGGGCTTAAAACATGAACAACATCAAATCACATCATTTCCAATTTCCTTGACAGTCATCATAGCGACTGGCTTTAGCTAGGGTAATTTGTTCCATTGAGAGGAATTATTCTATAGTCACTAGCAGGCCCTTATTTTATTTTATGCATCTTCATATTGCATATCAAGGAGGCCATATGACAAAATTTATTCAACATCATGGAATCACCCCAAATTTGGGGTAACTAAATTTGATTATGATTTTCCCACAAGAAGATACATATTACATGATCATGACATCTACATTTGGCACAAAACCCCTCATATTTAGGGGTAAAAATAGACTCAATAATCATCATTGTTTCTCCCAAAATCCTTCATCTATTGGGGCAAAAATAGGTGCATTCATAGTTCCCATTCCACAAATTATCCTTCAATTGTTGTGATAAAAAACAATATCACACTCCATCATTCCCATTTCATTCTTTACACAACACTTCATTATTTTTTTCAATTAGTTCATGAGATTCATTCGGAGTTCATTCACCAATTGAGGGGGTAAGCTACGGAATAACTCTGGAATTTTTTATTATTTTAGCTTCAATTTCGTTCCACATTCCAACAAGAGAGAGAAGTTGCTTCTATGCCTAGCCCAATCAAGTGTCTTGTATTTTTACACCGTATTGTATTTCACACAACATGGTACAAAAAGGGGCATCTGTAGACACCAAAAGATAGCCATGTATCCTCTATACATGCTTTCCTGCCATCTCCACCACCAAAACATAGCAACTTGTCCTCCATCCTAGCCTTCCTACCATTTTCACCCAATATTTATATATTTATATATGTTTATATATATATTTAAATAATAATATTTTATATATTATATTTTATATATATTTAATAAATATATATTTATATAAATAAATTAATCCTAGCCATCCGATTTCATTTAATCTCAACCATCCATCCACATCAATCCATACCACACCCTAAATTTAATATCCACCCTTAGATATGCTTTAATCTCAACCACACGATTAGTGTCGTTGAAACCCTAAGTATACCCTAAGTTGGATTATAAATAGAGGCCATTTTGATGGCTCAACCCCTAAGTATTTTGCTAATTTTCCTGATATCCTGAGTTCCCTAAGGTTCCCCGAGCTTTCAAAGTGCCTTAGAGTTCTAATCCAGCATTTGTACCTTAGCCCCACTCCATCCATCATATTCCCCATCCACTCGCTCGTTGTTACCATCATCGCATCCTTCACCATCATCATATCTACTTCTGTAGATTTGATATGACCTCTCGAACTCACTGCTATTCTCCACGAGCACTCTGCTTCTCTCTACCATAGTCCTGAGCACCCTACCACTCTCCACGAGTGCCATGTTGTTCTTCCTAAGAGCCTTACTATGTTTTAGATTCCTATTTTGACTACAAGAAAGATCTTTGGGTTTCGCTCGTGCACATATTTACCACCAACCTAAAATATTTCCAGTTATTAAAAGACAACCAACAAGGAGAAAGGTAAATCATTCTTTGTTTTGTTAATTTCAATATTTCCTTATTTGCTTGTAGTAGTGTTACATGATATTTAGGGTTTTATTAATTTTTGAGGGTCTCACGCAGTGGAGCCCTCTCAGTTATTACTAACTCTCTTATTTCATCTTCTGTGTGCAGATTTGGAGATTCGTTAGCATTGGATAGTTTTTTAAGCTGGAGTGGTCCAACATAGAAAACACAGAAGCCCACTCATACTTATTGGGAGCATAATGCAACTGAATACACCACCATTTGTTGCAGCTAGGGTTTCAAAGAACCCTAGCAATGTATGTAAAAAATGTATCAAAGAGGATTCTTAAATACACTATTGTAACAATGGAGTTTTTAGGCTCCCCCATTTAATATAAATCTCATTTGTTGTGCAATATATGGTTAATCAAATTTTATTTATTTAGCATTGCTTGGTGTTGTGTTTTTGTCTCTACACTTCTTATTTTTAATGAAGCTCTCCTCAATTCTAATCCACATTTTGGATTGCAAGTCTTTTTGTGCTTGCTCATTTTTGAGTTTTTAATTTGATTCTTCCCTTAGCTCTAGATCGTGTGGTCAAAAAGCCCCTGAGAATCACTATTTTCTCTACTTGTGTTTCTTCTACCTCTTCCTCTGAGTTTCCATCAGTTTCTTCTCCAGTTGTTGTGTTCTTTGGTGTATCTCCTAAGATCTCTGGTGACTTGTCAACTTCAGTTGTAGGTATCTTCTCTTTCTATTTAGGATTCATCACATCTAGAGATGTGATTTCCTTTTTTCCTTCATTAAGACTTGCAAATTTATTTTTGTGCTAGAATATTTTTTGATCCTATGGTTGAGGTTGTTGATTCTTGCTTCTTGATCTGCACAATCTCCTTTTGACTTCCTATAATCCTAGTTATTCCTCTTTTGTTTTTTATGCTTGTTTAATTAGGCATTTTTGGGAGAAATGCCCATGCTCATGGCATGTTATACACTTGAATGGTATATGATCACAATCCAGGGGTTGGTTATGTATCCAATAAAACACCTTTATTCCAATATATTTAAGAAAACCCTTTTTTAGATTGACTTGCACATAGATGCATGTGCATATAGCATTATTGGCCTTTGGAGGAGCCCAATCAATGAATGTTCCAATAACGTTTCCTATTAATTCCATTGAAGGTTTGTTCCATAGGTGCAGTGGAAAAAATGGCAACCTCACCCAAACAAAAACTTCTTCATGCTCCTCCTCTTAAGGATCAAATATTGTGCTCCATGGGGTCATGTAGAGGGGGCTAGATCCCTGAAACCAAGGACCTCCATGAAATATAGTTCTCTTTCCTCCATAGAGGAAAATGTAATGACAAAGTATCTTCTACCTGTCATCATGAATTCATAAGAGAAAACTTTACCTCCTAATGTGTGTTAATCCATTTTTACATTATGATTGGACTAGCCCATATTCCAACACATTTGCATGCAAGGGCTTGGGTGGAAAGCGTGATAAAAGGCTACTGGATGTAATTTGGAGGTACCTCAATCACAAGAGACTCATCTAACTTGGGCACAAAGGTACCATTGTTAGAGCAAGCAGGTGGTTTTGGATGGGGTGCTTTTCTCACTTTAATCACTTGATGCATATGATCCAGTTTCTCCTCATCAAAGGGAAGTTGTTGTGAAAATATGGAGAAGGCCTCATTGCTTGTTTTTTTGAAAAGTGAGGTTGCAGTTGTCATTGCAACCAATAGACTACCATAAATCACTTCCCAAAGAAGAGGTCCCTATTTTTAAATCCCTAGCCAATGAAATATTTTCAAAGCTAAAGCCAAAGAAGTACCATACCTGAACTGATACTCATGATCTCTCCTAGAAAAATCGATTGATGTTAGGATTTTTTTATCTTTCCCCAAATTCGCTCCTCCTCTAGCAAATAAATTATTTCTCCAAAATATAAATTACTACCACTTGTGTTTTTTTCTCTATGCTTCACTTTGCAAACCCTAGCTTTGTTGCATGCACTCCACGATTCTAGCCAAACAAACTTCTTCAAAATGTTGTTCACATGCATGGAAAAATTATAGATGGATCTTCAGTTGTCACCATGGTTGCTCTCTAAAAACTTTTATATTGTATTATCTCAAAGTAACAAGGTAATTTTGTTCTTGTGCATTTATTACATTGCATGAAGTAACTAGATAAATTCCCCCTAAAGTAATCGAATGTTATAAGTATGTACCTAGAAAGGTACATTTACATGATCCAAATTATGTAATAAACTCTAACTCTAACACCCCTTGTATTACATTATTTGGGTATTGAAGATTTTTGGTATTCAATATGGATCTTCTTCCATTAGATAATGGAACTTGTATTATCCTTCATTGTTGAATGTGATCAAATTCATCCAGTAGTTTGTTTCTTTAGTTGATGCAGAGTAAGCTGATGTTGTAGGTTCCTCAATTGCCCTTACTAAATTCCTCCTTCATTTTCCTCTTCATTTTTAACTTTACCTTTGAATCCAGTCTTTGTGCTTTCATAGATGGTTGTACTGCAACTTGGTCCCTCCTGAGATATTTCTCCTTTGTTTTTACTTTGTACAAAAACTTCTGAACAACCACTTAGAGAATCATGTTACGATTTCGAATTAGTAGAACTTGAAGCACCAATGTTGCATGAAGATTGAAAAATTGTTCAAGATATGGTTCACTTAATTCTATTTTCTTTTTGAGTACTTCTATCAATCTCTTTTGTTCTACATTCTCATCTTTGTAATATTTATGTATGAGCAATACCATGTATAATATGCTCACAATATCTAGAGGAAGTGAAATATCATTTTTCTCATTGGCAATTGCTTCATTGAGATGTGCTTGAAGATAGCATTCCATAGAGTCAAAACTATTGTCTAATGCTTCGGTATGAAATATTTTTGAAGCTAGATATAATCTTCCTTCAGATTTTATGAGTAGATTCATGATCCTGATTTTTATAGCATTGGATTTTATGAAGGAGTTATTTCTGTTAATACTTGATGAGTTATTCGAAGTAGACATCCTTATGACTCCCAATCTTAGGGTATATGTGACGTTTAGAAAAAAAATATTGATTTGATAAAACCTTTATTAACCTTTAGGTTATGTAGACTCCCTTATATCTCCCTAATGATGATAGTTCAAAAACCTAATAAGTTTTAGGTTTTGTAGCAAGTTTACATCTATCCAATGAATTTAGAACTTGATAATTTTTTATTGATTCTAATATTACCAAGTTTTGTAGAATACCTTATGACTCCCTAGGATGTCTTGGATATGATGTATTATCAATATAGTGCTTTTGTAAATTGTAGTTCAATTTTAATTTGATTATGTAAAATTTTGTAAATACAAAAAACTTCTCTATCTCCTTATTACTCCTATTGAACTAAGCACTATTTTCAATTCTTTGAAGAGGTTTTTAAGTTGGTATTTATTTTTCTTTAAGTGTTTTTGAGACAACACTATAAAAACCCAACTTTTGAAAACTTTAACCTCTTTAAATACCCATTTTTGGTTGATTTAATGTTTTCTAATTTCAAATTCCTAAGTTGATGTTGTATTCCTTATAACTCCCAAGTTTGGAAAAATTAGAAAATAATATTTGCAAGTAATTTTAACAATAATAATATCCTAGGTCCGAGGTGTAGACCAATTGGTTCATCCAAACCCCATAAGGGGGGTGGAGGTCCAAGGTTCAAATATCGGGCCTCGCTGGACTGAACGCTTGTCCCTTTCTTGGTGCTTTCAGTGACGTAAAAGGTTTAAAATGATTGTGGCATGGTGGTTATAGGGGCGAACTGCGCGAAGATCTGTGTGGTGGCTTTCGGGGCAGACAGCGCAGAATACTGTGGTGGCCATAAAAGCTGGACAGCCTGCCCGGATTCCTCCTTGATAACTTTTGCAAATATTAACAAATCTAAAGTATGCTTGTTTAATGAATATCTAATATTGCAATAGATAATATGTTCCCTTATAACTCCAAAAACCTTATGTTAAAACAAGCATAAATATTTTTACCTCAATCACTCCTTACTGTTGTATGTTGGCATATCCATAGCTACGTGTTGCATAGTGCTTATGGGAAATTCAGATCCCTCTTTGACTAGCACAAACTTATCCCTTTATTGATGATCATTTACTTATGCAATCCGATGGCTTAAGATATAACTTGTAGGGCTTCTCCAAATATTGTCTTTATGACAACATATTTAATGTCTTCCTTACACCATTGAATGGTGTATAGACGTTTCACCTTGATGCATTAACTCGGTTTGACTACTCCTTGCTTTGCTTGGTTGTGTTCTGCTTCTTACACTATTGTGTCTTTTGCTCTCCAATATCGACATCTTAAGAAGGATGGGCTTCATGACAAGTGTCACACAAAGCATTACAAGATAACTTCTTAACGTTCCTTTGGAAATGATGAATGTTCCTTCGATAGTGATAAATATTTCTTCATCAATGAGAGTTTCTTTGGTAGTGATAGACATTCATTAGATAATGATGAAGTTGGTGGTAACCTTCAATGAATATTAACTCCCTCCAATCAAATGTAAATCCCTTTAGGTGAGCGCTTGAACATTGGGATATGTAAAGAGTTTGTGCCAAGTGGCTTGTGCATGCAAGCCTTCTTTCTACGATTCAAGAAACCCCAATTTCTCCTTTATCTTTGCACCCTATGTGAGCTTGCTATATTTATTGGAACGTAAGCTTTCTTTTGCATGTTGGATTGGAGAGGATGATGGAAGACTATAGTTGGATAGCTTCATGGTCTTATGGCATACCTTCAAGCTCTTCTTTTGGTGGATGCTCACTTCAATGGATGCCTTAGGTATAGCTCTTATCTCTGCACTTGTTTGTAGGTCTTTAATGCTGATTTCTTCCTTCCTTTGTTGTTGGTTATTTTGAGAAGCAACACACCCCCACTGAAAAAATGAATTTTCATCCTTTGAAAATATTTAGCTTTCATTTTATAGTAGGGACCCTCTTGATGTTTTCTAGGTTTTTATTCCAAATTTTGCTTGCCTCCTTCTTCTTCAAGTTTTGCATATACCAAAGTATCCAAGTAGGCTTGCCTATGGCTTTGATTTCAATTTAGAATTCATTTTTAAAATGTTAGAGTCATTTATGAGTAAAGAAAATCTTTCACTAAATATGTAAAAATGCAAAATGCAGATGAATTCATTAGAGTCAACCTACAATTTCTGGAAAATTTGCTAAGTAATAAAAGCAGCGCGATTTCGCGACATTTTCCATTTTTGGAAACGTCGCGATTTCGTGACATTTCCATTTTTGGAAACGTCACGATATCGCGACATTTCCATTTTTGGAAACATCGCGATATCGCGACATATTTGGAAAGAAAGTGCCAAGTAGTGAGAATGTCGCGATATCGCGACAGGTTTTTGAAAGAAAGTCTAAGGCATGGAGGTGTCGCGAAATCATGACCTTTTTCGAGAAGAAAGTCTAAGGCATGGAGGTGTCACGAAATCGCGACGTCGCGATATCGCGATGTCGCGAAATCATGACACGGTTCGAGAAGAAAGGCCAAGGGTATAGAGCGTCGTGAAATCGCGACGTCGCGATTTCACGACATCACGAAATCATGACGCAAACAAAAGAGAAAGGCCAAGGGTATAGAGCGTCACGAAATCGCGACGTCGAGATTTCGCAACGTCGCAAAATCACGAAGCAAGCAAAAGAAATGCCTAAGGTATGGCCGTGTCACGAAATCGCGACATGGCAAAGCAAGGAAGTGCCAAAGCCGAGGGGGTGTCACGAAATTGTGACACGGTTTAAAGGAAGTGCCGAGGCAAAGATAGGTGTCGCAAAATCATGACACGACAAGAACAAAGAAGTGCCCAGTCAGGGAAATGTCATGATTTCGTGACATGTCGTGAAATTGAGACATGTCGCGGTTTCACGACAGGCAAAACAAAGAAGTGCCAGGCGCAGGGGACGTCACGATTTTACGACATGTCATGAAATCGCGACATGTCAAGGTTTTGCGGTAGGTAAAACAAAGAAGTGCCAGGCGCAGGGGACGTCACGATTTCGTGACATGTCGCGAAATCGCGACATGTCACGGTTTCGCGACAAAAGAGACAAAGAGGCCAAAATGAAAAATAGCTGGAGGAAAGCGTCGTGTTATCATGACACGTGTCAAAAGCAAATAAAGCCGACATATAATGAACATTAAGGTTTTGATTTAATAATATTAAAATGCTGACCCTTGCTTTTCTTTTGCAGAGAGCGATACAATTGCATGATGGCGAAAGTAATGACGAGAAAGACAAAGTTAAGCGCAGATTAATCGAGGACCGTCACATTGAAATGGGAGATGTCGAGAATTGCTGGTTCATCCAAATTTTATAGATCTGGCCGCAAAGAGACTTTACGGTGACTAAGCAACTGCCCATTTAATAGAATATGTCGACAATTGACCAAAAAATGAAAATATCTACACATAGTTATCGAAATTTGCCGATGGATGCAGTTAACAGAAAATTTATGGCGAAAGTAATGGCGTGCAGAGAATTTCAACTCAGAGGCGGCTCTGCGAAGATAGAATGTCAGAGAAATCAGTAACTCATCCGATTTTCTCTGAGGAATTAATGAGACCCTCTCGGATGATGCACCAGGAAGATGAAGATACCTTCACACGCAGTGCCCATTTATGGAATATATCGGCGATCGGCCAGAAAACGAAGATATTTACTTGCAGTTACAGATGGATGAGAATAACATCAGATCATGCCTTTTCCATTTATGGCAAGTAACTGCACTAAGATTTGCAGAGTGGTTAGGGTTTATTCAAAACTCTATTTTTAAAGGGGCTTATATTGTAAAACCCGGTAGTAAGGTTAAGAGGATAAAATTTAGGGTTTGAGAAGAAGATATTTTTGAAAAGATCAGGGTCTGTCCTGAGTCTATAAATACTTCTTCTGAATGTAAATTTGAGAGGCGAAAACTTAGAAATAGAAGCTATTGGAGCAATTTCCTGCAAATCTTGTTTGAAAGCTTTGTTCTGGACTTAGAGTTGGTGTGATTTTTCTTTTTCTGTGATAGCGTGGCTAGGAGCCTAATCTCTTTCAGATTGTGATAAGTTCATCTTCTTTTGTTTTCATTTCATTAAGGTTTATTTAAATTATGCTGTAGATCTGTGTTACCAGGATTGGATATGCTGCTAGGCTTCATTTTCTTTATTGTATGTTAGGGAAAATTACAGATTTAAGGTTCGGGCCTGTTCTAATTGCTCTGTCCTCACTGTGCGAGCTAGGTTGCTGGTGAGAGATACCAATTTTAACCGACTTCCCTTTTGTTTATAATTTTCTATTAGATCTGTTTCATATTTGTCTTATGCTCTTAGTTGAAAGTGATCTTAGAAAGCTGGACACTTTCCTCTTTGATTTGTTCTATTGTGAAGCTAACCGGTATAACTAAAATTGGTGGTTTTGGTTTTGCAGCTAAGTTAGATAAACTTCTCTTTTCTGCCCTACCCTACTCTCTCTGTTCCACCGTGAAATGATCCATTTTTATCTTTCTTTAAATTTGTCTTTTATTTAAATCTGCTAAAGCATAAAGAGCTAGATCAAAGAACTGATTGTAAATCTGATTATCCACAAAGATAACCAACTCCAAAAACATTACTGAACTGAAGTCCCGAGCCCGTTGTAAGGTAACAGATAGTCCACTTGAAACTATTCTAGAAGCGGAAAAGAGTGAATAGACATTCGACCCAACTCTGTAACTCACACCTTGGATATCCAACAAGATCCTAAAGTGAGTGGGATTTATCCCGTATAAGTGTTATCGGTATTTTATGCTCATTCTTCACAGGGTGTGTATAAAAGTCGAACCAACATTTAAAATTGGCGCTAGAAGGAGGGCCTTGAACCTCCATTCAGTATTGTAAGTTGTCTGTGCAGAGTCTGGTGTTTTATCTTTTGAATCCTTTTCCCTCCTCTTTAGCTCTTTTTAAACTTGTTTGTTTGAGTTTTGCCTAAACAGCGAAACTCAACACCAATATTTAAAATTGCTAGAAAAGAGGACCTGAAGTTCAGTAGTCTGTTAAGGATTGTAAGGTTGTAAGTGCTGGTGAAAAGCTGGATTCTAATTATAGAGTAACAAGGTCCCACTCCAGAGCTGGAGAGCTCCTTGTGCCTGAGTTAGAAACTCCCGAAGAAGCAGACCTCGGAAGGGCCAAGTCCTTGTCTCGAAATAGTTTTATCACCACTTGTAGTTACTCCAACTGGAACTGAAAATATCATTGTCAATCAAGTAATAATGGCAAACTGGTTAGGTTCCATTGCCTTAAATATCCCGGGTGCAGCCCATGACCTACCCAAAAATCCTGAGAGATATCTTCCCAGATACAAGCATGATGGAACTAGGACAGTAGAAGAACATCTAGTAGCATTCAAGAATGCTCTAAAATTGTTAAATGTACAGCATGAAGATGTGGCTTGCAGATTGTTCCCGTTCACTCTCCAGGAGGGAGCTTACGACTGGTTTCTAAATCTCACTAACGATTCTATTACCAGTTGGAATGACTTGGAAAAGGTTTTTGTATCGCAGTTTGGTGAGGTAATAGATCCCAGTGTATTATATCAATAGTTTTCTGGTATTAAAAGAGAAATAAATGAATCTGTCAGATCTTACAATGTTAGATTTCAGAAGGCTTATGGTAGACTGACTGGTTATTATGTGCCAAATGCAGACCTGGCATTAGAGATTTTTAGGAATTCTCTAGATCCAATGACTTCTGTTTTCTTGAAAAGAGATCCCTCTATTACCAATTTAACAGAGGCTTACAAAGAAGCTTTGGTTCTGGAAAGACAGTTGGGGCCTCAACCTCTGAATGCTCATCAAATTCCTTTGGTCACACAAGGCACCCTTGTCTTCAATCCCATACCACATCAGATGATGTTGCCAGTATGTCAAACTCCACCATCAAGAAATCCATTGGTTGTAGCACCTGTTGAAAATGTACAGAATCCAGGTAAAGAAGTTGATAACACAAGAGTTGAAGAAGTTTCAAGGGTAGTCCAAAAGTTGGCAAATGACTTTTTGACTTTCAAAAGGCAAGTGTCCACCGACGAAAACCCGAACAGGTTTTCTTATCAGCAGAATAGATTCACTCGGCCCCCATACAAGCCCAATAAGGATTATAAAGGTAAAGGGCATGATGTAAATATTTGTGATTTAGCCTTGCCTAACTGGTGCAGGATTCATGGAACGTCTCAGCACGGGGAGTTGGATTGTTTGGAATTCTGTAATGCCTTTGAAGCTCTTTCTGGCGAGTTGGTTTCTCCTGAACAACAAAGGACTACGGATGCCCCAAGTTCATCCAACCACAGTGCAGCTATGGTCTTAGATTCTTTCACTTTCCCAGAAGAATCAGAGAATGTTGTGGAGCTACCCATGGATGAAGTACAGGCTTTTCAACAGTACAGGAGGGACAACTACAACCTCAAAAATAGAAATCCGGAGCCCAACACTACATCTACCCCTCCGGACAACTCCCACAGTGTTCCTCCAGATCCATCTTCAAGCAATAATCCATCCCCACCCAAGGGAGGAAATCCGAGAGGACCAGATGCATTTGTCCCTCCACTCAATAAAGGATATAATATAGTGGAGGACATGAAAAAAATCAAAGCCAACATCACTCTTCATGAGCTGGCCCAAATTTCTGAACAGAGGGATAACCTGATCAAAACATATTCTGAGCCTACTGCCAAACCTTTGGAAAAGGGAAAAAAGATGGCAAATGCAAATGTGGCTATGTATAAAGAGAAGACTGAAGTTTCACCTTTTCTACTGACTGTTCGTATATTTGGGAAAAACTTACACAACTGTCTGGTAGATTCTGGGGCTTCAGCCAATGTCATGCCTTTAGCCATCTGTCAGCAGTTGGGTTTGACCCCCATGAACTCCGAGATGAGAGTCGTCCAATTGGATAAGTCTAAGGTTAAAGTGGTAGGTGAACTTCAGAATATACATATCCAGCTAGCATCTGAGCCAAGAGCGCAGCACATAATTGATATTCAGGTGGTGGATATTCCTGTAGGATACGGGATGCTTCGAGCGAGGATTGGTCAAAATCATTGAATGGGTATTTGGCTACTGATTTCTCGCATATGTGGTTACCCTGGAATGGTTTTGCAAATCAATTAAGAATCAATAGAGAACCAAGATATAAACTCATGATTACAAAGTATAATGCCAAGAATGAGACTGCTAATCTTGTTGAGGGCTATTATATCGGGGTTTATAATTTGACAACTACTCAAAAGGAGAAACCGGTTAAAGCTCACCTTAATCACGATAATGAAGTTGGGATACTTCATATTGATGCAGCTAAGTCTGAGCAAGGTTATGGTACAAGGGCTGTTCTTAAAAGACCAAAAAATCAAACCGATTTTATGTCTTATCGCTTGCAGTTTCCCTGCACAAATAATTTGGTAGAATATGAAGCATTAGTACCAGGATTAAAATTTGCTTTACATTACTTTGATCATGCAGATACGAAAACTCGTATGTTGGACTTGTTTGATTTGCAGGGTGGACGACTTCAAGCTGTGGAGCATTTTAGTCGGCACCAAGAGACAGTCAAGCGCTGGCTTGACGAGAGGGCCAATTCGAAGGCGTTCAAACTTGCAGACCTGGTGTTTCTGTGGGACAAAGCCCATGAAAAGAAGCGTAAAAACACCAAGCTGCAACCTTTATGGACAGGGCCATACCAGATTGCCAAAACCCTGGGTAATAATGCATTTTTTCTACAGGACCTGGAGGGTAATTTTTTGAACCTTCCTATTAATGGTCAATATCTAAAGCATTATTTCTCAGCTTTTCCATCCAATACATCGATTGAATAAATCACAAAGACGTTGTAACATGTGTATACATTGTAAATAAGCTTTGAAGTAGTTTTATTTTATTTTTTTTTTTTTTATTTTATTTTGTTTGATTTTAAAGTTCTGTGTTTTATCCTTTGGGATCTGTACAAATTTCTTTAGCTTTTAAAATTCTATTTTTTTTAGTTTTGCCTGGGCAAAGAAAGAAAAAGTCGACCTTCTAAAATTGTTTTATTCCGAGTTCAAAATCCGAGTGTTCATTATTTTATTCTAATTGAGATAGTCTGCTTAAACTGAACAGTGGAACTATTTTGTTATTCGGAACAACGATAGAAAGATGATTGGATTTTGTGTCTTGCTTGCCACAATTATTTTAATTATAAAGAAACTGCTATACTGTTTGGCTGGAGAAACTCCCAGGGAATCCAAGAAAAGTTGGTCGTAAGAGGGGACTCTGATTCGTGAAATTATTTGAGTATCCATAGAGGCTATCAGTACCCAGGCTAAAGCAGTTCCAGATTGATGAAATATTAAAAAAAAAAAAATTGTTCTTTTTTAAGGCTTTTCAGATTTCGGTATATTTCAAAGGAGAGAGAGAGAAGGTGAAAGTTGAGCAAGACAACATAAAACTGGCACTCTGTTATTTTCTATACAAAAAAAAAAAAAAAGTTATGTAATGAAAGAGATAGCCAAGGCTTCAGAAGATGTTTTCTTTTACCAAGTTGTAGATACTACCTCACAGTTGTGGATCAGGGTCGTGAAAATCTAAAGAGTAACTCTATCGGGGTTGTAAAAGGCTAAACTAGTAAACAGAGCCCTACTCGGTTTCCCCTTTCACAACTCGGTTTCCCCTTTCTAGAAAAGCTGATCAATCCAGAGTACAACATTCGAAGGCCCAGTCATTCTTGAAGAAAGTTTTATACGCTTATAATTGCACATCAGAAATCTTCCTTAAGTGATTCAACCTAGTATGTCCTTGGGAAATTTTAACAACTATCAAGTAGTAGTTAAATTATTTTGAAGAATATTTGTGGCAAGGCATGGTACATGGTCTATGTTGTTTTGAAACTAGAGTCCTGGATTCTAAAATAGTGCTACTATTTTACCCGCAGATATCGCCATTTGTTGAGAAGCAACACACCCCCACTGAAAAAATGAATTTCCATCCTTTGAAAATATTTAGCTTTCATTTTACAGTAGGGACCCTCTTGATGTTTTCCAGGTTTTTATTCCAAATTTTTCTTGCCTCCTTCTTCTTCAAGTTTTGCATATACCAAAGTATCCAAGTAGGCTTGCATATGGCTTTGATTTCAATTTAGAATTCATTTTTAAAATGTTAGAGTCATTTTTGAGTAAAGAAAATCTTTCACTAAATATGTAAAAATGTAGAATGTAGATGAATTCATTAGAGTCAACCTACAATTTCTGGAAAATTTGCTAAGTAATAAAAGCAACGCGATTTCGCGACATTTTCCATTTTTGGAAACGTCGCGATATCGCGACATTTCCATTTTTGGAAACGTCGCGATATCGCGACATTTCCATTTTTGGAAACATCGCGATATCGCGACATATTTTGGAAGAGAAAGCCAAGTTTTAGAAACGTCGCGATATCGTGACAGGTTTGAGTCGGAAGCCAAACTTGATGAAAATGTCGCGATATCGTGACATATTTGGAAAGAAAGTGCCAAGTAGTGAGAATGTCACGATATCGCGACAGGTTTTTGAAAGAAAGTCTAAGGCATGGAGGTGTCACGAAATCGTGACACGGTTCGAGAAGAAAGGCCAAGGGTATAGAGCGTCGCGAAATCGCGACGCAAACAAAAGAGAAAGGCCAAGGGTATAGAGCGTCACGAAATCGTGAAGCAAGCAAAAGAAATGCCTAAGGAAGGGCCGTGTCGCGAAATCGTGACACGACAAAGCAAGGAAGTGCCAAAGCTGAGGGGGTGTCATCAAATCGCGACTCCATCACGTCGCAAAATCACGATCATTTTAAAGGAAGTTTTCCAGGCAAAGTAGGTGTCACAAAATCATGACACTAAGACAAAAAGTGCCGAAGCCGTGCGCAATGTCATGAAATCGTGACATTTCGATTTCAAAACAAAGAAGTGCCAAGAAGGACGTCACGATTTCGTGACATGTCGCGAAATCGCGACATGTCGCGGTTTCGCGGCAAAAGAGACAAAGAGGCCAAAATGAAAAATAGCTGGAGGAAAGCGTCGTGTTATCACGACACGTGTCAAAAGCAAATAAAGCCGACATATAATGAACATTAAGGTTTTGATTTAATAATATTAAAATGCCGACCCTTGCTTTTCTTTTGCAGAGAGCGATACAATTGCATGATGGCGGAAGTAATGACGAGAAAGACAAAGTTAAGCACAGATTAATCGAGGACCGTCACATTGAAATGGGAGATGCCGAGAATTGTTGGTTCATCCAGATTTTATAGATCTAGCCGCAAAGAGACTTTACGATGACTAAGCAGCTGCCCATTTAATAGAATATGTCGGAAATTGATCGAAAAATGAAAATATCTACACACAGTTACCGAAATTTGCCGATGGATGCAGTTAACGGAAAATTTATGGCGAAAGTAATGGCGTGCAGAGAATTTCAACTCAGAGGCGGCTCTGCGAAGATAGAATGTCAGAGAAATCAGTAACTCATCCGATTTTCTCTGAGGAATTAATGAGACCCTCTCGGATGATGCACCAGGAAGATGAAGATACCTTCACACGCAGTGCCCATTTATGGAATATATCGACGACCGGCCAAAAAATGAAGATATTTACTTGCAGTTACAGATGGATGAGAATAACATCAGATCATGCCTTTTCCATTTATGGCAAGTAACTGCACTAAGATTTGTAGAGTGGTTAGGGTTTATTCAAAACTCTATTTTTAAAGGGGCTTATATTGTAAAACCCGGTAGTAAGGTTAAGAGGATAAAATTTAGGGTTTGAGAAGAAGATATTTCTAAAAATATTAGGGTCTGTCCTGGGTCTATAAATACTTCTTCTGAATGTAAATTCGAGAGGCGAAAACTTAGAAATAAAAGCTATTGGAGCAATTTCCTGCAAATCTTGTTTGAAAGCTTTGTTCTGGACTTAGAGTTGGTGTGATTTTTCTTTTTCTGTGATAGCGTGGCTAGGAGCCTAATCTCTTTCAGATTGTGATAAGTTCATCTTATTTTGTTTTCGTTTCATTAAGGTTTATTTAAATTATGTTGTAGATCTGTGTTACCAGGATTGGATATTGTTGCTAGGCTTCATTTTCTTTATTGTATGTTAGGGAAAATTACAGATTTAAGGTTCGAGCCTGTTCTAATTGCTCTGTCCTCACTGTGCGAGCTAGGCTACTGGTGAGAGATACCAATTTTAACCGACTTCCCTTCTGTTTATAATTTTCTTGTTAGATCTGTTTCATCTTTGTCTTATGCTCTTAGTTGAAAGTGATCTTAGAAAGTCTGGACACTTTCCTCTTTGATTTGTTCTATTGTGAAGCTAACCGGTATAACTAAAATTGGTGGTTTTGGTTTTGCAGCTAAGTTAGATAAACTTCTCTTTTTGCCCTACCCTACTCTCTCTGTTCCACCGTGAAATGATCCATTTTTATCTTTCTTTAAATTTGTCTTTTATTTAAATCTGCTAAAGCATAAAGAGCTAGATCAAAGAACTGATTGTAAATCTGATTATCCACAAAGATAACCAACTCCAAAAACATTACTGAACTGAAGTCCCGAGCCCGTTGTAAGGTAACAGATAGTCCACTTGAAACTATTCCAGAAGCGAAAAAGAGTGAATAGACATTCGACCCAACTCTGTAACTCACACCTTGGATATCCAACAAGATCCTAAAGTGAGTGGGATTTATCCCGTATAAGTGTTATCGGTATTTTATGCTCATTCTTCACGGGGTGTGTATAAAAGTCGAACCAACATGTTATAATATTCAATGCTTTATATTTTATGTAGATAATATGTCATTGAATACTACCCTTCTTTCTATGTAAGCATGAGTGTTAATGCCTTCTTTCAATGGCTCCACTATCACAGGTGACACACTGTTTATAGGGCTAAATTTGATGGAAGAAAAATAGTGTTTTTAAACACCTCAACTCCTGGACATGTGAGCTCTTCGGTAGCTCTTCCTTTGGCTACAAATATACTGTTCATACGAGCTTCTTCGCCTGGCTACAAGTTTGTTAAAAAAATATGCGTGAGCTCTTTGGAAGCTCTTCCTTTTGGTCGTACATCTATTACTTGTATGAGCTTTTGATAGCTCCTTCCCTTGGTCATAAATATCTTGGACAAGGATGTCATTCTACCCCCTGTAAATAGTAATTTCTTTGTTCTTACAATTAATAAAGGAGGTGCCTTACGTAATATGTAATTATTGCATATAAAATGAAGAATTTTTATAATCCTTCTTGATTATTTTGGATGATAGTCAATCCAAGATAATGAAATGAGGATTCTTGCACTCTGTGCTTGAAAAGGAAATCCTTCTATTCTCCTTGAATCTTGAGACTTCCAAGGTCTCGATTTGAGGCTTCCTTCAAGGATTTCAATGGTGGTTTTCTACTCCACATTTTTGCTTGTAATGGTGGCTTTGTTTGGCCACTAAAGTGCTATAGATTTTTTATTTTATTTTTGTGCTTCTTAACAACACAAATAAATTAGTCAGACTGAATGCTTGTCCCTTTCATGGTGCTTTCAACGATGTAAAAGATTTAAAATGATTGTGGCATGGTGGTTATAGGGGTGGACTGCACGAAGATCTATGTGGCAGCTTTCAAGATAGACAATGCAGAATACTATGGTGGCCATAAAATATGGACAACCTACCCGGATTCATGACATCTATCGATTCCACCATGTAAATACAAAAAAAAAAAACACAAATAAATTTAGAGCAACTTGTTAAAAGATTCACTAGAATAGTTCTTTAATTGTAGCAATATATTCATCTTATTTCTCCACTAATATCTTAAATATGCTCTTAAAAATTCCACTGCAACCTTTAAAATATAATCTGCAAATTTAACTACAAACAAATTTGTAGGATCCAATCTTCTTTTTCAAGATATAAGATAGATAGTTGATAGATAGTTGTAATTTTGCAATCTAATCAACTCCAAATTAATATGCAAATGAACCTTAAAAAGAAATTTCCTTTTTACACTTATTTGAAGACTTATAATGCAATCTCCCTCTTTGCAATTTTTGATCTAACATAAGGTGCTTTAACAAATATACCGAGTAATCTGAATAATGAATTCACTTGCACCAATAATTTACCTTTTTGACAGCTTGTGAAGAGAATGTAGACCGGGCATGTATCTTTTTGTAACTTTTGTAAGCTTTTCCAAGCAACTCCTCCTTCATCAAAAAGAAGTCTCAAACTTCCTTTCACGAGTCTAGGGTTTGGTGATTTATTATTCTCATTTCTATTGTGGATTCAGAGAAATATTTGGGTAATCCTCAAGTCTCTTGGCTTTGACAAACTCCTTTTGTCTTCGATTCTTCTTTTCGAATTTTGACTTCAAGCAGGATCTTCTTCTTCTCAAGACTTTGAAGTCTTGAGGTCTTTTGTATCTTATTTGGCACTCCTTTCCAATTATTCTTCTCCTGATTGGGCTTGTTGTCATATGGTGATAATTATGCCAAGTATTTCCCTTGTGAGAAAGTTTCTCCTTGATGGAGAATTTATTCAATGAGTTCTTCTAGGAACTCTTTGATGATATTGCTTCAACAAAAAGGCTTCTCCAAGCCTTTTTACTTTAGACCTCTCCTAGGTATTCAATTCTATAGTTGCTTTGGTCTTCCTTGAGGCCTTCTTCTTCAACTTTTGGAATTGAGATCTCCTTCTTGGATCTCTTAATTCTACTACTTATGGATCTGATTAGGGTCCTCCTAGTCCTTCTCATCCTTCCAAGAATGGAAGTTTCTTCAATGAGATCTTCACCCAATATCTTCACCTTCAAGTTTTCTTCAGGTGTTGGATGATTTTGAAGAAAATACTCTTCCTAAATTTCTTGTAGGAATTTTTCCAACTCACTGGATCTCCTTTTCCTGCAACAAATTATTAGTACTAAAATTTGAATACGATTTTGAATTAGGTACTCTCTTCTGTAGTCTTTTTTAGGATCAAGGATTCTGTGGCCTTTTTTATATTAAGGCTTTTGTGGCCTTTTCTTTTAGATCAAGGCTTCTGTGGCCTTTTTCATATCAAGGCTTGTTTGACCTTTTTAGATCAAGGCTTATGTGGAATTCTCTTTCAGATCAAGGATTTTGTGGCCTTTTCTTAGATCAAGGCTTCTATGGCCTTTTCTGTGAGTTTGACTTTATTGATAGAGATCTTCAATATCTAGACTTCACTATGACTCTTTCTCCTAGAGTCTCTTCTATAGTATTCTTATTTTACAACTAATATTTGAACTATGAAGGCACTCTGACCTTCGGAAAATGAAGTTGAAATATCTAGATTTTCGTTGTAGGAGGTGTCCCAATAATCTGAGAGTTAGTTCCTTGTAGTAAGAAGAACCTTCATGTAATAGTTACCAAGTTCCAGATATCTTGGATGATATTCACTATATGATCTGTCAATCTAGTGGGTTGAATACTGAGTCTTGGTCTTCACGAGTTTTTTTGTAACTTTGTGGAGAGACTTTAGTCAAATGCAATCTCAGTATTTTATGAAATTAAGGTTTATTTTAGTCCTAACTTATTACTCTCACTAATTCTATCACCTAGAATCTTCTGAGAGTTTTTTATATTTATTGGTCCAATGGCACATCAGGTTGACAAAAAACTTAGACTCAATAATAATTGTGATATTCCTATTGACCTACTATGACTATATCTACCATGGCTCTGATACCACTATTAGATTTTGAGGTAGATCACAATTGGAGATGTCAATCACAAGATGTATAAATATAAAAGAAAGTAAATTCATGAGATTTCTAAAATATTCTATAAATAGAAATGATGAAAATGAATATAATATTTCTATGGAGGAAATGAACACTCCATGCAAGATGCTACAAAACCATAATGTGCTCCATAATTAATGGAGTCACCCACTACTCCTAATACTACCTACTGATTTGATTTTCAAAATCTTATAATGAGGGCCTCTTATTATGGAAGATAGATTTCTTGGCTAATAATCTACCTAGTTGTGCAAGGGACACCTTGGACATTTACAACTTGCACATTGATACTTGTGAATTTATTACATTGCATGAAGTAATTAGATAATTTCCCCCTAAAGTAATCTAATGTCCTAAGTATGTACCTAGGAAGGTACATTTACATGATCATGTAATAGACTCTAACTCTAACACCTTGGGCCATTCCAAAGAAATTTTTGCATGAGCCAGTCTAGCTCCCTTAGGATTCCAATCAAACTTGCAAGGATAGAGAAATAAATTGGTATTTGCTTGAATCACTGATTGAAGAAGATTCACTCTTACTCCAAAATAAAGCCAACGATGTTTCCAATGATTTACCTTCCCACCAATTTTATCTACTAGTGTTTTTCATTTTGCCACCTTCAACTTCTTATAATGGAGTGGAATACCCAGGTAGTCCAATGGGAGGGATCCTTAAGAAAATCCTAAGATTTTTAGAATTTGATCTTGGATCCCTCTTTCAGTATTGAAGAACATTATCTTGGACTTGATTGCATTCACTTTATACCCTATGGATTCCAAATAAGTATTTAAGATAGCTTTGAGTATTCTTGCCTCCCTGACATTGGCCACCCCAAGCAACCCTATGTCATCCACAAATTGTAAATGGGTCAGATTCACTACTTACACATACACTCTTCAGATAACTCCTTGTTGCATTTTCCTTTGAATAAATATATCTAATCCTTCAACAAGAATAATAAATAGGTACGTGGATATAGGATCTCCTTGTCAAATTCTCCTATAGGCCTAAAAGGGAACCAAGGGAATACCATTGATGAGGACTAAGAAGGAGGTCAAAGAGATACAACTCATGATCCACTCTCTCCAACCTTGAGAGAAACCAAAATTCTCTAACATTTGATCCAAAAACTACCAAGGGACTCTATCATAGGCCTTAGACATGTCTAATTTGATAAACATGTCTCTTCGATCTTTTTGATGCAATGTGTGACTTGCTTCTTGTGCCAAAATTACTCCATCTAGAATTTGGTGACCCTCCATAAATACTTCTTGCTCTAGAGAGATAATACTATCCTCTATCTTCTTGAGCCTTTCAACCATTATTTTGGTAATGATCTTGTAGATTACATTACAAAGTACAATTGGGAGAAAGTATCCAAGGTTGGAAGCCTTTCCCACTTTAGGAATCAAACGAAAGTATGGTTCATAGCCCATAATATGCTTTAATTTGCACAATATTATTCCACTACCCTAGTTACATCCTCCCATATGTCATCCCAAAAATCCTAGAAAAATTCAATCAAGAATCCATTAGGGCCTAGGGACTTATCGGTTCTCATGTTGAAAACTATGTGTCTCACCTCCTCCAAATCCATAGTTCTAAAGAGGGCTTGGTTTTGTTCAGATGCTATAATATGTAAAATACAATTTAGTATCTCTTGATGTGTTACAAGATTAGGATGGGAAAAAGCTAAGAAAATATTTTCATAAATAGAAATTTGCAGCTTGATGCATAACTAGGATAATGTCCATCACATTACCATAAAGGTCTTTTAGGTTGGGCAATGTGTTGGAGTGTCTTCTTGCTAAGGTTGAGTGATGGAAAAACTTAGTATTTCAGTATCCCTCCAACAACCAAGAAGTTATGGCTTTTTATCTCCAATAGATCTCTTCTTATTTGTGTGATATCAAATCACATACTTATTCGATTCAATTCAACAAACAAACATGTTACATTTTATAGATAGAGTGAAGTCTAATTGAGGCTTAAAAACTAGAACTCCACTATTCTCTCCACTATGCTCTCAACAATAAACTTAAAAACAACATACGTCTAATTTAGACAAATGAGGAGTAGTTCTAATTAAACTCCAACATTCTCCCCCTTAAAGTTGAGAGGGCTGACAAGACAGTCTCTCAACTTTACATATTGAGCTTTAGCAACTCCTTTGGTGAAGATATCTGCTATGTTGTCCAAAGTGCTGCAATGTCGTAGCTCAACCACCTGTTTCTCCACCATGTCTCGAATGAAGTGATACTTCATATCAAAATGCTTTGACCTGCTATGGTGGATAGGATTATGTGCCAATTGGATGGCACTCATATTGTCACAGTACAATCTTGTAGGACCACTTTGTTGCTCTCCAATTTCTTCAAGGACTTTTCTCAACCATAAAGCTTGAGTACTAGCATTTGTGATTGCTATATACTCAGCCTCAGTAGATGACAATGCTACAACAGTCTGCTTTTTGGAACTCCATGTAATTAGTCCTGACCCAAGACTAAAACAATTCCCTGAAGTAGATTTTCTATCATCTATATTGCTGCCCCAATCACTATCACTAAAGCCAACTAATTTTACAGAATTACATTTGTGGTAATGGATCCCAAAATCCAATGTACCCTTTACATATCTCAAAATTCTCTTAGTTTCTTGTAAATGAAGTTCAGATGGATCAGCCATATACCTTGAAACAAGAGAAACAACATACTGAATATCCGGCCTTGTGTTGGTGAGGAACATTAGACTCCCAACCATGCTCCTGTAAGTGGTCATGTCAACTTTTGGTGCTCCATCATCTTTGCTCAATTGGATCCCATGACCCGTTGGAGTTGCAACAGGCTTGCATTGCTCCATAGCAAATTTCTTGATCATATCTTGAGCATATTTGTGTTGACATATGAAGATCCCTTTATCTGTTTGATGTACCTCCATGCCTAGGAAGTAATGCATTAAACCTAGATCTTTCATTTCAAATTCTTTCATCATGGAGTGTTTGAACTCCTCATTCATCTTAGCACTACTACCCATGAATATTAGATCATCCACATATAAGCATACAATGAGAATATCTTTACCTTGTTTCATGTAGTAGAGAGTAGGTTCACTTTTGCTCCTAGTGAATCCATACTTTTGAAAGTAGCCATCAATGCGTGAGTACCATGCCCTTGGTGCTTGCTTGAGGCCATACAATGCTTTCTTTAGTTTGTAGACAAGGTTCTCCTTACCTTGTTCTTCAAATCCTTGAGGTTGTTGCACAAAAACCTCTTCATTCAAGTACCCATTGAGAAAGGCACTTTTAACATCCATGTGCTGAATTTTCCACCCTTTGTGGGCAGCCAAAGAAAGTACTGATCTGATTGTCTCCTATCTAGCAACAGGAGCAAAGGTCTCCTCATAGTCAATCCCATACTTCTGAGTGAACCCTTTTGCTACTAGTCTTGCTTTGTGTCTTTCAATGCTTCCATCAACATTGAATTTGGTCTTGTAGACCCATTTGCATCCAACACATTTCTTGCCCTTAGGAAGCTTCACTAGCTCCCAAGTATCATTCTTTTTTATAGAGGTCATTTCCTCTTTCATGGCTTGTTGCCATACATCATGAGCACATGATTTTTCATAACTAGATGGCTCTAGCTCTACACTAGTCATTAAAGCATAATTGACTACATCTCCCTTAGGCTCTTGGGAGTCATCATCACCATACATATGCAGATTTTCAAGTCTTTTCAAAACTGCATTCATTTCACTAGCTTGACTTCTAGTGTATCTTTTCTGGAAATTCTTATCCAACATTTGAAAATATGGATGGTGTTGAAGTGTTATTTTACCTCTTGATGGAGAATCAATATCCATTGGTGAAGAACTTACTGATATTTGTGGAGAAGGACTTGGAGTAGCATCTAGTGTACTTGAAGTAGTACTCATACTTGGGCTTGGAGGACTTCCTTTGCTATTTTTGGGCTGCACTTGCTGCACTTGAGAGGAACTTGCATCATGAGATCCATCATCAACAAAAAGTTTTTGATGACCCCATTCTCCCCCTTCATCAAAAATTACATCCCTGGAAAGTACAATTTTATGTGTTTTGGGATTGTAGAGCCTATATGCTTTGGAAGACTCACAATATCCAACAAAAATACATGCTTGAATTTTGGGGTCAAGTTTCTTTCTTTGCTCATCAGGAATATGTGCATATGCAAGACAACCAAAAACCTTAAAGTGTTTTACATTTGGCTTCTTGCCATACCATCCTTCATAAGGAGTAATCCCATCTAAACTAGAAGTAGGACTCCTATTCAAAATGTAAACACTAGTTCTTACAGCATCATACCCAATACATGTTACTTAGATGCTTAGTTTGAAGCATTGATCTAGCCATTTCTACTATAGTGCGGTTCTTTCTTTCAGCCACACCATTTTGTTGTGGGGTATAGGCAGTTGTGAATTGCCTTTTGATCCCACAATATTTACAAAATTTTAGAAATGCATTAGATGAATACTCTCCTCCTCTATCAGTCCTTAGACTCTTTACAACAAACTCACTTTGATTCTCTACATTATTTTTGAAATCTATGAAACAATCAAAAGCTTCATCTTTAGTTTTCAAAAAATAAATCCAACACATCCTAGAGAAATCATCAATGAAAGTGAGAAAGTAAGAATTGTTACCAATGCTTTTGGTTTGCATTGGACCACAAATGTCCGAATGCACCAATTGGAGTGGATGGCTAGCTCTCCATGCTTGTCCTCTTGGAAACTTGGATCTTGAGTGCTTTCCCAAAGCACACCCTTCACACACCTCCTTGTGTTCATCAACTTTCGGAAGTCCACTCACCATAGCTTGAGAAGTCAACATCTTCAAGCTTACAAAATTGAGATGACCATATCTCAAGTGCCAAAGCACACTTGGATTAGAAATAGCAACACTAGCAAGTTGAGCACCTCCTTGTTCCCCAAAATTAAGAGGAAACAACCTATTATGTGTCATAGGTACTTGGGTAACAACTCTATTACAATTGTTCTTATCAAAAATTACACATTTGCCTTCATAAAAAACAAGCCTATAATTTTTCTCCATCATTTGTCCAACACTAAGCAAGTTATGTTGGAGTTTGGGGGTGTAATAGATGTCATTTACCTTCTTGGTGCCTTCTTTTGTTGGAACCTCCATGGCTCCAATACCTTCAACTTGTAGAGCTTTGTCATCTCCCAACTTGATTCTTGATTTGTAGGTGGAATCCATTGTAGCAAAGAGCTCCTCTTTGCCACTCATGTGATTGGAACAACCAGTATCCAAAATCCAAGTTTCATTTAGACTTTGATCTGATTTTCCATAAGTAAGAAATAAATTTGAAGTTCCTTCTTCTTCACCATAGTTTCCATATTGACCTCTTCCACCTTGAGAAGTCTTGGACCAACAATCTTTAGCAAAGTGACCAAGCTTACCACAATTGTAACAAGATTTCTTTGATTTGTCACCTCCTCTTCCTTGATTGCCACTCCTTCCTTGATTGCCACCTCTTCCTTGATTGCCACCTCTTGAGCTACTTCTTCCTTTGCCTCTCCTTTGTCCTCTTCCTTGTCCTCTTCCTTGGCTTCTCCCTTGGCCTCTTCCTTGTCCTCTTCCTTCACCCTCCTTGGATGAGAAAGCTTTGTCATCACCTCCATAGCTTGTTGAAGTAGAACCCTATAATATTTCTTCATGAGACATCAAGGAACCAATTAGAGCATCAAAAGATAAAGTAGACAAATCTTTAGACTCTTCAATAATGATAGCAATATGGTTCCATTTATGAAGAAGTGTTCTCAACACTTTCTTCACCATGACTTCAGATTTGATGTCTTCTCCAAGGGTTTGCATTTTGTTGACCATTGCCTTCACTCTCACACAATAGTCACCTACAGTTTCATTCTCTTGCATCTTGAGATTTTCAAAATCTCTCTTCAAGGTTTGAAGCCTCACTTGCTTCACTTGATCACTACCTTGATAACTATCCTTCAAGGCTTTCCATGCTTCTTGGGCTGATAAACAAGAAGCAATCCTTGGAAATATGCTCTTCTCCAAAGCTTCTTGGAGATGGTAGAGGGCAGAAGAATTGCTCTTTTGGGCATATTTCTTGTTCTTTTTATCTACTGCACTCAAGGTGGTCCAATATGAAGGTTCTGCATAACCTTCTTCGACTATATCCCATAGTCCTTTTCCAATGAGTAAGGTCCTCATCTTGATGGACCAATACTCATAATATAGCCCATTAAACTCTGGAATGGGTAGATTATTATTTGTTGCCATTGTTTAAACAATATTTTTGAAATAAACAAGAAATACCCTTATTTTATTCTTCAATACAAACAATGCAAGATGCTTACAAAAGAAGATTACAAATTTAAATCAAATCTCACTCTATCAATTCTCTTAGATATATCTTGCTCTACTTCCATAGGTTCACCTATCTCTTCATTGACAAAATTATCAGCTACAGAATCATTGTCATCACTAACAATTACAATTTCAGGAGAATGTGGTTCTGGCTCAACTAGCTCAACCGAATCACTGTCACTAAGACAAATGATTTTAGGTTCTTGTGGTGCAACCTCAACTGATACTGACTCCTAGGTCCACTATCAAAAGAATTGTTGTCTTCAGAATCACCATCGTAACCAGTGTCAGGTACTCTCTGGTTTGCTATTATAGAGTTTTGGAGTTGACTAAAGATGGTATTTAGACCATACAATCGCACTCTTTCATCAAATGCTTCAGGGGTCTCTCTTCCTAGAAGAGAATGAAGAGCAAAGTAACATCCATTTGACCTTATCATAATACTTCCACACTCTGTCTTCTCACTAGCAACAAAAATAGTATATCTCTCTATTTTCACAACATATACCCCTCAAAAAATCAAATTTAGGCCCCTGAACGGGGTTCCAATTTTTTGGAAGTGTTAAACGGGCGCGCTGGAAGGCTTAGATTTTAATTTTGTAAGATTAAAGATTTATCAATTATTAAATAATAATAAAATAATTTTGATTTAAAATCAATATAAAAATGATTTAAAATCAAATAATATTAAATTATTAAAAAATTTTGATAAAAAATTATTTACAAAAATAAAACTCACCTATGCGGCTTCCACTCGGTGGCTCCTCCACGCTCAACCCGGTGGCTCCTCGCTCCCTCGAACCAATCGTGCAATGACCTCTAAGCGAATAAAAATGCTAAGTCATGATTCAATTTTCATTAGTAGCATAAAAAAAATAGGAATCACGCGATCTCTTTCAAGTTTTGATGATGCCAAAGCAGCAATGTTTTTATCAACCTTTAGCAGATTAAAATGCCTTCCCTTCGCTGCACACCTTTCATGCAACACAAGTAATATTTCCTCATGTTGGGCATCTGATGCGATTTTGTCTTTACTCAATTCGGTCTCCTCACGATCCTGATGACCAAAAATTGTAGTCGTTGTGTGAAACTCCACGCAACCTCCATCCACGTGTAACAGATCTCTCTTGCAACACATCGTACGACGTCCTCTTCAATGCACAATTCTTAACATATTAGCACAATAAATCGTAGTATGGATTCTATCATCCACCTTGCTTAGCAGCAGTCAAATTGTCACACGTAGACCTCCTTTATTGTGATGTTTATCTCCTGGGCAAAGTAAATGATTTACTTTTGACAGTATTATCTCTACGTAGGACAGTCATCATTTCTTTGTTGGTGGCCTCCAAACAAACTCTTCTCCGTTATCCAAACAACAAGACCTCTTTCTCCCTAGACTGAACTCACTGATAGTGATGGGCAATCTAAATTTTTATGTAGGATCTGATACCAGATATGATATCAAATCACATACTTATTCGATTCAATTCAATAGCAGCAAACATGGTATATTTTATAGATAGAGCAAAGTCTAATTGAGGCTTCAAAAATAGAACTCCACTATTCTCTCCACTATACTCTCAACAATAAACTTAAAAACAACATACGTCTAACTTAGACAAATGAGGAGGAGTAGTTCTAATTAAACTCCAACAATTTTTCTATACTCTCAAATTCTTTTTTGACCAATTCATCTTCATGTTTGAAATATTCTATATATTTTTTAGTTTAACAAAGTGTGGCTAGCTCCTCCATCCTTGCAACTAGTGGAACTCTATGAATTTGAAAGTCTAATTTATTAATTTTTCCATATTTTTAGTTGAGCTTTGACATGTTGGAGTTGTTTAAAGGATCCAAACAATGTTGTCCTATGGACAGGGCACCTTTCCTCCCACCAATATGGTATTTTATTCCTAATATTCTCCTTTAGAACTAGAATTTCTCAAATCGAAATGGTTTAGAGAAATATTTATGGTCCATATCCCATTCCAAGAAAATTGAAAAGTGGTCTAATTTTGTATAATTAAGAATTTCTAGCCTAAGTGACCATCTTAGAAAAACCTCTTCAAGCACCAAGAATCTATATAGATTTACCTTCTTATTTATCAACCTTGTTTATTTTTCCAAGTATGGGAAGTCCCTGCATGTTGGACACCAATCAAATTGAGTTGATTTACTCTAGAGATCATAAATTTATCCCCCTAATCTAAATATGGGATACCTCCTTCCTGATACCTAGCTAAAAGCTTAGTATTGAAGTCACCAACTACTATCCAATTCACCTCTTCCTTTCCTATCCTACTTGCTTGTAAAACTTCCCATTGGAGGTATTGCTCCCCAAATTTTTTTGAACCATAGAAATTTAAAATCAACAAAATTTCTCCTGAACTCTTACCCTTAAAGAGAGATGTAAGAATCTCCTTCCTACAACATGACAAATTTCTATCTGGTTCAAAGGATTCCATAAATTCACTATACCCCTTGAAGCACCTTGGAATGCTACAACCATATGCTCTATCTATCTCCATATTTTCTTGGCTATTATATTTATCACCTCTATTGAATATTTTCTCTTAAAGAAGAATAAAATATGAATGATGACTTTCAATTGACTTCTGAACTTCTAATATTCCATGATTATATAATCATTGGGTATTTAAAACCTAATAAGTATCAATATGCTTTACTCTTCCCTAGTTTACTAGTTGGTCACCCTCCATTACCAATTGCTCTCAATTTTATTTTCATCCCACACTCTTGGCTTGAGAGTTTTTTAATCATTTCTCTACTTGTTGAATTCCAAGAGTAGGCTTCCCTCTATATTTATCTCTATCTTTCATTGAGATATACCTATCAACCAAGACCATAGTAAGGTTGAGGTTCTCTAAAGATGTTATGCCAATATGGTTTGGGATGGGTTGGATATTGGTTTCCAATGCTAGTTGAGTATTCTCTATTGGACTACTTCTACATTTTTCAAAGGGTAGATTTTCTCCTTGTGGTCTCCCATTATATTTATCTCATTCTTAATTTCCATTAGGGTATTAATAATATTATACTTGTTTAGGTTTTCCTCTTATGTTTAGTTTGATCACATCACCTTCTTCTTTTGCTTTTTCTTTCTCTTAGGTGCTTCAAAACCCTATTCTAGTGTATTTAGGCTTGAGGTTGTGGGTTGAGCTTCTGCTTTCTTCTCAAGGCATCTTGTTATCATTACCATTAGCCTTCATTGAAAATAAATTCTTTTGGATATTCTCATGGCACAACCAGGAATATATCCATGCGTATGACAAATCATACATCGAAATGGGATCACTTCATAGTCTATTTGTTTGACCCAAGTTAAATCCCCCATATCTATTTCTATTTTAGCTGGCAGTGGGTGATTAAGACCCATATAAATACATATCAACACACATCTCAGCATAAATGGATGAAGCTCCCATCATAATATCTTTGGCTACTCCTAGATAACATCCCAAGAAATTACCCAATATTTTAAAAATTGGTTTGCACCAATATTCCATTGGTAGAGCATATAATCGAACCCAAACAACTATTGTAGTAGATTATATTCTTGGATCAAATCTTAGATTCTAATGCTACACAAAAATACTTGCTTTTCCATAGCTTCTTTTCCCTGATTCAAAATCATTGTTCCTATTTTCTTGTGATGAGAAAATCACTATATAATATCCATTACTAATGAGGAATATTGAAATATCCCCTAAAGGATCCCAGTTCTTTTGAAACAATGAAGTCATAAACCTTAGAGATGGTCCTATGCCAATAAAATTATATATTAGATCATAGTTACTCCTATAAACAATTCTTTCAACCACCAAACTTTGTTCAATAACAAGTTTGGGATAATGGACAGCCTAGGGAAGACAACCATTAACTCTAACTAGAAGCCTTTATCTGTTGGCTTCTTGGTTGTAGCAAATTAGGTGGATTTTAAGGCATAACTACTCAAATATTCATCCTCAACTTTTTGTTTCTCCCTCACTCTGTTTGCAAAGTCTCGCTTGGGAGAAGGGGGCAAAGTGAGGGCCTCCGAAGGGCCTTCATCAACAACCATGGATAGAAAGAAAGCAATTTTAAACTACGATGATTATGTGACAAGATACGAAAAAAAATACCTATAATTTAAGTCCCACAATCCATATATATTCCACTTTACCGAGGATTCTTCATAAAATACACAAACCCTAGTAGAAAATTATATCAAACTAAAAGTACTAAAATATTATACATATCGTTACTTTTACTTATCCATAAACTTATGTTTTCATACCATTTAAGGAAAGTAAACATTTTTATAGTATTATAAATAATCATTTTAGTTAAGTTTTAAGGTGCTTATACTCCCCAAATTCATTTTACACGAGGAGACACTTGTTTTATTCTATTTTGTTAGGGTATATATATTTTACCTTTCTTTCCAATTTGATTACCTAACCTTTCATCATCAAAAATTGCCTAGTATGTTTACTTTTGTTATAGATAAGTTGGGGTTTTCAATTTTTAATTTTTTTTTGGTTTCAAATATAGCCTTCACAATTTAAGGTATTAAAATATTAAAATATTTTTTAATATGTAACAATAGTATATTTACTTTTGTTAAAGATAAGATGGGATTTTTAATTTTTAAAGTACATAAACTTTGAATTTTGTGGTGGAGTAACTTTTGTTTGGTTTCAATTTTTAGCCTTCACAATTTAAGGTATTTAAATATTATAATAATTTTTTAATATGTAACAATCCCTTGTCAAGGAGTTTTTGGTTTAACATTAGGTACAAATAGTTGGTGTAGCCCACACCAAGGTTCAAATCTTGATGACATCAAATAGCTCAATGTGACTAAGTCAATGTAAAAAGTAAAGGGCAACCCTTTCAAAACCCTACTTAAAAAACCAAAAAAAGAGATAACCTCTATTTTTTTATTTTTATTTTTTAGTAAGTTATACGTGGCTTCTATTGAAGGCCGCTTCCATCAAAATACCAATATATATATATATATATATATATATATATATATATTTATTTATTTTTATTTTTTATTTTTTAATAAATAATATGTGGCTTCTATTAGGGGCCACTCCCATCAAAACACAAAAATATTACATTTGTTGTAGCAAATATTTTTCTATAAAAAAATCATTTTTATTTCTCTTAAATATATTCTTCAACTCCTTCGAAGTGAAATTTCATTTATTTTTATCTTAAATATATTCTTCAACTTCCTCGAAGTGTTATATTTTACAATCAATTTCTTGACATCATTTTGATTAAGAGATAAAATATCACTTGGTTAGTTGCCTTCTAAACTTTGAATTTCATCGGGATGGATATCAACACAACAATTCACTAATTTATCTGCTATCTAATTTCCTTCTATACAATGAACTTCAACAATAATAGTATTATTTTGTCTAGTCTCCACATCCATTTTTGTTAATAGCATTGATGATAATTTGTGAATCCTTAATTGAAATAAATTTCCTTCCTTTTTCAACTACAATTTTAATCCCTATAAGTGCCATAGTCTTTGCATAGTTGTTAGTTAAAGTTCCATGTGATTCTAAATAAGTGAGGAGAATTTTGCCTTTACTATTTCTAAAAACACCACCTCCACTAGCTTTTCTTGGATTTCCTTTAGAAGCACCATCAAAAATAATTTTGATAAATCCAATTTTTGGACATTTCCATTTTAACATAAATCAAAGTAGATCCTTTGTTTTGATTCTATATCTCATATTACTCTTCATGTATGTTCAAATCCTATAACCAAGTTATTACCATATCTTATTCTGTAATTGAGACTTCCCATGATGAGCACCATATTTTTAGGCTTTTTGCAAGAGAGGAATAATACGGTTCCAAACTTAGGTATAATTTTGACATTTATTTTTAAAATTTTTTGTTATTCCTTTTAAGCCATAAATTCCAACAAATAATGGCATGGCCAATCCTCCAAAGAATACATAATGTTTTAGTTTTGGAATAATTAAACTAAAATAAAGTTTGACCACTTCGACTGGTGGGTTTTGGTTGCTGGGGGTGGGCCAACAGATAGATCCAACTTCTTTGGCTGGATTGGGACTATGATTCCTTTAAGTACTCTTAGAGTTTTGACTCATTTATTTTTTGAGTACTCTATTTCATTTTGTCCTTTTGATGTGTGGGTGTGACAAATATTATAATTAAACCCTTTTATTGAAGTATTTGGCAAGTTTCGAGGGTTTTTAAATGTATTTTTTGACGAATGTTGTTCCAATATGATTGGATGTTATCTCGCTGGTGTTGTTAGAAAATAGATATTTTATCGATTATTTTGCTTTTCCCTATATAGGGCCTCTTCTGCCTGTTCGACTATTCCTCAGGGAGGCTGGGTTCCCTTTTACTATTGGTGCCCTATTTCAGGCAGTGGTTGTCAGGATCATGGGATCGTTGGTTTTGTTAGTTTTAATTTTGGGTGCCTATTACATTTTTAGTTCCAGATTCAGAATGGTTCTTCAGAGGGATGGGTTCCCTATTATTGTTGATGCCTTATTTTGTGCAGTGGCTAACGGGATCATAGGATCACTGGTTCAAATAGATTTTATTTTTGGTGCCTGTTACATTTTAAAATCTAGATTCAGATTGGTTATCTTTTGTTATTTTCCATTTTGTTGTTTTCCAGTTTCTAGCAGGGGTTAGATCCTGCTACTATAGTTCATGCACGCTTTAGATTTTTTAGTTGCAAAATTATTGCATGTCAAAATCCATTGGCTTGGTCTCCTGTCCTAGGGTTCCCATCATGGGTAAAATTTTTGAATTCTATCATTATTTAATGCTTCGGTTGGGCGCACCATTGTGTTTAACTCTCGACACCTTTAGTTTTAAATTTGGGTTTCTAGATCCAAGGTTCTTGTCTTGGGTGGGAAGTTCAAATTTTGTTTTGAGAGCCTTGCTTGGGCTAGTATTATTCCTTTTCTCTTTGATCTCCTTTGTGGGTAATCTTCGATATTATCTGGTTTCTTTTGTGGATTCATCTTGTATTTTTCTCCTCTTTGGGTTGTTGTTGAAAAGCATGTTTTCTTTGTAAAGGTTCGAGGACCCTGTTAAAACCCATTTTGTAAAAGGTTTGGGGACCCTTTCAAAACCCCTTCATCCACCCAAAAAAAAAAAAAATCCAACATTTCATTAACTCCTTCAATGTTGATGGATCTACCCAATATCAATTTATTATATTTTTCAAATATAATCCTAAATGATGCGAGCAAACGAATAAAGAAGAAGTAAGTGGTATGATGTTTCTAAATCCTTCTCACATAAGGCACATCTAAAGGGTCCATAATGTCATCTTCTTGGTAGAATCTCTCCTGTAAGAATCTTACTTTGAACTACTAGCCAAAGGAATGTTGATGCTAGGGAGAGCCTCTAATGACAAAACATTCTTCCAAGGAAAATCTTTGGGAGAAGAAAATTTTGATTGTTCTAAATCCTCATATCCCAACTTGATCGAGTATCCTTCATACCTCAATAAATTCCAAACCAACTCATTCTTTTGTGCAAAAATTGATAAATAAAACTCTTGAAGAACCTTTTGAATTTCATCAAAAATTCGTTTGAGTTCCTCTCCTTCAACCATATTACTAAAAGAAATTCATGGTTTGGAGTTGTTGCTCATAATAATAGTCTTTAACCTTTGGAATTTTACATGCTAGACATGCTTGAGCCAATGATTACCATTTTGAGACAGAGATAAGAAGATAAGGCTTCAACCAAGCATTAGACCAAAAATTTGCATAACTCCCCTCATTGATAGACCATCTAATATGTTTCTTTATCAATTGCAAACTCTTTGATATGAAGTTCCATGTTGACAATCCTTTGGGTAGAGTTATTTTTCCAAATAATTTAATTGCATCAAGAGAACCTATATATTTTTGAAGTAATATTTTACCCAATTCTTTCCTTGATCTCTAAATAGTCTCCATCCAAGCTTTGCTCCTCATGCCAAATTCATAAGTCTACAATTCTATAAGTCTGCTCCTCTAATATTCTTTCCTTTGCAAACCCTATCACACTTACAAAGAGGAAACCTAAATTTTTCCTCACAATATTTCCATAGAAAGTCTTTTTGAATTTTATCAAATTTTGATGCTATACCTATTGGTAATCTTAAAAATGATATCATATAAATAGGGATGGATTGCAAAGTAGTCTTTATGAGTTGTAGCCTTCTTGCCATGGTTAAGAACTTACCTTTCCAACATGCCAAGAAAGATTTCATTTTATCCAAAAAAGAGATCCAAAGCTCCTTTTTATTTCCTTAATCCAAATAGAGTGCTATATATAATCAAATTAAACATAACATATTGATAGAGTACTAAATATGGTTATGATTCTTCTAGATGTTGATTTTGTTCTTTCATGTAAATAAAGGGAATGCCTAATTTTACTGTTATGATTGAAGTACATAAATGTTTAGTCTTTATCAATATATTATGTTTAATTTGATTATATATAGCACTCTAAGATTTACCAACTATCCATTAGCCTTCTCATCACATGATAATATTGATTTAAACTCCATGGCCTCAATGACTAAGGGATAAACCAAAAGAAAAGTATCGTCAATAAATTGGAGATGAGATTTAGAGGGACCATTTTTTGTAACTTGAATACCCTTGATTTTTCCTTCCATTTTGCCTTTGAAAAGGCTCTCCCTAATGCTTTTGCCAAAATAATGAACAGATAAGGGAAAGTGGATCACCTTGATAGAGTCCACAAGATGACTTGAAGTAACTGGTAGGAGAACCATTGATCAAAATAAAAAATTTGCAGTGCTATAACAACATTTAGTCCACTCACGCCAACTATAATCAAAGCCAAATGTTCTAAGAATAACATATAGAAAATTTTAGGAAACCCTATCATTTGCTTTGTTCATATCCAATTTCATAAGCATGCTTGGTTTTTTTATGGAACGAAGAGAATGTATGGGTTCTTGTTCAATAATTATACCATCAAGAATTTGTTTGCACGAACAAAGCCACCTTGTTATTTTGAGATAACACAACCTAGAATGTCCTTCAACCTGTTTGTCATAATTTTTGAAATGATCTTATAAATCATATTACAAAGGCTTATTGGATGAAAATTATCAAAATATTTGTGTCACCTTTCTTGGGAACCAAGGTAATAAAAGTAGTATTTATCTCACTTATTATAGCCTTCATTTTTTAAGCCTCTTCAACTACAGCTAACATATCACTCTTCAATAAAATTCCAAATTTTTTGAAAGAAAATTGTAAGAAATCCATCAAGGCTAGGTGCCTTATTAGGATGGAAAGAGAAAACTACTTCATGTAGCTCCTCCATAGATATCTTCTTCATCAAGGTTTCATTTTATCTTTGAGTTGATGGAATATTTTGCAAAAAAAAATCTTCTGTCTTCTTATTTTGCCTTGTATTTGGAAAAATATTTTTTAAAATAATTAATTGCTCCCTTCCTTATATCTTCTTCATCCTCAATATTTCTTCCATTTGGAGTTATAATATTTTTGATGTGAAATTTTTGTTTCTGTTGTAACATGATTTTTTTTGTATTATTTATATCTCCTTGAGCTATTTCTCTCTAGATTTCTTGAATCAATATGACTCCTTTTTCAATGCATTATGATGATCAGAAAGTAATTGTTTTTCTTTCGAATAAAAATACTGATCCATTCCATTAAATTCTACTCTCTTGTAAATTTTTGAGCTTGGATTCAATTTTTTATTTTTCTTTAAAAATGTTACCAAAAATTTTGGCATTCCAAATTTTCATTTGCTCCTTTAAATATTTCAACTTTTGAACAAAACTATACATACACGATCCTTAAAATTTTGTTTCATCCCACCATAACATAACCGTAAGGGTCTTGGAGCCACATAGACTAGAAGTGAATGACATTGGATGACCATTATTTGGTAACTCACAAGTCAAAATAATGGGTTTGTGATCTAATCTTGCTCGTAATATAATATCTAAAGATATTGTATACTTTTTTTGCAACCATTTATTGGATAACAAGAATCCGGAGTATTTATACTATATGATTTTACCTAATGCATCCATTATCCCATGTATATTAAATTTTGAGGGGTTAACATCCCAAAGGTTATTTGAATTGATAAATGAAGCAAAATATTTCATTGATTTAGACCACAGTGCATCTATTATCCCATGTATATTTATATATTGAAGGGTTAACATCCCAAAGGTTATTTGAATTGACAAATGAAGCAAAATATTTCATTGATTTAGACCATTCTGGAATACCACCCTTTTTTCCAAGGAATATAGAACAATTTTAAAATCACCCCCAAGAACCCATAGATCACAATGAATCATCATTGTATTTGAAAAAAATATACTAAGGTCCTTCCAACATATTTCATGAGGAGTAACTATAGTTGGAGCATATACATTTATAACCTCAACTTTGATGTTTTCATCTTTCTTGCAAAATGATCCAACAACCTAATTACGTTTTGTTTCTAATAATTACCCATCCCATTTGCATTTGTCTCATATTATTGCAATACAGCCTAAAGCTCCTATAGAAGAAATTGTAAACAATCACCCATATTCTAAATCTTCTTAAAAGCATCCTTACATTCCTCACTGTTTAATTTTCTTTCTTGTATTAAAATAAACTCAAGACTATAACAACCTATTAATTCCTTAATATTTTTTTAGGGGTTATATTCATACCCCTAATATTCTATGATATCATTTTTTTATTGATAGAAGGGGTTTTAAAGGGTCCTCGAACCTATTACAAGTAGGGTTTTGAAAGGCACCCCAAACCTTAGATATAGCAATAAAACATCAAGAAAGACTAAGCTAGATTCCATGAATCAAACCCTAAAATCCAATGAAGCAACCTCCTAGAAAATAAGCCATAGATTTTTATCAAGTAAATACAAGAGATTGCCCCACGATCAAACCACCGTGTGCTCAAGAATCTAAAGCACTGACAAAAAATAATAGAATAACGAAAATGTAATCGGTTAAAATAGATTTACAGATAAATATCATCCAAACCGAAGTATTTTCCACCTCACAAGAAAGGAGAACAGGGGAATCTTGTCATCACAATAAACAAATCCATCCAACAAAGCATGTAATAGGACAACCCCTCATAACAACCAGTTTAAGAAAACAACACTAGAAAATATTGGCCAATAAAATCCACAACATATCAAAAACTAAGCCCACAGGGCTCACTCATCTAGCCAATGGAAGACCAACCAGAATAGAAACATCATAAATAATCACCAAGAAACCCACATATCCCATTGGAGAAAACCACTCTCAGGGCATTTGGAAAGAAAATAGAAAACACCCAATGCAACACTTGAGAGAGAAAAATGGAGGATCCTAGATAAAAATGTGAGCATTGGAACCCTGGGATCTGACTCGTTCGCCATCCTACCTTAGCTGAAAAATTATACCACAATAAAGTTGCTCGAATCGAAGCACACCATGGAGATAAAATAAAACTAACTAGAAGAGGAGATCTGCAACAAAGTGCCCTAACAATAGGAAAACCCTCCAACACAAAAATCTACAAAGGCAAAAATCCCACATATCTCGTTGGAGTCCAACCGTAGCCCAGTCTAGCATAACAATCCAACATGCTACTGACTGAGAAAAAATTAACGAATAAAATAACCCAATATTTAGTATGCCACAAAAACAGGAGCAGATCACTTCACCCAATGAAGAATCTATAAATTATCTCTTGCAACAATTCAAAAGAGTGAAAAACCATGAATCGCTTAAACCGAAGCAAAATTCGTAAGACAAGAACAACAACTCTCAGGTACAAGAAAAATAAGATAGCAACATTCAACACCACACCTAAGAGGGAGAAGGGTAAGATCCAAAAATAAAAACCTTAACACCCAAGGATCAAATCCACCACCACTACTGGAACTGGAGAAAGAAATCCTTGTATATCACCGAATCTAGGGAACCCAATAGAGACATGGGGTCAAAATCCAAAATCCAATACAGCATAACAACCCATTTTCACCCCAACTAGTTTGGGATAGTATTGGCCCTGTCTTCCTGGAATAGCCAGATACAAAAAGAAACTATGAAACCAAAAGAAAACAACACCAACCAGCCATGGATCCACAATTGGTAGAGAACCCTAGCAACGGGGCCAAACAAGCATAGAGCAGTTGCACCCCTGAAACCAAAGGAATCCAAGAGAACATCATCAAAACCTATAGCAAAACACCATACCTATGTATGTGTTTTCTGCAAGCTCACCCCCATGAGTTTAGATCGATAGATGGCCTTTCCCCTAATTGGAAAGCCAAAAATATATGAAACCATCAAATCTAGAAGAAGTGTTGCACCATCCAACTAAGTCCCCAAAACTAATAAACGATCCAAGAAACGCAACCATCCTACACACCCACCAAACAGAGCGAAGGCCAACCAGGGGGTCAACAACCAAAATTTTCCACTATGATAAAATAACCCAGAATCACCCCGATCGATTTGAGTCATCATTCGACCCTCTGTCCCAAATAGGAGTGATAATTCCAAATCCATAAGGGATCAAAAACTGACTCAAGACCCCAAGTAAGAAAAACACCCTAGTCAAGGACCACAACAGAGAAATTAAGCATGGTTAGCAACCATATCCAGAATGGGAGAACATGAGACCTCCTGCTCAAAGGGTTTCAAAGAGCCAGAGCCGGAGCGGGAGGCCTCCCCTCTTCCATGATATCATTTTCATCATCAATACTATTTATTTTTATTAGTGGGCTTAGCCCCACTTCTTATTAACACCTATGATATTTTTATTTGGCTTCTCAGATCAATATCCTTTTGAGTTTCTTTTTCTCTTTGTTCATGCTTTGATGCCCTTCCTCTCCTTCTTTCATTCTCACCAACACTCTTATCTTCATCAATCTCTTCTATTTTTTTTCATATTATTCATAATAAAACTTATCTTCTAAAGATTTATGTCGCCCTAAAGAATCAAAAGTGCAAGGAATATGCTCATTAGTATTTTCTTCTTTATGTTGCGCTGAAAACTCTAAACTGCATAAATGATCCTCCATAGTCATTACTTCTTTATGTTGGTCTAGAAATCCTAAATTATTTTGGATATACTCCATAAGATTTTCTTTATTATATTGCTCTTGAAACCCTAAAGTGTAATGAATACACTCTATAATACTTTCATTTTTATTGTAATGATAATATTTTATGCTACTTGAAGAAAATAAAGGTGATTTTACTTGACCTCATTCACCTCATTTGCTTTAAATTTCACCTTACCATATTCCTTTGCTTTAAAATTGTATATTTGTTTTTCCTTCGCACATTTAGCTCCTTTTATATTTAACTTGCACATTGTACTTCCTCATCCCTCATATCATTTTTTTTCTTCTAATGGTTGATTCAAATGATGCCATCTGATGATGTAGAGGGGTTTTTCTTGCCACTTTCTTAGGAGTGTAAAATCCTTGATTTGACCTAGATTATCCTATGAAATGATCTTCTTGTTTTAAAATGAAGCTACCCTCATGCCAAAAAATTTCCATCTCTTCATCATGTTCACTTTGCAGTCTCTTGCCATGTACCCAGTTTCATGACATTTGCGATATTGAAATGTAACATTTTTTTTTATTTGTGGAAAACATCCCAAAAGGGATGCCACTTTTGGGTAAGACCCAAGGAGGCAGGGGTATCCATTCCGCCAAAAACGCCCAGGACTCGGACCTGGCCTACCACCTTTGACATACTCAAGGAGCAAACAAACACACAAAACCAAATTAAAAAAAAGTAAATAACAACAAAAATAATAAAATAAAATAAAAAACATGCTCCTTGAGTGTGTCAAAACCAAAAGCACAACCAAACATGCACAATAAGATAAAAGAAACCACAACACAAACCACATAGAAAAACACAAGAACCACATAACAAAACACAAACAAGACAAAAAAAATAGAACACTACAAAGACATAACCCAAAAAAACATGAAAAATAAACACAACCAAAACCTAAAAAATAAAATAAATAAAATAAAAATAAAAATAAAAATAAAAACAACCAACAACAGACAATAAACAAAAACAAAAAACATAGAAAACACTCACACAAAAAAAATGAAATAACACAAACAAAGAGAAACCCAAGAACAAGAACGAAAAAAACACAAGAACAATAAACAAAAAACATAAAAAAAAACAAAACAACAAAAACACAAGAACAAAAAAAAACAACACAAAGAACACAAAAACAAAACAAAACAAAAGAACCCACCCACCTTAAAAAACTAAACAAAAAAAAAAAGAAAAAAAAAAATGAACAAAACAATGACCTATCTAGACCAGAAGACTATTAAGGCAAGAATCAACAGAGGAAACAAAATAAAGAATAGAATGAGCTAGGGAACTAAAAAAACTGAATGAACCAAAGAGAAACAAAAAAAAAAAAACAAGAAGAAACTAGGTACCTTCGAACCGGAGCCATCCAAAGAAATGATAGAAAGAAGAGCTTCCCTAATTTGAGAAGCCCACCATATAGGAGGGTGGCCATAACAAGTAAGATCACCTTTGTCCAAAGCCCAATTAGCTAAAGCATCAACACTCTTGTTTTGATCTCTAACCACATGATTGTAATCAACTTTCAAAAATCCCATCTGGATTAACTGAATCTTCTCAATAATTCTTTTTATTCTCCAATCCACCTTATGATTCTTAGAAGGAGTCTTCAAGAGATTAATCATAAGTTGAGATTCAGACTCAACTAACACCTTTTCCCATCCAACCTTAGTAGCCTCCTGAAGGCCTCTGAGGATACCATACCCCTCAGCAAGGTTATTGGAAAGAATACCCAAATTCTCAACAAAAGTAAAAACCAGGGAGCCATCTGAAAGTCTACCAATTCCTCCCACACTGGCTTTTCCAGGGTTCCCTCTAGAGGCTCCATCAATATTGAATTTTCCAAAATCCTTAGGAGGAGGTTGCCAATTTCTAGTCCTATCCATCTTACTAATACTCACATTCCATTTAAGTTGGTTGCCCTTAGAAGGTTTAATCTTCAATATTTGCATCACTTGATCCCATCTTTGGTGGGAGTTTTGGGGGTGATTAAGGAGTTGATGGACTGATTCAACTAAGTTGGCTATGGTCTTTTGCCAAATATAGTGAATATCCTTCCTATCTTGATTAAAAATTCGGCTGTTCCTTTCATTCCAAATATTCCAAAGAAGAATGGTAGAACCCATCCAAACTAATTGCCTAATAAAATGATCAACACCCTCTTGATTAGGCCAATCCCTCCAAAGCTGTTCAAAAATGAAAAAATTGGACCACTCGTAAGCCAAGTAAAGTGGCCATTCTCCTCCATAGCTCGGAGGCTAAAGTACACTCAATAAAAATATGGTTGATATTTTCTACATTCTCTTCACACATTTCACATCTAAAAGGGCCATGAAAACCACGCTTCATAAGTTGCTCACCAGTAAGCACCCTACGATGCAATAAAAGCCAATTAAAGAACCTCACCTTAGGCCGGAGCTTTTGAGCCCACAATTGAGAAAATATGTCAGAAGAATGGTTGGGATTATTATGGCATAAGGTCAAATAACCTTGAGCAACTGAATACTCACCCTTAGTAGTGTTGTTCCATCCAAAACAATCTTTTTCATGGGACCAAGAGAGGGATCTCATATGAAGGATGCCTTGGATATCTTGTCTTTGCCTTTCTGGGATTTGAATAGGCTAGTCCTCAATAGGGATCCAATATCTACCAAACTTTGAATTACCAGTATGGTATCGACAGTAATTAGCCACCTTTATCCAATTAGCTCGGTGAAGCTCCTCCATCCAAGGCCTCCAATCGAGAAACTGAGTTATCAAAGGCTTGTGACCATCCCAAGAATCTGTCCAAAAATTTGCATGTTGACCATTATGAATGATCCAAAATAAATTTTTCTTTATCAAATCCTCACTAGTCTTAAGAATTGCTAAAATGGGAGAACCTTTGGTAGGAAGTTGATAGCGAACAAGGTCTTCAGGACTTTTGTTCTCAGCATATTTAGCACGGAGATTATTGGCCCAAAGAGCATTGGGGTTATGCAACATCCTCCAATATAATTTAGCAACTAAAGTTTTGTTGTTATTAATTGAAGACCGGAATCCTAACCCCCCTTCACTCTTAGGAAGACATAAAGTATCCCATTTCACCAAGGCCCATTTTCTTTTCTCCTTAGTACCACTCCAAAGGAAACGATGACCGATTTGATCCAATTCTCGAAGAACAACCTTTGGGATATTCAAAATGGAAGAAACATAAATAGGAATAGCTTGAAGGACTGATTTTACCAAGGTGATTCTACCCCTGGAAGAAAGCCACTTGTTGGTCCACTTTCCAATTTTCTTCTTGACTTTGTCCAACAACCAATTCCAATCTTTATTTTTTTGCCTTTGAATATTTATGGGAATACCTAAATAAGTGATTGGAAGAGAGGTCTTCTTATATCTTAATTTATCCAAGACCATGGATTCCCTGTCTAGCGGAGCAGATGAAAGAAAATAACTTTAGATTTGTCTTCATTGATCAATTACCTGATAGCCTTAGAAAAATAGCTAATGATTTGCTTAATATTAGAAGCTTCCTTAATTGTAGCTTTACCTAAAAGGGTAGAGTCATCCAAAAATTGAAGATGAGAGATAGGTCTAGCTCCATGAGCAATGGTAACTCCCTCAAGGGTTTTGTTTTCCCTCTTTTTGGTTATAGTCCTACCCAAGCATTCAGCAAGAATGATGAATAAATAAGGGGATAGCGGGTCACCTTGCCTAATACCTCCGGAAGCTGGGAAATACTCGAGAAGGCCTGCCATTGATAAGAACTAAGTAGGAAACTGAAGAGATACATCCCATAATCCAATCCATCCAATCCTTAGAGAAACCAAATTGCCTCAAAACTTTGATAAGGAAGTGCCAATCCACTCTGTCATAAGCTTTGGATAAGTCTAACCGAATGAACATAGAAGGAGAATTTTGCATATCCATGGAATGGATGGCTTCCTGAGCAAGAACTATCTCATCTACTATTTGACGTCCTTCCACATATCCCCCTTGCTCTTGGGAAATAATCTTATGCAAAAGAGGCTTCAACCTTTCTGCCATGATTTTAGTAATAATTTTGAGAAGAACATTACATAAAGCAATAGGTCTAAAAGCTGAGATATGATCAACCTCTTGAGCTTTTGGAACAAGAGTAATATAAGTTTTATTGATAACCTTCAAAATTTCTTTGGCTTTCCTGGCTTCTTCCACCACCTCTAATAAATCAACATGAAGGATATCCCAGAACTCTTGGTAGAACTCAATAGGAAAACCATCAGGACTTGGGGTTTTCCCTTTTGCATTTTAAAAACTACTTTTTGAAGCTCATTGATAGTAACAGGAGCAGTCAAAATAGAGTTCTCCTCGAAAGTGATAAGAGAAGGGATTGCTTGAAGAACATTTTGTTGTGAATCTGAGTCAAGAGGAGTAGCAACAAAAAGATTGGAAAAGTAATCAACAACAATAGAGTTCATGCCATCCCAAGTATAAACAACATCTCCAAAATCTGATTTTAAGGAAGAAATAAAGTTGTGAGATCTTTGAGCTAGAAGATATTTGTGGAAGAAATTTGTGTTTCGATCTCCTTCTTTGAGCCATTGAATTCTAGATTTTTGCTTCCATAATATTTCTTCTCTTTTTTCCCATTCCTCTAACTGAGTTGTGAGTTTAATTTCATCTGCACTTCTCTTCTCTGTGAGGCCATCTAAATGGATTTTCTTATTCAAATTTTCAAGATGAGCAATAACTTCATGTTTTTTTTATGAACATCCCCAAACTCTTTCTAGTTCCAAGTCTTGATTTTGGATTTAATGTATTGCAGTCTTTTGGGAAAACATAACATCTTAGTCCCATGCCTAGGTTTACCTTCCTTCCACCATTGTTGCACACGAGGTCTGAAGGAAATGTCTCTAAGCCACATTAATTGAAAACGAAAAGGAGAGAAACTCACATTGGTTTTCCACATTTCCACCATGATCGGCCAATGATCCGAACCAACATTATTAAGAGTCTTCACTTTAGGAATGTGACCATGGATTAAGAAATTTTCAAAGAGCAAAAACCTATTCAATATCTCCATTATACAAGTTAAGCCTTGCCTTATAAGGCCATTATCTGGTTGGATATCCACAAGATGGAGGTTTGCAATATATTCACTCATGAGGTCAGTGCTTTTGTCCAAATTTCTATTTCCCCCCATTTTCTCATCCAGAGAGAGGATGGTATTGAAATCTCCTTCGATCAAGATCCAAGCTTTAGGAAAATGAGAGATAATATGAGTAATATCCTTCCACTGTCTTCTTTTTTCCTCCAAAGAAGTCGGGGCATAAATAGTAATGCAGAGCATAATCTGGTTGGAATGTCTACTTTGAATAGCTATAGCCAACAAACCCCAACTTCCAACCATATGGTGAATAACTACCTCTTTTGGGTCCCAAAGACAAGCAATGCCACCCGAAGTCCCTTGGGAACTGAGGGAAACCACTTTTCCAATTGGCCAAATTTTACTGGAAATTAAGTCCATATCCTCCATTGACATCTTTGTTTCTTGAAGGAAAACAAGATGTGGATGATTTATCTGAATCATTCTTCTAATTTCATTTTGTTTTGAAAGACTCCCTTTGAGTCCTCTAATATTCCAAGTGATGATCTTCATTAATACCAGGGCTAAAAATGTTGGGAAGGGCATTAATATTACCTTCCTCTACAAGCTTTTCACCTTCTTTTACCATATGATATTGATTGGTCTTGCGACCTACTTTTTGATTAGAATCCATCTTCAATTTTTTTTCCCTGTTTCTTGACTTATTCCAATTGAATCTGAGATGGCTTCTAACCTTGAAGAATGCTCATACATAGCCAAAATTTTACTAGATGGTTCAATGGAGTCTATATTGGGACCTGCATTATTTGAAGTTTTGACATTTGAAATATTGTTTTTCTTGTGTAAATTTTCTCCTTTTTTTTTCTCGTTGAAAACCTTTGATTTGTTGGTTTGTCTCCGAGTTCTTCCCTTCATATTTAAATTGTGTTTCTAAGATTTCCGTTTCCATTATTTCCTCTTCCTCACTTGGGACATCATTTGTGGAAAGGATTTCAAACATATTAGCAAATGACTTTGATTGATCCTTCATTACTTGGTTTTTTTCGAGTGTTCTTCTTCTTAGGTATTTGGAAACCTCGCTGAGTTTATATCTTCTTTCTTTTGATCAAGAATTTTATTTGGGCAAGCATTGGCCAAATGACCATATTCATGGCAAATTCTACAACGAAAAGGAATGTTCTCATAGTCCACTACTTGCTCCCAAGTGTCTTCCCCAAATTGTAATGTGATATTTTTAGGTAGGGGTTTGTCAAAATCCATTAAAACACAAATTCGAGCATAAATAATATGTTCAAAATTTTGAGTACAATCAGCAATCATCATAAAAGTTCCTAAAGAGTTTCCAATTGAAGAAAAAATAGTAGGATTCCAAAATTCAATAGGGAGGCCAAAGAGTCTAACCCACACGGGAGCTATAGAAGGCATCTCTTCTTCCGCTTTAAATTTAGTATGCCAGGGCTTCATGAAAAGCCCCGCCCTTCCAAAAAACCAAGGACCCCCTTGAAAAGTTTTCTCTCTATCTTCATTATTAGCAAATAAAACAAGAAAATAACCATTTGGATAAATAGATATTTGTAACTCACCTTTAGTTTTCCAGCTTTTTGCAGCCCAGACTTTGAAAGCAGATAGACTCGGACGAAAACCCACGAATCGACAAATTAGTCCTCTTTTTTCCAAATCTTCAATGCTAATCTGAATGTTACCCATATCAAGCTTAACAATAGGAGTTCCATCAGTTGCTTTAAGACATCCTAACTCTGTTTTCCTGGGATCAATATTAGGCATTCTTAGAGGTTTATGAGAAGCCCTAATATTGATATTAGCATTGGGCTGAGGCTGTCCACCATGAAGGGCATCCCTAAAATTCATTTTTGGGACCGAGTCTTCGAAATTCTTACCCTTGACAGGGGTTTTCACAATAGAATTATTTTGTGGGTGCACCTTAGCACCAGATTCACTTGAGATATGAGCCATTTTTTGATCAACTGCTTGAAACTTATTTCGTGGTCTCTTTAATCCTTGCCCTAGACGTCGTGGAAAGGTATGGTTTTCACTTTTCTTTTGTGCAACAAATTGGAAGCCGTTGTCACTCAAGTTCACGGTATGATATGTTGAAAGACAAATTTCTAACCCATCTTGTATCCCCTGCAACATTTCCTGCTAAAATATTGAGCATAAACCACAAAAATATTGGCCGCTAGGGCCCGAAGGCCCTAAAAACCAACCTCTGGAGCTGCTTGCACTCAACCCAGATGAAACCCTCACATAGCCGCTTTCCAAATATATCGTTCACACATAGGGATGCGCTAGGATCTGTGTTGCTCCAAATGATATGAAAATTTGTGGAGATGTTCTAGGTTTTTTAGGCATCTACCCTCAAAATTTCAGCTCAATCCAAGTTCGGATGAGTGAGATATGGCCGAAACGAGTTTGGCAGTTTGGGAAGTCCTGCGAAAAACATCTCGATATCCATTGAAATCATTGAAATGTAACATTTCATAATCCACTTGTTGATTCCATTATTTTGATTCAAATTTAACCCTAATCGACTATAGCAAAGGTTTTGAAATATCCATGGAAACACATATTTGAGTGTATACAACATGCCTTCTCTCCTTAGTAGTTGGTACCTCCTGGATGAATTCACCTAGATTATTACCAATATTCTTCAAAACCTCCTTATTGATGAGTTGATAAGAAAGTCCAAAAAACCTAATCCATATCGAAAACATTTTAATAGTTTCTATATCCATAGAATTTTTTTCACTCCAAGGTCTTAAATATAATGTATTTTGCCCCTAAACCATGGGCCTTTATCCTTTATTTTATCCCTTATTTATAAAAAATTCACTCCAAGGTCTTAAATATAATGCATTTTGCCCCTAATCCATGGGCCTCCATCTTTTATTTTATCCCTTATTTATGAACTGTAGAAAATAATGAGGAAAAAACTTTTTGGAAGAAAAGTAATGATGTAATTTGAATTCTATCCCCACTTCAACTTGAACCAATTTTGAATCTCAAAAAAACTTGGCCAGTATCCATGGAACCTACATTTTAACCCTCTAGTTTTAAGAACCATTATATCATGCTCAATCATCTCATCATTGATAATCACTTTTTGTGTAGTATCTACTACCTATATAGGGTTTGTCATAGATTCGTTCTTCCTCGTATTGCTAGCTTTGACATCCATACTTCCAACTAGGTCATCCTTACTTTCACTAAAGACTTTCAAAAATGACTTTTTTTCCATGTTACTTAGATTTTCTTCAACTAAATCCTTTAAATTCTCCTAAGATTTGGAACAAGAAGTGGCACTTGTTCCTTGATCATGCTTTGCTTTCTACTTCCTACTTCCTGCCCATAGTTCCTCCTTGCTTCCAGCTCGTACTCGCACTCACTTTTGGTTGCACTCATTTCCTATTCGCACTCGCTTTTGGTTGCACTCACTCCTTGATTGTACTTGCTTTTGGTTGCACTCATTCCATGTTCGTGTTCGTGCTCACTTTCGACTGTACGCACTCATGCTCACACTCTATTTTTAAGAACCATTGTATCATACTCAATCATCTCATCCTTGATAATCATTTTTGGTGTAGTATACACTTGCACTCACACTAGTTTTAAGAACCATTATATCATGCTCAATCATCTCATACTTGATAATCATTTTTGGTGTAGTATCTGCCACCTGGATAGGGTTTGTCATAGATTTGTTCTTCCTCTTATTACTAGGTCATTCTTACTTTCAGTAAGGACTTTCAAAAATTACTTTCTTTCCATGTTACCTAGATTTTCTTCAACTAAATTCTTTAAATTCTCCCAAGATCTGGAACAAGAAGTGGCACTTATTCCTTGATTGCACTTTGCTTTCTACTTCCTACTTTCTACCCATAGTTCCTCCTTGCTCTGGGCTCATGCTTGCACTCGCTTTCGATTGCACTCACTCCGTGTTTGCACTCGCTTTTGGCTACACTCACTCTGTGTTTGCACTTGGTTGCACTTATTCCCTGTTCATGCTTGTACTCACACTCACACTTGCTTTCGATTGCTTGCACTCACACTCTCACTCGCTTTCGGTTGCTTGTGCTCACATTCGCACTCGCTTTCGCTTTTAGTTGCACACGCCTCTAGCGTGAGCTTGCACTCACTCCTAGCTACATCACTCTCGACTCTTTCACCTTATGCTCCCTTTCAAAAAATAATTAACCCCTAATTATTTTAATATTCTTTTAATATATTATTTTTATTATAAAAAATTGTGATTAAAATTAATTAAATGTTTTCGTGGAAATTTTATTTAATTGTTATGTGATACATATAATTTAATGTATTTATTTTAATTTTTTATAAATATCTAATCAACAAAATTTATCAAATTTATCTTATAAAATTTATTCAATATTTATGTGCTTGGTTTACTAATAAAACATTAGATTACCAACAATTATCAAATAAAAACGAAAAAGTGAGAAAAAACTGTCTTAACAACTAAAAAACCAAAGAAATTCATCCATCAAGATTATTAATTTGAAACCAAAAATTAAACAAAAACATTAAAAATAATACTTAGTTGTTGGTTTCCCGAAGACCTTATTAAATAGGGTAAGATCCAATCAAAGCATCTATAGAGACATTTGAGGGGTATGAATGCCCCACTAAAGCAAATGATATGACTGCAGTTTAAAAAAAAAAAACAGCAAACTCTTTTTCTATTGTTATTGTTCTTTAGTTATTTTTTTGTTGATGCATTTTTTCTTAATTAAATACGTTGTAGAGTTTTTTAAATTTTTAAAAATTATTTATTATTGACTTTATTTTTATGAATTTAATTATTTATTTTTTTAAGGGATCTTTTCAAAAACCTTATAATTTAAAAAAAAGTTTATATGCTAACATTCATCAAAATAATTATTTTATTTTTGGTTATATAAGAAAGTTGGTTACAACCACACTATTTTTAATAACTAACAAGTCCTCAATGTTCAAACTACATGGTTGCTTCCACCAAATCTATTCTACCTCGTTGTTGTTGATGTCGTTGGAGACTTCGTACTGTCATGCGTGCACTCAAAAATTCTATCTCGTTGTTGTTGATTCAGCGTGGGGACTATCCGTTGCTTGGGATTTGTATTGTTATCACACACTTAAAGATTGATCGATCGTGGGGACTATCCGTCGCTTGGGATTCATATTGTTATCATCGGACTGCACACTTAGAGGAATTCTATCTCGTTGTTGTTGACCCAACGTGAGGACTATCGGGATTCGTATTGCTATCATTTGGTTGCGCGCACTCAAAGGATTCAGATTACACTATACTACCTTACCAAACATGTTGCCCCGTTCAATTTGGTGTACACTCAAAAGATTCAAATCAGACTACTACTTTGCAAACAGGCTATCCAGAAGTTTGAACTGAATGTCTTCTTGATAAATGTCTGGCTAGACAAGCACTTACCAATCCACTGAACAAAAGAATTAAAAACTATCCTGGCTTCCTCAAATAAAACCAACCTCTTACGAAGTAGTTAATGCGTCAAACAAATACTTACCAATCCACTAGCCATACAACAAAAGAATTAAAGACTGTCTTGGCTTCCTCGAATCAAACCAACCTCTTACAAAGTAGTTAGTACTTCTAATAAAACCAACCTCCTACAAAGTAGTTAGTACTTCTGGTTAGACAAACACTTACCAATCCACTAGCCATACAACAAAATAATTAAAGACTGTCCTAGCTTCCTCGAATAAAACCAACTTCTTACATAATAATTAATGTATATACAGAATAACACTTATCAATCCACTAACCATACAACAAAAAATAAAAATAAAAAACTATCCTGACTTCCTCCAATAATGCGACCATTGAGAACAAGGACGGGCGCCACCGAACAAAACCAACCTCGGCTCAACATAACCCTGCTGTCCTGGCTTCCCCACCGGAGCAACCGCCGTTAAAGCATGGCCCGGCCCATCGTCCTTGTTCTCAATGGTCGCATTAACTATTTTGTAAGACGGCGCAAGCCTTGGCTCGTACCTCCTCGCCTCATGCACAGGAACATCGCCTCTTCCATTTCCACCGCCTCTTCCGTCCTCAACGACTTCCTTCGTTGGCCCTGGACCTCCAAATTACTCCCAATTTCCGTAAATTGAAGCCTCTGACTTATATTCGAGCCTCTTAAGTGCAATTACCCCGCGCATTCATGTCAATTTAACCTGTCCGAAGCTGTGCATGTTATTTTGTTTTGTCGTTGCTCAAAGCTTCGTGACTCGAACCCGCGCGGATCGATCGCTGCTAAAGCCTCACAGACTGCTCTGAAAATTATATGCAAATTATTACCGACGACTGAGTCGAGTTTATCCTTGCGGGACGCCAGCGCAGCACATTAAATATTAGTTACGAGAATTTACCATTTTCGATTAACCATTTACTACGCGAGGCACATGGAGAACCGGACATGCCGACCGTGCGCTGATTAATTAGCTAAAATTTGCAGTAAATCCATGCGGAACATTGCAATTAAGAAGTTAACAGATCCGTAATTAACTGACAAACAGTTAATATGTAAAATTTTCACGTATTTTTTATTTAGGTAGAATTTTAGTTACCAATAAGGATGGGTTATACTTTTCTGGCATAATCGAGGCTATTTAGATTTTTTTTTGTACAACGTTTACAAATTACATCAACAACCAGCTTTAAGGGGGTTTGAACACAAGATCATTGAAGAAACAATCATCATCTTAGCTACTAGAACAACTGCCTGTGAGCAAGGCTATTTAGATTTGATAATTTAATTTTTTTTTACTAATAAAGATGGGTTATACTTTTATCTTTTCTGGCATAATCCAGACTATTTAAATATGATAAATTTTTTTTTTTAATTAAATTTAGATTCGATAATTTAGATAACAATTCAATTAATAATATATTATTAAATTGATTTATACTAAATAATATGCCCATGAACGCTTTCACTTAAATATTATTTCAAAATATTGACCAAAACTAACGCTTTTGAGTCTAGACAATTTGAAAAGGACTTTTAATTGTTTTTTTAATATCTTAGTATTATGTTTTTTTAAAGTAAACAAAGTATAATTAATAATATAATTGGGTTATACTTTTAAAGGTATAAGTTTTTTTCATGATTCAAATTTGATAGTCTCGATAAGAGTCATAAAAATTTACTCTTAAAATATCTTAGCAAAGTGGAAAGCCAAAAATAACTCTTAAAATATCTTAGCAAAGTGGAAAGCCAAAATAACGTGTTCTTAAAATATCTTAACAAAATCGAAAGCCAAAATAATGTAAGTTTAAATTTTTATTAGATAAACCCAAATTCAAACTATTGTAAAGTGTGCAAATGTAAAACTTTAAACCAAATCAAAGGCACTAAAGATTTATTCATGTCCATCACTTTAAACCAAATTAAAGGCACAAAGATATGGTTTTTATTAAGTAACCCAAATATAATAACAGGTTAACATCTTTCTTTTGAATTTGAATAATATAAATAACACTTAGTATTTAAAAAAATTAAATAACATCTCAATAATATATTATTAAGATGTTTTAGGGGAAAAGCGTAACGGTTTGAGCTTTGTTTTTTTCGTTTTAAGTTCAAATTATAACGTGGATGAAGGGGTAAATATGTTTTCATCAAATGTTATTTTAAATTTTTATTTGAAAAATCCAAATTCAAAAATGTAAATATAAACTTATATTTTTCATAAGATTTTTAAAAAATAAACCTTATTTTTAGTATAATTATTAGCCATTTTAATTAAATACTCCCCAAATTCATTACGCTATTCTATTCTATTCTATATATATATAACTTTCTTTCCAATTTGATCACCTAAATTTAATATATTTACTTCTACCAAGGATAAGTTAGTCGCAATAGAGGTTTTTGAATTTTTACAGTAACTTTGCATTTTTGGGTGGAGTGATTTTTTTGTTTCAACCCTTCACATTTTAAAGTATTAAGATATTATTATAATTTTTTTATATATTTAATTAATAATTTTTTGTATTTGGTCAGTGTGAAAAACTCTTATGATAAATGTATAAGGTTGAGTAGATTCTTTTCGTAAGCCTAGATTTATGCTTATCAATAAGGAATTTAATACACAACCACCACACACCCACCCCCTCACACACTCGCCCATGTCGTTGTTTGAACCTTGGATCTCTTGAAGAAGAGCCAAAGCCCAAATATCGTTACATAGTTCTCGTAGGGACTAATAAAAACTAATTTGTTATAAAGAATTGTAATTAAAATTATTTATTATTTATTGGTTCAAACCGTCGTGCGGGTGAGTATGCGAGGGGGTGGGTGTTGGTGGGTGTTTGTTAAATTCCCTTGATAAGCATAGCTCTTTACTTTACGAGGGGTCATGGTTGGGAGGAGACTGCTCAATCCTGTGCGCGTTGGTCATAGGTATTTCTCACACTAATAAAATAATTAAAAAAATTGGTATTTATTATTTATTTATTTAATGTATTTAATTTAAATATTTATAAATACTCAATCAACATTTGGTTTATTAAGCCATCTTACAAAGTGTATTCAAATATTAATGTATTTTGTTTACTAATAAAATATTAAATTACCAATAACTTAAGTTGGATGGTAATTTGGAAAGCTTTGACGAATACCAATCTCCTTTGAAATCATGAGCATCCACAAAAGATGCTTAGTTGCTTCATTGGTAATACACTATTTAATTTCTATAGAAGATTAATATATAACAGACTACTATTTGAAACACTAAGAAATGGGGTCATATATAAAATAGAATATAAAGTATGGTGGACATTTGCTTGTCCAAATCATCAGCCTAGTCAACCAATGAAATTTCTATCAAAATCAAAGGGGATCCAACTGATTAGTGAATACCCATATGATAAGTCCCTTAGATGTATATGAGAACCCTCTTGGTCATAGTTCAATGACTCTCTTGGGCTTCCTGCATATACCTAGAATAATATTTGATAACAAAAGTTATATTAGGTTTTGTGTGAGTAAGCTAGATAAGTCCACTCATAAGAGACTGATACAACATAACATCCACCAAAGGAGCAATACAATCAGCCCTAAGCTTCAAGCCTAAAGTGAAAGGATTTCAAGCAAAGTTGCAATCCTCCATCCTGAAACATTGAAGAAGATCCAAATCATACTTGGGTTGTGAAATGGTGATGCTAGAATATGTCAAATCAATCTAAATTTTTGAATAGTAGAGTAGATGACCCAAGTCTCGCATCTTAAAAGTAGAACAAGTCCATGACTTCATATCCTAGATGAAGAGGAGAGATATTAGCAATGAGATCATCAACATACAAAATAATCATCAAAGTCTCCCCATCTTGATGTTAGACGTAAACATCATGATTGGCCTCACATCACAAAAACCTACAACTAAGGAAAAAATAATGAATCTTCTCATACCATGCATAAGGAGCCTACTTAAGTCCATACAAAGACATAGTCGCTAGGGCCCTTAAACTCAACGCTAGATGGTTGCTACATTTAGATATCCTCTTGAATATCCCTATGTGGGAAGGCACTCTTCACATCCATTTGGTGTACCTTCCATCCATATGAGGTATCTATGGAGAGAATCATCTTGATTGAGTTCATCCTAGCCATTAAAGCATATATTTTAAAATAATCAAGTCCCTCCTATTGAGAGAATCCCTTAGCAACATGATGTACCTTATGCTTCTCCACCCGACCATCTATAGTGTAGTTGGTCTTGTAGACCTATTTGCATTCAACTATATTCTTCTATTTTGGAAGAGGGGAAAGCTCCCATGGCTTATTCTTCATCAAGGCCTCATATTCTATAAGCATAGCATCTTTTCATTGCAACTAACCCTTAGCTTGAGAATATGTTAAGAGGAATATGAGAATGAGAAACCTTCGAGAGACATACTCAAGAAGCAAACTTTCAATGTTGCTATAGAGCTAGAATTTGGTCAAGCATCCTTCAAAAGTGTCTTAACCCACTTGGATGCAAGATGAAATAAGGAAGAATTATGTGCACACTATAGAAAAGCAACATTAGAAGCTAAAATTGAAGAATCCAAATCAAAATCACCACTCACCTCATCATGCAAAGTTGAAGCACTTTGAACTGATGTGTCCTACTCAATATACCTTGAATATAGAAAATAAGGTGCTATCAGTGGTGTTTTCCATGAAGGGGTAAAATCAATTATAATGGACCTCCACTCGAAGATGAAAATAAGAAGATAGTCTAAGGGAATAGAGACTATTAAAATATCTAAAGAAATAACTAAAAATAAATAAGTCAAAGGAGAAAAATATTCTTCACTCCAACCAAAAGCTCTGGTGGTGGACTAGAAGGAGCACTTAGAAGGACCTCATAAAAAATGATATCTCTCCAAATAAAAACCTCATGCCTCTACGGGTCATAAAGACAACATACCTTTGAGGTATTTGAATACCCCACAAAGATACATTTATAACTCTTTTATACCTCATTCCAAAGCTATTTTGGTATGTGAGTCCATGCTAAAGACCCAAAGATGCATAAATGAGAAACATAAGACTTATCTCCTATCAACCTTTCAAGATGTGTCATGCCCTACATTGCCCTTGGGGAAACCATGTTAATAATTTATGCTACATAGGTGATAAACTCACCCTATAATTTATGCTCTATCCCCTTGGTATGAATCCTACATCATGTCATCTCCAAGTTTACCCTAATCTTCCTTTCAACCATACCATTTTGCTCAAGAGTAAAGTGAACAATCCCTTGATATGCAATCTCATAAAAAGTTGGAAAATTATGAAAGGCATGAATTATTTACTCATATATCCCATATATCCTAAGACTTGTTTTTTCTATCCAACTAATTCTCTATAAGGGCATTGAAGATCTTAAATTTCTCAAAGACCCCATACTTAGTGTGAATGATATACAACCATATATATCTAAAGAAACCATAAAGAAGTAACTCTTTCTAGAAATATATGGTGTACCCATAGGTCCATACATATCATTATGTATGATATTAAAGGGACGAGAAGCCCATATTCTAGTCTCTTTTGGAAAATTCTCCTTATGGGGATTTCCTATAATACATTTCCCAAATGCAGTAGTTGGAGGAGATATGTGTGAAATCTCAATGACCATTTGTTAGAAATATTCACATAAAAGCATAATCAAAGTAGCAATGCAAGAATGAATGGAAATGCTCACAAACTAAATGACCATGAAAATAAAATAACATAAGTGCTCACAAAAAATAACTGTATAGGAAAAACAACTTATATTAATCAAGTAGAACAAATATCATAAGCCTCTTTGGGGGGCAACCTCCTTGGAAGTAGAGCTCTGATACAAAAGAGAAAATTATGAGATGCATTATACTCCAAACCCATATCTTTATATAGACTATTATTTTCACTAAACCTAATGATCAAGGGTCAGACCACATGAAAGAGGGGATTTGAGCTACTAACTCCTACTTATAGTAGAAATAAAGGTTACATCATAATGGGTCCATGCATACTAGGCATCCATGTTGCAAACGTACACCAACATTAGACAAGTACATAGTTGTGTTAGGATAGGATCCTAACACCATTTGATGATGACCCGTGTATCTCAAGGAACCATGGCTAAGATACCCAATCTTAAGGTGCCAAATCTAATCTCATCATATGCATGTGCAACCATAATTAACAAGATTTTTCTTTAAGAGGAGGTGGGATTTTCTCCCAACTTATACATTTGGTATGACTTATTACAATAGTCAGAAGCAACAATTATAAATCCATTGTTTATCCTTAGTTACTCAATGATCAGACTATAAATATACTTTTCAATTCATATAAGTAATGCAATAAATAAACAAGATCGAGTTCAACATTAGGAACATAAAGTACATCATCAAAGAAGAAGATCCAATATTGATCTCTCCACATCTTGTAACCTACAAAGAAGAATCATCTCCAATAACAACACACTTCCTTGAATGCAATTTGTTGTAACCCTATAGAAGATGTTTGTGCTTTGTTAAGTGCCTAGTCGTTTCTGAACCTATAGTCCACTCATTAGAAGAAGTGGATGTCTAATATTTTTGGGATATTATATTATTTGGTACATTGAAGTACCATTGAGTACTATTGTAAATATTTAGTTTAGGAAGTGTGTTTAATATTTGTCTAAAGTATGTGTCAAAGTGTGAAGAGTGTTTATGTGTCATTTAATTAAGTGTGAGTTATGTGTGCAAGGTGTCAAGTGTGCAAGTGTGAGTGAAAGGTGTCAAGAGTGCAAGTGAAGAGTCATAATAGATAGGTGTCAAGTATGGAAGTGAAGAGTCATATTAAGATGTGTTAATATGTGAAGTATGAGGTTATGTAATCATGATAGTTTTTTTATAATCTGAGGCATGTGAAAGGTTGCATCTCACGAGAGTTTGAGGAGAGCAAAAATCACAAGTGTTATTATATATCGGAGACAAATATCCATGCTATGTAATTTGGAAAATCTTTTGATGTAGTTGAATGCATGTGAAAAAGCTTATTTTATGAATGTAATAGTGAAAGTTTTATTGTGCAATATTTTTGTTTATTTATTGCATGTGATTTTGTGATTAAATCTACGATCTTGGAATATTAGACCTATAAAATCTTTGGGCTCACTTGGTAATAGTGTTATTAGAGCCACTTTAGCTAGTCCTATATAGGTTAGAAATAAGAGAAGAATATTGAAGAAGAGAGAGAAGATAATTTTAGAAAATAGAAGATTGAAGAAGAAAGAAGAAGAGTGGAGAAGAAGAAGAAAATATTGGAGGAGAAGAAGAGAAGATTAAAGAACATGAGTTTGTTGTTGAATTGAAGAAGGATCATTGAAGCTAAATAACGTGGAAGGTGAGGAACATAAGATTGAAGCAAAAGAAGTGATAATATTGGACACATATATTGTTGGAGTTAGAGATAGTTGGAAGGAGAGGAACGTGAGAGGAGCTAAAGAAGTGAGAAGGTTGAACAAAGATATTACAAGGAGTTGACGAGATTGTTGTTCATGAGGATGTGTAGTGAAGAAAAGGGTTGCAAGATGCCTACTATTGAAGATATTTGCTAAAGTGGACATGAGAGAAGATGAGGATGTGAAAGAAATTACTTTCTAGAAAGAGAGTTTGTTATGCAATCCAGAATAGGTGAGCATGAATGTTGAAGCCAGAGGACCTAAGAACATTGAAATAAGAGAGATGAGTGCAAATATTGAAGCCGAGAAGCAGAAGAGGTGGGCACATATATTGAGGCTAGAGAATATAATAACGTTGAAGTTGAAGATATAAGTGTAGATGTTGAAGCTAGAGGACCTAAGAATGTTGAAGGGAGCAATAAAATCATAGAGAAAGGAGCAATGAAGCCAAAGCATGTAGCTGAAGGGAGAATTAAATTTGAAGCCAAAGGAGTAGTGAAGTTGAAGTGTAGTAAAGATAAAAATGATAAAGCGTTGAAGGCAAAGAAAGCACAAAAGAGATTTGATCTAAGTTTTTTAAGCAAAATATTCAGACTATAGTAATGCTTTTTGAAGTGGACAATTTCTATGCCCTAATTTGGCTCGAATCAATATGTGGCAAAAACTGAGGTAAATTATATAGTTTCTAAGAATATTAAAGAATACAAGTTGACTTATGCATTATTTAAGGGAGATAAATGTTTTAGGATTTGGAAATTAATTTGGAATATTAGAGGTTGAATATGGGAATTTAAAATAAATATTTAAAAGAAAATCATTAATTAAGTGATATTACATGAGATGAATTAAAATTGAGTTTTTTGAAGGTCGACTAATTAAAAATTTGGATTGGGAGTTAGAAAGAATTAATGATTGGGAGATATAATAAGGAAATTAAATTTGATTGTTTTTTGTATTTGATTTTAAGATTGATTGTGAAAACTAAATCTAAAAATTTGGGAGATAAAAATGGATTAAGAAAATTGAATTTGAAAATTGATGAATGATTTGAATATTGATTAAAAGAAGAAATTATAAATTATAGGGGAGAATTTGAAATTAAAATTTGGAAGAATTGATTGATTGTTTAAATTGAAGAAAAGTAAGATCGAATCTTAAACTTTGGGAGTTGTAAGAAAGTCTACATAAATGAAAATTTAATGAATACATCAAGAAGGTCATAAAAAATTAAAGGATTAAAATTTATGAGGAAAACATTTAAAACTCAAAGGTATTGTTAAAGGTATGTGACAAGATCACATGAAATCCATCAAATAATGATAAATAAATATGATTCATGGCACATAAATTTAGGTGCAAGTTACACATGATAGGGAATCTATATTGGTTTGATTCATTTCAAACTAAAATAAACATTCCAATAATGAAAGTAGATGACAATATTTACCATGTACAAGGATATGAGAATGTCACCACTTGGTTTACCATATTTTAAATGCATAGTAGATGTGTTGTATGTTCTGGGTATAATAAATAATCTCATTTCAATATCTCAATTGATTAACAAAGGAAGAAATGTGGAATTTGAATACATCAATGAAAATAAGAAATATCTCATTAAGAGATAAAATGAAGCTATAGGATCTATTATGAATGGAATATTTGCATTGTATGTAATGGGATTATCACAAGAAGTTTTATATTAAATTTTGCCACAAGAACAATAAAATGATGTATTTTTTGAATTCTCAGAAGAATAGGAAACATGGCATTGGACTAGACAATTCCAAAATCTCGAGCAAAATTTGTGGATGGAGACAAGACAAAGAAAGAAGATGAATATTGAAGACTAAAAGTATTCACACCACATAATGTAATGTAGGAGGGTGTTGGAGATATTATATTATTTGGTACACTTTAGTACCATTGAGTACTATTATAAATAATTAGTTGAGGGAGTGTGTTTAATATTTGTCTAAAGTATGTGTCAAAATGTGAAGAGTGTTTACATATCATTTAATTAAGTGTGAGATATGTGTGTAAGGTGTAAAATATGCAAATATGCAAGTGTGAATGAAAGGTGTCAAGAGTGCAAGTGAAGAGTCATAATAGACATATGTCAAGTGTAAAAATGAACAATAATATTGAGATGTGTCAATATATGAAGTAGGAGGTTATGTAATCATGAGAGTTTTTTCATAATGTGAGGCATATGAAAGGTTGCATCTCTCTCGAAAGTTTGAGAAGAGCAAAATTCATGGGTGTTATTATATAGTGGAGATAAATCTCCATGCTATGTAATCTAGAAAATATTTTGATGTAATTGAATGTATGTGAGAAAGCTTATTTTATGAATGTAATAGTGAAAGTTTTATTGTGCAATATTTGTGTTTTCTCATTGAATGTAATTTTGTGATTAAATCTACGATCATGGAATCTTGGACCTGTGAAATATTTGGCCCACTTGCTAACATAATATGCTAAATGAACAACTATATGTGCCTATGAGGTCTCTCCATAAAGAATTTCCTCACTCCATGCAAAGAAGAGAGCAACATTGACAACCCCCATTTTGCTACTTCCTCAAGCTTCTTGATGTAAATTTGGCAAAATTTGCTTTATGTCCTTCCTTATTGTAAAACTTACATGTTGGATTTTTGAAGGGCTTCTTGGTATTCTTCTCATTATCTTTTGACATCTTGTCATTTTGAGCTTTGGAAATAGCTTCCTTTGGCTGGGTCTGATTGATCACAAAATTTTCCTTATACCTTTGTCTTCTATAACGATGGTGCAAAAAGTACTTGAATATCTCATCAATTGGTGATATAGGAGAATTTAGAAAATACACTCAAATCATATTAAATATAATAACTATCTGATATGTATCTAAAACATTATTGAAGATAGTATTTAGTAAATTTAATGTTCTTTTACTTCTCCATAGCTTCTTGTACTTCTATCACTTAGATAATATTTTTGTAATCTAGATATATTCTTGCAATTTTTTGAAATGACTAATGTGCTTATCATAAATATCAAGAGAATCCATATTAAAAGTATTAAGCTTAGTGTCCAACCTATTGATTTATGTAGAATCAATGTAAGTAAAAAATCCTTGAAAATTGTGCAACAAATTCTTGGAATATGTGGCAATGTTAACATGGGTATAATAAACATTGTCAACATGAAGAGCTATAACACCATGAGCCTCATCCTTTTTATCTACATAGACCTACTTTATATCTTCAAAATCATTATCATGGTGTTGTTATTCACATAATTGAGTAACCTCTTACTTTGGAGCAAATATTCAATTTTGATTTTCCAAGTAGCATAGTTTGTACCACTCAACAAGGGCACATGGTGATCTATAAAAAAATATTATTAATAATATAATATATTGTGTACATTTGTGACTAGAATCACCACAACCAATACAAATATCTTGAAAAATCATGTGATTTAAAAAATAATGGACTCAAAATGCTTCTATATGAAAAAGTTATGGCCCCAAAATATTGATCCTAAAATCACACAAAAAGCCTCCAAAGCCTTTGGAAGTATACATAGTTTTTATAGTGAATGGGAGGCCACCTCATGTTGTTGTGTGATTGTTTGAAAGGGTTCCAACTATGTGTTGACTGGACAATATATTGATGAATAACATGATGCCACTTGTCATGATTAGGGAGTTACCAATTATTCACTATGTAGGCCACAAGGTATGGTACTAGTAAACTAAAATGTGCCATTTGTCACTCTCTGATTAGCTCTTTGATTTTTGAACCACACTATGCCACTTTTTGTATCTTGATTCATTCTAAAATTATTTCTTCACAGTCTACTATAGATTATGCAAATGACTTGTTAAGTTTGATAATCTGGTAGAATCTAATTGGTTGATGTTGTATTTATATACACCAAGTGGCATACAACCTACCACATTGGCTTCCATATGGCTTGTCATGTCATACTTTTCTCCATCTACCATGTTAGCCTTTGCATCATCCACCACATGTCCCATCACCTTGTTGCATTCGTTGTATAGATTGTCATGTCAGTTGTATAGATGATTAAGTCACTTGCCACTTATTGTGCCACAAAATCTACCATGTCAACTATATGGACTACCACATCACTTCTATGAATAAACATGTATTATGCCACATCATATACCATGTCAACTACCATGTTAGTTGTACAAATTGCTACATATCATACCATGTCATCCACCATGTTAGCTATATAGATTATACAAACTACCACATCATCAGGTGCCATGCTAGCATGTGTCACTTGTAAAGGGGTGACATTTCTAGGTGCCACATAATCACATAGTATCACATAATCATATTATGTCATGCTTGTAACTGATTTCCATCATGTTTATGTCATCATTAGTGAAAAAGGAATGAAACTAGGGTTTCAAACTCAAGATCTTCTCCATGCAAAGCCAAGTGAGTTGGGCTAGCTACTATCCCCAAGGTGCCTCTTGGGAGATAAGTAGCATAAGCCACTAGTAAACTAAATTCCAATATAAAACACATCCTCTCACTTCTTGTGCATATGATGTTAGTACATGTCATAATGATGTGCATGTGTCCATGCACCCTTTTTATGTCACACCCTCCATGGAATATTCCACTTTTAAAATTCAAATTTTTGCATTTTAGAGGAAAATTTCACAAATTTTTAGGGCTCAAAGAATACTACTTAGAGGTGGTTTAGAAAAAAGTGTTGAATTGCCCCCCCCCCTCGCCTAAAATTTCACAAATAACCTAAAAACACTAAAGTTTTTCATATCTTTCTAGGTTTCCCTATAGAATATTTACATTAAATGTAACTAATCAGGACATCCTCTCATGCCAATGTAACAAAAAAATTATCGGATATTTTAACAACTTTGTCAAGTGGCTTATAGGTCTTTGCCAAGCATAAAAGCCTACCCTTGGCTTCTTTGACACAAGGGATCTATCTAAAAAAATTAACCCCTTATTTTTTTCTTTCATGATGGCCAAGTAGTTTATCCTCTCATTTGTGTTGCGATTAGACACAAGAATATGAAAGAGAAAATGAAATAGATTTAAAAAAATCTATAAAAGATAAATGAGATTGTAAAAATATCTTGAAAAATTTAATCTTCAAAATAGGGCATTCATCTGGTCCAAAATAAAAATAATAGAGGATTAAATACCAATGAGAGGAATAAAGGAGCCTATCGATGAATATTTCCCTTAGAGCAAATTTATTGAATCCAGTGAGATCATTGTGATCTAATTCCCACCTAGGGTTTTTATCAAAAAAACTTCTTCAATTCCTAAAATTAGCTTTACAAAAAATCTTCTTGCTTGCTCCAAATATGGTTGCCCTTAAGAGAAGTTGTAGAAGCTAAACTATTGATAATAAGTAATCTAGTAATGAAGAATCATACTTGCTCTAATACTAAGTTATATTTCATAATAGTTTTTAGAAATAAATGTAATCAACACATTACCTATTATTGATAAGAAATAAATACACACAAAGCAATGCACACAATATTTTATTTCTGTTTATTGAATATCTTAGTCATCTAGCATATTTACTTTATTTCATATTATTCTGCATATCCTGATTGTTATCTCCATGTGGCCATTACATCACAAGATAACAGTGGTATCAAAGCTATGGTAGATCTAGTCTGAGTAGATAAATAGGGAAACCACCATAATCATTGAGCTTGAGTGATTTGTCAATTTGACATGCCATTAGACCAATCACTATCAAAAGATCTTAGAAGAATATAGGTGGTAGGATTAGGAAGAATCACAAGTGGGAAAAATACTGAGATTTCATTTGACTAGAGTCTTTCCATAGAGTTATAGGAAAAACTCATGAAGACTAGTATTCAACATTCAATCCAGTAGATTGACAGATCATCTAGTGAAGATCCATGATATCTGGAACTTGCCAACTGTTACCCAAATTTTATTTTGTTGTAGATAATTAATTATTAGAGGATTGGTACTACTCCTACAACAAAAATCTATGAGACTCCAAATTCATTACCCGAAGATTGATGTACCCTCATAGTGCAGAGATTAGTTCCTTGTGCAAAAGAAGAACACTGCAAAAGAAGACTTCTAGAGAAGAACCATGGTGAAGCTAGGAGACTGAAGATCTCCATTTCTAGATTTAAGAACTTCATAGTTGAATAACAAGCCATAGAAGCCTTGATACAAATAGTACATAGAAGCCTTGATACAAATAGTACATAGAAGCCTTGATACAAAAAGGCCATAGAAGCCTTGAAGAAAAGGCCATATAAGCCTTGATACAAAAAGGCCATAGAAGCCTTGAATAAGTAGCCACAAAAATATTAATACTAAAAAGGCCACAAAATCCTTGATATTGAAAAGGCCATACAAGTATTGATACTAAAAAGGCCACAAAAGCCTTGATACTGAAAAGGCCACATAAGCCTTGATACTAAAAATGCCATAGAAGCCTTGGTACTGAAAAGGCCATAGAAGCCTAGATATTGAAAAGGCTCCAAAAGACTTGATCCTAAAGAAGAATTCAAAATGAGTATCTGATTCAAAAGCAGATTAAGATTTTAGTACTAATATTTTTTTTATAGGGAAATAATATTCAATGAGTTGGGAAACATCCTACAAGAAAGTTAGAAAGAGTATATTCTTCAAAATAAATTCAACACCTAAAGAAAAAGAGATCAAGAGAAGATCTCATTGAAGGACTTCCATACTTAGAAGTAGAAGCAGGAGTAGGAGAGTCATGCTCGAATCCTTAAGAAGCAGAATCAGAGATCTAGAAGCAGATCTCACCACCAACACTTCTAGGAGAAAAATGTTGAAGAGGTCTCAAGGGAAGACCAACATAAACTACCAGATCAAAGACCTTGGGAAGGTCTCATCGAGCATCCAGTAAAAGGCTAGGAGAGCCTTACTAAAGAAATCATCAAAGGAGAACTCATTAGAGAAATCCACTACCAAGGAGAAGCTCCTGATAATGAAGGACTTGGGATAATTATCACCATTCTATAACAAGGCCAATATAAGGATAATTTTGCAAGGAGTACCAAATTTGAGAAGAAGAATTTGGCAAAAGGAGTGCCAAATCCTAGAAAAATCCAGTGAAAGACCTCAAGGCATTCAAAATCTTGAGAATAAGATCCTGCTTGAAGTTAAATTTTGACAAGAAGAAGCTCACAAAATCTAAGATATTTGAATATTACCTCTCACAGTAAGAAGGCACCAATTCAGAGACAAATACTTCTCCAAATCTATAGTAGAAGGATGAGAACACAAGCCACCAAATCTTAGGCTCGCGAAAGAAAGTTTGAGACCATATTTTGGTGAATATGAAGTTGTTCAAGATAGTCTACAAAAAGTTGCAAGATCCTACTCAAAGTAGCAACTTGGTGATCTTCGACGCCAAGATCCACATCCTATACATATGTGGAAAAAGAGCTAAAATAGCTTTTAAACAAGGTATGTAACTATTGGTGCTAGCTTTCTCATTAATTGGATTATTTATCAGATTCATTAGAGCACCTTATTTAGATTAAAGTTACAAGAAGGGAAAGCAAAATTACAATCTTAAAAAGTGCAAAAATAAAGGGTTCATTTTAAGGTTCATTTGCACATTAAGGGTTGATTAGAGTTTAGAGTTATCTATCAATTACATAACTTCTACTTTGAAAAAAAGAAAAAATAAGACTTGATACTACAATTGTGTTTGTAGTGAAATATGCATGGGTTCATTCCAGATTATGCTTGAAAGGTTGCAATGAAATTATTAAGTGCATTTTAAAGATATTAATGGAGCAATAGGGTGAGATTATTATTACCTTTTAAAAGATGCATTGTTAAACACTATACTAGTTGATTTGTTAACTAGTTGTCTCAATTAATTTATGTTATTGAAAGCATAAAAATTAGCACAAAGTCTACAACACTTTCATGGCCTATAGAAGCCACCATTGGAAGTAAAATATGAAGAAGAAAACCACCATTGAAGTCCTTGAAGGAAGCCTCAAATTGAGACCTTGGAAGTCTCAAGATTCAAGGAAATTATAAGGGGTTCATTTTAGTGCAGAAAGTAGGAATTCCTATTCAAAATCAGCATTAGCTTGGATCATCTATCATCCAAGAAAAAAAAAAAAATTACATAAAAATATCTTCATTTTGGTGCAAAAACTATATATTATAGAAGCACCAATTTTGTTCTTTTGGAAGGACAAAATTATTATCTACAAGGGGGTAGCAAGGATATTTTATCTAGCAAAATAAAGGAGCCACCAAAGTGCCCATACATACAAGGAGTCAAGGTATTTACAAACACTAGCTTTCAATCTTCAAATCAAGCCCTAGAAGAGTACATATCACCTACAACATTGGAAGCATAACAAGGAGCCAAAAATCAGTCGAAGATTACATAGAAGAGTAGCCTACAAGAAAGAAAATACCTACATAAAAGAAGCATTATCAAAATCAAGCAAAAGAGAGTATTCAGTTGTTGATAAAATGAACCAGTAGCAAAGGAAAAGGACGTGGTATATCCAAGAAGAACATCTATGATTCAAAAGAGCTACCATAGGACCACCGTGGAGGATCATCAAATATCCAAGAGCCAATACATAGAAGCAACAAAGGATGCTGGGATATTACTTGCATTCCAAGGAACAAGGCAAGTTCACGTAGAAGGCAAGATATAGACTCCAAGAAACGTTACAAGTGAGGCTTACATGCATAAGCCTCGAGTTCCACTTGGTATAGATGCTCTATACTCTTCAATGAACGTGAAGACTCAAGCGCTCACCAAGAAGACATTACACATGCTTGAAAGGCATTACACACGCTTGGAAGGAGTTAAAAACTTCATCATTGCAAGGTTTATGTTGAATACATCTATAAAAAAATATTTTAGATGACACTTATCACAAAGTGGAAGTAATTCATCCTATTTAAGGTTCCAAGGAGGTCAAACAAGCAAGATGAACAACAATACGTAGCTCATATGGAAGTAGAAGACTACTATCTAGCCTGAAAGATAGATAAAAATCTAACACCTAAAGCAATATGTAATCAAAATGACAAAATACATCATATAATCAATGCAAAGAGAAAGAAATAAAATAAATGGTGCCCATATTTATTCATATTTGTAAATTCTTCTTTACATCAAGGTTACAAAATATCCCTATGAGGGATTTAGTCATTTTGATACATATTACAATAATCATTCAAAATGATAGGTGTCTTCAATAGATCTTGAGAATCCCCACAAATTGATTATAGGAGGGATTATCTCGATGACCTCCGCTTTATGTTTCTAATGAAGATGATATTGATGGTAACATGCACCCAGTAAGACCTGAACCTGCACACAAGGAAACCTACAAAATATCAATAGCAAGAGTCAAGCCTCTCAAGATGAGGCCATTTCATGATTATTGTAAAATATGAAGGAAATACATAAAGAAATGACAAGATGCATGAAAATATTGAAAATAAAGTAGAAATAATGCATAAAACTGAAGATAAATGCTTCTAATCTAGGTCAAAAAATGAATGAAATACAAAAAATATAAAATCTATGGACTAAGACAAGGGAAAAGATCACTCAGACCATAGTTGTTATCAAAATGAGCGACGGGATTTGTTAGCCATTGTTGAAATCGATGGCAGCATCTTAGGGCCACTGTTAAAAACAACGGCCATAAGACAAAAGATCTATTCTTTGAAACTTGAGCTTGATGATGATAAATTTCTATGCTGAATTGACATTCAATAATTGCTTGTGTCTAGGAACATAGTTTGGTGATGAAATTCACTTCTATCCATGGCAATTTGATGCTTGAATAGGTGGATGTTTGCTCCTCAAGCTTCAATGGTTTCAATTGATGAATTGGTAGATGACATTGCACAATTGGGCAGCACTTCGTTGCACATCAGAGGGATGTCAATTCACTTATCAATTCGGTAGAGCTCAGCTATGGCAATTGCACATAAAATCTTCTAGGCTTTACTTGTAAATTTGGAGCCTTAAATAGACTCCCAAATTCTCATTCTAGCTTCTTTGGGAAGCCAAGAACAAGATTCTGTTGGGCTTGGGCCATTGAGAGGAAGCTTCTAAATGCTTCCATTTTTACAACCATTCAAGAATTTGTTAGATTCCAATGAAATTACTCAGCTCTATCAATGCAAGTTTGTTACAGACTCAGCCACTATCGATAGGCATGACTATGGACATAGTTGCTTTGATCGTCGATGGTGTTGGTCGCTACCACTAATGTCATCAGTGATGAGGGTTGCATAGGACTAGGATCCCTGTTTGAGTGGTTAAAACCACTATTGGATCTTGGAAAGGTCCAAGACCAGTCACATGGTCTAAAGAGGTGTCCATATGGGTAGCCTCCTCAAAATGATATATTTTACGTGTCGATAGATACCCCTTTTTTGGATTCATTGTGGGAAAACACAACATTGAGCAAAAACAAACAACTTAAAGCTATATTGTAGGTTGATTGATGTTCATTTATTTGATCAACGTTAGATGCCCCAATAATATAAAGGGTGCACATATCAAAGTCATTGTGTCTGACAAGTTAAGGAAATTGATTCAAGTACAACCTTTCACTTCATGCTTACTTGATCTTGGACATTTTTTAGTCATGAAGAGGTTCGTCCCTTCATTCATGCTTAAAAAATTCCAAGCATTTGTTTAATTAATTTTGCTTGTTTTCTACCCCAAGCAAGGGCATGATTGTTTTTGGAAATGATTCATGGGACGAATGCAATTAACATGATTAAGTGTTTAATTATTGATTTTGATTATGAATGTTATGATTATGACTACCCCCTCAAGTGATGAGTCAATGAGGAAAATGGCAAGTTATGAAAGCGACAAGTCACTTGACCAAGATGAATGATTTGGATAGTGCAAGATGATTACTGTTGTTGTAAGGCAAGTCCTATTACAACTGTGCTTTCAGCCATTAATAGTAATTGTAAATCGCTATCTCATGGAGCGGTCTGACCATAATGGCCTTCTTAGGGAATCAAGATGATAGCAATTTAATTTAAGCATGTGATGAATCACTATGTTCGATGATATTTGTAGACACCAAAATCCAGCCACTTGCAAGTCATATATACCTTCCTGTCAGCCACATGTCAATCATTCATCCTTCCCGCCATTATTTGGCCCAAATCCACACTTTCCCGCCATTATTTGGCCCAATTTCACCTTTCCCGCAAATTTTCATCCCCAAATTTATTTAAATTAATATTTATATATATATTTTAATATATTTTAATATATATATATAAATATAGTTTAAGTGATTTAATCTAAGCCGTCCATCTTTCATTTAATCTCATCCATCCATCCTTCTTAATCCGTTTCACAACCTAGATTTATTCTCTACCCTTGGATCCACTTTAATCTTAGCCACACGTTCAAAGTGTCGTTAAAACCCTAAAGTGTGCCCTAAGAGTAGATTATAAATAGAGCCACCTTGATGGCTCAAACCCTACTTCTATCTTCTTCTCCTATGTGCTATCTCTGATTCTAATTCTTCTACTGCTATCTCCTCTATCTCTCTTCTGCTACCCTTTCGCCGCATCCATCGTCGCTTCCATCGCCGCTTTCACCGCCATCTCTTCTGCAGCACTCTGCAGAATCCCCCATTCTTGTTGCAAGTGCCCGCGGGCGTTTACCAAGTGCCCGCGGGCGTTTACCAAGTGCCCACGGGCGTTTACCCATAGCCACAGACTCAGACCGACGTCTGTAACCCAGATCCAGAAGCACGCGGGCGTTCAGCGAGTGCACCAGGGTGCCTTCTGCAGCCGATCTGATAGCCACATTACTTCCAGGTGCCGCCTGGTCTAGCCGCGTTAAACAAAAAAAGAGGTATAGATTAGTTTTAAAGCAAGTACTCATATTTTATGTATTAATCTGTTACTGAATTCCTGCATTTCATTTTTCTAGGGTTTTAGATTGTTTTTGAGGGCTCACACAGTGGAGCCCTCTTATTAATTTCTAACTCCTTGATAGTGTTAATGTGTGCAGGATTTTAATGGCAGATCTGGTGTGTTGATAGCGATTGTTTAAGCTGGAGTGGTCCGAGCTAAAAGGATACAACAAAGCCCACTCGTTCTGTTGAGATTGAAGATACATTCTTCGGAGACGCCACCATTTGTGCCAGCTAGGGTTTCGGAGAACCCTAGCACGAATTGTAATCTTGTATCACAAATAAAGGGTTACAAGCCCAGTTGTATTCAAAAAGGAGTTTTTAAACTCCGTCGATTAATAGAAATCGTTTGTTTTGTGCAACTATTCTGTACTCTGTTATTGTGATTTTATTTTTTTTTGTTTGGCATGTATTTTTAATCTACAAATGGCGATCACGGTGGGACCCCCTAGGGTTTCATATTTTTAATACTTGCTTTACTAATCTGTTCCTGTTTTCTGTTTTATTTTGCAGGTTCCAGAAATCGTGAAATTCGCTATTCCAGCAAACTAGGGTTTCTGAGTTTGCAGAAAATGTAGCAGACGCAGAGGGGCGTCTGGAAGTCCAATACGAAACACAGAGGTGTGTTTCAGCCTGTGCAGACTCCCGTGGGTGTTTGAAGGCAGTTTTACAGAAAAAGCGTAGGATTCCAAGTAAGTGCTGTACTTTTTACGTTTTTGGTTTTTCTGTCGTTTCTGCTTCTTTTTTTAGATCATTGCTTTAAAATGAACAAAAACTAAGTAATCTGAAAAAGAACAGTTATTTTTAGTTACATTGCATTATTGGTTGCATAAATTTTTTTTTTTTTTTGCATACCTAGCTGCATATTAGAATAGCTACGAATTATCTGTTTTAGTTATCTAAGTAGGACTATTGATTGGATGTCAATAGTACTCCTTCCATTGGGTGATTCCAGGCAGAGAAGTGGACGAACCTTCCGGTTTCTCCTTTGATATTTGATATCATCGGTATGCAGGGGGTTTTAAACGGTGTACTCCACTGCTTCAGAGGAAATGGCATGTTTTCAGTAGCCTCTTGCTTAGATCATTAGAAATTTTGATTTATAGCTTTGTATGTATACATTAGACAACTAAAACACTTAAAATAAAATTCACTGCATTTCATATTGCATTTAAAACAGTAATATCTGGATTTCATCACTAGGTATTGCTTGAAGTTTAGTGACGGTGGAATTCATCTCCATCCATTAAACTTCTGCCTCATACACCATAGGTCACCCCCGAGCAAACTTGCTGGATTTCATCACCAGTAAGAATCTCGTTGTCCTTTCCTAACCATAGTTTTTACCTTTTTTGTGAATAATTCAAGATTAGATCACATGCAAAACTCATAAACCGGACACTTAAAATTTACTACAGATTAAGATCAAAAAATAATTAATTAACCGCAAGGTAAGACACATTGGTGGAAACCTAGGTTGTGACTGTTTTCTGATAATTTCTTTAGTGTAAATTTATCATTTAAGTTTTGCATTCTTCTTTTCTAAATTTTTTTAGATTTATTGCGTTATGGTCTTAACAAGGAATCAATCTAAAGTGTTAAATCTAAATAATCAAATGGGTAATTCACAGAACATCCCCACCACCAACATGACCACTTATCCTAGTAAATTTCAGGAAGATTCGCCTGCAGGTCTTTCACGTCCTTCTACCATCTATCGCATGGCCATGCCCATGGAGGAAGACAATTCCTGTCATATTACCCACATTGATATGGCCCAAGTGAAAACTCACTTAAGAGATGGCACTGGTTATGTCCTTGAGCCAATCCAAAATTCCCCTATGCAAGATTTTGTTTTTCAGCAGGATATTGCATCAACCATACCCGCTGGTTTCACTCAGGTCTACACTAACCCTTTTTTTGAGGCTAATGTTGTATCTGCTCAACCAGATTCATCTCCAACATCTTCCCAGATGCTCAATTGTCCTCCTTTGGAGACAAATGTAGTGTCTTCCCGACCACTTTCTCCTCCATTTACCCGGGTGTACACCAATTCTCTCTATGAGGCTGGTGGAACCTCCTCTAACCATAACCAATTTCAACCCTCTTCTTCCCAAACCATTTATGGTTTCACCCTACCTGGGGCACAGTCTACTGTTTCTTCCCAGGTACCGCCTACTTCAGCCACCTTCATTGCCCCTGCTATGCAGTCTCCTGTGACTACCATGGAATCCTGCCATCCACCTTCATCCAATCATCCCACATCCCTTGGGTTAGAAATTAATAAGGTTAGGGAGTACCTCGACAAGTTGCTTCAGCAACAACAACAACAAAATGCCCAACCACCTGTCGTAGTAAATCCTACACCCCAACCAATTTCTACCCAGCCAGCTTTTCTTAGCTCAGGTCCCACCTGGGTACCCCAATCTTTGGTGGTGTCCATTCCTACCCCACCTTTCTCCCAAACCAGTCTAGTTCATCATTCAAACCAATCACCTTCTTTTCGGTATCATCCATACCAACAACCTGTCCATTCCACACCGCATAATCCAGGCAATTTCATCCCATCTCATCATTTTTCAACTCCTCCATTGCATCCTCATAATCATCAAACAAGTCAAAATTTTCATGAAGATTATCGACTCCATGCGATACAACAACAGATTGACAACCTTATGCTCAACATGCCTGGCTCATCTAGTCAGAAACCTACGCTAAGGTCGTTGATCAATCAACCAATTCATCCTTCGGTACCTTCACCGCCATATCCGACTGATTTCACATTACCGAAGTTTGACAAATTTCGAGGAATTGAGGATCCTCATGAACATGTGAGCTCATTCATGCATGCCTGCTTTAGAATCCAAAATAATGACGCTCTTATGCTTAGAACTTTTCCTCAGACATTAGGAGGAGATGTTGTACAATGGTACAATCATTTAGCTCACCATAGCATTTATGCTTACGAGCAATTGATTAATCTATTTTTAGAACGATTCTCCCTAAATGTACAAAATAAAATCTCATTGTCCGACTTATACAAGCTCAAGCAACATGACGATGAGACTTTTTATGACTTTGGAAACCGTTTGAGGGCTATCATTAATAAACTGCCATTCTCCCTACCAATGGAGGAGTTAACCAAAATGTTCACCCAAAGTTGTCTAAAACCTATCTCTTGGTTACTCCAATTACAACAATACAGGACTTTTGAAGAGGCTTTGGCCCAAGCAAGTATCATAGAAGACATTAAAGTCCAAGAGGGTGTTTTAAAACCCCATAGAAAAGAATGGCAACAAAAAGGCCAACAACGAAATAATAATTATGGCCAAAACAAACAAGCACAGGCTAGTACAGCCTCAAATGTTAACCAAGTTAATCAAGTGGTGGCGAGCCAGCCTGTAATGGCTCAACAACAACAAGTAATGCAAATTCAACCGCAATCAATTGCTTATCATGCGGTACCCGCCCCTCCTCAACTAGCTCACAATACTGAGCCAACCATGGAAACTCGACCTTGGCAAAACAATCATCCCAAGCGACAGCTCACACCTTTAGATGAACCATATGCGGTCATATTCAATAAGTTATATAGCACTAATCAGTTAACTTTACCTGAGTTTAAAACTTTAGACCCATCTAGAAGGGGGAAGTATTACAAGGAGTACCTATTTTGTCCTTATCATAGGCAAAATGGGCACGATATCAATAATTGTACAGACTTTCAAAAATGTGATCCAAGATCTTATTGAGATTGGAGCCATTAAATTGGATAGCCCCTTAGCCCAACAAAATCAAAATCTTGGTATATTTCAAACACCCCTTCCACATCGGGAGGAAGCTCCAACAACTTCAGGTGGAGTAACTTAGGTAACTCCTCCTAATCAAGTCAACCATGTACAACAATACCAAGGTTTTGTGGGTACTATTAACGTAGTAACCCGGGGTCAAAGGGCAAACCAACCAAATCAGGCTGAACCACAGCCACTTGTACAAACCCCCAGTCCACCTCAGGTAACAGTGACCCAATGACGTGCTAGTACTTCTCAACAACCGCTAAATCATGCTACTCAATGCCAACGACCCATCATGTCATTGAGTAGCCGGTTAACTACTAGTTTAAAAATGGCTTCTGCCAAGTTATCGATCTATGACCTCATTCAACAATCTCCCCCGCATAGAGAGGCATTAATGGAAATTTTTAAGTCAATCGAGCTTCAAACTCAAGATACTAATGCCTTCAAAAAATTTGTGGGGAGTATTCAAACATGCATGGAGCCCTCCATCACTTTCTATGATTTTGAAATCAAACCTATGTCAACAGAAAGTATAGATCCTCCACTGCATATCATGGCCAAGATCGATCACAAGCCATTCAAGAGAGTCTTAATTGACATCGGTTCCTCAATCAATATCATTACAACATCGGCATTGAGTCATCTAAAGCTGTCACCATCCCTTATCACAAAGTCAACTTTTACTCTTAAAGCATTCAATGATGCTTTATCTTCCACGGTTGGCACGGTTATCTTGCCCATTGAGGTAGGGGCCTGAAATTTGCATACCTTGTTTCACATCTTGGAAGGGTCCATGGCATACAATGTATTGCTTGGACGACCTTGGCTTAGGGAGATGAGATGTGTCCCTTCTATACTGCATCAATGTCTGAAGTATGTATATGAGGGACAGGTTCATTGTGTACCTGCTGACATTGAACCCTTCAAACATTGCAACTATGTCTCAAATCCTTATGAGATTGTGTTGCCATCCACTCATATTTTCTTGACCCCATCTACTTCTTCTATACCATCTTCTTTTAAAGCTCCCATTCCTGAGGAGCTACCCATCATATCGCAACCATCTTCCTCTTCCGCTATTCCATCTCATTCACCACTTTCTTCATCAACTAATCTTCCTTCTTCTTCATCAGTGACCACATGCACATGTGGCCATGACCAATCATCTATTTCCACGTCATTACCCCCTTATTCTACACCTTCTTCAACATCACCTATCATTCCTCCATCTTCCCAACCATCACCAGCTGATGTTTCACAAGTTAGTGAAGCATCAACCCAACCAAATCCTTCCAATTCTTCTATCCCACATTCTTCTATTCCATCATCTAGTCCATCTCCCTCCCAAGTCAAGGTCCATCTCACTGATGCAGGTATTGGTGAGTATGCCATCCAAGATGTCCACATCACACCATTCAATGTGCAAACAGTTAAAGATTTTGGTCGTCCACATGACCAACATTTATCCATTGGATCGGTTTATAACATGGGTTCTATGCCAAATTCCATTAATTTTGTATATGGGGGAATAGAGTCATCTTCTAGTCCTACCACCATACCAGAACCCAAGCATCCAGGTCCTCGCCAATATCGAAAGGATGGAGGGTTTTCCCTCTCGCTATTTCCACAGACATAATTGGCAGCAATTTGGCCTAGGTCGATACGAGCAAGGGGTAACTAAACGCATCGATATGCCATACCAGAGACCCACTGAGCGTTTTGGTTTGGGCTACCAACCACTTCCATCCCTTTCTTCTTTTGAGCAAGCTTTTCAAAGCATTAATATTAATTCAGAAGAAGAAATCCTCCACCCCGACGAATCCGAAGATGAAGCCTATGAAGAATTTGACGTCATGTCAAATGGTGATGAATCTGAAGAAGAGTCGGCGCCAATTGTTACCCTCACTAAACAAGACGAGTTTTATCTCCAATTGTTCCCTCTCCAAGAAGCCATCTTTCGCTTGTTTCTTCCACAAGAACGAGGTGAACCACCCCCTCCGCCACATCCATAAGCCATAATCCAAACTTGTATTATATGTATATACTAAAATAGTGGTTTTCACCACTACAAAAAAAAAAAAAACTAAAAAACTATGTTGTTTTGCATCTCAGGTCTTCCGAGGTCTTCACCGGTTTTCCCTTCCATTCCGCCCATCCTTTCTTCCATAAGTCGACAATGAATTTTTAAGACTTATTCACACCACTCCATAATCCATATGATCCGGATAAGCCAATCCTGATCAACCCAAGCCTGATTGGCATGGATCGGATTTCATCCCCTCCATCTATTTCAGAATTCATCCTTTCTGAGGAATTGTTAAGGGCTTCCATCAACTACATTCCTCCTTCACCTCCACATTCACCTTCATCTTCTAAGCCAGAGGTCTTCCAGGCAGACATAGACGAGAGCAAGGCACAGGAGCTTGATGACATTTTAGATGACATAAATCTGATCCCTACTCCCCATCAGCTTGAGGAAGGTTCCCACATGTCTATTGAAGAAAATATCGATGTAGACCTTAGTCCAGACCAACATGGCACCCAAATTGTGAAATTGGCTAAAAGTCTATAATCAGAGGAACAAGAACCCAAACCACTTAATGTTATACACTTGAGGGCATTCTACGCATAGTTTGAATTTTATATGTACATATATACATGGCTTGTAAAAAAAAAAAACAAATAAAATAAAAAGAATTTGCATTTCATTATTAGTTGCATACATTTCATTCAAAAACATTGCATTTCATGTGCATACATCTCATTGAAAACCATAACATTTCATTTTCAGCCATAGTTGCATATCATGTTAGAGATCATTCTATCTTTTGGATATAAAATTTGGTCAAGCAAAAGTCATGTTGCCTTAATCAGGGGCACCTTCATAAAATTCATCAAACCAAATTGTCATCTGTACACCCATTTTCCATTTGCACATATTTACATTGCCAAAATGTTTTCAGTCACTCAGCCATTTCTAGTGTTTTAAGCAAACTTTGAAATGCATGTCAAAGTTCTCTAGGGCCATATCACAAATTACACTAAATAAAATTTTGAGTGTTGGGAAATTATTTCAAAAGCGGTCTTGAACCTATCACATTTTCACATCTTAAAAACATCTTGTGTCAAAGAGAGATAACACCATCCTTGGGTTGTGCCTTGAAGTGAAAAGGGTAATCCTCGTTTGTCCTATCATGCAAACATAGTCCATAAAACAATGGTTCTTACCACTATCACAAGCAATCACAAAATATAAATATAAACAGAGTAGTAAGGATAGGGTAAAATTCTCATCATACTTCGGTTGAGAATCCAATTCCCCAAAGCTCTAAGGAGATGAACATTTTTCACACACCACTGATCCCAAATAAGTTGTAAGGATCGTACTACTTGTCCAATCAGACGGATAGGTAGTCATCCCCAAGGCTTACAAAGGTCAAAAACAACATGGACTATGGAGTTAACCTTCACCGGGGCTATAGACGCTTGACTCGGGCAAGTGGAGTATACTCATTGCGTGGCGACATGTCTCTCCTCAAAAAGAGACCTTTGAATGCTCATACGGACAAACTAGCTTCGGGGTCTTCTCCATAACAAGGTTACCTAATTTATGCAAGATGAGGTTAATGAACACACTTGCACACACACAGGTTTTTGATTGCCTAGAGTCACTACCATGCTTCTGATTTGGTTAATGAACTCGCATGCACACACATTTTGTCCTAGTTGAATTAGGCAGTGTTAGTAAGTTTGTTTGATACCACTAGCATGTTTGAGTCTTTGTAAAACAGTCTTCCTCCATATTTTCTTCCATATCAACCTCCATATCTTCTTCCATATTCATGTCATTCCATATGTCATTCATTCACAAGCTACCAAGTTCGGTGCCCCTGATTAAACAATTATGATAACAGTTGGCTAAATCTAACTATCTAAAAGTATGAGTGCTTCTTAGTGCATATTTCATTTATTTAGTCTTGCATTAATCATCCATAGATTTGCACGTTATATACTTAGTCTCGCATTAATCATCTATAAGTTTGCATTCCATTCCATCACATATGTATCAAAAACATTAAAACATATAAAAACATGCATCACAAAAACATAGGCATTCACACAAAAGAGAGTAAAACACCAAATAAATAAAAGCCATGTATATATATATATATATATATATATATATATATATATATATATATATAATATATATATATATATATATATATATGTATAAAGGACAAACTGTACGAGGAATGCCAAAAGGCTACAATATACAATAGAGCACCAAGGCTCATAAAGAGTGCATCTAAGCACTAAGCTAACCATCAAAAGAGGACCCCTGAGACCTAGTAGGAGCCCTAGACCTAGTGGTGTGCCGAGAGGTACCCCTCATCCGCCCGAACTACCTCCAACCGGGCTGCCTCCGCTAGCCCCACTGCATCCAATATCTCCCAGTCTGCCTGGGAAAACGACCTCCTCATCCCCGGAATGATAGGGGAGAATCGGTGTCGTGCCTCTAACACCCTAAGTTGCCAAAACAACAAAACAAAAATTTGTTACAAATTTTTTCCAAAAAAAAAAAAAAAAAACACATAATAAGTACTTGCTTAAATGAACAAATACCTCAGCTAGCTGCACTGGCGCGTCCGCTCCCATCTCCGCCATAGCTCCCGCGTGCTTCACTCTCCCACACAACCTTTCACTTCACTTCACTTCATTCCACTCCCTCAGATGCACTTCTCTCAAGCTCGAACGCACAAATGAGCGAAATTCTCGTTGAAACTGTTTAAATAGTTGGTTTTGGCACCCTGAAATGCAGTGGGGCATTTCATGGCGCATTCAGACGCAGTGGGGCGTTTCATGATGCATTCAAACATCGGCGGGCATTTTTGCCACCTCCAAATGCATACCGACGTTTGGTGTCAGTATTGAATAAAAGAACAAAACTTGCAAAATTGAAGCTTACCTCCTCCAAATTTCATCAAATTGCATTCATCCATTCTTCTTATCATAATAAAACATTTTGTGAAGGTTACAACAGTTTTGAACACAAATTTTGTCATTTCGCTCAAAAAGCGCATCATTAATCATTGTTTTACAAATTGGGCTAAAAACATTCAAAACCTTCACAAAATTAACAACATTCATCAATTCTTCTGATCTATCATCAATTTCATTCATTCTTCTTTCATCATGCATATTTTTGCCAAATTAAATTAAAGTAAACCTCGTATCTAGTGGTATATTCTATCACCTTGGCGATTGCAGCGATTTGCATCCATGCAATTTGGTAAGAGGATTAAACCACCATAAGGACACTTACCATTTATCATCATCAATTATTTCACTGTTTGAAAATTGGAAATCAATTTTGGGTATCCTACTTTTCAAGTGACCTCATACCAAGATTAATTTGCTCAACAGTTGTCATTGATGGCCTAGTTCATGGGGCCTTAAACGTGGACAATCTTCAATATCATCATTATTTTGAGTCTTGCTAGAGATTAAGGCTACCTAGGTTGATTGGTTCCGACCCGAGGAATTATCCATATAGTCACTAGGAGCATCTCTGAAGTTCTGGACTCTTTCATATTGCATCTCTCCATATCAATGGCGCCAACAAGGCAATTTCATCAACAGTATGGATTCACCCACAGGAGTTGGGGCATCCGTTATCAATTTTTAACTTTCCTAATAGTAGAATTCATCTTACATGATCATGGAATTTAAAATTTGGCAAAAATCCCTTTCTAACCGTTGGGGCAGAAAATGGTTCATCTTTCACATCACTCATATCGTCTTCAATCATATTATTTTCTGGTTTGTAAACCAACCCCTTTTCTGTTGGGACATAAACAGATGGTTCATACACAAACCCCTTTTTCACCGTTGGGGCAAAAACGGTTCATTTTCTTTCGAATTTCTTCCAATTGGCTCGTGAGAACCATTCTCGCTCACCAATTGAGGGGGTAAGCTGATAAATTTTAAATATTCTTTTATTCTTTAGTCTTCAAAGTTGTGCTTTAGTCTTGAGAGAGAGTTGCGTCTGATCCAGCTTTTCAGGTGTCCTAAGTTTTTGTGCTGCATTGTGTCTTCACACAAAGCAGCTCAAAAAGGGGCATCTGTAGACACCAAAATCCAGCCACTTGCAAGTCATCTATACCTTCCTGTCAGCCACATGTCAATCATTCATCCTTCCCACAATTATTTGGCCCAAATCCACACTTTCCCGCCATTATTTGGCCCAATTTCACCTTTCCCGTCATTTTTCATCCCCAAATTTATTTAAATTAATATTTATATATATATTTTAATATTTTAATATATTTTAATATATATATATAAATATAGTTTAAGTGATTTAATCTAAGCCGTCCATCCTTCATTTAATCTCATCCGTCCATCCTTCTTAATCCGTTTCACAACCTAGATTTATTCTCTACCCTTGGATCCACTTTAATCTTAGCCACATGTTCAAAGTGTCGTTAAAACCCTAAAGTGTGCCCTAAGAGTAGATTATAAATAGAGCCACCTTGATGGCTCAAACTCTACTTCTATCTTCATCTCCTATGCGCTATCTCTGATTCTAATTCTTCTACTGCTATCTCCTCTATCTCTCTTCTGCTACCCTTTTGCCGCATCCATCGCCGCTTCCGTCACCGCTTTCACCGCCATCTCTTCTGCAACACTCTGCAGAATCCACCATTCTTGTTGTAAGTGCCCGCGAGCGTTCACCAAGTGCCCGTGGGTGTTTATCAAATGCCCACGGGCGTTTACCCATAGCCACAGACTCAGACCGGTGTCTGTAACCCAGATCCAGAAGCACGCGGGCATTCAGCGAGTGCACCAGGGCGCCTTCTGCAGCCGATCTGACAGCCACATTACTTCCAGGTGCCGCCTGGTCTAGCCGCGTTAAACAGAAAAAGAGGTATAGATTAGTTTTAAAGCAAGTACTCATATTTTATGTATTAATCTGTTATTGAATTCCTGCATTTCATTTTTCTAGGGTTTTAGATTGTTTTTGAGGGCTCACACAGTGGAGCCCTCTTATTAATTTCTAACTCCTTGATAGTGTTAATGTGTGCAGGATTTTAATGGCAGATCTGGTGTGTTGATAGCAGCTGTTTAAGCTGGAGTGGTCCGAGCTAAAAGGATACAACAAAGCCCACTCGTTCTGTTGAGATTGAAGATACATTCTTCGGAGACGCCACCATTTGTGCCAGCTAGGGTTTCGGAGAACCCTAGCACGAATTGTAATCTTGTATCACAAATAAAGGGTTACAGGCCCAATTGTATTCAAAAAGGAGTTTTTAAACTCCGTCGATTAATAGAAATCGTTTGTTTTGTGCAACTATTCTGTACTCTGTTATTGTGATTTTATTTTTTTTGTTTGGCGTGTATTTTTAATCTACAATATTATAAAAAATTTCATAGAATAAATGAAATGAACACCTCATTCCCGTGAAGCAGTCTGACTACAATGGCCTTCTTAAGAATTGAAGTGAAGATATTTCAATTCATCAATGAATAACTTGCTCCAAATGGCCTTATGGTAATTTACTCATCTTGCTAAGTTACATGGAGTGTAAGTCCCTGCACCCACCAAGTGTATAGGGTAAATAACTAGATATGAGGCGCATTTAAGATTGTGAATTTATTTGATTTATTTGTGATTTATGATGATTATGGACTGGTAGATATGCATTAATGTCCAATATGAAACTCCTTATGGTGAGAAAATGAGTGTATTTATGACTGTTTCTCAACCACCATCAAAGTCAGTGGTAGAGATCTGTGAATATCGTAGCCACTATCGACGTCGATGGATGGGACTGACCTGATTTACGATTGCTCTCAAGGTGGGTGGTGATCGAAATTGCAAAATATAAATGGCATTTTAGGGTTTTTGCAAATTCATTATTTCTAGCTGGCATTTTGAGAATAGAGAGCTTTGAGGAAGAAGAGGTAAAAATTGATACATAATGCTGCTAAAATTTGAACAAACCACCATGGTGGATCAGACCAAGGCTTCAACAAGCGATAGAGCCAGAGCTCCTAAGGTACCTCTCCATATCATCCTCATGATTTATGCATTTAAAATGAACCTTATTAAGTAATGAGTTAAATGAACCTCACTAAAATGTAAGCAATGAACCTCACCCCTTAGTTTAGGTGTAGCTTAGGTTAGCTTAAGGGGGTTAGGATTTTAATTTTGGGTGCATTTATGGGCAAGAAACAACCTCGTGTGGGGTGTATCCCATGGCCGATATCGGTGAGGGTGGTGCTTAATTTGGCAATTGAGGGCCACCATAATTATGGGTGGCTAGGTTCAGATCCCAAAAATAAAAAGCTGTCCGTTGGCGGTGTCTGCTAACAACATCGGTGGTGGACATGGCGACCATTGGCAAATTGAGCGATTGAGAACTTTAGGTTTTTTTTTTTTGGATGATTTTTGTTTTTTTTGGATGAATGAATGTTTGTGGATTAAATTTGTCCTTTTTCTTGTATGTTAGACTCTAATAGCATGGGGTAGATAGCCCAATATACTCTTGGAGTTATGCTAGCTATTAGACGATGATGAATGCGAGTGGTTTTGGGTGCTTGACCTCCAGTATGTTGTGAGACTACCGATAATTATGTCGGATCAATTGTTAGGACCCCATCCTAAAATTTGATGTAATAGTCTTTGTAGAATGTGAGTAGTACCCATGTTAATATTTTGTAATGTTTTGTTATAGCTTTGGATTAAGAAGCACCTATGCCAAATGGTGCCCTTCTATGTAACTATTTTTCAAGAATGTGGCTAATTGTAGGTAGGAGATTCTAGCTCGGGTGACATTTTGCATGTAAGCCAACCTTGGGAGTTAGGTGCTAGAGAAATTCCTTAAATCTATGAGAGATAATATTGTATCCATATTTTTTCATAATTGAATGAAGTATTGAAGAAGGTTCCCCCCTCAAAGAGGCTTGCGATTCAGTGCTATTGTGAGATTGTTTTTTCTGCAATTTACTTTTGTATTATGCATTTATTTCCAAGTGTGTTGTGAGCATGTGTGTTTATTTTCAAGTATTTGTGTGAGTTTTATTTTTAATATTAGGTTCCTAAAAAGTGGTATTAGAGCACTTTTCAAGGCTATGTTCTACTGTGACTATGACGGATTCTACCAATTTGACTGTTAGGTATAAGATTTTTGAGTTTAGTTTTTTTGTTTGCAAGTTTTCCTTATTTACAAAAAAATTAAATATCCAAAAAAAAACTAATATTTTTATAGTAGTTGAGTAGGTTAGAAGCCTTGTGCCAAGGGTTTTAAAATATTGCAAAGTATATATCGTTATTGGGTAAGCTATATAGCCCATAAAGCATATAGTGAAGTGAGGAGCGATTAGGCTCCAATACCTAGGCCTCAGACAACACTCGTTCACAAAATTCAGCTCCCATGCATATTTGGGTGTATCGAGAGACCATCTAGGATTTAACAAAATTTTATCCCTAGGAAGTTTTTTCAGCCTTGTATTATCCATAGTGCATGGGACACAACATCCCAAAAGACTATCCTCCCATACTATTCAAGAGGTAAATAATATGCTCAAGGGTATGTATGGAATCCTCATTGAATAGTGGCTTGAAATATTGGTCTGAGCACTATTGTTTGTCACTACAATATAATAGAGGGCCTATGGATATTACATACATCCTTTCCTAGAGTCCCTTGGTTATGTTTAAACTTGCAAACAAGGTTTGTTCTTCAAGTCTTCTGTTCTGCTTAACCTGCAATCAAAAGCCCAAACCTACTACTGTATCCTATATAGAAGTTGAGCATGCGAAGAAGACATCCCTATTCTATAATTCCTACATGCACAATAGTTAATACAAACTCCCAAAAGAATAATAGGCAAACATGAATCATCAGAGTCTAAAACAGGGGGTCATAGTTAGTTATAGTCAAAAAAATTCCATCAGTAACAGCGAATACAAGGTGGTCAGGATAACAGTGTCATAGCAGTGACCTACACATTCAGACAATTGTCTATGCTAATCAGAATAGTTAGGAAATATTAGTGACAGTCAAAATTGGACAGGGAACAAAACAATATCAAGAACTAGTCAGTGGTCAGATAGTGAAAAAAGGAACATAACGGTATCAGTAATAAGAACATACAAGAAAAATATAGTTGATAGAGTTCTGGGAAATAATATTCCGAGGTAAACCCGACCTCACTAGTAAAAGGTATTGATTTTTTACTAAAATAGGGATATATATTCACACAGAGCTCTGATTGACTCAAAAAATTAGCAATTATTCTACGTTCTATTCCAAACAAAATTGTCCTTGGAAGCCCCTGGTCAAATTTTGCACTGATTTTTCAAAATTGGTAATCTTTGATTTTTCTTTCTAAGGCCATAACGTTTCAATGATCAATCAAATTGATCAAAAATTTTGAGAATAGAAGCTACTTGTTATTCTGCACCAAAGACCCTCAAGGACTTATGAAATTTTAAGTCCAAGTGGAAGAAATTACCTTGACATTGACTTGCAACCAACCAAGAGATCACAAAAAGTCAAAGAAGTTAGTATATCTCCTCATTGAGCACTCAAATCAAGCGGCCACAAAAGTGGATCCTATCCTAAAATTAGTGTTGCAACCTATTCCCCAAATTTATTTTTAGATCCTTACTAAAAATAGTAACTCCTAAAATCTACCTATATATTTTTAGTAAGTCCCACAAAAAGCATTCAAACCTTCAATTATGGCTGAGGAAACTCGCCAACAAATAGCAGACATGGAACTTAAAATAAAAATGGATAATATGAGCACCAAAATATGGAGGAAGCTTAACAAAAGTCTACAGGAAATGTAGTCACAAATCCAATCTTTCCACGAATCTATAGCTTATCACATCAATGCACAAAAAGTAATGAAGGTTGAATTGGAAAGTAGAGCCTCTACTAATTCTGCAACTCCACATGACCAAGCAAAAATTGGTACAAGCCACCACCAAAGAGCTATAACCAACTACAATGGGATGAGGTTACCCAAATTAGACTTTTCCAAGTTTGATGGAAAATATCATGAGGGGTGTATTTGTAAGGTAGAACACTTTTTTCACTCTTCATAATATTGATCATTTCCTATGGTTGATCATTGCTTCTTTTAATTTTTAATCAGATGCACTCCATTGGTTTTTATTGCTTAGAAAGGTTGAACCTAAAATTTCATGGTCTGAATTTGGTCAACACCTACTCACTCGCTTTGGTCCTAGCGAGTTTGAAGATTTTACAATAACCCTTTTAAAACTCAAACAAACTTCAACTATTCGAGAATACCAAACTCAGTCTAAAAAACTTACCAATTGAACAACAAGACTAAGTACCAATTCATTCCAGATTTGTTTTGTGGGTGGATTGAAATATGACATCAGGGATGAGGGTAAATTGTTGTGACCTCAATTGCTACCACAAGCCATACAATTGGCCAAATTGGCAGAGGAAAAATTCAAGGCTCTTGGTCGAACTTCCAAATTTCCTCCATCTAAGTCATATTTTTTGAATAGGCCAATGCCAAGTTCAAATAATAAATCTCCACCTATAAAAAATTGAGTTATGAGGAGATGGAGCATAGGAAGACACAAGGATTATGTTACAATTGTGATGAAAAATATAATCGAGGGCATAGGTGTGTGCAATAGAAATTATACTTGCTAAATATGGATGAAGTTTCCACTTCAGACTCTTCTAAGGATGATGAGGATCCTCAAGAGATAGAAACCATAGATCAACCATTTGATCAGGAGGAATCCCAACTAAAATTTTTTGTACATGCTCTAGCAGGAATAGCCACACCCAAACCATGAAGGTGATTGGCCATTTTAGGGGACAACGGGTCATCATTTTGATTGAATCTAGTAGCACACATAATTTTATTGATTCACGTATTACGAAACAATAAAACTATTACATTACCATATGCAATTTCTTTGAAGTCATTATTGCTAATGGTGGCACCCTACCATGTAAAGGAAAATGTCGTAATGTTAAGCTAAAAATTGGGGACTATAATATCAAATCTGATATGTTTGCTTTACCCTTAGGAGGGTGTGATATGGTTTTGGAAGCACAATGGTTATGAATGTTAGGACCAGTCCTATGGGATTTTACAGAATTATGGATGAAATTTAGTCAGGATTTGTAGGAATATACCTTTTGTGGCACAAAGGTAGGAGCAATTCAATTTATTTCTTCTCATAAGAAGGAAAATTTGTTAAATAAATCTTCCCATGGAGTGGTAGCTCAAATTTTTACTATCACCACTTTCGAGCAAGGGGAGTCTAGTCAACCATAACAATTACAACATATATTAAATAGGTATTCTCATGTATTTGAGGAACCCAAGGGATTTCCTCCTCAGTGCTCACATGATCATGCAATACAACTTGTTCCTGGCAGTTTACCTCCTAATGTTTACCCATTTTGATATGCTTATGCTCAAAAAATTAAAATTGAGAAAATTATATAGGAAATTTTGAGCTTCTGGAATTATCCGTTCAAGTATTAGCCTCTATTCTTCACCAATTTTGTTAGTCAGAAAGAAGGATGGCACTTGGCACTTGTGTGTGTATTATAGATATCTTAATAAAATTACCATCAAGGATAAGTTCCCTATTTAATGTTATTGATTAACTCTTAGATGAGTTGCATCGGGCTCAATATTTTTCCAAGTTGGATTTACGCCCGGGTTATCATCAAATCTGTATTAAGAATGAAGATATTTCCAAAATAGCCTTTAGAACTTATGAAGGGTATTATGAATTTTTGGTTATGCCTTTTGGGTTAACCAATGCACCTTCCACCTTCTAGAGTTTTATGAATTTTATTTTTCACCCTCATCTTTGCAAATTCATTCTAGTCTTCTTTGATGACATCCTAATTTATGGTCGCACATGGGAGGATCATCTTCACCACTTAGAAGCAACTCTAAAAATTTTGTCTGACCATAAACTTTATGCAAAGCAATAAAAATGTTCCTTTGGTCAAAAAGAGGTTGAATATTTGGGGTATATAGTCACTAAGGAAGGAGTTCAGGTAGACCCTTAGAAAATTCAAGTAGTGCAAGAATGGCCCAAACCTCATACTTTGAAGGGAATTCATGGATTCTTGCATCTTATAGGGTATTACAAAAAAATTGTAAAAAACTATGGAAAGACAACAACTCCCCTCACAACCATGTTGTGAAAAAAATCTTTTGTGTGGACTGCATCGACTGAGAAGGCTTTTGTCGATTTGAAGTATGCTATGACCACCACCCCTATTTTGGTAATTCCAAATTTTTCTATACCCTTTGTCATCGAGAGTGATGCATCAGGTACAAGCATCAAAACAGTTTTAATGCAGGAGGGTCATCCATTGGCTTTCACTAGCAAGTCCACATATGAGAAGGAACTGCTTAACATTTTACATGTGATAAATCAATGGTATCCATATCTCATTGATAAAAAAATTTCCATCAAGACTGATCATCAGAGTCTAAAATATTTTTTAGAGCAATGGGTGGCTACTCTAGAACAATAAAAATGGGTCTCCAAATTGTTGGGATATGACTATGATATTTCTTATAATAAAGGTAAAGAGAATGTGGTAGCAGATACTTTGTCTTGCTTACATGAATATTAGGCCATGCTACATGCCATATCTACTCCTCTTTCGCAATGGATTCATCAACTTCATGAAGATCTCACCAAGGATTCATCATTACAAACTCTCCTCTACCATCTCTAATAGGATCCTCAATCACACCCTAGTTATTTTTGGGATGATTAGGATTTATGATTTCATAATTGATTGGTTATTCCATTTAAGTCTCAAAAAAATGACCTCCTCCATGAAATGCATGCATCCCCCACAACTGGTCATTCAAGTTTTCTCAAAATATATACTCAAGCCAGGCATACCTTCTTTTGGAAGGGCATGAAAAAAAGATATCAAAATATTTATTGCTGAATGTGATCGGTGCCAACGCATGAAAGGTGAGATATGTGTTCTATAGGCACACTTCAACCTTTGTCTATTCTTGAGCAGGTTTAGACAGATATATCTATGGACTTCATCAAAGGGCTATCAAAATCAAGAGGTAAATCAATTATTTTTGTGATAGTGGATCATATCTCAAAATATGCTCACTTGTGTTCCCTATCCCACCCTTATACTTCCTCCATTGTTGCCCACATATTTCTTGACTCCATATTTCATCTTTAGGGAATGCCTAAATTCATTGTCTCTGATCGGGATCCTACCTTCACTAGTAACTTTTGGCAGGAACTATTCAAGTTGCAGGGAACACAACTCGAGATGAGTTTGATCTACCATCCTCAAATTGATGGCCAAACTAAAATTGTCAACAAATGCTTGGAAACCTACCTTCGTTGCTTCACTTTTGAATATCCTACTCATTGGGCTAAGTGGCTTCCTTTAGTTGAATGGTGGTACAACACCACCTATCACTCTACCACTAAGGTGACTCCATTTGAAGTAGTTTATGGTTAGCTTCCACTAGCTCCAACTTCTTACATTCCAGACAACTCTAAGATTTAGTCTGTGGGTTCCTCTCTCCATAAACATGACTCCATACTTTGCCAACTCAAGATCAATTTGGACATGACTCATAATCGTATGAAATAGCAAGTAGATCAACATTATACGGAATGAAACTTTGCTATTGGTGACATGGTCTTCCTTCACTTACAACCATACAAACAATTATCTCTCCAGTTTCATGGTTGTCAGAAACTTACTCCCAAATACTATAATCCTTACCAGGTGTTACAAAGGCTCGGGGTGTTAGTGTACAGACTAGCCCTTCTGGCTAGTTCTAAAATTCATCCAGTCTTCCATGTGTCGTCTCTTAAATAGGTTATTGGCAACAGGGTGTAGGTGCAATCTACACTTCCAGAGTTGGATGAGTAAGGGTCCATCATTCTTGAACCTGAATGCATTATTGATTGTAGATTGCATACCCTTCATAAACAAGTTATCACAAATGTCTTGGTCTGGTTGCATGGCTTACAACTAGAATATGCAACATGGGAACCTCTTCACCAAATCCAACAACAATTTCCTCACCTTCAACTTTGAGGATAAAGCTTTTTTAAGGGGAAGGTCATGTTATGCAGAGAAACTTTTGCGGTTCCTCTAATTTATATTTTTTGTTAATAATAATATTCGATCTGACGCATATACAAACCAAATACAGATACGCAGAATAAACCAAAGGAAAACTTAGATAAATGCAATTGCCACTTAAGGTGGGCTCTCCCTCACCGTAAAGGCTCGATGCGAATACGCAGACAAAAATAATGATAGATGATAAGATAATTTTAATTAATGAAACAACTACGCTAATAAATATGAAATTTTATGCACTTGGAGAACCTAGCCGACGGCTAGGTTTGGTATGTAGCATGACTCCCCTCCTCAAAAAGCTTTGTCCTCAAAGCTGGAAATGTCTGGAAAATACTTTCATGTTCCCATGTGGCATCTTCCTCTGGTAGGTCTTGCCATTTGATGAGAAATTCTTGAATCTAGCGCGATCTTAGTCTTCGTATTCTGTGTTGTAATATATCTTCAGGTTGGAGATGTATGCTTCCTTCCTCATCGAGCACTGGTAATTCTGATTGAATTTGCACTTTTTGACCAATTACTTTTTTGAGACATGAAACATGAAATACCGGGTGTATTCGTGATGATGAAGGTAGCTCTAACTGATAGGCTACTTCTCCAATGAGGTGCACAATTTTGTAAGGACCATAGAATTGTGGAGCCAAATTTTGACTGGTATTTATCCTTAACGATGCTTTTTTGTAAGGTTGTAACCTTAGGAAAACCTTATCACCGACATTAAAAGTTCGTTCTGATCAGTGCAAGTTTTGTTGTTGTTTCATGCGATTTTGTGCTTGGAATAAATTCTCTTTGAGTATGGTGAGTGTAGACTGCCTTTGTTGAAACCAATCATCCACTTTGGCTACTTTGGATGAACCTGGTACGTAATCTGCTACAATTGGAGGCTTGGTTCCATATAATGCTTCAAAGGGAGACATCTTAATTGAATAATGGTAAGAAGTGTTGTACCACCATTCTGCCATTGCTAGCCATTGGCTCCATTGATATTGTTTATCTTGAACGAAACATCGTAAGTATGTACCCAAACATTTGTTAACTACTTCTGTTTGACCATCTGTCTGGGGATGGTAAGCTGAGGACATGTTCAATTTGGTACCACTAAGTCGAAATAATTCTCGCCAAAAGTTACTAGTGAAGATGGGATCTCTATCACTTACAATATTTTTTGGCATACCATGTAATTTGAAAATTGAATCCATAAATACCTTTGCCACCTTGCTTGCGGAAAATGGATGTTGTAAAGCCTGAAAGTGAGCGTATTTGGATAACCGATCTATGACTACGAAGATTATTGTCCTGCCTTCTGACTTTGGAAGACCTTCAATAAAATCCATGGATATATGTTCCCACTGACGTTCAGGGATGGGTAATGGTTGTAACAACCCTGGTGATTTGACTGTTTCTCCTTTATTGCGCTGGCAAACTTCGCATTCTGCTACCCATTGTTTGACTTCGGATTTTAATCCTTTCCAACAAAATGATTGTTTGATCCTTAAATATGTTTTCAAAAATCCTAAATGTCCCGCTGATGGAGAAGCATGCGATTCGTCGAGGATCTTCGATTTGAGTTCTGAGTTGTGTGGAATGTAAATGCGGTTCTTCTTTCGGAGGATTTTATCTTCATAAGAGAACAAAGGGTTTTTAGAGGACCCTATAGATAATTCTTGAATTATCTGAGCAGTTTCGCTATTGGACAACCATTCATCTTGTAATTGATTCACCCATTGGGAGCAAGGACCTGAAATAGCGTTAATGACTACTTCGTCTTCATATTTCCTGGATAGCGCATCGACGACTACATTTTCCTTCCCCTTCTTGTATTTGATAACAAAATCATAACCCAATAGTTTGGTTAACCACTTATTTTGTTTCGGATAGGAAAACCTTTGCTCAAGAAAATGTTTGAGACTACTATGATCTATTTTTATAATGAAGCGGCTACTGATTAGGTAGTGTCTCCATTTTTCTACCGCATGAAGAATAGCCAACATTTCTTTTTCGTATGTTGATCTTCCCAAATTTTTCCTCGATAGCTGTTTACTTTCAAATGCCAACGGATGACCGTCTTGCATTAATATAGCCCCAATTCCTGTTCCTGATGCATCGCATTCGATAATAAATGGTTTGTGAAAATTGGGAGTTGCTAAAACTGGAGTTGTACACATGGCCTTCTTAAGAGCTTCGAAGGCTTGAGTGGCCTCTTTCGACCAATGAAAAGCATCCTTCTTTGTGAGTGCTATGAGAGGTGCTGCAATCTTACCATAATTTCGTACAAACTTGCGATAGTAGCCCGTGAGACCCAAAAAACCACGAAGTTTCTTGATGGTTTTAGGTAAAGGCCACTCTTGAATTGCCTTAATATTATTGGGATTGACTTTGACGCCCTCGTGTGAAACTATATGACCAAGATACTCGACTTCTTGGACACCAAATGAACATTTGGAACGTTTGACAAATAACTTTTCTCTGTGTAAAATGTGAAGGGCTTTATCCACATGATGTAAATGGTCCTTCCATGTTTTGCTATATATGAGAATGTCATAAAAAAAACTAACACAAACTTACGGAGGAGTGGACGAAACACTTGGTTCATGAGACTTTGGAATGTGGATGGTGCATTGGTGAGACCAAAAGGCATGACCAAAAATTTGTAATGACCTTCATGAGTACGAAAAGCAGTTTTGGGAATATCTTCTTCTCTGACACGGATTTGGTGAAATCCTGAGCGAAGGTCTAATTTTGTAAAAAATTTTGCACCATGCAACTCATCTAGTAGGTCATCTATGACAGGGATAGGAAATTTGTCTTTGACAGTGAGTTTATTGAGAGAACGAAAAATCAGGACACATACGCCAAGAGTTATCTTTTCATCGAGCTAGAACTACAGGTGAGGAATAAGGGCTAGTGCTGTGACGAATGACTCCATGATCTAGCAGATCCTAAATGATCTATTCGATTTCTATCTTTTGTGGTTGAGGATAGCGATAAGGATGATTGTTAGGTGGGACACTCCCTGGAATCAAATGGATGGCATGGTCATGAGATCGTTTAGGTGGTAATCCTTTAGGTTCTTGGAAAACCTCTTCGTAATTTGTTACGATGTCTCATAAATCTGGAGCAGTAATATCCGAAGTTGCTTGAGATTGTGTTTCCAAACAATTAATTTGAGCTATAAATCCATATCCACCCTTTTTTAACATCTTCTCCATACTATGAGAGCTCACCATTTGTGATGGAGTAGTAATGCCTTGTAAGCGAATGACTCGTCCGTTTTCCTTCCATTCCACAAATAATTTTTTGAAATTGAAGCTAACCGTGTCTAATGTTTCCAACCATTCAACTCCCAAAATGACATCAAAGTTCCCTAAATTCATGACAAAAAGGGATCCAAACTAGGTATAAGTTCCCATTTTTATGGAAACTTGAGATGTTCGACCAACACATTGCGCGTTCACCCCGTTGGCCACTAGAACCTAGAATTTGTCTTTGTTGGAAGAGTTAATGAATAAATTCAAAGCTTTTGCTATTTTGATGTCGATAAAATTATGGGTACTGCCGGAATCAATTAGCACATTCACCTTTTTCTGGTGGAGAAATCCTGGTACCTTGATGGTATGGTGAGCGGTTAACCCCATGAGGGCATGCACAGAGATCGCCATTGTATCCTCTTCCTTCTCTTCTAGAGTACTTGGTAGTTCTTCTTGCATAGGTTCTTCTTGGTGGTAAGTTTCTTCCTCTTCTCCTTCATATTGATCACATTCAATATGAAAGTTTTGTTTTTGGGCAAACTTCTGCGGTTCCTCTAATTTATATTTTTTGTTAATAATAATATTCGATCTGACGCATATACAAACCAAATACAGATACGCAGAATAAACCAAAGAAAAACTTAGATAAATGCAATTGCCACTTAAGGTGGGCTCTCCCTCGCTGTAAAGGCTCGATGTGAATACGCAGATAAAAATAATGATAGATGATAAGATAATTTTAATTAATGAAACAACTACGCTAATAAATATGAAATTTTATGCACTTGGAGAACCTAGCCGATGGCTAGGTTTGGTATGTAGCATGTTAGGACCCCATCCTAACACTTGATGTAATAGTCCTTATAGAACGTGGGTAGTACCCATGTTAATTTTTTGTAATGTTTTTTTATAGCATTTGATTAAGAAGTTCCTATGCCAAATGACACCTTTCTGTGTAACTATTTTTCAAGAATGTAACTGATTATAGGTAGGAGATTCTAGCCCAGGCGGTATTTTGCATGTAAGCCAACCTTGGGAGTTAGGTTCTAGAGAAATTTCTTAAATCTACGAGATGTAATATTGTATCCATATTTTTGCATAATTGAATGAAGTATTGAAGGAGGTTGCCTCCTTGAAGAGGCTTGCGATTAAGTGCTATTGTGAGATTGTTCTTTTTCTGCAATTTACTTTTGTATTGTGCATTTTATTTCCAAGTGTGTTGTGAGCATGTGTGTTTATTTTCAAGTATTTGTGTGAGAGTTTTATTTTTAATATTAGGTTCCTAACATCAGTCATATCTCACAATCCTAGCCCATCGGTGGGATAACAGTATGAACACTTTCCATATCCCCACTAGATAAATTATGGTGACATTGGAGGATGTCTATCGTATCTTCAGGATACCCATCGATGGTCAGGCCACTGTCTCTTCACCTACTATGATTAAGGAGACAGTTTTTGAGTGGGTATTCAGAGCTCAAACTAAGGAGACACTCGACAATATTGAGCAAGAAGGGGTTCGTGTAGAGTACTGGTTCAGACAAGATGTATTCTCTTGACGTGAGACAGTTCTTATGCACATTATCTCAAATGTACTACTACCTTACGCTTCAAGAGTGATGTTCTCTTGGAACCTCCTAGACATGGTTTAGGACCTATTGGAGTGCAACCTAAGGTACCATATGATTATGGCATGGGGAGCACACTTATAGCATAACTCTATTATAAGCTGTACTAGATTACTCAATGGGGTCGAGAAGGAGTTGGGTGTAGCTTACTTCTATAGATCTAGGGATGGGAGCACATCCACATAGATTGACTTGGTGGATTGCCATTGGGTATAGCTATGTTGTAAGTGGTGGATCAATGCTATGCTACAAGGTGGATGCGGGAGACAGAGGCTAGCTAGATTTGATTGCATGTGAGATATTTGACATATTATACTAGGTCACTAATAGGGCTGCAACCAAATCAGGTTATATAGAGGCCCTACCTAGGATATCCTATGTGGTATGAGGTAAAGATATAATTAGACTAAGTTAGGCATGATAGATGGCTCATGGGGTAACTTAGGAAGGTGAGGGAGTACTTCCACTACTCTCAGTTTACTAGACAGTTTGAGGTTGCATAAGATGTGCCAGAGGAGCTAGTTCTTTATCACCATCGAAAGATGGAGATAAAAATTCCATTACCATAAGTGATAACTTTATCTAAGCAGGTATATCCTATGATTGATAACACAAGTGCAGAGGATCCTAAGACCACAGTAGAGTATGATACTTGGTGGATTTTCCAACTATGGTAGGGTGGCAGGAGCCTAGGTAGATCTAGGTATGAGTTAGTACTTGAGTAAGGTGATGATGATGGGTGATAAGTGTGTTGTAGGATGAATGAGACATGGGGATAGACAACAGAGCATGTGGATGATCCTCAAGATGAGGAGGGTGATGAAGATACCAAAATGATGAGGTTTCACAACTATGAGTCCAGATGCATAGCCTACAGGTGTGACTATAGGTAGCCCAGAGGCAGTTGATGGAGTGAGATACATATCTCACTACTGTGCAAATTTATTTGAGTGTAGGTCGATAGTAGTGGTAAGGCTACGAGGAGGAGAGGATCAATCTCTAGGCTCAGGTAGATTTAGTGTAGACTATGATAGGTACTCTGTGGATGCAGTTGGCAGCCAAGATGACTGAAGCAGACACTAGGACTACTGAGAGTGATGCTCTCAAGACATAGCTAGGGGCTATTTCTATAGTTTAGGTCACACCATCCACTCCATCCACTCAGAGGTAGGTAGCTTTAGGTAGTGATGTAGAGATTAGGTGGCTATGGAGTCTCTTAGTAGAGGATGGGATGTGACACACAATAAATGCAACATACATTGCTACTCTTTAGATTGATATTAGGATATGCGATGGTACTATGCCAGCTAGGTCTATAGTAGGGGGCTCCTAGCAGAGCAGGCAGAGTGAGTCTAGGTAGTCATCAGTGTGGCCCAATCACAAGTTAGGTGCATGATATGAGAGATTGATAGGTGGTAGTTTTAGAGAACCACGTAGGTATGAAACCAAGGGTGGAGGTGACTCAGGGGGTGTAGGCCCTGTTTGATATATCATGATGACTTATATTATTTTTGAGTTTAAGGTCTGAGGACCTACATAGTTGTAGCCTACAGTCATCTTGTACCTTTATGTATTTTAACACATACACACACACACACACATATATATATATATATTTATATATATATATATATGATATCATCTCTTATGACTCACTATGTGTATTATGTCTTTGCTTTTATGTTCATGATATGCAGTTATGGATGCAATGCTTATATGATGATGTGATTATGCTATATGTTATGCAATGTATTAATGACATGCACTAGCTAGATGATAGATGTATGATTAGATGCTATGATCTAAATATTAAGATGCACTATTATGTATGCTTATATGGATGTAATGGTGAATGTTATATGCATGTTTAATTTGTTTCATTTATTTATGCATTTAATCTATGTGATATGATAGATGATATATATGTGTATGAAATGAATTAATTACATGAGGATGGTTTAATGCAAATGAACCTATATACTTTAATCACTTAAAATATAAGGAATGAATCTAATATGTGTTTAACAAACTAATGGCAAACACCACATAATGTATGAAAACTATAAATGAAAATGTAAATCCTTATCATAAGAATTAATCATTTAGACATCCATATGTGAGATGAGATGATGTGAGATGTATGGGTTTCCCTATAAGCTTCTGTAAATTAAAATATATGCATAAAATAGTTAGTGGTCGTCTAAATATCATTGTTGATATTCATCCGATATCTATCCTATTCTATGTGCACCCTTAATAAACAAAAATTCATAAGGAAAATTGTGCATGATTTGATGATATGATTTGTTGCTATAGGGAAATTTTTAAGGTTTTCCATGAGACTCAAGCACCCTAGTTGAATAATAAAAAGTTGTATAATGACTACACAAGACTCCTAAAAAGATATAAGTGTGTTAAAAATACCAAGATATTAATTATATATGTGTGTGCAAATGAATATACTAGATGAGGCATAAAACTACCTCATTGCTAGACGGGTTTCATTCAACCCATTGCTGTAATGAGGATCACCATGGTCATCATGATCCTAAGTTTGGACGTAGATGGACTAGACTATTAGGTAAATACAAGCCACCTAAAACTAGCTCATCCAGAAGTTGACATTGGTCTGTATAAAAGAAGGTCTCTAATGTGACAAACATATCACCATGTGTAAGGATACTTCATTTCTAGGCGGGTTTCATTCAATCCATTGTTATAATGAAGATCACCCCATGGCGGTTGAACACTGTAACAACCCAGCTATTGCACTATTTATTTTGTCTATTTTTCTCTTAAGGGTAAGGTACTACTAATGTCAATGTGGATGCAGGTACAGGTATTGTTTATAGCTTGGAGCTAGGATTTCTTCTACGAAAAGGATAATCGGCTCAAGGTAAGTCTAGGGATATGATGAGCGGTGGTGTATTCACCATTTTATGGATCAGTGTGTCCTAGAGGTAGTGCCCACCAGCGGTCCATGTAGCTGCATGTCATATAGATGCATTTCTAGGTTGATTGTTTTATCATTAAATTTAAAAAATATATATATAATAAGCAATTAATAATAATATTTATTATTAATAACAATGATCATACTATAAATAATATTAATAATAATTAAAACATATATATTAAATATTATAATATGAAACAAGGGAATGTGGATGTACCATAATGGCTACATCAAATTTAAATAACATTCATTCCAATGCCAAAGTAAAAAAAAAATGATGAATATAACAAATTTTAATTATCCTCGTGGCATGCTAAGGAGGTGGGAAGTCTCCGCCATGATGAGCATGCGGGATTAACATTATTTAAGGAAAAGCATATTCCATAATGGGGAAAAAAGAGAGGAATAGTGGAGGTAGTGGATATATAAAAAAAAAAGTGGAAAAGAACGAAGAGGGGTGAAGAAGAAGGAAGAACGACGAAGTGTGGAAGTTGCAGGGAAGAGAAGAAGAAGAAGAAAAAAAATAATACCTTGAATTTCCAGTAAGAATTGTATGTGTGTTTCATTTCTTAAACTTGGTTTAATTGCTATTTTTATGAGTATTAAATGCTTATAAAAGAAAATCTATAAACCTGGTATATTTTATCTTTTGTTGTTATGGTTGGAAAATTTGAATATACAGGATGCATTGTAGAATTTTGGTGTATGTTAGTTTAGAGTGCATTCATTCTTAGATGGTCGTTCTGATCTTGGAATTGCTGACTCCTTTGGAAACGTTACAAGATTACTTTTACCTAACCTGGCTCATGAGAAATACAACACTGAAATCAAAATCTGAAGCTGTGTTGGCCTTGCATGGTGTCTATTTTTATTATTAAAATCTTGACTAAAGAGTTGTTGAAGTGTGTCCATTGTATGCGTTGAAGTTTTGTAAGAGAACAACATAAGTTCATCAATCTAAGTCTGTTCCTGAAAGTCTAATGCTAGCCTCAAATATACAATGTGATCGATACTTTTTAAAATCTATTTATGGTTTGCGTAATCGCCAAGGACCCATATGATAGTATGAAAAATTATTTAATTATAACGCTTTGCTTCGAATTGCTAAATAAGGAAAGAACCGTGTATCCATGCATGTCTTAATATTTCGATTTGATTTGATTATATAATGTTTGAAGGATGAAATCTATTGTTATTGTTCTTCATATTGTTAAATTTGTTAGTTTCACAATGACACTGAGAGAGGGGGTGAATCAGTGTGGCTCTTTAAAACTTAAAAACTTCAACTCTTAAAGCCAAAACAATGAAAAATTAAAACCACATAAAGCAAATATAACAAGAGAGCATTCCATCAACACAAGATGTATCGAGGTTCACCAGTTTTTGCTACTCCTCAAAAATTGACTGTTTGGACTCCCATCCAAATCCAGCATTTGCAAAATATCAATTTTACAATCAATTTACCAACACCCATTGGAAGGAACACCAACCCCTGATTTATCTGCACCAATAGAAAGGAGCACCAACCCCTAATTTATCTACACCAACAGAAAGGAGCACCAACCCCTAATTTATCTGCACCAACAGAAAGGAGCACCAACCCCTGATTTATCTACACCAACAGAAAGGAGCACCAACCCCTGATTTATCTGCACCAACATAAAGGAGCACCAACCCCTAATTCCAAGCTCCAACTTGGACTGCAATTTTGAAACTATAATATTGACATAAAAATGCCTCTGCTTATACAAGACCTTGACTGGTCTATTGCTAACCCAACCTCTCTCACTATTCACCAAAACATCACACACACTTAAGGCTCTTCTTACTGCACTTTTATGGCCCTCTTATAGCCCTCTTGCTGCACTTCTTATTGCATTATCACGGCTCTCACGACTCTGCCTAATGCTCTCTTATGACACTCTTCCAACCCTCTTTTTTTAGCACTTTCACTCTATTCAGTAGCAGCTCTTTTGCTCTCTTTCAGCCACTCTTTCCCTCTCTTCAGCAGCTTTTAAATTCTCCACGTAGACCTCCTTTTATAAAAAAGTTCTGACTCTATTTTTAGCTTCCATATTTTTGCATGCAACTTATTAATAGAAACTTTTATATGTAACTCCTTTATCTCACAGTATTCTCTCATGCATCCTATTAATATTTATGGCTCTTTATTTGGTCTTCGATTGATGACTTTTAGTTTAACCGCCACTCGATGCTTTCACTCCGTAACCGGCCCTGTAACTGTCATTCTGAATTTAGTTCACTATTCTTATTTTAGATGCATGATTTTTCTCTGTAACTGCACCTATAACTGACATCTTGACTTCAGTTAACTCTTCTTATTTTAGCTACATGATTTTATTCTGCAACTTCACCTGTAACTGTCATATAACTTTAGTTAACTGTCACATATCTTATTTCGGCTGGGTTCTCTTCTTAGCTCACGCTAAAATGACCTGTCATGAAATCGTGACACTTCTGCCTCTTTGTCCTCCTCGGCTTTTGCCCATGAAAACACATGTCACGATATCATGATACTTTTGCCTCCTTGCTTCTTTTGTTTGCTTGTACTCGCGAAAACACAACATGTCGCGATATTGCGACACTTCCACCTCCTTGCTACTCTTCTTGGCTTGTACCAGTGAAAACACAACATGTCACGATATCGTGACACTTTTGCCTCCTTGCTACTCTTCTTGGCTTGTACCAGCAAAAACACATGTCACGATATCGCGACACTTTTGCCTCCTTGCTACTCTTCTTGGCTTGTACCCGTGAAAACACAACATGTCGCGATATCATGACACTTTCGCCTCTATACTCTTCCTCTTTACTTTTGTCGTGATATCGTAACACTTCTGCCTTCTTACTTTCTCTCTCCTTTAGTCACAAAAATGTGACATGTCATGAAATCGTGACACTTTCTCTCATTTGCTCTTTCTCTTGCCTTCGGATCGCGAAAACCTGACATGTCGTGATATCGCGACACTTTTTCTCCTTAGCTCTTTCTCTTGCCTTCGGGTCGTGAAAACCCGACATGTCACGATATCATGACACTTTTTCTCTCGGACTCTCTCTCTTGCAATATGTCATGAAATCGCGACACTTTTTCTTTCGGACAATCTCTCCTACAATATGTCGCGAAATCGTGACACTTTTTCGTCCGTACAATCTCTCTTGCAATATGTCACGAAATCGTGACACTTTTTCATTTGTACAAACTTCCTTGCAATATGTCACGAAATCATGACACTTTTTCGTCCGTACAATCTCTCTTGCAATATGTTGCAAAATTGTGACACTTTTTCATCTGTACAATCTCCCTTGCAATATGTCGTGAAATCGCGACACTTTTTCTACTTGCCTTTTTTATCTTCCAACATGTCACAAAATCGTGACAGTTTTGCTTGCTTGTGCTTTCTCTCCGAACATGTCACGAAATCGCGATAGTTTTGCTTGCTTGCGCTTTCTCTTCGAACATGTCGTGAAATCGCAACAGTTTTGCTTGCTTGCGCTTTCTCTCCGAACATGTCGCAAAATCATGATAGTTTTTCTTGCTTGCGCTTTCTCTTCGAACATGTCACGAAATCGTGACAGTTTTACTTTCTTGCTTTCTCTTCGAACATGATGTGAAATCGTGACAGTTTTGCTTGCTTGCGCTTTCTCTCCGAACATGTTGTGAAATCTCGATAGTTTTTCTTGCTTGCGCTTTCTCTTCGAACATGTTGCGAAATCATGACAATTTTTCTTTCTTCTCAACATGTCATGATATCGCGACAATTTTTCTTTCTTGCCAACATGTCGCGATATCGCGACAATTTTTCTTTCTTGCCAACATGTCACGATATCGTGACAATTTTTCATTCTTGCTCAACATGTCGCGATATCGCGACAATTTTCTTCCTTATGATTTTCTTTTGATTTTTAGCATATGGGCCACTTCGGTCTTCTTAGCCAACCTGTAGAAACTTCACCCAAACATAAGAAACATCCTCATAAGCATTTAACAACACTGCACATGCCCTGAGTAACCTCTGAACTCCTGTCCACTGCATCACTAAACTCCTATCCACTGCATCAACCGATCTGTCTGACTGTGTTGACAACAATGACAATACTATTGTTGCACCTTACTCAACAATCTCCCCCTTTGGAATTGTTGGCAACACACATGCAATTTCCTGTAATTCTTCTCCCCCTTTGAAAATAACACCAAAGGGCTGTTGCAGACTCCCCATGCAATTTCTTGTAATTATTCTCCCCCTTTGACAATAATACCAAAGGGCTGCTACAGACTCCCCCTGAGTCCATGCACAACATTCTTAGGCACATGTTATGACAGTTAGCAAAAATTACAAATATGAGCAAATAGATAATCAAATATATAAATGCTCCCCCTGAGAATGTGGTCCCGATAGCTAGTTAGTTCTTGGGAAACGTGACCACTCACAATTTATTACGAAGGTATCCGCTACTGACTGGTGGACCTCTCTCTAATTTTTATATTATAGAAGAATCTGTCTCTTTGCTGCACTGACTGGTGGACCTCTCTCCACTTGAAGAATCCTTACTCAGATCTATCTTTAACTGTGTTGGCTGCTGGATCTCTATCCATTGAGACTCTATCCTCTGTACTCTGTCAATAGGCTCACTAAGAACCTACTCAATAGGCTCACATAGAATCTGCTCTAGCAATCTATCCCAACACTATCCTCAAATATTTCCCAAAGGCCTTCTCAATGGCTCAATCAATCATGTTCATGTAGTACTCAAAATGAACTCAACAATGAGTGATGGAATAATTTATTTCATAGAACTTTAAAAATCACTTCACACATAACTTAACTAGGCTCAATCAAATCAACTCAACCAATCATCATAAGGGACAACTCTCTCTCACACAACCCTAGTCCAAGTATGTATCAACCAACTCAAACATTTCCAACAATGCTCAACCACAAATATCACATAATAATGATACTCATGTTCTTTTCTAACTCAAGTTCTTTCACAACCAATGGGCTTCAACCACTATGCTTATAACTCGTTCCCTACCTTCATCAACTTTAACATCGGCAATCTCCACAATTTTCTTTAGCCTCTTGATTGCCACCTCCTCCGTGACCAATGACTTTGCCTCGCATCCATTGTGCAGCTCAATGTCTCTGGTTTCTAACGGCTACCATGAATGTTTTCATCGTCTACATAGGTATTGACAGTGGACCGTTATATCTAGCGTTGGAACCTCAATCTATGCACAGTCATCAACACTCGGTATTCTACTTCTTGCTAGGGCATATGTCAGGGCTACTCAATGTCTTTGCCTTGCATGTGCCAATTTGCACTCTTGACCAACTGGGTGCTAGTGCCACTGTTTGCTTTGACTCTGGCATCTCTTTGACAACTGCTACTTCTTTAAAGAAAATTAATGTTCTCTTATACCAAACAATGTGTTGTATTTTTGGTTAAGAAATGCATGCCTTCCCATTCACAACATGGATTCTATTTTATTTATAGGCTTCAAAACAAGCACCTGCCAACTTATGCTTCCATGACACGTCGACCTGTGTTGCGTGTTCTATCTCAAATAGCGCCTATTAGCTGTTGCATCAAAAACCTATCTCCACATCATGTTGTTCTACTGAAGCACATCAGTTTGATACTATCTCCACAAACATCTACATGAACTAAAACACATTTTGACAACTATACGACAACTCCCCGACTACTTTCCTTTCATCCTAAGATATCCACACAATACATAGGAGCATTAAAATAAAACTTTAACATTGCTCCCCCTGAGGATGTGCTACTTGTAGCTGCTTAGTGCAATAGAGGAGTAATCTCCTTCAGTCCAAGGAGACATGATTTCCTCTCTTCTTTCTTTCTCCAATCTTTCTTGAACTTAGGCTGAAGGTTTTCAACTGCATCCCTATTTTGAACCTTTTTGTGAACTTGAACATTTCTCTTGGATGGTTGTCTCTTGTACATCCTTGATGGATGATTATTTTCCTTTCTTTGATGCATATGATGAAATATACTGTCTTGCCTTAGATTAGATACAAAATTTCTTGGACAAGACCTTGCTATGTGCCCATGACTATTACATTTAAAACATTGCACATGTTGTTCAACCGGAATAACAGATGTATTTCTACCAGCATAACTCTTTGATCTATTATTCAATCCACAATAAACTGCCTTGTGACCATAATGGTTGCATCTAAAACAATAGCCATTAAAAGCATTATTATGAATAAAGTGAGAGTGATAGAACCTCTTTTGTTATGGTTGCTTTGCTGTGGATCTCCTTTGAGATTTTCTTCCTTTTGAGGATTCAGCTTCCAGATTTTCTTGCTTTGATCCTTCAGCAGTGGATTTCTTCTTCTCTGCAGATTTAGAAGATGAAGGTTGTTCAAATTATTTGTTGCCTTATCATTTTATCTAGTAGCTCTGTGCTCTTCTCAAATTTGAGATTTGTATTGGCCTCTTCTAGTTGTTTCCTCAACAACACAATCTCCTCTTCTTGTTTGCAGCAAACAATCTCTTTCTCATTGATTTGTGACTTCAAGGCTTCTTCTATTTTCTTGGCTTTATGAATTTGTAAGAAGAGATCTTCAATATTACCCTCATATTCTTCCAACTTCTTGGACAGTATTTTGTTCTTTTTCCTTTCTAAACCCAACTCTTCAAGTGTAGCGATCAACTCACCTTCTAGATCTACTTCAACCTCTAGGTTTTCATCACATACTTGTTATTTTTTTGTTTTTTCTTCTTTGAGTGCTATATAAAGAACTTCACCTGTTTCCTCTTCAGAATCCTCACTGCAGCTATCTTTTGATGAACTGACATTCTTGGAGATGAAACTTTTCTTCTTGAAGTTACCTTTTCTAAAATTTGTTTTTTTCTTCCAGTCACTTCTTTCTTGGTGCGATCCTTCATCACTTATGTTCTTCTCATTAAGTGGACATTTAGCTGCAAGATGCCCAATGCCTCCATAATTGAAACATTTAAATGGTAACTTTCCTCTGTATTTTCCTTTTCCCATTTTTAGTTTTCGAACAAACTTTGCTTCCATTTCATCTGATGTCTCTTCTTCCTCAAATTCTTGTTTTGCTTTTATATTTTTATGTGCTTTAAAAGTAGCTTCTTTGTCTGTGGGTTTAGTTTTTCCTATTCTCATCTCATACGCAGTCAAAGAACCATGCATTTCATCCATACAAAAAGTATTTAGATCTTTAGCTTCTTCTATTGCTGAAACTTTAGAATCAAATCTTTGGGGAAGAGATCTTAGTACATTTTTCACAATGACAGTATCTTCCATTTCCTCGTCGAGTCCTCTAATCGCATTAATGATTCCATTAACTCTCAGCATGTATGCCTCTATGTTCTCATCATCATTCATCTTTAATGCTTCAAACTAAGCTCGATGTTTTTGTAACTTGGCCTCCTTGATCTTGCCGTCTCCTTCATGAATGCTCTTTAGTTTATCCCATATGTCTTTTGCCATTTTACAACTCATAATATTTATCAGCTCGCTATCCATTAAACTGCACATGATAGCATTATTTTCTTTAGAGTTATTCTCAAACAGTTTCTTACCGACAGCATCAGTTGGAGGAGTGGTGGATATTGTGTATCCACTGTCTACTGAATCCCAAATGTCGTATCCCAAAGCATAAAGATATATCTGCATCCTGAGTTTCCAAAATGTGTAATTAGTTTCGTCCAACAATGGTGCTTTGTTTGATGAGAAGCCTTCACCACCTGCCATTGCATACTAATCCAAGATCAACCCTAGCTGATTTAGCTTGACAAGGGAAACTGGCTTTGATACCAATTGTTAGTTTCACAATGACACTGATAGGGGGGGTGAATCAGTGTGGCTCTTTAAAACTTAAAAACTTCAACTCTTAAAGCCAAAATAATGAAAACTTAAAACCACATAAAGCAAATATAACAAGAGAGCATTCCATTAACACAAGATGTACCGAGGTTCACCAGTTTTGGCTACTCCTCAAAAATTGACTGTTTGGACTCCCATACAAATCTAGCCTTTGCAAAATATCAAATCTACAATCAATTTACCAACACCCACTAGAAGGAGCACCAACCCCTGATTTATCTGCATCAATAGAAAGGAGCACCAACCCCTAATTTATCTGCACCAACAGAAAGGAGCACCAACCCATGATTTATCTGCACCAACAGAAAGGAGCACCAACCCCTGATTTATCTACACCAATAGAAAGGAGCACCAACCCATGATTTATCTGCACCAAAAAAAAGGAGCACCAACCCCTAATTCCAAGCTCCAACTTGGACTGCAATTTTGAAACTATAATATTGACATAAAAATACCTCTGCTTATACAAGACCCTAACTGGTCTATTGCTAACCCAACCTCTCTCACTATTCACCAAAACATCACACACACTTAAGGATCTACTTACTACACTTTTATGACCCTCTTACAGCCCTCTTGCTGTGCTTCTTACTACATTATTACGGCTCTCACGGCTCTACCTAATGCTCTCTTATGACACTCTTCCAACCCTCTTTTTGCAGCACTTTCACTCTATTTAGCAGCAGCTCTTTTGCTCTCTTTCATCCGCTCTTTCCCTCTCTTCAGCAAATTTTAAATTCCCCATGCAGACCTCCTTTTATAACAAAGTTCTGACTCTATTTTTAGCTTCCATATTTTTGCATGCAACTTATTAATAGAAACTTCTATATGTAACTCCTTTATCTCATAGTATTCTCTCATGCATCCTATTAATAGTTACGGCTCTTTGTTTGGTCTTCGACTGATGACTTTCAGTTTAACCGTCGCTCGATGCTTTCACTCCGTAACTGGCCCTGTAATCGTCATTCTAACTTCAATTCACTGTTCTTATTTTAGTTGCATGATTTTTCTCTATAACTGCACCTATAACTGACGTCCTGACTTCAGTTAACTCTTCTTATTTTAGTCGCATGATTTTCTTCTCGCAATCGCACTCAGTAATCGTTGTATAACTTCAGTTAACTATCACATATATTATTTATATTGGGTTCTCTTCTTAGCTCACGCTAAAGTGACCTGTCACGAAATCATGACACTTCTGCCTCTTTGTCCTCTTCTCGGATTTTGCTCGCGAAAACACAATATGTCGCAATATCATGACACTTTTGCCTCCTTGCTTCTTTTGTTTGCTTGTACTCGCGAAAACACAACATGTCGCGATATCGCGACACTTTCGCCTCCTTGCTACTCTTCTTGGCTTGTACTAGTGAAAACACAACATGTCATGATATCGCGACACTTTCACCTCCTTGCTACTCTTCTTGGCTTGTACCAACAAAAACACAACATGTCACGATATCGCAACACTTTCGCCTCCTTGCTACTCTTCTTGGCTTGTACCCGCGAAAACACAACAGTCGCGATATCGCGACACTTTTGCCTCTGTACTCTTCCTCTTTACTTTTGTCGAGATATCACGACACTTCTACCTTCTTACTTTCTCTCTCCTCTAGTCGTGAAAATGCGACATGTCATGAAATCGTGACACTTTCTCTCCTTTGCTATTTCTCTTGCCTTCGGATCGTGAAAACCCGACATGTCGTGATATCGTGACACTTTTTATCCTTAGCTCTTTCTTTTGCCTTCGGGTCATGAAAACCCGACATGTGATATCACGACACTTTTCTCTCGGACTCTCTCTCTTGAAATATGTCACAAAATCGTGACACTTTTTCTTTCGGACAATCTCTCCTGCAATATGTCACGAAATCGCGACACTTTTTTGTCTGTACAATCTCTCTTGCAATATGTCGTGAAATCACGACACTTTTTCATTCGTACAAACTTCCTTGCAATATGTCACGAAATCGCGACACTTTTTCGTCCGTACAATCTCTCTTGCAATATGTCGCAAAATCGTGACACTTTTTTGTCCGTACAATCTCCCTTGCAATATGTTGTGAAATCGTGACACTTTTTCTACTTGCCTTTTTTCTCTTCCAACATGTCACGAAATCATGACAGTTTTGCTTGCTTGCGCTTTCTCTTCGAACATGTCACGAAATCGTGACAGTTTTGCTTGCTTGTGCTTTCTCTTCGAACATGTCACGAAATCGTGATAGTTTTGCTTGCTTGCGCTTTCTCTCCGAACATGTCGCAAAATCGCGACAGTTTTGCTTGCTTGCGCTTTCTCTCCGAATATATTGCGAAATCATGACATTTTTGCTTTCTTGCTCTTTCTCTCCAAACATGTCACAAAATCACGACAGTTTTGCTTGCTTGCGCTTTCTCTCCGAACATGTCACGAAATAGCGACAGTTTTTTTTGCTTGCGCTTTCTCTCTGAACATGTCGTGAAATCGCGACAGTTTTTATTTCTTCTCAACATGTCGCGATATCACGACATTTTTTCTTTCTTGCCAACATGTCACGATATCATGACAGTTTTTCTCTCTTGCCAACATGTCACGATATCGTGATAGTTTTTCGTTCTTTCTCAACATGTCGCGATATCGTGACAGTTTTCTTCCTTGTGATTTTCTTTTGATTTTTAGCATATGGGCCACTTCGGTCTTCTTAGACAACCTGTAGCAACTTCACCCAAACATTAGAAACATCCTCATAAGCATTTAATAGCAGTGCACATACTCTGAGTAACCTCTAAACTCCTATCCACTGCATCAACCGATCTGTCTAACTGTGTTGACAACAATGACAATACTGTTGCTGCACCTTGCTCAACAAAATTCTATTTTAGGTAGAAAGTATTTTAAATAAAAATGTATTGTAAGTCTCAGGTGACATATTACGTTTGATATGAACGATTAGTTGTATTTTTCCTTCAAAGAACCAGAACAAACTATAGTAAATGGTTATAAAATTTCAAATGTTGTTTTAATTGTATGGGTGCTTGATATTCAATTATATGATTCGTAGATAGTAATGAAAGTGAAAATCTTTTTGTTGAGTTGCATGCATTCCTTTAGTCATTATGTACTTGTATAAACGGTGTGCTAAATTAAAACTGTTCTTGATTTTATATATACAATGCACTGTTATTTCCTCTTGGTAATAAAGTTTATAGTTTATATATTCAAAGCATCTTAATAGTAAAATGTCATATATAGTTAATTAAAGCTTATAGAGGAATTGATATGGCAATATAAAGCTCATATTTGGATTGCTTGTTGATTATATTTACTTAATGAAGGCAAGAGGATTGGAATAAGACTTAGTATAGTGCAGTTTATATGTAAAACAAGCAAACTAGAGTTGGGTACGATTCATTTATTTTAGAAAGCATTACCGTCAAGTGTGTAGAAGATCCTTAGAAATGTTGTAGCGCCACCTTTGAATGTATTATGGAAACCATTTTACCTTAAAGAATGTAACATCATTAAGATTTGTAGAAAGACTCCGGCCTGAAAACGTTTTATACCTGTTTACTAAATTCCTGTTGGATGAATTAATAGGAAAATTTTTGGGTGATGAGAGAAGTTTATCCACCTTATAAACATATCCAAGAACCTGAAGTCTAGAGAATTTATGTGAGATAGTATTCATATGTATGCCGCATATTTAAACATTTTGTATGTGTGAAATTAATAAGTTGTGTACTAAAACTGATCCTTTAATTTGCATAGGTGGAGAGTTGTCGTAATATAACAAATCCTTAACATAGAAGAATATTGAACTATGATTAATGTGAAAACTATTGCTTCTACTTTAGTATTGCAAATGAATTACGAAGTTATATAAGAAAAAAAATATATTTTAGGATAAATATTTGTTGATATAAACACATTGATACTGAAATGAATGGTTAGGGAGAGTAATAAGTCTTATGCTTTTCATTGAATGTTGCTCAACATGTGGAGACATCATATCAAGTTAATGTTTGGTGAGAACACCATAGCGAAATTTAGCTCTTAGAATAATAAAAGCAAAGTTTAAATGGTGTAGAGAATTAATAGTGACTTAGTGTCTGTATTAAATAAATCTATGTAATGAATTAGACTTGTTTTCTTAAATTTACTTTTAAATGTTAAGACAACATTTATTTTTAAAAACTAGCTGATTGGTATTTTAATTATTTAACATAGGGTAGAATTATGCATTGGGTTAATGAAGAACTCATGAATTATTTTTAAATTATAAAATAGTTAATCTTAAATAATTAATATGTATGATAGTGTGGCAAAGTAAGTTGAGTAAAGATGTTAATATTTAAATGACAAAACCCAATTGTAACTTTAACCATATCAATGTGTGGTTTACAACCAAGAAGGTTAATAGTTGTGGGAAGACAACTTGAATTATTTTTAAGGTTGTTGGTAGACAACCTAATTAATATGAATGGGAAAAGGCATTCATATTTCCAGCCTTGAGATGAGGAACGAAGCTCTCAATTTGTCTTTGGTTAAGTCAAACTTTGGTAATGTGAGGAGAACAATAGGGTTTATGATATGGGCATAAATATTAGACTTAACCCATCTAGAATATGGTAGGAAGTCTTATGGGAATCTGCGTAATGGTATGGGCTTACATAGAAATAGGACTTTTGGAGTGTTATCAAGGCAAAGATAAACTCATGATGCAATTCAGGGTAGTGAATTGTCATCATACTTAACATGCACACGCTAATATCTAGCAGTAGAGATGAGTAAATTTAGCTAGATATGGGGAACTAGGTGTTCAAGCTCTAGGTGATATGGACCCTAGAGTAGGAAAAACCCATGCCAATACTTAGGTACTCGGGAAGGAGTGGAAGTATGATAAGGTAATCTAAATTAGGATCTGGCCAATATCACCTTTGCAGATATTCTGTCTATAGCAGAATGAAATCCGTAAAGAATTAGCATGCTTATCTAGATGTAAAATGGTAGTGGCTGGCAAAGAATTAAAAAAAAAAAAAAATCATTTACCCTTTTTAAGTAAACTTGAAATCAAGTGGGTTGACTTGGGTTATTACAAACACTGATATTCCAGGGATTCTAGATCATTACCTCTTTCTTTTCTTATAATTTCTTGGGATACTTACTCATGCTTAGTGATGAACATCACTGTTTATTTTACATTTTGTTTTATTTTAGAGCAAGGTATTTGCTTAGTGATGAGAATCACTGTTTATTTTGCTTTTTTTTGGAAAATTTGCTCATTTTGTATGAAAGCAAGGGATTTATTTGGGTAGGGGAGAGCTTGTTCTTTTGCCAATTATCAACACTATAGACCATGCACATGATAATACGAGCAAGGAAAACCTTTCATTTAATATGACTAGGATCACTTTGTAGCGTCATACTTCCTTGTTCAAACTAGGATTATTAATGTTTAAAATTATGATGGGATTTTGATATATATAAGGTACTATCAAAACTAGACCTCATCTTCGAAAGCCAAGATAGCTTTCTACAAAATCTGAAAATATCACTAGGTATGGATGAATGACCAAAAAACTCTAGTATACACCTGATAGCAACTCATAAGGTTGTGTTGAAAAACATAATTACTCACAAGGAATGATGAATGATGATGATTTAAGGATGCATGATTAGCATATAAATATGGTGTCGTTCGTAAGAATGTAAACACAAACTATCCTAATGCAAATGCAATGGATTAAGATGCCTAATGCAGTGCAATTAGTTGAATGCATATAATGAAATGTAAAATGTAAATATTTTTATGCTTTTAATGTTTTGAATTATTTTTTGATTTTTTTGGATTTTTGATATTTTTTAAGGGATAAAGTGTGATACCTTAGGTACCCCCAGTGTGTGTGCTACTCAACAAAAGTGAGGAAGGTGCAATACCTTTAGAATTATCACTTTGCTTCATTGATTGTGATGTGGATGATGAGGAAGGTGTGCTACCTTGAGGACCCCAATTGTGAATGTCATTCACTACAATGTAATCGACTTGCTTAGGAAGAGTGACAGAATCAAATCTCCCTGTTGGGGCATGGAACTCTACGAAGTTCCAATATGGGGTAAAACAAGATTTTTTTTTGGACGAAGCTCATTCCATTCTACCATATCTTTGAATACATTATTAAATGAATAATAGTCATGAATGTCATACCCATTTATATGGTGATAGATACAATAGAGGCTTTTATCATGTGACCCAGGTTTGGTTATTCTTGGTTTAACTTTTGGTAATGTGAGTGCATTTGTTTCATATAGTTTTTGAAATAGGGCTAAAATAGTCATAGAAAATGTGACTACTTGATAAGTTGGCTTTTTAGGCTTACGAGGATGCAATTGACCTTGGGATCGTAAATGGGATAATGTGGCCTGCATTGTGGCCAGTTGAGGTGCAATGGATGAACCGTCTATGGGCAAAGCCCCACCATCGATGAGATATTGAACTACATTTTTAAATCCATAACAATTGTGAATGTCATGGCCCTATATTAAATGATAAAGGTAGAAATGATCTTTCCTATAACCCTTATATTTAAATCTATTTGGTTCTAAAGGGTTTATGTCAGGTAAACTGATGATCTTAGCTTCTTGTAGCTTATAAAAAATGGTTGACATGGAATCATTTAATAAAGTCCAAATATGTTGTTGGTGTTTTGAGCGTGCAACATGCTCTGGATGAATTTAATGAAAGGGTTGAACCATAGGTATTCTAATCATTTGCTTAGGTGGCTCCTCCTAATTTTTTGGTGTAAGGAACGACTCACTAATTATACTTATTTGTTGACCATCAATTCAAAGATGATCTATTTCAAGCATGTTTTGTATTATGGTTTTGAAACTATGACATGATTGGATGTCATGACTATTTTTTCTATGATATAGATAATATACTTCCTCATATCCATGGGGTTTTAGATGATTTGGATCTAAAGGATGAAACTCAGGTAAAGTGATGGCGTTTGCAGTACATAATCGATTGAAAATCAATATCATAGGTTCAAGTAATGGGGTATAAATACATAGTAACTAGTGTGATCAACTCGGTGCTTGATCTTGTTGAGGATTTTATTGTGGTTTTGTAGGAGGTGGTTTGACCTCATGTGTAGTTTGCTTTTGTAATTCCAGACTTGTGATCTGGTACATGATTAATTATAGTGCATTTTTTGTTGCTCCATCTACGCTTCTATATTACCTAGGCGATCTAGCATGTGCTACAAGACTAATAAGGATTTTAAATGTATCAGTAGTGATGGTTTTGGATCACCATCATCAATTGAAGGAGGTGAAAGAGTGGGTGCCAAAGAACCCTTATGTAAATGCAAATCACTAGTCTCCTTCATTTGAGATGATGTGGATATCTCTTGATGATCCATTTTAATAGTTGCATCCACATGCGCATGTTTGTGACTCCATTCATGTTTCTATTCCACTTTATAGTTTTTAACAATGCTAGGTTGAGTATCCCTAGTTGGACGTAGAAGAAACACCCATCCTTGATCTTTAGAAGGTGCTATGAGAAATGAATTAAGCGTGACTATTTCAATGGTTGTAGTACTCATGATGGAGAAACCATGTCTAAGGGAGTTGCTCGTTGTGTTGATTAATCTAGAGAAGCCTGGTTCTTCGTCTTGATATTGATCATTACCACAAAATCGTGAGAAGATTCTTTGGAACTTGAAAAAGTCATGTATGGGTCATCAACTTGTCGAAGTGGCTTTATATCAGTTATGTCAACTGATGTTTTCTCCTCATCATTAGGTAAGGTGATGTCTTGAGTTGTGCTAATAGGAGTATGTGGATGAGTCTCCTTAATTGGCCCCTTCAAATGTTCTATTTTAAGATATCCTCATGCTATAAAATGGGAGTAAGGAGGTGTTGAGAAGCAACACACCCCCACTAAAAAATGAGATTCCATCCTTAGAAAGCCCTGAACTTCCATTTTTGCAGCAGGGACCCTCTTGATAATTTTCAGGTTTTAAATCCAAATTTGCTTGCCTCCTTTTTAAAGTTGTGCTTTTTCTTGCATTCCAGCTGTGTTATCCAAGAATTCACTTTTTACATGCTAGAATCATTCATGCACAAAGAAAATCTCGCACCGGTACCGAGAAAAATCCAGAAAACAGTTGCATAAATTCATGAAAAATCAAACTTTCCATTTTTGGTAGTGTCGCGATATCGCGACACTTCCATTTTCGGAAATGTCGCGAAATCGCGACAGGTAAATCAAAAAGCAGCTAAGTCATTTTTGTGTAGCGAAATCGCGACACTTTCCATTTTTGGAAGTGTCACGATATCGCGACATTTCCATTTTTGGAAAGTGTCGCAAAATCGCTGCCGACCGGAGGAGAGAGAAAGAAAGTCGTACGGAAGGGCACGATTTTGCGACATGTCGCGAAATCGTGACATGTCGCATTTTCACGACAGGAGAGAGAAAGTGGGCTGCAGAATGAAAATCGGCTAAGTCGCAAATGTGTCGCAAAATCGCGGTCAACGCGGTCAACGCATGCAGCTACGGGAACTGTCGCGATATCGCGACGTGTTCTATTTTCGTGGGTTGTTGATTGAAAAACGCTTAAGTACAAAAGGTGCAGCGCGTCGCTAACATGTCTCAAAATCGTGACATGCTTGAAAAAGTTGTGCGACAGCTGGCAGGAGGCGCGATTTCGCGACATGTCGCGAAATCGCGACATGTCGCGTTTTCACGGCCGACAGGGGAAGAAGCAGCGCAGCGCCAGGGACGTCGTGATTTCGTGACATGTCGCGAAATCGTGACATGTCGCAGAATCGCGGGAAGAGAGAGAAAGTCCTAAGTTGACCAGAAGTGCATTCCAATGGGAAACAGAAGGCATCCTGGGGTAGCGACACGTGTCAAAGCGCGTAACAGACAAACAGAGGCCGACATGCAAGCTTATTTAGCTGATTTTAATCTGTTTTTAATGTTTAAATGCTTTAATTTAATGTTTATTAAAGTGCTAATATAATCTTTTGTCTTTCATGCAGGATTCCATCTGGCACTTATGGGACAACCGAGAAAGACCATAAAGGCAAAGTTAAAGTGCGGGTTTAGTCAAGGACCGCCATGCTAGAAGAGAAGATACCGGTGAGGGCATTCAATGACAAATTTATTGCAGAATTAATAGCATGGAGATAATTTCAACTCAAAGATGGCCTTGCGGAGATCAAATTGATGGAGAAGTGGTGACTCATCCGGCTCACCAGCAGAATTAATGGAGGCATTTATTTGCAACTGCGGATGAATGCAAGTGGCTTTAGATTTTATCTTCTCCATTTATGGCAGATGACTCCCCTGATTTGCAGAAGGGTTAAGTTCTATCTGGACTTTGATTTTAAATGGATTTTTATTGTAAAACCCGGGTCCTAGGGTTTAAGTGCGATAAGATTTAGGGTTTGAGCAAGATATTTTGAAAAGATCAGGGTCTGTCCTGAGTCTATAAATATAGATTCTAAATGTAATCGCGGGAGGCGGAGACTTAGAAATAAAAGGCTTATAAGCAATTTCTTGCAAATCTTGTGAAATCCTTTGTTTCTGGACTTGGAGTTGATGTGCTTTAGCTTTTCTGTGATAGCATGGCCAGGAGCCTAATATTTTGTAGAGTGTGATAAGTGTATCTTCTTTTGTTATCCGTTCCATTAAAGTTTGTTAGATATATGCTGTGAATCTGAGATTATCAAGTTTAAATATGCTGTTAGGCTTCAGTTGTTCTCTTGTCTGCTAGGGGAAATTACAGATTTGAGGTTAAGTTTGTTCTAATTGCTTCGTCTTCACCGTGTGAGCTAGGTCGCCAGGTGAAAAGATACCAGCTTTAACCAACTGCCCTTGGATTTATAATTTTTTGCTAGATCTGCTTCACTCGCCTTGTGCTCTTAGTTGAAAGTGATCTTAGACTGACTGGACACTTTCTTCTTTGATTTGTTCTGTTGTGAAGCTAGTAGCATAGATAAGATTGATAGTTTAGGGTTTTACAGTTTAAAGTCTGATGAACTTCTCTTTCTGCCCTACCCTACCCTCTCTTTGTTTTCGATGAATGATCCATTTTTATTTTCTTTGTTTGCCTTTTATTTAAATCGCTGACCCATGAGAGCTAGATCAAGAATTCAAGTTAAATCCGATAAACAACTTTCGCAACTATCGAACAAGTTCAAGAACCCCCCGTAAGGTAACAGAGCGAGTCCATATTGAAATCTATTCCGAAGTGGAAAAGAGTGAATAGCCATTCGACCCAACTCTGTAACTCGCACCTTGGATAACCAGCTAGATCCTAAAGTGAGTGGGATCCGTCCCGTGGGTGTCTCCGGGGCTTCCTGCCCATCCTTCGCGGGGTGTGCATGAAAGCCGGACCAACACCTAATTGGCGCTAGAAGGAGGGCTATGAACTCAGTTCAAGTATTGTAAGGGCATAACAACAATATTTGTAAGGACCCATAGTGAACTCCGGACGGTTTTGTAAATTGTCAGTACAGTTTTGTAAATTGTCAGTGCAGTGTTTTAAATTTCCAAATTCAGAACCTGTTGAGAACTGCAAAGTTATAAGTGCTTGTGAAAACTGGATTCTACATACAGGGTAACAAGGTCCCACCCCAGAGCTGGAGAGCTCCTTGTCCCTGAATTAGAAACTCCGAGAAGAAGTAGCCACAGAAGGGCCACATCTCTATCCCAGACAGTTTTATCACCATTGATTGTCACTCCAAACCAGAGCTCGTAATATCCCCGTCAATCCATTAGCTATGGCAAATTGGTTGGGCTCCACAGCTTTGAACATTTCGGGTATAGCCCATGACTTGCCCAGAAATCCAGAAAGATACCTCCCTAGGTATAAACATGATGGGACAAGAACTGCAGAGGAACACTTAGTTGCATTCAAGAATGCACTGAAGTTATTAAATGTACAACATGAGGATGTTGCCTGCAGACTCTTCCCGTTTACTCTCCAGGAGGGAGCCTATGATTGGTTTCTAAATCTTACCAATGATTCCATCACTAGCTGGAATGACTTAGAAAAAGTCTTTGTGTCACAGTTCGGAGAAGTGATAGATCCCAGCATTTTATATCAGCAATTTTCTGGCATCAAAAGAGAACTAAATGAGTCTATCAGATCCTATAATGTCAGATTCCAAAAAGCTTATGGTAGACTCACCGGCTATTATGTGCCTAATGCAGACCTGGCACTAGAGATCTTCAGAAACTCTCTAGACCCAATGACCTCTGTCTTCTTGAAGAGGGATGCCACTGTTACCAACTTGACAGAAGCTTATAAAGAAGCTTTAATCCTGGAAAGACAGTTGGGACCCCAGCCTCTAAATCTTCAGCAAACTCCTTTGATCACACAGCCTGCTCCTATATTCAATCCTATCCCACATCAGATGATGCTGCCAGTTTGTCAGACTTTACCATCAGCAGACACCAGTGGCTGCTGCACCTGTTGAGAATGTACAGAACCCGATAAAAGAGGCTGACAATGCTAGGATTGAAGAAGTCTCAAAGATTGTTCAGAAGCTGGCCAATGATTTTTTGAGCTTTAAAAGGCAAACTTCTACTGGAGACAACCCCAACATATATTCATATCAACCAAACAGATTTAACAGGCCCCCATATGAGCCTAATAAAGATTACAAAGGTAAAGCTCATGATGTGAACATTTGTGATTTGGCCCTGCCCAACTGGTGCAGAATCCATGCCACTTCTCAGCATGGGGAGTTAGACTGTCTGGAATTTTGCAATGCATTTGAGGCCTTGTCTGCAGATTTCACCTCTCAGGAAAATCAAAGAACTGCCGATGGCCCAAGTTCATCTGGCCACAGTGCAGCTATGGTCCTGGATTCTTTCTCTTTCCCGGATGAATCTGAGAATGTAGTTGAAATGCCCATGGATGAAGTACAGGCTTTCCAGCAGTACAAAAGAGATAATTACAACCTGAGAAACAGGAATCCTGAGCCTAATACTACATCAACTCCTCCTGACAACTCTCACAATATTCCTCCTGACCCCTCTCCAAGCAATAATCCACCTCCACCAAAGGGAGGAGCTCAGAGAGTACCAGATGTTGCTATTCCTCCACTTAACAAAGGATATAACATAGTGGAGGATATGAAAAAGATTAAGGCTAACATTACTTTGCATGAGTTGGCATAGATTTCAGAGCAGAGAGATAATCTGATAAAGACATACTCTGGCCCTGCTGCTAAACCTGTGGACAAAGGGAAGAAAATAGCCAATGCCAATCTGGCCATGTACAAGGAAAAGACTGAAGTTCCCCCATTTTTACTGATCGTCAGAATTTTTGGGAAGAATTTACATAATTGTTTGGTAGATTCAGTTGCATCTGCTAATGTCATGCCACCGGCAATTTGTCAACAGTTGGGGCTGACCCCAATGAAGTCTGAGAGGAGAGTTGTCCAATTGGACAAGTCAGAAGTTAAGGTTGTGGGAGAGCTGCAAAACATTCACATTCAATTGGCATCTGAGCCAAGGGCTCAACATAAGATCGAAATCCAAGTTGTGGATATCCCAGGGGGGGTATGGAATGTCGTTGAGTAGGGATTGGTCTAAGTCTCTAAATGGATATCCGGCAATGAGACTTTTCACACATGTGGTTGCCATGGAAGGGTGTGGCCAATCAATTGCGGGTTGACAGAGAACCCAGGTACAAGCACACGATTACAGAGTACAATGCTGCAAATGAAACTGTCAATGTTGCATAAGTAGACATTGGAGTCTACAATTTAACAATCGGGCGAGAATAATAAATTTAACAAAGCTCATCCTGTACATACTAATGAAGTTTGGACACTTCATGTGGATGGAGCAAGATGTAAGCAGGGTTCTGGAATAGGGTCAGTCCTCAAAGGACCTCAAAGTCTTTATGTCTTACCGCTCGTAGTTCCCATGTACTAATAATTTAGCAGAGTATGAAGCTCTGATTTTAGGTTTAAAATTTGCATTGGATAAAAATGTGAAGAACATTCAAGTTTTCACTGATTCAGAATTAGTGGCAAGTCAAGTCAGGGGTAAGTTTCAGTGTAAAGCCTCTTATCTGAAAGGATACAAGCACAGAGCTTGGGATCTTGTGGAAGGCTTTGATGCATTTAACTTAACACATATACCCAGGGAACAAAATTCACATGCAGATGTCTTGGCATCTTCAGCTGCAAGTTTAAAGCCATTGGAAGATTTTAAGTGGGATAAGTTTTCAATTGAGTTAGTCCCCTGTCCTTCGGTTCCAAACAATATAGACAGCTTTCAAGTTTTCTCAGATGATCAACAGATTGTGAACTTTCTGCAGAGTACCAATACCTTTGAGAATGCTATAATTGATGAGGGCCAAAGGGACACCCTGATGGAACAGTTAGATGATGACAGGGGAATCATGAGATTGAAGGACAACAGAATCCCAAAGGGAATGGTAGAGCCGGAGAGGCTATTCGATGTTGACAAGATCAGGCAAAGGGTGAATTCTGAGGATTATGTGGGCACCACAGACAATGAGACTAAAAATTTGAATGTAGGAACTGAAGAGGATCCAAGGAACATCAAGTTGGCAAAGGACTGTGATCCAGAGATAAAGAGAAATATGATTGATTTCCTGCATAGGTCTAAGGATGTAATGGCCTGGTCATACAAGGATTTAAAGGTATTTGATCCAAAAGTTTACACCCACATCATACCTTTGAAAGAATCTTGCAAGCCTTTCAGACAAAAACAGAGGCATGTTAATGCTCTGTTAGAACCCCTTATTCAGAAAGAAGTGGAGAAGCTCTTGAGTGCAAGCAATTATTTTTCCTATCAGGCATTCAACCTGGGTGGCCAATCTGGTGCCAGTCAGGAAGAAGAATGGGGAGATCCGCCTTTGTGTGGATTTCAGGAATTTAAATAAGGCATCTGAAAAGGACAACTATCCCCTGCCTTCTATGGATGAAGTCCTGCAAATTGTTAATGGATCAGAGATGATGTCTTTTCTGGATGGCTTCTCAGGCTATAATCAGATTCTAGTTGAGAAGGAGGATAGAATGAAGACTGCTTTTACAACCAAGTGGGGGACTTTTGCTTACAAAAGGATGCCATTTGGGTTGATAAATGCAGGAGCAACATTTCAAAGAGCAATGGATCATGCCTTCAAGGGGCTTATGGGCAAATGTATTGTTGTGTACATGGATGATTTAACAGTCTTTTCCAAATCTAGATTTGACCATGTCAAGCACTTAGAGTCTGTGTTTAACAAGTGTAGGGAGTTTGGCATTTCTCTGAATCCAAAGAAATGCATATTTGGTGTAACAGAAGGCAAACTTCTTGGGCATTTGGTCACAAAGGATGGCATTTCTATGGATCCAGGCAGAGTTGAGGCCATATCTGGCATACCATTTCCCAACTCCAAGAAAGAGTTGAGATCATTCTTTGGAAAGATTAACTTTGTCGAAAAGTTTATCTCGAGCTTTGCAGAGATAGTTAAACCAATGAATGATATGTTAAAGCAAACCGCCTGCATTGCCCGGACCACCGAAGCTAAGATTGCTTTTCAAGAAATCAAGACAGACATTAAACAAGCACCAGTCTTAGTAAGCCCAGATTTCAGTGCAGATTTCTATCTGTACACATTCTCTTCTGAACATACACTTGCTGCAGTGCTGACTCAACGGAGAGATACAGGAGAACATCCAATTGCTTTTAAGAGCACTAATTTGAAGGGAGCTGAACTGAAATATTCCCGTTTAGATAAACAGGCCTATGCTTTGGTAAGGGCAGTGAAACAGCTTCAGACATTATATACTCAGAAGCAAAACTCATGCCATAGTGCCAGACCCAGCTGTGAAGTATCTTCTAAGTCAAAATGAGTTGGGTGAACTGAGGGGCAATTGGGTCACCAGGCTGCAAGAATATGACTTGGAAATTAGGCCTGCTAAACTGATCAGAGGACTTGGCTTGTCCAGGCACATTGCTGAAATACCTCTACAGCAAGAAGTTAATCAATTAAACTCTGAATCTGATGATTGGTATGGGGATATCATTCATCTGCTACAGTTTGGAGTTTGCCCATCCCATTTGAACAGAACTCAAAGGAGAGCATTAAAGTTAAAAGTTGCTCACTATCTCCTCAAGGCAGGTACTCTATACAGGGAGAATTATGCTGGCATCTTTCTAAGGTGCATTTCTCCCAGTGAAGTCAGTGAAATCATGGCTAGTTTTCATGAAAAACTAGGGGCAGGACATTCATCAGGATCTGCCACTGCACATAAGATACTGAGAGCAAAGCTATCATCGGCCTACACTTTTTAAGGATGCACATCAACATTTCAGAACCTGCCATCAGTGCCAGACATTTGCAGCCAAAGAGGCAAACCGAGCCCTGCCATTGCAGCCAGTGGTGATAAACAAACCTTTCATGCAGTGGGGACTTGATTTTGTGGGGGTAATCAATCCAAATTCCTCAGTAGGACATAAATATGTGCTGACAGCTACTGACTATTGCACAAGGTGGGTTGAAGCAGCAGCCACCACAAGAAGCACAGCTCAAGAAGTCATTGAATTTCTTGAAACAAATATCATAACTAGATTTGGGGTTCCTCTGAATTTGGTCTGTGATAATGGGCCAGCCTTCCAATCATTGGAGTTTGCAGATTGGGCATACCATATGGGGATAGTTATCAGATTCTCATCCAACTATTATCCCCAAGGCAATGGATTGGCTGAGTCAACAAACAAGAACTTAATGAATGCCATCAAAAAGTCTGCAGCAGATAAACCCAGGCAGTGGCATACATTGTTGAAATATGCACTGTGGGCTGACCGGATAACACACAAGGTGGCTCTTAAGACCTCTCCCTTTGTTTTGTTGTATGGTACCCAGCCAATTGTTCCCATCTCCTTGAAGTTGCCCACCTACCAATTTGCCTTAGATTATTTTGAAGATCATGATGATGCAGAAGCCCGAGTTTTAGATTTGACTAACTTGCAGGATGAAAGACTCCAAGCCCTGGAGCACTTCAGTAGGCACCAAGAAACTGTCAAGCGGTGGTTTGACAAGAGAGCCAAGGTGAAGGCTTTCAGGCTGGCAGACTTAGTGCTTCTGTGGGACAAGGCCCATGAGAAGAAGGGTAAGCACACAAAGTTGCAGCCACTGTGGATAGGCCCCTACCAAATTGCTGAAATATTGGGTAACAATGCTTTCCGCTTGCAAGACCTGGATGGTAATTTTCTGGACCTCCCTGTTAATGGTCAATACTTGAAACATTATTTTTCCGCTGTTCCATCCAATGTATCATTTGAGTAAGCTATGAAGAAGTTGTAACATGTGTACATATTGTGAATAGCTCTCCAAGTTTATTTTGCTTTAGTTTGGTGCTAGATTTCTGTACATTTGCTTTAGTTGTTTATTTCAGTTTTTCAATTTTCTTTAATTGTCTGTACAGTTTTAGCTTGTGCAGTTTATTTCTTTTGTCAGTGCTTTTTATTTCCTTTCTTTGTCTTTTTATGTCAGCTTGCTGTTTAATGTCTGTACAGTCTTTTGTTTCAGTTTTATTTGCTTTAGTTCTTTATTGCAGTTCTTTTTCTTTGCTGTCTGTACAGTTGCCTTAGTTTATTTCAGTGCTGTTGCAGTTTAGCTTTGCTGCAGTTCAGCAGTTTTAATTGCTTTGCTTCAGTTTTAGTCTTAGTTGCTTGTGCAGTTTTATTTACAGCCTGTGCATTTTTATTTTGTTTTGCTTTAAAAGCTCGTGTTCTGTCCTTGAAAGTCTCGTGCAAAGTCCTTCGCCTCTTAAAGATTCTCGTTCTTTAACCTTTGCCTGAGCGATCAATGAAAAGTCACCCGCTAAAAATTGTTTTATTCTAAGCTGATCAATCCAGCCTCCATCTAGTGTTCATGGTCATCATTATTCCAATTGAGATAGTCTTCTTGCACTAAACTGTAGAGCTATTTTGTTATTCAGGACAAAGGTAGAGAGATGATTGGATCTTGTGTCTTACTTGCCACAGTTGTTTTAATGATAGAAAAACTGCTATGCTGTTCAGTTGGAGGAACTCCCGGGGAATCCAAGAAAAGCTGGTTATGAGAGGGGACTATGATTCATGCAATTATTTGGGTGTCACCAGAGGCTATTAATGCCTGGACTGAAACAGTTTCAAATTGATCAAGTGTTAGAAGAAAATTGTAATTTCTCTAAGGTCTTCCAGATATTGATATATTTCAAAAGAAGAGAGATAAAAAAAAAAAAAAAAGAGAAAAAAAAGAGAAAAGAGTTATATAATTAAAAGAGGCAGCCAATATTAGATTCTGCCCTACAGTTGTAAATTTGGGTCGTGTAAATCTAAAGGGTAACTCTGTCTAGGCTGTAAAAGGCTAAACTAGTAAACAGAGCTCTACTCGGTTTCCCCTTTTACAATCTAGAAAAGTTGATCAGTCCAAAGTTCATCATTCAATCCAGTCATCCTTGAAGAAAGTTTTATACCCTTTGTAATTGCACATCAGAAATCTTCCTTGAAGTAATCCAGCCTAGTATGTCCTTGGGAAATTTTAACAGCTAGCAGTTGGCAATCAATTTATTGTGAAGAATGTCCGTGGCAAGGCATGATGCATGGTCTTTTTGTTTTGAAACCGGAGTCTTGGGTTCTAAAATAGTGCTACTATTTTACCCGCAGATATCGCCATTTGTTGAGAAGCAACACACCCCCACTGAAAAATGAGATTCCATCCTTAGAAAGCCCTGAACTTCCATTTTTGCAGCAAGGACCCTCTTGATAATTTTCGGGTTTTAAATCCAAATTTGCTTGCCTCCTTTTTAAAGTTGTGCTTTTTCTTGCATTCCAGCTGTGTTATCCAAGAATTCACTTTTTACATGCTAGAATCATTCATGCACAAACAAAATCTCGCACCGGTACCAAGAAAAATCCAGAAAACAGTTGCATAAATTCATGAAAAATCAAACTTTCCATTTTTGGAAGTGTCACGATATCGCGACACTTCCATTTTTGGAAATGTCGCGAAATCGCGACAGGTAAATCAAAAAGCAGCTAAGTCATTTTTGTGTAGCGAAATCGCGACACTTTCCATTTTTGGAAGTGTCGCGATATCGCGACATTTCCATTTTTGGAAAGTGTCGCAAAATCGCTGTCGACCGGAGGAGAGAGAAAGAAAGTCGTACGGAAGGGCGCGATTTTGCGACATGTCACGAAATCGTGACATGTCGCATTTTCGCGATAGGAGAGAGAAAGTGGGCTGCAGAATGAAAATCGGCTAAGTCGCAAATGTGTCGCAAAATCGCGGTCAACGCGGTCAACGCATGCAGCTACGGGAACTGTCGCGATATCGCGACGTGTTCTATTTTCGCGGGTTGTTGATGGAAAAATGCTTAAGTACAAAAGGTGCAGCGCGTCGCTAACATGTCTCAAAATCGCGACATGCTTGAAAAAGTTGTGCGACAGCTAGCAGGAGGCGCGATTTCGCGACATGTCACGAAATCGCGACATGTCGCGTTTTCGCGGCCGACGGGGAAGAAGCAGCGAAGCGCCAGGGACGTCGCGATTTCGCGACATGTCGCGAAATCGTGACATGTCGCAGAATCACGACAGGAGAGAGAAAGTCCTAAGTTGACCAGAAGTGCATTCCAACGGGAAACAGAAGGCATCCTGGGGTAGCGACACGTGTCAAAGCGCGTAACAGACAAACAGAGGCCGACATGCAAGCTTTTTAGCTGATTTTAATCTATTTTTAATGTTTAAATGCTTTAATTTAATGTTTATTAAAGTGCTAATATAATATTTTGTCTTTCATGCAGGATTCCACCTGGCACTTACGGGACAACCGAGAAAGACCATAAAGGCAAAGTTAAAGTGCGGGTTTAGTCAAGGACCGCCATGCTAGAAGAGAAGATACCGGTGAGGGCATTCAATGACAAATTTATTGCAGAATTAATAGCATGGAGATAATTTCAACTCAGGGATGGCCTTACGGAGATCAAATTGATGGAGAAGTGGTGACTCATCCGGCTCACCAGCAGAATTAATGGAGGCATTTATTTGCAGTTGCAGGATGAATGCAAGTGGCTTTAGATTTTATCTTCTCCATTTATGGCAACTGACTCCCCGATTTGCAGAAGGGTTAAGTTCTATCCGGACTTTGATTTTAAATGGATTTTTATTGTAAAACCCGGGTCCTAGGGTTTAAGTGCGATAAGATTTAGGGTTTGAGCAAGATATTTTGAAAAGATCGTGGTCCGTCCCGAGTCTATAAATACATATTCTAAATGTAATCGCGGGAGGCGGAGACTTAGAAATAAAAGGCTTATAAGCAATTTCTTGCAAATTTTGTGAAATCCTTTGTTTCGGGACTTGGAGTTGATGTGCTTTAGCTTTTCTGTGATAGCATGGCCAGGAGCCTAATCTTTTGCAGAGTGTGATAAGTGTATCTTCTTTTGTTATCCGTTCCATTAAAGTTTGTTAGATATATGCTGTGAATCTGAGATATCAAGTTTAAATATGCTGTTAGGCTTCAGTTCTCTTGTCTACTAGGGGAAATTACAGATTTGAGGTTCAAGTTTGTTCTAATTGCTCTCTCTTCACTGTGTGAGCTAGGTCTACGGTGAAAGATACCGATTTTAACCAGCTGCCCTTGGATTTATAATTTTCTGCTAGATCTGTTTCACTCGGCCTTGTGCTCTTAGTTGAAAGTGATCTTAGACTGACTGGACACTTTCTTCTTTGA